>JAHDVF020001336.1:0-1200000 GCA_022606425.2 Lepidostoma basale | reverse complement strand
TAAGTGGCCTCCTGTACAATTGGTAATAAATAAGTAAGTATGATATAGTGATCGTAAATAGCTATAAAACTTATATTTCGTTATTTTATTTTAAATTATTTGTTTTAGATTTATTTTGTGGACGTTGTGTTTTAGATTTATTTTGTGTGTTAATCGCTGACAGTAAAGAAAATTTGCAAGTCTTAGTGTCAAGGATGTATGAGGCATGCAAAAAGAGTGACTTGGTGATAAATGTGTCTAAATCTAAAGTGATGGTTTTCGAGAAAGAATAATGTATGATGATTTGTGATATAAGTGCGATGGGCGAGAAATCGGAGCAAGTTACTGAATCTACGTATCTGGGAAGCATGTTTACAAGGGACGGAAAAATGGAGAAAGACATCGAAAGGAGGGCTGGTGCTGGGAATAAAATAAATGGCGCACTCAAAGTCATTACTGCAAATAGAAATATATCCACAATGGAGTTCTAGTGCCAACCCTCATGTATGGAAGTGAAACTTGGAGCTGGCAAAAGAAGGATGAAAGCAGGATAAACGCCGTAGAAATGAGATCACTAAGAAGAATGTGCGGGAAAACGTTATATGATAGAATACCGAATGATGAAATAAGAAAGAAATGTAAGGCAGATGACTGCATCATGAATAAAATTAAAAAGGATCCCTGAGATGGTTCGGACATATGGAACGAATGGATGAGAGTAGAATGGTTAAAAAGTTGTACACAAGCAGCGTGAGTGGGAAAAGAAGCCGAGGACGACTGAGGAAAACATGGCATGACCAAATTAATCAATTACTAAAAGGCGGCCACATTCGAAGTCGGAACAATCGACGTGCGTGCATGGTACGATGTATGGATGTAGAGGAAGCTCGAGAGGTATGCCAGGACAGGCCAGTGTGGCGATCCATCCTCTCTGCCTACCCCTCCGGGGAAATGGCGTGATGGTTAGTTAGTTTAGGTTTTTTTTGTGGACGTTGGACGATTAAAGTGTGCGCGGGAGATGCCTATTGGTGGCAATGAGGTTCGCAACCCATCACACAGCATCTCCGTCGGGGGCGAAAAGAGAAGGATGGAGTGCCGCATCGGTTAAAATGTGGCAGACCATTATTTCTGCCTTTCCCTTCGGGGAGACGGCATGATGGTTAGTTAGTTAGTTAGTTAGTTAGTTAGTTAGGTTTTCTTGGCTTTTGGATTCTAAATCAATATAATAAGTTGTTCCCTTATACAATATTTTATATTTCATAACAGCCGTTTTTATTCTTATTCATAATTTAATATGAAGTTTTACATCATCGTTCAAGAAACAATAAATGTTTGAATTTTTGTGCAGGAATTTGAAAATATTTTTTAAATTCGGATTTCCCTATAATGGAATTTGACTTATATTCATACGTATGTAGTATATTATTAGGAGCTTATACAGGAGCTGGGTGTTGGTCTATTTGTTCCCAACAGATATCTACAACAGTGCCAACGTAGTTTCTTTTATCTTCCAGCCCCCAGAACCATCCTGCCTCTAGTGATGCCTTAAGGCAGAGCAATCAGTTGCATGATCGACGTCTTCCATATTAGTGAAAGTAAATACTATTTATATTTGAGAAAAATTTGCCCGAAAGAAAAGTTTAGTATTTGACTTGTTCTAAAATAGATGCTTTAAACTGTAAATATGTTTATTGTCTTTTGAAAAAAGTTAACTAATTTGATATAACTAAAAGATATAATGAAAGGATCATTAAGTTGGTTTGGACACATGGATGGAATGAAAGAAGGAAGAATGGTAAAAAGGGTATATGCTAACAATGTAAATGGAAGTAAAGTAGAGAAAGACCGAGGAAAATGTGGCACGATCAAATATATCAAAAATTGAATGTCAGCCACGTGAGGAGTCGGAGTAATCTACGTACGTGCATGACACAATGTATGAATGTTGAGGAAGCGAGAGAAATATGTCAGGAAAGAAAAGTAGGGAATTCCATTCTTTCTGCCTACGGCGTGCTGGTTAGTTAGTAAGTTAGTTAGTTGATATAAATATTAAAATTATGAATGCGATTTGAAAATCATTTATTACTATTAAATTTCATAAGTAAATCTTAATATTATTAAATTGCGAATAAAACATCCAAAATATTGTGTAAACGTGTCATAAAATGATAAGTATTATATTTTCTGTATCATAATAATACATTCATTGCAAACCATGAAATTAACAAATTTGTTTATTATAAATACTATAAATAATAATATTCATCACTAGAATAATAATTTTTAGAGGCTCTAAACTTCCGTGTTCACATACACCCTCGGCCTGGAGAATACTTTTATACCGTCTTCCAGCTTCGTGAGTTCTTTGTCCAGTTGGCTTTTTTTATTCTTCAGTCTGATGGTATCATTTCGTAACGACATTTGGTTCAGTTCATTCGCAATAATGGCAAATTCTGAAAACAAATAACATCACTGATTAGCTGCTGTTAAAAATTGAGAAGTCAAAATTATATTTAAAACATTCTTCTTCTTCAAGTGCCCTGTCGGGTCCCCCCAACGTTGGCGATCACCTCGGCGAACCTGTCCCTGTCCTGCGCCGCTCGGAACAGCTCCTCCACACTTCGGATGCCGGTCCACTCGCTCACGTTTCGCAGCCAGGACATTTGTCTCCTTCCGTGCCCTCGGCGTCCCTCATTTTTTCCCTCCAATATCAGTTGGAGAAGGTGGTACTTTTCCACACGCAGTATATGACCCTGATGTGAGATCTTCGAACCTTGATAGTTGATAACAATTCCCTGTCAACTCTAGCTCGCCTTAGGACTTCGGTATTGGTAACCATGTCTGTCCCGGGAACTCTGAGTCTGTCCCGGGAACTATTAACTGTTAAAATTAAACTGATGATGCCACAACATTGGTTGGCCAAACAGCTGTCGCGACACTCAAAAAGTGCAAAATAAAAATTGGTGATATGACAGTCTTTCAAATTCAAATATTCTTCTTCTTCTTGTCCAGTAACACCTCCATAGTGCATAGGGCCTCAAGTAGCCTTCTCCACCCAACTATCGCATGCCTGATGCCTAACATCATCCCAAGTGAGGCCTGCTGCTTTGACCTCGTCCTGTAGGTGGCTCTAGGTTTGCCTCCCTTCCACTTTCCCACCATAGGGGACCAGTCTAGCGCCCCCTGCGCTATGCAGGCTGGGTTCCGTTTCAGAGTGTGACCGATCCACAGCCATTTGCGTCTAGCGACTTGTTCTCTAATTGGCTTTTCGCCCGCCATGGTCCAGAGAACGGCATTCGATTCGATTTCACATCTGGGTCATATACTGCGTGGGGAAAAGTACCACCTTCTCCAACTGATATTGGAGGGGAAAATTGAGGGACGCCGAGGGCCCGGTAGGAGACAGATGTCCTGGCTGGGAAACGTGAGGGAGTGGACCGGCATCCGAAGTGTGGAGGAGCTGTTCCGAGCGGCGCAGGACAGGGACAGGTTCGCAGAGGTGATCGCCAATGTTGGGGGGACCCGACAGGGCACTTAAAGAAGAAGATAAACACAACATAGTTTCTTCGGTGATAATTATATTATATTATGTATATCTCACTATGTTTCAGGATTTTGAGGGTCTCCACTCTCTCACTCTCTGGTAGGGTGATGTGTCCGGGGGGACAGTGCGTGTCTATCTCAATTATGTCCCTATATTCCTGGCTCTCCGGGGGTGGTCTCGGTTCCGTTTTCTGCTTCATATTCCTTATGTACTTTGGGATGACACCCTTTTGGTACCCTGCATAGAAACAACATTAATGGAACACTATGAAAAATATAAATGCTTCTTAATAATTAACAAATCGCACGTTGAAAACAAAAGTGACACTATACGAAAATCTCAATTTTTCAGTACGGTCATTTAAAGTTTTTGTGAGGTCAATAACTTGACTGTGAGTAGAAATATATCAAATGTTGTTGTTTTATATATTAGTTTAGATATTATTCTATCAGAATCTAGTTGGTTTTAATTAGGTTAATAAGCAGGCAAAACTTTAAATGACCGTACTGAAAAATTGAGATTTTTGTATAGTGTCACTTTTGTTTTCAACGTGCGACATGTAGAAGTGGAATTGAAATCTTCTTCTCTCTATATCATGTTAGGTCACCCAGGCATTGATTGTCACTTAAGAGTAATAGGGAATGATATCCAAAGTGGTTTTCCCGTTTTTTCTCTGGATGATTTCCTGTTGTGGTTGCCTTCCATTAACTGGGTGAAAACAATTGAATGGCGCTGGAAATTCACTATTCGTTCACTCTCTATTTTCTATGACACTGATGGGAATGTCAGATTCCAGAGAATTCGAAAGATGTATGTGATAAATAAGTCTTTAACCCTTAATAGGACCAAAGAAAAATATTTCCTGTTCCTATAATAGTTTGCATTACACACAAATATTACAAATTAATTTAATAATTTGTATATTTTTATACCTCTTCATTGAAAACTTTATTATTCAAAATAATCAGTTTCCTTATATGTATATCTATAACAAGCTGACCCGGCGAACTTCGTACCGCCTCAGAATCAATAAATGTTGTGTTAACTTATTAGTAGAATTAAATTCAGTTATTTTTAAGGTAAAATGAATACTCAAAATTAATTAAGTTCATTAAATGTGCAAAAATAAAAAGTATTTGAATTACATTGATATGAATGTAATTCACATGGCAGCAAGGGATTTGCTTTATTGAAGCGAATCGAAATGATTCACGTTGCCATTGTTTCACTACTTTCTGGTAAACTATTATATTTGCTGGATGGATTGCAATCGGGTCGATTTTTTTCTGACGTTTTAATAGTTATTCTGCTATTCCGGACGGAGACAAATCTAAGAAATCAAAGATCATCAAAATCGGTCCAGCCGTTCTTGAGTTATAATTGTGTAACTAACACGACTTTGTTTTGTATATAGATATGATTCATAAAAAAGTTAATGATTTTGGGGAAAGTACGTGTTATTCCTCTTTTTTGGACAGACGTTTCGGAAATCGTTGCAGTCACCGTCTGCTGGGTGGTTTTATAAATATGCGGTGGATAATGTATGCTTAACTCCTACGGTATGCCATGTTGCTGACAATGTGAGAGCGAAAGACAAAAAAAAATTATGGTACAACTCAGTTGTTTCAGCAAGTCATAGATACATATATTGTATAGTCCTGATAGTGTTCCCAATATGCATAGTACATAACATGTTTATTAAAATACATTTTAAAAAATGTGATAAGTTTCAAACCTCAAATAACAAGAACAAACCATCACGCCGTTTCTCTGAAAGGGTAGATAGAGAAAATGAACAGCCACACTACTCTATCCTGACACACATCTCTAGCTTCCTACACATTCATACAGTGATTCGTACAAGTATGTTGATTCTTCCCACTTCATAGCTGACTTTTAAAATTGGATTAATTCGGTCTTGACATGTTTTCTTCGATCTTCTAGGCTCTTCTGCATCCATTCACATATACTTTCTTAAACATTATTTCTTCATTCATGCGTTCCTTATATCTAAACCTCAAATAGGTAATTATTGTATTTCTTACCAGGTGTATGCCCACACCCTGGGTCAGACTCTACTCTTGCTACTCCTCCGTTATCACTTTCCTCGATATCTCTTACCATCTTGACTGAGTCACTGAGCTTTAGCTGGGTAGGGAGAGGTATCTTATAAATATTAAAATTAAGTAAACTATCTTCTCTAGTGCTCATATTGTCTTCCTTGAAGCTTATATAACTTTCACTGCTGTTGGCATCATCTGCTTCTATGCTAAAATTACTATCATCAATACTAAGATTGTCATTCTTGATATTAGAATCGTCTTCCTTGATGCCAACATTTTCTTCCATGATTCTGACATTGTCTTCTTTAAGACTGACATTGTCTTCTTTATTACTGACATTGTCTTCTTTAAAACTAGCATTGTCTTCTTTGATGCAAATATTATCTTTATTAATGCAAATATTGCCTTTTCTTATTGTACAATCATCTTTTTTAATTTTCTTTTGGTTTAACTTTATGCTAACATCACCATTTTCAATGCCAACATCTTCTCCCCTGGTATGAACACTACTTGCAGTGTCTTCCAAATAACCATCAATATACAACATATCTTCAAACTTAGTCAGTTTTATCAACAAATCCAAAACTGCAACCTCTTCGCCCATCGGATTCATAACAGACTGGAATCCTATGAAAGATCTTGGTGTTTCTCGGGCTTTTAATGTATCAAGTTGTTCGGCCAAGTCAATTTGAGCAGTTCCAAGTTTAAGTTTACAAGAAAGGCTATGTGAGATTTTTTGCCATAAATTTATGTGTAATATTTTGTCTTCACTAGCTAAATTATTAATTTCTTTGTTTTCAGGAAATGTGTATGATTTTCCTTTTTTAAATTCAACTATTCTCGTATTTGGTTCGTTATAATTATGTTCTTTTTCTGATTGACAAATGTCAAATACGGTTTTACCGAAGAATGATATATTCACACAATATATTTCATGATTTTCATTAGTATATATGTAATTTGTTTCCTTCTGAACTATAAGTTTATGGAGGTAAATATATAGAACATAGTCTTTTACAGCAATCGTGGTCATATTTGCAAAATGGGAACAATTTTTTTTATGGAAATTTAGAAAAGCATAATTTTCGTTTTCACAATTACCAGTAGATTATAAAAATACTTTTTGTTAATCACTCACATGGTAGTTTTAATTGTTTTTAACGTTATTTTAATTTGTATTCCAATATATTTACATTTTTTTTTTATTTCTAGTCAACAGTCAACTGACAAATGTTTTAACAAATACTTGTGTTGTCTTTCCATATTCAAACTAATCAAATTTTTTCCTACTTAAATTACATTTATTATCTATTCGAGTACCTACCTGTTACTCAATTTAAGAAATATTATCTGCACAATTCGAAATCTTATCCATTTTGGCATCAATACCTATATTTGTGGAATGACAAAATATCCTACGATAATAATTATTTTCATCGCAGGATATCATTTATAAAGTTAATTATTATATGAATAAATATAATTGCACTTAGTAAAATGTATAACAACACTTTATTTTTCTTAACACAGACATGTTTTGGTTATAACATAACCTTTATCAACGTTTATCATTGATAAAGGTTATGTTATAACCGAAACATGTCTGTGTTAAGTGAAATAAAGTGCTATAACGTCACCTGAGAGTAAGAAGGTTCCAACTGACAAAAGTAAAAAGCTGAGAAAAATGAAGTCAAAAGTTTTGTTTCTTTCGGGTGTGTACCTTGGAATAAAAGGGCTTTATTCCAATTTCCAAAGATTCTTTTACTGAGAAACGTGTAAATTTTGTCTGGCAACAGTTGGAATAATAAATTTCTAAGTTTAAATGAATCCTTCTTCAGTGAATCGTGTGTTTTGAATGATCAGATGGAACTTGATTCTTTTCGTAACATCAAAATGACGATACTATTACATGTTATTTTTAATTGTACGTATAGATAAGGTTAGTAAGAACCCTTTTCACGAAAAAAAGCTAAATGTGAAATTTTGTTAGTTGGAACCCTCTTACTCTCAGGTGACGATAATACTAAGTTTAAAAACATTTATTCAAATATGAATCCACAACATAAAGTGAAGGCGAATATAGAAAATGGTTAATCTATATTATAAGTCAAAAACTACTTTCCTATGAAAATAATTGGCAATTTTTCTCACTTGGTGGTGCTAATAAGGGGTTGGGTTTCTCTTCCTTTGACCCAAAAAAACTCGAATTGAACCTCGATGGAGAAGGTAAACTGTATGTACTTTGTGGAGATTCTTGAGGATTTTCTTTTATATTTTCACATGACATATATCTACTCTGAACAATTTTTGTTGAACTGGTTGACTCTTCTTTTTTATTCGGCTGTCTTTGGTTATCTTGACTTAACTTATTTCGTATGTTCTTCTCTGAACGTTTTATTTTGTTCAGGACATTCATAATTTTTTTAGAGGGGTACATAACTCGAAGTTTTGTGCCATCCGAAAAAAATAATGTTGTGTCCGGATCAGAATACTGGCAACCGACATCCTTAAACTTTTTTAAAATACTCTCTGTTGATGGTGTGAACATTTCAGTTTTTGCCGGAATAGGTTTTGATAATTTAGGGTCCTTTACACCTTTGCGAGACTCATTTAATAAAGCCATACGAATTAAATTAGCTTCTTCTCTTCTCGGAGTTCGGGAATAATTACGCTCTGGTGAAGTTGGTTCTGAGTTAACCAATGTGGAAATAGATATATCGGTTTGATCTATTACATCATTTTCCAAAGACGATTCAATTATTGGTTCTTTTTTAATGGTAGGAGCTTTTTGACGTTTGAATGTTACTGATCGATTTGCAGTCTGGGGGCGTCGTGTGTTTTTCATATTTCTCAATTGTCTAACATTTTCTTTAATGAAATTTCTTCTAGGTTCTATTTCTGAAAAATTTTAGAGTTTATTTAAATAGTATTGACAGCAAATTATGCATAGTATATAATGCAAAGCCAGATTTATTACGGACATAAAATTGAAAAAACTAACTAACTAACCATCACGCCGTCTCCCCGAAGGGGTAGACAGAAAGAATGGACTACCACACTTTTCTTTCCTGACATATTTCTCTCGCTTCCTCAACATTCATACATTGTGTCATGCACGCGTGTCGATTTCTCTGACTCCTCAAATGGCCGACATTCAATATTTGATTTATTTGATCGTGCCACGTTTTCCTCGGTCTTCCTCTATTTCTGGTTCATTTTCATCGTTAACATATAATTTTTTTACCATTCTTTCTTCATTCATTCTTTCCATATGTCCAAACCATCTTAATGATTCTTCCATTATTTTGTTCATAACACCATCATTCGCACCGCATTCACTTCTTATATTTTCATTCGACACTCTATAATACACACAGTATCCACACATTCGTTTAAGGGATCTCATTTCTACTGCATTTATTCTACTTTCATCCTTCTTTTGCCAGTTCCATGCTTTGCTTCAAATACATAAGGGTCGGTAGAAGAATACCATTGTGCACTGCCATTCTAGCTTTTTGGATAGGTTTGAAAAAATTGAATAGGTGAGTAAAATAAAATATTTGAATAGTGTAATTAATGAAGGAAAATATTGCTTTGTTTGAAACATTTAAGAACACTGTCATTAACATATTTTAGTTTTTACTCTTAAAGTAACATACACTTCTGTCAATATTTAATTCGTTCAAAATGCCACACTTGGAGAAAGATTTAAAATGTAATTGCGGGCTGCTACAATTTGTCATTATATTACAATTCATTTACAGATTCTTAGCATAAGTCTAGGCTGAAGTTTATTGTAAAATGTAAACATTAAGGCACATACCGGGATCTGGGAATAAATCCCTCAAAAAGGACATTGTAATTTAACTCCCGTTTAAAAATGATATGAACGACACAAAATACAAAATATCTATCGAGAACGCGGCATATTTATTAAAATATTTTAAAATTTGTAATTAATAATCATTAGTAACTATGGCATATAGAAAACAATGGTCTTTTGTTAATAATTGACATATTTTTATACTGCTATTTGAAATGTTCCATTTTAAGCAGAATAAGTACTTATGTTAAAAGTAATGGGAGACTACCACATTAAAAGCCGAAGTGGCATCCCAAGAACCAGCGAATATGTTAGACTTGTTGCACACCAATCCGTAAGATTAAAACTTTTTTTTAAAAAGGTACTTATGATATTCAATACTTGATTTGTTTAACTTTGCTCTTCCTCTATTTTTAATTCCGTTTACATCGTTAACATATACTTTCTTTCCCATTATTTCTTTCCATGTGTCCATCTTAATGATTCTCTCATTATTTTGTTCATAACGCTTTCTGTACACTGCATTCTTTTCTTATATTTTCATTTCACACTCTATATATAGAACACAGATTTTCATACATTCGCCTAAGAGATCTTATTTCTACAATTACGTAAAATTGTATGTACTTTCAACTATGTATATTTTTAAAATCATGAAGAGAATAAATTTCTCATATCTCTAATACTATTTAATTCCCGTTAATAGGATTACCCTTGGGATTGAACCATTTACATTTTCTCCACAGGATCTGATTAATCTTCCTTTATCAACAGAAGCTAGTACATATTATTTCTAATAAGATTCATATCTTCATAAATATAATAAATACCGAGTCAAGATTTTACTCAGTTAAACATTTATGCATGGAGCTATTAGTCTTTTGAGTGTCGTTGGTAAAGTCTATGGCAGAATTTTAATAGAAAGAGTAAGAAAATTGACGAGTGACAAAGTTTGGGATGTGCAAGGTGCCTTTATGAATGGCAGAGGATGTATGGATCAAATTTTTGGACTTCGTACATTGACAGAGAAGTTTCTGGCCAAAAACCGCAAACTTTTCTGTGCATTTGTCGACTTGCAAAAAGCATATGATTACGTTAATAGAGAAAAGTTGTGGGAAATATTGTCTGAATATGGAATAAGTACAAAACCTGATCACGGCAATTAAGTCGCTATACACAGAAAGCACTGCTAGTGTCAGAGTAAATGGAGATCTTACAGCCTGGTTTGATATCAATAAAGGTGTGAAACAGGGTTGCGTAATGTTCCCGTGGTTATTTAATCTGTACATGGACAATTGTATGAAAGAGCTGAAAGGGTTGGATGTAGGTGCCAAAATGAGCGGAGTGTCAGTAAGCTGTCTCTTGTATGCGGATGACGCTGTCCTACTTGCAGACAACGAGCAACCTGGTGAATTGTATGTATGAGGTATGCATGCGAAATGATCTGATGATGAATGTTAATAAGTCCAAGGTAATGATTTTTGAAAAGGAAGAAACCATGACAGTCTGCAACATTAGCGTGAATGGTGAAAATTTGGAGCAAGTAGTTGAGTTCGTGTATTTAGGTAGTATGTTTACAAGAGATGGGCGAGTGGAGAGGGATATTGAAAGAAGGGTTGGGGCAGGCAACAAAGTGAATGGTGCACTTAAAGTTGTCATCGCAAACAAAAACCTATCCAAAAAAGCTAGAATGGCAGTGCACAATGGTGTTCTTCTACCGACCCTTATGTATGGAAGCGAAGCATGGAACTGGCAAAAGAAGGATGAAAGTAGAATAAATGCAGTAGAAATGAGATCTCTTAGACGAATGTGTGGATATTCTGTGTATGATAGAGTGTCGAATGAAAATATAAGAAGTGAATGCGGTGCGAATGATGGTGTCATGAACAAAATAATGAAAGGATCATTAAGATGGTTTGGACATATGGAAAGAATGAATGAAGAAAGAATGGTAAAAATTATATGTTAATGATGTAAATGGAACCAGAAATAGAGGAAGACCGAGGAAAACGTGGCACGATCAAATAAATCAAATATTGAATGTCGGCCATGTGAGGAGTCAGAGAAATCGACGCGCGTGCATGACACGATGTATGAATGTTGAGGAAGCGAGAGAAATATGTCAGGAAAGAAAAGTGTGGCAGTCCATTCTTTCTGCCTACCCCTTCGGGGAGACGGCGTGATGGTTAGTTAGTTAGTTAGTTTTTGAAAAAAAAATATTATTACGTAATAAATGCTTGTTGGGCCAGATTAAATATTTTATCAAATCAGAGATAAATCGTCAATACAATCATATGTATACTAGTGTGTCGCATTTAAATGTAATTAGAGCGCTATTTCTATATTCACATGACACAGTAAGACAAGTCGTGTTTTCGACGCAGTAAAACAATTCGAAGGTTGTCAGTCAGTCTTAGACCTTTGTCATGATCAAATCTTTCAGTTGATCGTTTTTCAAACGTTGTGAGCGTTTGTCGTTAGCAATTTGATTAAAAACATTATTACTTTTGGTTTCAATTATAATTACTTGAACCCATTTTGAAATGTGTAGTAATTACACAGCACCGTAACGTGTACATACAATAATGCAAAGATCAATAGGAATATTAAAAAAAAATACGAGTTCGTGATTTATAATAAAACGAACCCAATACCGTATTTAAATATTTTATTAATTAAATTGTTACATAGCTGTCATTGTAATACGCTAGGTACTAAAATATGATTATGAATATTTTTAAGAATAGCAATATTTTCGATAAAATTAAACTATCAATTGACATAACTCAACTAGGTATATTCAAAAATAAAATTTATGAAAATGAGCATTCGGTTTATTTATCAATGTGGTATAAATGACATATTCAAATTTACGTTTTCGGAAATCAGTTTCGCGGGTTCTCGTGAACTTGACCTTGCAACCTAGATATTCCGGAGTGGGAAGAGTTGATGTAGTAGAGTACCGTTAAAATGAAATATTTTACTCATTTAGTTACTTTATTGACACTTGTGTCACCCGATTATTTTTTTACTGAGCGTTCTTAAGTTAGAATCTTGCAGCGAGATACGTAAAAATGTGACAATAAACGTTTAATTACTCGTGTAATAATAACCAAATTTGAAATACAAATGGCGCCAAATTAAAACAATAATTTTGCGTGAATACAAACTAAAGGTTTCATGTGATGTAAACACGATCCGTGCTCCGTTATTTTCAAGTACTTGCGATATATTCTCGTTTCCTAGTTATTTATATGCGTCGCTATGAAGTGAACTTTTCTCGCGTTCATTTGTTTATCATGTTTCTATTGAAAAGGTCAGGAAATTACATCGCGCGATGTCAAACTTGCTTTTGATGTACCATAATATTGTTAAAATAGTTTACTCGTAGATAAACAATTTATTCCGCTATTCCAAGTGCAATCAATGTCAATCAAAAGTTGTGTCAAATTAAGAAGTCACTTAAAACTGAACCACATTTTTGTGATATTAGTGCTTGATTGTATTCACCAATAATAATGCATTTTTTGTGTTCATTTTTAATATTTTTAATTGCGGGGTTTTCAAACGTGACTGGGGATGGAAGGTATGTACATTTCTAATTAAAGGTTTTTATTACCGATTTAATGTAGCAAATTGTGAGATAAAATAATACCTTTACACAAAAAAAGAAAGAGTTTAAACAGTAAACAATAAAAACATTTACTGATATAACCCAAGATCAGATTGAATTTTGAATTTCTGGAAGATATTGTTCCCTTCCGTTCGATCCGAACATATATATATTTGTCATGAAACTATTACTCTCATTAAATTTTTCACAGAATCTGATTTTGTTTCTTTCAACAGTCACTTGATTTAAATCTAATGTAATTGTTTATAATATTGGTTTATGAGTTAGCTAAGTTTAAAAGGCAAAATCAAAAATTTTCTTCGTTATCATTTATAAAATCATAGACCCTTCTTTTCAAATAAATGTTCATATAACTGACTATCTAACTAACCATCACGCCGTCTCCCCGAACGTAATCCATTGATGAAGAAAGAATTGTTAAGAAAGTATACATTTACAAAGTGAATAGAGTACGGACTCGAGGAAGACTTGGCATGACCAAATTAATGAAATTTTAAAGATAATCAAAAGGTTGGTCTTGTTAGAAGTCGGAAGAATTGACGCGCGTGTATGACTCACTGTATGAATGTGGAGGAAGCTAGAGAGGTGTGCCAGGATAGAGTAGTGTGGCAGTCCATTTTCTCTGCCTAGCCCTACGGAGAAACTGCGTGATGATTGGTTGTTGTAAATGAATGTTTTTTAAACTACTTCCACCTTTGTCTTTATTTCGACAGTGACCGGTTTCGCCAGGCTCGCTGGCATCGACAGACCAGTATGACGATGCCAACGTACCTGGCGATATCGGTCGCTGTCGAAATAAAGACAAAAGTGGAAGTAGTTAAAAAAGATCAGCCACGTGAGAAGTTGGAACAATCAAGGTGCACGTATGACTCGCTGTATGAATGTGGAGGAATCTAGAGAGGTGTGTCAAGATAGAGTAGTATGGAGGTCCATTTTCTCTTTCTAACCTTTCGTGGAAATGGTGCGATGGTGTTTTCATTGATTTTATTAGATTACCAACAATCAAACTTATATGCATAAGGATATTTAAAAAAATATTTAATCATTTTAATTGATATAAATAAAACCTTAAAATTGTATAAGTTACTATGAACTTCTACTTGGAAATTTCGTTGCAAATATAAATCATTAAATCATTTTATTCCAGAGGTGTTCCAAGATACGTCCTGATCTCTCCATCGAGGATAATTTCGGGATCTGTGAATAAGATCTGTTTATCCCGAATGGGTCTGGCTGCGTACAACCGCGCAACCGGGCAGATTGAGGTGTTGCCACCCCCACCACCGACCTCCAACCTAACCTATGCCGGTCCGCAGAGTCCACAAAAATTCATCGCACGCACAAGAAAAATATTCCCCCAAGGTTTGCCACACTTCCACACTATGCCACACCACACTTTCATTAGTTTTCATTTCATATATAATCTGCGGAACTCAAATGACTGGAAGTGCCATGGTGGGATGTCCCATGACCCAGGTAGAAGATATAGTCTTTTTCTCCGGTCTCAATCTAAAGATTGGTCTACAGCAAGGCGACGCATCTCCTCTTTCACTCCGCTCGGTCCTCGGCAACTCTCTTCAACTCCGCATAAGAGGTGCAGCCCATATCTCAGCAAATCTGGTCTAGGTACTCCTGGCGATGTCGTCCTCTGCCCATCGATTCCTCGACCATTCCCTCTAATACATCACGCAGGAAACATTCGTCTCGCAACACATGACCAATCCATCTCGCGTGCCTCTCCGCTATGGTGTTCAACATGTGCCTATTCTCTTCAACTCTGCTGAGAACCTCCTCATTTGTAATGCGGTCCCTCCATGAAACATGGGCAATTCGTCGGTAGGTCCACATTTCAAATGCCTCCAGCCTTTTGCGCTCTCTTTCTCGCTCACCAAGTCTCGCAGCCATATAGTAAAACACTCCACACCAATGTTATTAAAAGTTGTTTTAGGAGGTTTAGATCTATGTTGTTGAACTTGAATATTTTAGATTTTTTCTTGAAGGCAAGTTTAGCCTGGTGGATACGACTATCGATGTGTTTCTTTCTTTCTTTTTCTTTCTTTCTTTCTTTCTTTCTTTCTTTCTTTCTTTCTTTCTTTCTTTCTTTTGTACATGTCCAGTAGAACTCCAATTATTCTAATCAACTGGGACCGGACCCCATTCGGATAATTGGATCTTTTCCAAAAAAAGGGTTTATTTTAATTAATTACTGCATGTATGTTGAAAATGCGAGAAAAAAACTGTTCTTAAAGAAAAAGAGCTTTTAATTAATTGAATTAAAAGGCAACACTTGTACATGTTAAGCGTAGTTATAAGGCATTGCTTGCAGAACATTTTGGTCAAAGTAAGCTGTTTGACTGTCATCATCCGTTTTCGGCAGCCAAGACAGTTACAGACAGTGGCGGTACTCCCATAGAAGCCCAGAAGCCCGGCTTGCGTAAGAAATTTTGAATCAAAACCTCTTCTGGCTTACAGAGGTTCAGCTCTTGTGGCTGTTCCTCTTACGTCTGATGGGAACATTGTTAGAAGGTGATTTGGTGGGTTGTTGGTTTATGCGGGGGCATGATTACTTAGATTTGGGGGTTTTGATTCAAAATTTCTTACGCAAGCCCTGCTTCCGGACTTCTATGGGAGTACCGCCAATGGTTACAGATGGCTTCGCGGAAGAAAGGACAATAGCGTGCGTAGACAGAATCACTGTTTTGCGAATCGCTTTATGTTTCTGTCTTAATCATTTTCATTGAATTCCAATTGAAAGCGATTCAGATAGTCGGAGATCGGATAATTGGAGTTCTGCTGTACCTATAAAATTCTGTGAAATACCACCTTGCATGACAACAGCAAGACTTCCAGGAAGTCTGACTCCCTGGCGTCCTAGAGTTATCCTTATGTTATCACGAGTTCCGGGCAATGTGATCACTGACCTTACTATTAGGGTCAAAGCAGACAGGGAGAGGGCATATTGCATATTATTATTTTGTTGAATCGCTCTTTACATCATGACAGTATGAGCCAAATCGGTGTAAAGGGTATTTTAGCTATCATAGTGATTCTCGTGACATGTGATAGGTAGCTAATCTATCGCCATTTTACTGTCACGTGAATTCTATACCAGACCAAAGACAGCGTGACAATTACACTGCCCTCACTGGGAATCGAACCCGGAACCTTCGGGGTGGCAATCAATGCACTTACCACTCGTCCACTAAGGTCGTCATATCATATCTTCTGTGCCACAAAACAGATACCCTAAGGGAAGGTAACCCTTACAGAAAATCTCTGGAGAAGGCAACGGGAAATCACTCCAGTACTTCCCAGGAAATCACTGTGATGAGAAAGCATTCGCCACAGTGATCGCCAACATCGGGGGACCTGACACAGCACTATAAGAATATATAGAAATAATCTGAAATTCATTTTTATAAATATTTGGTTGATGATCATCTGTATGAATTAAAAAACAACCTCTCTCTATAGCAGAATTTTGGTTCTATGATTATAATAATATTGCTCTTAACCGTCGCGTTGCCATGTGGTCAATTGAGTTTCCACTGCCAATTTAAAGTTGATTTTCTTAAAACCTATGGACCCTAATATTATAAAAAAAATTGTAATCCTCCATTGAAGTGTTCTCAATATTTCGTAATAAAAAAAAAGCAAAAATTACTTCCTTCATCCCAAAAAAAAATATTTTCTAAGACTGCCCTCACCTTCATTCGTGTTAAGGTAGAATTTGTTTTGCTAATATTTACAACTTTATCAAAAGTGACAAATATTTATTCGCTGTTTTGAACGTATTATAAATTATATGTTTGGCCTTTTCAATAGGTACGTAATAATACCGACTGTGGATGGAAACGCAGCACGCAACTTAATAATATCAGAACTGTGAAAATATTAACACTTTACCAAAAGGGACAAATATTAATACGTACTCGTTGTCTTGAACGTACTATACATTTTGCCTAGGTGCCTTTATCATACGTAAAATCTCGTAAAGTCTCGCCCCGCCGGCTGCGGCGCGGGGACAAGTTTATACTTGGTGTCCAGTTGCTCGTATGCTGTGACGCATTCCATATCAGAAATCGCATGGTTCCAGAAAAAATTAATAATGATATGTTTTTCAAATAATCCATGTATGTTATAGATATCGATCTATTCCTAATGAAATTCCCTACAAGATGACATAAATTAAATTTTGATTCATCGAGTCATATGCTTGATATTTAGATAAAGTTAGCGGTAAACTGAATTGACCACATGGGAGCGAGCGTTTTGTTTTGAACACGGTACGTTAACCACCCTACCTTCAGGTAACTTTCCGAGAAACATGCAAAAAAGAATATTTTTTTTATTAATTAAATTTAATTACATATAAATTACATTTTATTCTCGATCGCATCTTTTACCCACCACCTCTTATAAAACTATCATACTTTTGAAGACTTGTGTGTTGAAGTGTTGTTGGCACACGCACGTATCCCTACGGTTTGTAGATTTTTAGCTGTATTCTTTTTTCTCAAGCGCGTACGTAATACGGGATAGCGCAGAAAGGTACAGTCAAAGTGTGCGTGTCACGTACGTTCATACGTCTAGGGCTGTTAAAATATGATGTTTTGTAAATATTGACAAATGATGTTCATCATTAGAAAATAAAATAAAATATAGTCAGGTCAGAAGACATCTTGAATAAAAATCAAATACTTAATTATATTTTGCTTGAGCATATAATTTATCTGTGCAATACATGTTTACTTGGGATCTTTTCAATAACACATAACTGTGTTGAAGTACAGTTAAACTCAAATGACGGAAAAATATAGGATGATAGCGGAAACCGCATCTTCAGCGTGGCTATGAACGTTACTTTAACGCAAATATGTGTCATTAGCACTCAATGTGTTGATAGCTTTGACGATGATAAAATCTAATTTTTTAAAAATAAATACAACTACACTTCGTATTTTTACAATACTTTATTACACTTTTCACAGACATGTTTCGGTTATGACACAACCTTTTTGAATGTAAATAATGAAAATAAAATAAAAATTTAAAATCTTTTTAAAATGTAAATTCAGTTGATGAAAAATCCAGTGATGTTTGTTCCTATATTTCGGCAGCTCTCTGCTCAGAAGATAGCAGCGAGCTGCTGAAACCGGTCGAAGACACAAACATCAGTGGATTTTAACTAAATTTACATTATAAAAAGATTTTTTATAAATTTATTTTTTACAATGAACCTCTACCATGAAAGTTCAAATAACAACATTAATTATTTAGTAAGATGAGAATCTATAAGGCATGTTGCACGCTTAATAGTAAACTGACCGATTATGGTTTAAGTCATAATTGAGTTAACATTAGACAGAGGCTTGTGTTAACGCTATCCATCTATTTTTCACAATGTTAACGCTATCCATTCGTAGTACGATAATCGTTCATAATGTTAACGCTATCCATTCGTACGTGTTTTTCGACTGTTTTTGTTAAAACACCGACTCATGTCAGATTGAGCAAAACTTGCTTTTTTGAGTTAAGCCAGTGTTCTATTAAGCGTGCGATGTGTTAGACCAATAATAAATAACATATGGCATCGAAGCAAGGGCAGACACAGTAAGGACCAAACAAGTTTTGAGGACTTCCGAGATGAAGACACTGAGAGATCACACGAGGAACACCAGAATAAGAGAGATATGTGAGGTTGAGAATATTATAAGATGGAGCAGACAGCGAAAAAGGGATTGGTACGGTCATGTTCAAAGAATGGACACCACCAGACTCCCCTATATTGCATTTCATAATCAGCCTCATGGGACTCGTCCTCGTGGAAGACCTCCTAATAGATTAAGGGACAGCTGGGAGTCTACCTCACAGGAGGAGCAACACTCTGGAGAACAGACAAAATAGGTCTACAACAAGGAATAAGAATTATTTTTCAATGTAGAAAATTAAAAAATATGTATGAAGTGTAATTATAAATATGTATTTATTCAAATATGATTCACAACAAAAAGTGAAGGCGAATATAGAAGAAAATCTACTTTATTTTATTTCCTGATAATGATACGGATATTTGGCAATCCAAATTGGTTTAAAAGTTTGTAAACTGTTAAATTAAGAAAACTTTGTTTTATGTATCATGAGTTAATTTAATCTACGTCCATTTATTGCTTATCGTCTTTAATTTATTATGTTTCATCGTTTTTGACTCTATATTATGTGTGTTCCTTCTTATTACTGTTTTTATTATTATTATGATTATTATTATTTATTATTATGTTTTCCACCTTTAATATTTTCTTCTATAAATAGTAACTAACCGTTCTTTTAATTAAAATATTTAGGTACCTAACTCAACTACCAGGTAAATATACGACTGAAGATGGAGGTAACTCCGAAACGTGTTGTATAGTCAATAAATATAGTATAGTGGAATATTAAACAATGGTTTATGTTTGGAAATTTGGATAAACCGAGTTCTAGTGTACTCTAAATTTTTAATACATTTTTAAAGAGCATTGTGATATTCTCATAAAAAGAGTGTGGCTTTAATAAACAAATTAGTCACAGTTTCCAAAGCTTTGTATTATGATAAATGCAAGCGTCTGTGTGGATACGCATTCTTTATCTGGTCTATTGTTGTTCATTGCTGACTGCACTGTCGGGTCATTCATCTCCGCTGGCTTTATCTTCCCAAACAATGGAGAGTGACGAGTTTAGCAATGGCTTATCACGGCTATTAACTGTTCATCGTAATGCACATTCTTATTTTTATACTATCTCTTCTCTTTTCCTCCTCCACAACATTCTGTGGTCATATAAAATAAATGGTCGTATTATTTTATAATCTGTTAATTCCTTTCCTAGTGAGAATAAATCTTTATAAATTTTAAATGAAGTGTCAAAAGAGATAGACCTCTTTGGATGCAATTACAGCGAATTTGTGAATACCCTTACGGTAAGGGCAACAAGGAGATAACTGGCATATTTCTATTCATATGGTTCTATGTATATTTCTTTTCGTGTCCTTTTTTTTCGCCCTTTACTAATTTATAATAGTAAACACGATTGTTTAGTGGTTTTACTTGGATTTAATTTCTTCAATTGTAATGTTACTGTATATTATTATGTATTGAAACTCAAAAATTCCTAGAAATTCAGCTGTAAATTTACCATCATTAGTTCTAAAAAAAAACTTAAAATTGTTTTATTTAACAACTAAAAAAATTGCATTACATGCTTTCTTCCCCACCCTTAATATTTCTAAATTCAATATAAGGACACACTGTTTGGCGATCAGGTTCAGTTTGAGAACGCCCTTGCAAGGCGAAACAACAACAACAACAAAAAATCAAGCCGTTTCTCCCCAGGGGTAGGCAGAGAGAATGGACTGCCACACTACTCTATTCTGACATACCTCTCTAGCTTCCTCCACATTCATTAAGCGAGTCATACACGCACGTCGATTCTTCCGGTTTCTGACATGACCAACCTTTAAAATTTGATTAATTTGGTCATGCCATGTTTTCCTCGGTCTACCTCGACTCCGTACTCCATTTACATCGTTAACGTATACTTTTTTAACCATTCTTTCTTCACCCATGCGCTCCATATGTCCGAACCAGCGCAGCGATCCTTTCATAATTTTGTTCATAATACCTTCTTTCGCTCTACATTTCTTTCTAATATCAGCATTTGAGATTCTGTCATACATCATTCTACCACACATGCGTCTTAGGGACCTCATCTCTACCGCATTTATTCTGCTCTCATCTTTCTTGTCAGTTCCATGCTTCGCTTCCATACATAAGGGTTGGGACCAGAACTCCATTGTGAACGGCCATTTTCGCTTTCATTAATAAATTTGTCACAATTTATATAAATTATATCCAAGTAAAACCACTAAACAATCGTGTTTACTCGATGTTAAGCACAAGTGGAAACCCACTAATTATATAGGTAATAATAATGAATTTTTTTTTATCATTTTTTATTTTATTTTTATTATTCAAATAGAATAAATACTACCAAAACCAAACAACCCTCGCTCATTTGTATTGGATCGTTATAAAGAGAGACTACTGTAGTAATAAAAATATATTTATCCCAATTTATGTTAATTTACAAAACTCATTTCAGGAAATGGTGGTTGCTTTGATGTCCTGATTCCTCGGACACCGCACAGAAAAGTGACTTTGCGTTTTAAAATGAGGTACTTGTATATGTTATATAAGAATTAAAATTTACAAGAATTATCCTTAATTGTATTAATTATTAAACTGTTAATAACAATTAATACAAATGAAAACGTCAGTTTTCTAGAAGTTTTATTATATTTTATGGGAATGACATGTTTCACCTTTCTAAGGCATTATCAAATGTGACAAAATTTCAGCTTGTTGCTGTTTATATACACTAGTAAATGGAGCAGAATATGGTTAGTTAAACAGCAACAAGCTGAAATTTCGTCACATTTGATAATGTCTTAGAAGGGCGAAACATGTCATTCCCATAAAATATTATATAACTTATAGAAAACGGACTTTTTCATATGTATTAATTATTTAATATGTTAACCGTCCTACCTTTGGGTTATTTTCCGAGAAACGTGCAAAAAACAAGCAGGTTTTTTATTAATGAAATTTAATTACATACTAATTTTATTTTTTTAAATTACGAAACGTCAAATACTCCGCACACTTGGCCTGCCCCTTGTAAAACTATCATATTTATGAAGACTTGTGCTCAAGTTTTGATGGCACATGCGCGTATACCTAAAACTTTGAAAATTTTAGGTAAATTACTTTTTCTCAAGCCCGTACGTGATACGGGATATCGTAGAATGGTACAGTCAAAGTGAACGTATCACGTACGTTCAAATAGGTGGTTAATGAACATTTCCATAAAAGTCTGTGGAATGCACCTTTTTAGGGGTAGCCAGGAATTGTGATGATTTAAACACTTGCTTTTATATTAATTATTTTATTTCATTATTTTACAAGCTCGATTCGGCACGTGTGAGCTGACACGATGAATCATGTTGAATCTCGTTGTCTGTGGAATCTGTGCGTAATTACTTTGTCAGTTGAATATTACCAAAGGAGCCATTAACATAAACAGTTTCTATCAATATTAAATTTTAATGCCCTTTTAAAATTAAATATTAATAGAAACATATACAAAAGATACAAAAGCTAGCACCCGATTAGGGTTAAAAAATGACCAAATGATTAAATTATTAAAATACTGCTACATTTGAAGTCGGAAAATTCAATGAGTGTGCATTTTACGGTGTATAATTGTAGAGGAAGTTCGAGAGGTTTGTCAGGACAGAGCAGTATAGCGGTCCATCTTCATGCCTCCCCTCCAGGAAAGCGGCTTAGTGGTTAGTTAGTTAGTTTTTAAAACCCACATTTAACTGGATACTGTAGACCGTGGGTATTGGATGAATTGCAAGTGATAATAATTTTAATTTTTCTATAAAAATAATGACGTGACATTTAAGGGTGGACAAGATGCCGCGCTACACGGTGGAAGACCGGCGAGACGTGACCCTGCATCATGACACTAACCTGGCAGTCATCCAGCTGGACAAGGGTCTCTACCGAGCCGGGGAAACCGTCAAGTTCAGGGTCCTTCAGATGAGGCCAGACCTCACTCCCCTGCATATACCTGTGAGTTACTTAATCCAAAAAATAATTTTTAACATAACAAATTTTTGAATAACTATAATTATATTTTGTATACCAACACTTTTTATTTTCACTGAACTCAGACATGTTATGGTTACAAGTTACCTTTATCAATTGTATACAATTTTAACAATCAAATAAAACAGAGCGGTCCCTTATATGTATACTAAATGGAGATCGAGTTATGTATAAAAGTGGAAGGGGTATAATTAGGAATGAGGAGAGGGGAGAAGCAATGGGAACATATCGAGTGGAAGGGGTATAATTAGGATTGAGGAGAGGGGAGATGTAACGGGAAAGTATCGAGCATGGGAATATAATTTAAATTTAATTGGTTATTTATTATATTTTTATTATTTTTGAAGGCTTTTTTAATTTCTAAAATTTATAAATTGTTTAAAGTTAGGTTTTTATTATTAATATGCAAAATTAAAAAAATATATACTCTATTTACTTTTAGGCGCTTTCTTTAACACCAGATACATTTTTGATTTGTTGCATATTTTACGATTTTGTACCTTTGACCAGGTGTACCGGATATCCATAGAGACTCCTTCGAGCATGTTTGGGGGTCCAGTGAAGGCCGTGCAGTGGTTTAACGTGACCACTCAGCACGGTCTTGTACAGAAGGAGTACTCCTTGGACAAATATGCACAGCAAGTAAGTTTTCTCTTCATACTATTTAACCTCTTGAGTAGTAAAATATTAATGACATCTACGAAACATTATTTTTTCACTAGCCGATAAATTATTCAATTTTGTGTACACCAATAGATATCGCCGGTAGTCCACATTTTGACAAAATTTGGGAATATTCAAGAAATTATAAATGAGGCCCAAGTATGGGGCTATACGCTATATGACTCAGTATTTCAGGGTCTCACGGTTGGGGCAGTAAGCACGGAGAGGTTAATAATAGTTTTAGCAATTTCAATATACTCGTTTTTTAATTATATTATAGTTTTTTTTTTTTTAAATACTTTTTTATTATTAAATATGTTGCAGACAAAGTGTTAAATTTCGATGTTTGCATTAACTGGCTTAAGTCACAGTATACATTGTTTCATTTCATGTATATTTTCACTAGATAAAGTATGCTATCTTTTACTAGAGCATTGAGAACTGTGTATACACAATGAACAACCAGCAAATAGCACATGTATCTACAATGAAAGATCTCGGTATCATCTATGAGAGTAGGCTGTCTTTTCGTGCACATATCGAGAGGATTTGTGACATTGCACTGCTAGAGGGTGTTGGTCTTTTTGTCCCTGATAGATATATCCGACAGCGACAGCACATATTATTTTACCTACCGGCCGCCAGAACCAATCTGCCTCTGGTGACACCGGTGGGAAGAGCAATTAGTCTGCTGAACGCGGTCTCCTCGGAGATCGACATCTTTTATATTAGTGAAGGTACGTTCAGGGGACAAATACTCTTGACTTTAGAAAGTATCTTGTCTTCCTTATGACGAACCATCTGTAATGCATTCCTGGTATTATGTCGTATTTTTATAATATTTTACCTGTACTCAATAGATGCCTTAAACATTTTGCTCTTTGTAATGTCTTTTGAGTTAATAAACTGATTTGATTTGATTTTTAACTAGTAAGTGTATGTACTCACCGAACAAATATGATGTGATTAGAAAAACCCCACCACACATTAACAATTCTAATGATAGGAGTGAATGCATTTTATTGATTAAGTAGGGCTGTGGAGTTGGAGTCATGAAGTCACGGTATTTTAGGTGGAATTGAAGTTGAAGAAAGGGATCAATAAATGAATGAATCTTGTTTCGTTAAAACCATATATCAAAAGCTTGGAACTATTTTGAAATGGTTTTATGTAAATGTTATGCAGGGCGAATGGCGCGTGATGGTGGAGAGCCGCGACCCCACGGTGACCTCGACAGTACAATCCTTCATGGTGACGGACTACGCCTTGCCCAAGTTCTACCTCACCGTGGACTATAACAAAGTCTATATCGCCTCCTTTAAGCTGCTCTTCTACACCGTGTGTGCAAGGTAATCTCATAATATTACTTACTTCCTATTTCCCAAACAGCTTTTGAATAGTTTTAACCTCCTTGATGATTTTATTCCAAACTAGTTTTCTCCTAGAGACTTTTTCCCCAACCTAGCTAGATCAGACATAACATTATCCATTAGCCCCTTCCGGTCCACAATAGATTTACAGAATAATATTTATTATTTTGAATGTATAGAATAATGCTCTAATTATTACATTTTATACACAAATAGTTCGAATTCACCGTTCACTTCCTTCATATATTCTTCATCACTACTTTTTAACTCGTCAACGCGTTTTTTGTAATTCTAGGCATTTTGAGGGGTTCTAATTTTTAGAATAATAGTAAGTATCGGCAATAATAATTATCAAGTTGTTTGCACGCGTACAGGTCGAGTGTAACGGCTGGGCATCCAAGTGACACGTACCGAGCCAGCCCCTAAAACAAACCTTTTGTATCATTCTCAGGTAGAATGTTACACAATACAATGTTCATAAAAAAAAAATTGAATTCTTGTCCTATTATACGACTACACTAAATACGAGCGAGAAAAAAATATGTTTGCTTGTATTTTGACACCAAACTGACGAAGAAAAAAATGCCGAATGACATTCGACATAGGACTCACTGGAATAAATTCGATGTCGAATGACATTCGACATAGGACCAGAAAGAGTTAGGTGCTGTCTAGGCCTTTCTGCAGGTTTTAGTCTGGCCGGTCTTGATGATCTTGATTACTCTGAGTATCTCTGGCTCCGTATCGTGCCCAATCGATGCTAGACGACCGGCTCTTATGGTGATCGTTATAAGGGACTGCTGGGTCATCATACGAATCTCCTGGTTACTCCTATGCTTCTTAATTTTTCCCTTCCCACCCATTTCCTAATTAAAAATCATTATAACTGAAATACATACAAACTTGATTATTATGAGGAAGATGGGACCGACTGAATTTCATCGTTATAAGCATTACTCGTTATATCAGAGATTAGGTATTTTTTAATCCTTACAAAAATACTCATCACATTAAGACATGAAGTGTCTGTTTCCTCTTTACATCCGAGATTTCACTATTTCCGTGATCGTAATCACCGAGTTTGACTGTGTCACTGGAATTATTATTTTTTTTTAACCAGAAATACTATGTTTTTCATATGCATTTTATTTTAATTCCTTGAAAGAAAACATAAATAAAAATTAAAGGTATGAAAATAATGTCACAAAATTTATTTTTACTTAATATAAACACAAAATCATTTATAAACCTAAAGTGAATAATTATACTGTATATTTTTTTATTGTTTTCATTTTAAGGTATAAGAAATGAAATATAATGTAATTTTTATATTTTATTTTTATTATCATAATGTAAATATATGTTTAAATCAGTACTTTGTGGTTCGTTACCTCGTATACGTGTTGGGTGTGTCCTGTTGGATGAGCAAATTGTAATATTGACCTTTTTTTAAAACATCGTCAACTAGTGGACAAAATTTATATATAAATGATCCATGTGAGAATAATCCTGGCCAATACGCATCTTGCCATCCCAAAATAATATTTGATTGTGAAAATTTATACCTTTGTGCTGTTTTGGTGGTGAAAAATATAATTACATTGTTTTGACAGGTGCCAAATTGGTTTTCATAATTTTATTTTTCGAACGTTTATGTACATTTGTTCCGATGTCTATTTGAAAAATTCTTTTGATTCATATTGAAGTGCTTGCTGGAAATTAAACTATTTAAAGTGCCTAACTAACTAAAATTTTATTAATATAACGGTGGTAACGGGAAAAACAAACTTTTAATGAAAGGATATTATCTTAGAAAATAGCTTATGTGTTATAACTTTTTTTTATGTGTTATATTTTGTTATTTTTATTTTATGATTTATTTTATTTTATTTTATTTATTTATTTTATATAATTGAATTTTATTTTAGATATAGTTTGTAAATGTTTTAGCATTTAAGTGTGTGCGGGTGATGCCTACTGGTGGCGATGAGGTCCGCAACCCATCACACCGCATCTCCCGCAGGGGCGAACAGAGAAGGGTGGAGTGCCGCATCGGTACATGGAATATAAGGGGAGGTATGGAAGGAAAGTTGAATGAGATGTGTGCAGAAATGGATAATAAGTGTTTAGATGTTTTATGTGTGACTGAATGTATGATGAAAGAGTGTGGTTCCTTAGAGCATGCGGATAAGCTTGTTCTGTGGTCGGGTGTGCCGAATGACCACAGAGCATGCCAAGGCGTGGCGGCGGTGCTAGCTCCAAGGATGGTAGAATGTATGAAAGGTTATAAATGTGTTAGCCCAAGACTCCTGTGGATTCGCTTCAAGATCGGGTTAACAAGAGTTTTCCTTTTAATTGGATACGCCCCTGGTAACAACGAAAATGAGGCGAATAAAGATGAGTTTTGGGACAAAGTGAGAGAGACATTGGTGTGTAAGAGTGAAAACGAAAGATTGATAATAGCAGGTGATATGAACGGTTGGGTGGGAATCCGTAGGAGTGGGTACGAGGAATGTCTGGGTACGTTTGGTGATAGACGAATAAATGATAATGGAAGGAGACTGCTTGAATTGTGTATAGAATGGGGTCTCTTTGTATCAAATACCATCTTCGATCATAAGAGAATCCATCTCTATACTTGGGAAAGAGGATTTGAAAGGTCCATTATAGATTACGTCATTGTAGACTCTAGATTACGGGCGGATACTGTTGATTCAAGGGTCTTCAGGGGAGCCGAACTGGAAACGGATCATTTTTTAGTAGTGGCAAAAGTGATCTTATTCCGGGGATGGCGAACCAGAAGAAGCAAAACAGTAGCCGCACCGACTAGAGTCAAAGTTGAAAAACTGCAAAACAATGACGTAAGAAATAATTTCGTAAGAAAAGTGAAAGATAGATTGAGTGAGCGGGATGTAAGTGAGTTGAGTATTGACGAGACCTGGAAATACTTGAAGGAGAGTTTGTGTGAATCAGCGAAAGAATCGTGTGGTGTGTGTGTACAAGGAAGAAGGAAAGGGGATGCATGGTGGAATGATGACGTAAAGATTGCTGTTAAAGAGAAGAAAGATGCTTGGTTGAATATGTTGTCGATAAATAAGAATGACAGAGTTAAGTATGAAAGAGCAAAAGATTTGTATAAGGTATGCAAGAAGAGAGTGAAGTCGGTAGTGAAAGCGCGGAAAGAAAAGCTGAAGGAGGAAGAAGGGCTCAAAATGACAAACAACTTCCAAGCAAATTTAAAAATGTTTTGGAAAGAAGTTAAAAAAGCCCGAAATCCTCCTGATAGTGGATGTGTGAAAGCAATTTCAGACAACGAGGGAAGAATGTTAACGGAGAGTAAGATCATACAAGAAAGATGGATGGAATATTTTAAGGAGATGTATGGTGGTGATACAAGCGTGATCGAAAATATGACAGCTAGTGCGAGTGCGGGACCTATGAATGATAATATTGAAAAAATAAGTACGAATGAGATGAAAAGATCCGTGAGTGCAATGAAAAGTGGAAAAGCTGTTGGGTTTGATTGTATTGCCATAGACTTTATTAAAAGCGGTGGCGAAGTGGTTTCTACATGGTTATGTAAGTTATTTAACCAGTGCTTGGAGGAGGGATATACGCCGCTAGACTGGAGGAGAGCAGTAATTATGCCCTGTACAAAGGAAAAGGATCGCGTATGGAATGTGGAAACCACAGAGCTATTAGTCTTTTGAGTGTCGTTGGTAAAGTCTATGGCAGAATTTTAATAGAAAGAGTAAGAAAATTGACGAGTGACAAAGTTTGGGATGTGCAAGGTGCCTTTATGAATGGCAGAGGATGTATGGATCAAATTTTTGGACTTCTTACGTTGACAGAGAAGTTTCTGGCCAAAAATCGCAAACTTTTCTGTGCATTTGTCGACTTACAAAAAGCATATGATTACGTTAATAGAGAAAAGTTGTGGAAAATATTGTCTGAATATGGAATAAGTACAAAACTGATCACGGCCATTAAGTCGCTATACACAGAAAGCACTGCTAGTGTCAGAGTAAATGGTGATCTTACAGCCTGGTTTGATATCAATAAAGGTGTCAAACAAGGTTGCGTAATGTCCCCGTGGTTATTTAATCTGTATATGGACAATTGTATGAGAGAGCTGAAAGGGTTGGATGTAGGTGCCAAAATGAGCGGAGTGTCAGTAAGCTGTCTCTTGTATGCGGATGACGCTGTCCTACTTGCTGACAACGAGCATGAACTACAAGTCCTGGTGAATTGTATGTATGAGGTATGCATGCGAAATGATCTGATGATGAATGTTAATAAGTCCAAGGTAATGATTTTTGAAAAGGAAGAAACCACGACAGTCTGTAACATTAGCGTGAATGGTGAAAACTTGGAGCAAGTAGTTGAGTTTGTGTATTTAGGTAGTATGTTTACAAGAGATGGGAGAGTGGAGAGGGATATTGAAAGAAGGGTTGGGGCAGGCAACAAAGTGAATGGTGCACTTAAAGTTGTCATCGCAAACAAAACCTATCCAAAAAAGCTAGAATGGCAGTGCACAATGGTGTTCTTCTACCGACCCTTATGTATGGAAGCGAAGCATGGAACTGGCAAAGGAAGGATGAAAGTAGAATAAATGCAGTAGAAATGAGATCTCTTAGACGAATGTGTGGATATTCTGTGTATGATAGAGTGTCGAATGAAAATATAAGAAGTGAATGCGGTGCGAATGATGGTGTCATGAACAAAATAATGAAAGGATCATTAAGATGGTTTGGACATATGGAAAGAATGAATGAAGAAAGAATGGTAAAAAAATTATATGTTAATGATGTAAATGGAACCAGAAATAGAGGAAGACCGAGGAAAACGTGGCACGATCAAATAAATCAAATATTGAATGTCGGCCTTGTGAGGAGTCAGAGAAATCGACGCGCGTGCATGACACGATGTATGAATGTTGAGGAAGCGAGAGAAATATGTCAGGAAAGAAAGGTGTGGCAGTCCATTCTTTCTGCCTACCCCTTCGGGGAGACGGCGTGATGGTTAGTTAGTTAGTTTTAAATATAAGTATTATTTAATAATTCAAATTTATGTCTTAGATCCCATGTTGTTTCTAAAACTATTAAAAAATGCTAGCAATTATTGTAGTCGCTTCATACATGCTCGAATCAATATATAATACTTTCTGTGTGATAAATAGTGCATCTCACTCGTAAGTTTGTACGAATAAGCAAGAGAGAAAGAGATAGAGCACATCTAGTAGACGGTCCCCGTGCAAACATTTGATGGTGGTTGCAATCAAACATGACGTGTATAATTTTGATCGAATATTTTCATCAGGTACATGTACGGAGAAGGGGTGAACGGCAAGCTGGACATCACGGTGACTTCTGATTCGGTCTCGTCGCAGCGTCTCAACTATCAGACGGACATCACAGACTCGCGCGGCTGCTACAACTATACTGTCAGGACACAGGCCTTGGGTTTTGACGATTTGGATGATTTGCCGAAGGTGGTCGTGGCTGATATCGCTTTCCAAGTGAGAAATCTTTCAGTCACAAATACAAGACAATTCAATAAACGTGTCTGATACAGCTTTTATTCCAGACAATAAGCTAATGAGCGATTATTTCGACAATTTGTTATTCCACGTTCAAATATATTTTTGTACAAAAAATATATTTTTTTAATCGAATGTATAATTTTTTAGCGTCCAGCTGACATGTGTACCATAAAAAAGAACATTATTGGTTATGTTATTTTATTCTATATAATTTCTTTCAGATTTATTTTGTGGACGTTGGACGATCGAAATGTGTGTTGGAGATGCCTATTGGTGGCAATGAGGTTCGCAACCCATCACACCGCGTCTCCCGGGGGGGCGAAAAGAGAAGGATGGAGTGCCGCAGCGGTTAAAGTGTGGCAGTCCATTCCACTTTTGTGTTTATTTTTCTAGAAAACAAATGTTTTCATTCGTATTACTTATTTGCTAACTTGTAATACAAACTTATTTTCTAGACGAATCTCACATATTTTACTGCAATATCACAATACCTTGAATACTTAGTAACTAACTAACCATCACACCGTATTGCCTGAGGGGTATGGTATATGGAGCGCATGGGTGAAGAAAGAATGGTTAAAAAAAGTATACGTTAATGATGTAAATGGAGTACGGAGTCGAGATAGACCGAGGAAAACATGACATGACCAAATTAATCAAATTTTAAAAGTTGGTCATGTCAGAAGCCGGAAGAATCGTGTAAAACTTGCGGTATTAATATGGAGGAAGCTAGAGAGGTATGTCAGGATAGAGTAGTGTGGCGGTCCATTCTCTCTTCCTACCCCTGCGGAGAAACGGCGTGATGGTTTATTATTGTTGTTATTGAGAAAAGAATTACACTACCATAATATCAACTTATAGAAAAAAAATTATAATCCTTAATTAATAACATTTTGAATGTATACAAATTCTTGTAGACAAAATATGTGCATTTTTTTCTATTGTTTTTTAAATATGTAATTAATGTTTGTTCTTATATAGGAGGACGGCACAAAATCATGGAAAAACACGACGGCCATTGCCCACCTCGCCCCACAAGTTGTCCAAATTAATTACATGGAAGGGCATGAGATCTACTTCAAGCCGGTAATTCCTTATAATGTGAAGGTAAGACTCACTTATTTCACGTTATCTGTATCACTACTACTAGTAATTTAATATGGTTATAACTGCTATTATAATTACACATGGTAATAACTGCTATAATAACTCCATATGGTAATAACTGCTATAATAACTCCACATGGTAATAACTGCTATAATAATTCCACATGGTAATAACTAGTATTATAACTCCACATGGTAATAATTGCTATGATAACTCCGCGTGGTGTAATAACTTCTATTACAACTCCACATGGTAATAATTGCTATTATAACTTCACATGGAAATAATATAATAAGATAACTGCCCATAGCAATAACTGTTATAATCAAATCAAATCAAATCAAATCAGTTTATTAACTCAATAGACATTACAAACAGTAAAATATTTAAGGCATCTATTAAGTACAGGTAAAATATTATTATAATACAACAAAGTACCAGGAACGCATTAGAGATGGTTCGACATTAGGAAGACAAGATACTTTCTAAAGTCAATAGTATTTGCCCCCTGTACGTACTTTCACTAACATGAAAGACGTCGATCTCCGAGGAGACCGCGTTCAGCAGACTAATTGCTCTTCCCACCGGTGTCACCAGAGGCAGATTGGTTCTGGCGGCCGGTAGGTAAAACAATCTGTGCTGTCGCTGTCGGAGATATCTATCGGGGATAAAAAGACCAACATCCTCCAGTACGGCCGAGTTCTCAAAGTATCCCCTAATTAATCTGAAGACATGGGTTATTAGATGTCCATCTCTTCGAAGCTGTAAAGAATTGGCTCCGAGCATTCCCAGAATAAATGCCGTGGGATAGAGCCACGGATAACTACCATACTCCCTCATGTAGAGATACCTCAGAAATTTTTTCTGAACCCTCTCCAGCATAACGGAATATCTCGCCTCGTGAGGACTCCATATCACAGAACCACTCTCGAGCCTGCTCCGAACCAATGCGTTGTATAGGACTCTGAGCACATTGGGATCCCTGAAAACTCTTCCGGTCCGGACGATGAACCCCAACATCCTCAGTGCAATGCCACAAATCCTCTCGATATGTGCACGAAAAGTCAGCCTACTCTCATAGATGATTCCGAGATCCTTCATCGTAGATACATGTGCCAGTTGCTGGTTGTTCATTGTGTATCTATGATATACAGTTCTCAATGCTCTAGTAAATGATAGCATAACGCATTTAGAGATAATAACTCCACGTGGTGTAATAACTGCTATTTTAACTCCACATGGAAATAATAGCGATTATAACTGCCCATAGCAATAACTGCTATAATAAATCCACATGGTAATAACTGCAATTATAACTCCACATGGTAATAACTGCCCATGGTAATAACTGCTATCATAACTTCACATGGTAATAACTACTACTGCCCATGGCAATAACTGCTATTATAACTGCACATGGCAACAACTGCTGTAATAATTCCACAAGGTAATAACTGCTATAATTTCTCGCAAGGTTAGAGTGTCCGACTGGAAGGGAGAGCCGGTAGTGGGAGCCCAGCTGCAGTTCTGCAAGACCCTCGACCTGGAGGGACTGGAGGGGGAGGAGCGGCCCAAGGTGCTGTATGACGGACGGGGGGCCCTTAATGCCAGCCGTGCGGACACCCTGACCGACCACTGCGAGACTGCCAACTCAGATCACAGGGGGCAGGCAGCGTTCACTTTCTCAGTCGGTGCTGATGAAAGCATAGATGTCATTTTACTAAAGGTTTTTTTTCAATATACTTATACAGCTAATGTAGTCCATTGCTGGACACAGGCCTCCCTTAAACTTTTCCACATATTTCTATCTTGTGTCTTCTGCATCCAGTCACCGGCAATTTTTGTTTTGTCATCAGATCATCATGTAGAGGGTAACTCTCTGCTTTTTCTATCTTCACGAGGTCTCCACTCCACTACCTTTCTAGTCCACATTTGGTCTCCCAGTCTGGCAGCATGTCCCGCAAATGACCACTTGAGCTTAGCCACCCTTTCGAAGACATCCGTTACTCCCGACTTTCTACGTATCTCAGTATTTTTTATTTGGTTTGCGAGTCTTATATGTCAATACTCAATCTAGGAGGGCGTTTTTAAAATAAAGTGTATCATATAGTTTCCCAAACTTATTTGACTACCCGAGTTAAACTGGGCTACTCATTCTAGGAGGGCGTTTTTAAAATAAAGTGTATCCTATAGTTTGCCAAACTTATCAGACTACCCAAGTTTAACTGGGCTACTCATTCTAGGAGGGCATTTTAAAAATAAAGTGTATCCTATAGTTTGCCAAACTTATCAGACTACCCAAGTTTAACTGGGCTACTCATTCTAGGAGGGCATTTCCAAAATAAAGTGTATCCTATAGTTTCCCAAACTTATTTGACTACCCAAGTTTAACTGGGCTACTCATTCTAGGAGTGCATTTACAAAATTAAGTGTATCCTATAGTTTCCCAAACTTATTTGACTACCCAAGTTTAACTGGGCTACTCATTCTAGGAGTGCATTTCCAAAATTAAGTGTATCCTATAGTTTCCCAAACTTATTTGACTACCCAAGTTTAACTGGGCTACTCATTCTAGGAGGGCATTTTAAAAATAAAGTGTATCCTATAGTTTGCCAAACTTATCAGACTACCCAAGTTTAACTGGGCTACTCATTCTAGGAGGGCATTTTAAAAATAAAGTGTATCTTATAGTTTGCCAAACTTATCAGTTTTACATAAAGTGTATCCTATAGTTTCCTAAACTTATTTGACTACCCAAGTTTAACTGGACTACTCATTCTAGGAACTAAAGCATTTCTTAAACTACCCTTGATTCGCTCAGGGGTAGCATTACTCCCTTTGTGCCCCGAGGGGATTCGATGTCTCCACTTTAGGAATTTATGATGTGTATAATTGCTATATAATAGTTATTTGGTTTCAATCATATTATTGTTATCATTTTTTTATTTGCATATAATATATAACTTTGATATTATATTTGCAGACAATAGTTCTGGACCACCCTCTCCGTTCATTTGAATCCGGCTCATCGGACAAGCGCTTCGCTTCAGCTGTACTCCGACTGCGTGCTTGGGGCAGTAGGCCCGGCCCCACACTGCAACTCGGGAGCCCTCTGGCCCAAGAGCTGCGGCCCGGTACTAGACACAGCTTCCCCGTACTGCTCACTCTACCCGAAGGAGAAGAAATCAGACCCGTCACGCTTCATTATGCTGTAAGTAAATTATTGTTTCATACTTGACCAGATAATAGATAAGTTCTATAAACAGCCTTCATCAGCATTCTTTAACCGTCAACACCTGGATGTAGGCCTCATCCATCTGCTTCCGTGTCTGTCAATCCTGGGCAATACGCATCCAAGTCGTACCGGCTGTCTCTTTAATGTTATCCCTCTATCGAAGTTGAAAACGTCCTGGGTTTTGGGTCACAGTTCTAGGACACCATATGGAGAAACAGGGACATGAGGTCTGACAGCAAGGTACGCATTTATAAGACCTGTGTGCGACCAATCCTCACATATGGCATTGAATCGAGGGCAGACACTGTCAAGACATAGAGCATGATCAGGACAACGCAGATGAAAACACTCCGCGCTATAGCTGGCAAAACCCTACGTGATCAAGTTAGGAATACAGCAATCCGAGAAATCTGCGAGGTCGAAGATGTGGTCAGATGGGGACGTCAAAGACGGCGATACTGGCATCAACATGTAGAAAGTATGAGCTCTAATAGAATACCATACATAGCTCTCCATGAAACGCCACACGGACAACGCCGACCAGGAAGACCTCCGAAACGGTGGACAGAAAGCTGGAGTTCAGCGTCTCAAGAGGACCCGCCAGTAATAACAGACTCCTAAGACTACCAAAAGTGAAGAAGAAGAAGAAATATACACTGGACTACAGCTCTCTTAACCCCCTCTCGTGATTTTTTCTGTAATCGGTTTTTTGATTCGAATATCATTAATACAAATGAAAACGTTAGTGTTCTAGAAGTTTAATTAGATATAATAAAACTTCTAGAAAAGTGTTCAAGAAACAATAAATAAGATTCGAAAATCATTGTTAATTCCATATTCATGATGTTTGATGATTGAATTATTCACCTATAACTCTGATATCTAACTGATCTATCGAAATATCGGTTGCAGAAGACTTTACAAGTCATGGACATTCTTAGGATCCAAGAAACTTTTCTCCTAATGGTAATAATCTACAACTCTTAATTTGTTGCAGCTTCTGTTAGTAATGTTTAATTTGTTTTAGATAATAACTCGCGCTGGTGCAATCCTGCGATGGGGCACCACCGTGCAGTGTCCCACACGGCTGTACAGCGGGGTGATAGCGGGGGCGGCGGAATGCCCCACCGCGGAGAGGGCCCGCGCCTCCCAAGTGTACGCGTGCACCCTGCACGTGCGCATCCTGCACGCCATGTGCCCCCTCTCCCGCCTGCTGGTCTACTACGCCCGCACCGACACCTCTCAGCTGCTGGCCACCACCAGAGACTTCAGGGTCGATGAGTGTTTTGCTAACAAGGTAATATGCAATTATTATTATTAACCTCTTCTTTCGAATTATCGGACTTTTACTGTATGTGATTTCATAACGAAATGAAATTGGTTTGGTTCGATAAGTGGTTTTGGATAAGTAAGTTTGGATCTCAACAGAATATGCATCAGGCCCATAATGACTTATGGAATTGAAGCAAGAACAGTCACTATCAGAACCAAACATCTACTAAGAACAGAAATGAAAACATTGCAAGCTATCGTGGGGAGAACCCTTAGAGATAAGGTACCTAATGAAGAGATTCATGCATTATTGATGACATAGTGCGATGAACATTGACGACCTTCATAGCAGAATGGCAAGAGCTATGATTGCCACTTCTGGTTCGATTCCCGGTGATGACAGTGTGAATATCATACTGTTTTTGATCTGGTATAGAATTCACGTAACAATAAAATGGCGATAGATTGGCTACCTATCACATGTCATGAGAATCAATAGTTAAAAAGTTATCTACAGTAATTGGGTTCAAATAACCTGCTGTGTACAAATGTTGAAAACAGTAGGAAACTTTCACATTAAAGGGCAAAGTGGCATTCCAAGAATCAACAAAAATGTTACACTTTGCTGCAAACCAATCCCTTTATTTGAAACTAGCGAAGGAGGAGTGAGATGGAGTAGGCAGAGAAGACGAATCGATGTCATAGTGAGGTAGAGGAAGGATGGACCCACCGAGGATTCCCAAGATCATGAGACTCCAGAGAGCCGTCGTCCACCAGAGAGTTGGAGAGAAAAATGAACATCTTCATCACATGACCATATTTGATATTCTGTGTAAACAGAAGTAAGATAAAATAGAAATAAAAATAAACCTTTATATTCTTGGCATGTTTAGGTATCACAGCAGTGGATACCAGACGTGGTGGCCCCCTCAGCTCCGGTGACGCTGCGCATCCAGTCCAGCGGGCCCTCCCTGTGCCTGGTGGGGGTATCCAACGTGGCCCTGCACCACGTCACGGCGCAGCGCTCCGTCCGCGGGCAGGTCTCGCGCTGGCTGACGGACGCCGTGCACAAGAAGGCGCACCAGATTCTTCTGGACTCAAAGGAGGACATTTGTTTCGCCGGTATGAATACTCTTGACTTTAGAAAGTATTTTGTCTTCCTCATGTCGAACCATCTCTAATGCGCTCCTGGTATTATGTTGTATGTATATAATATTTTACCTGTACTCAATAGATGCCTTAAACGTTTATGCTGTTTGTAATGTCTTTTGAGTTAATAAACTGATTTGATTTGATTTCATCAGTTGCTCAATAAAACATAACACTTTCATTGCAATATATTTTCAAGTAATCTGGTAAGATGCTCAAATAATCTCTTAAATATACAATAAAATATAATCATTAGTAATAAAATAAATTATAATCGTAAATTATTTATTTATTTACTTGAAACATTCAATTATAATAATCCACATACACATCAATATAAGGTTACATTTCTGAGATTTTTTTTTTTTCTGAATGGGAGCCTTCGTTTATTTTTCTTTCTTGTTTCATATTAATGTTCATGTTGGTTACTTTTTATCTTCCTTAAAAAATAATCGCAATTTCTCTTTGTATGTTATAATCATTGGTGACCATTCACCAAAACCACATACGCGCTAGGCACATATTAAGCACTTAATGAGATTTCAATGAAATTTCAACAATAGATCAGTGTGGCATTAAAATTTTATAAAAAAATATTTGCTTCTAACTTCTACTTGAATAACATAAAAAAGCTTAACGGAACAAGACAGAGGAAGACTTAGGAAAATGTGGCATGATAAAATCAATCAAATATTAAGTTTTGATACGAAGCCATTACTTGGTGGTTTGACGTATTTAAAAATAAAATTAAACACTTTTTCACTTTGTATAAACCACTTTATTTGAGTTTGTAGCGCCAACCAGCTTCATTCTGGTTTGTGTATAGTCCTACATTTTTGTTTTCAAATATTAAATGTCGGCCACATGAAAAGTCGGAGAAATCAACTTGTGTGCATGACATAATGTATTCTGTCGCCCTTAAGATAAATGCATTAACTAGGGTTTGACGTTTTTCGAGAAAAACGCGTTTAATGTTTTTTTTTTGCTTGTATGTCAGGAACTAGATAAGATACCAACATGAAAGTTGTACCAAAACAAAGAGAAAAGGGTTAAGAATACTAAAAAATATAAACATGTATAAAAATAAAATATATTGTACATATAATTTTAAAAAAGTACTTATCGCTAGCAGCCTATAATACTTTTAGGCCATAATAACTAGTCATAAACGCATCAACTACCCTACTTGATGCATTATTGCTTTGTAAATCAATTTAATGCATTTTATATAGTAAGCTTATACCTCATTTCTTCAACAATACATATGATAAGTGCATCAACTACATCACATAATGCATTTAGGGTAAGCAGTACAATGATTGGCACTCTAAGAAAAACTTTTCATGTTTCAAGTCTATGCGTCTCACTTATTGTGTTTATGATTTTTTTCTTTTTAAATTCATATTTTATGAACTATTTAGATAATAAAAAACACACACAGCCATCCTTCTGAAATAACCATTAGTCGTAGATTTTTTTGCAAAAAAAATATCCTAAAAACATAATCATTGGCACCTCGAGTATAATGATTGGCATAACGTAAATGTATAATTATTGGCACAGTCAATATATTTATTCAGAGGGATCATTCTCATTATCTACTTCTAAATTGGTTGTTTCTGTACTAACCGAAGTAGGTTTAAGTTTTTTTGTCAATATTAAATAATGCATTGAAATAAGGTGACTTGTTAACGTTTTTTTCCATTTCCAATTCTCAAATTTTTTCATTTCCAACAATTTTTTCAAAGTCTTGATAGTTTATTGTTATGTTCTTGGGGGTTTCGAAATTTTGCCTTGGAAGTGTAGATCCACCAAGACATTTAGAAAAATCAATTGCCGATGCATTCCATGGGAAAAGTCCACATGCTCTAAAACCATTTCTGATTATATTATTGTTTACATGCTTTTGTAGAACAATTTGTAGAATTGGACCGAAATCTGCTTTTGTCAACACCTTGCTTATGTTGTTTCGTCTCCAATCTAACACTCCTCTTTTCCATGCTGATTTAATTGGCTTGAATGCAGCTACGTCTGCTGGTTGAAGAACTCTGGTTGCATTTGGGTACAATGCTATTAAAATTATGCCTAATTCCGTACACATTTTACTAAGTTCATAAGTCGTATGACTTTTATGACCATCTCCAAAAAGAATAACTGGGAATTTAGTTTTAATTTTGCATAAATGTGGATGAAGTACATTTTTAATATAGTCAATGAAAATGTCTCCTTTCATCCATCCATTGTCTGACAAAGCGATTTCCCAGTCAGGATGAATAGATTGGTGAATGTAATTTTGCATTCTTTTTAATGGAAAAATTATCATTGGCAGAGTCGTTTCACCGTTAGCTAAGAAGGTAAACATAACTGTCAAACATATCTTCCCCGGTGCATGTTCAACTTCATAAACATTTATTGCTCCTTTTTGTGCCAAAACTTTTGTATTTTTTGGGCATAATTGAAAATTTGTCTCGTCACCGTTAAGGACTCACCGCTAAATATTTTTCAGCTAGGCTTAACCAGCCTCTTATATTATTTTCAGAAACAGTAGAGCTTGCAGCTGACACTGCTTCTGAGGTTCCTATTAAAATCTCCGGGTGACATTTCAAAAACAATTGATAGCACCCTTCTCCTGGTGTATTGTTTATAAACGTATTAGTCCTAGGATTGTTCTTCAAAAAATACTCCACACTATTCATAACAACTTCTTTCCTTTTGGGAAATCCTTTCCTACTGCTAGTACAAATCCACTCCATCAGAATGGATTCTTCAGCTTCATTCAAAACTGTACATGGTCCATGTCGAGATTTTGTAAAATTTGAGCTTAATCTAAATTGGATTGTTGCCCTAGGAACATTGAATTTTTTAGCCGCAGTTTTTTCGGCATCCCATTTCTCCCAGCTTCCAATGCAAGTTGTATTTCTAGCTCTGAATATTTCTTCATATATTTTCCCTGACTTGATGGTACTTTAGGCATTTTCTGAAAATAATTAAGATAATTCCATTACAATATCCCAAAAGACCCGATTAGCATAAAGATTGGCACCATTAAAAAGTATAAACATTGGCACTGCCAATAATATATTTTTAGCTTGTTTGTCAAGTTATGCATGCTAAAACTATTTAAATATCATTATACATTGAGTTTTGTCAAGAAAAAATTACATTAAAATATATAATCAAAAAGTACAGAGATTGGCATGTATGCCAATCACTGAATGATCATACAACTGAAATATACAATTGTTGGCACACCAATATAACCCATTTTTCTAAAATATAACCTCAAAAAGGGGTTTTATAATGTACATCAATCCTTTTCCACCAAGTTATTAACAAATCCGGAAGTAAAAGGCTTACCTGACTGTAATAAAAAAATCTGTAGACGATGACTAACCTTGTGAAAAAAACTAGAATATGAATAAAAAACACACCGAAGAATTCCCGCTCTACAAATGGCATTGACAAATTTTAGTTTTACCAGGCATGAAAAAATAAATTCCTCAAATGCAAAATATATTAATTAAGGATTTTAAAACAGTGCGGAAATTTATTATTTCGACAATTTTACAGCTCCTACGTGCTATTGAAACGAAGAGTGCCAATCATTGGGGGAGTGCCAACATTAGTACTTCTTACCCTATGTTAAGGAAAATAACATTATATTGTAAAATGAGTGCAATCTAATTTGTGTGGCAATGCAGAACATGCTATTGATGCTACTAATCTAAGCACGCCGCCAATAATAACCATAGAGATTGCTAGCAATAAACGCACTAACTCAAACATAGTGCATTTATGTTAAGGAAAATAACATTATATTGTAAAATGAGTGCAATCTAATTTGTGTGGCAATGCAGAACATGCTATTGATGCTACTAATCTAAGCACGCCGCCAATAATAACCATAGAGATTGCTAGCAATAAACGCAATAACTCAAACATAGTGCATTTATGTTAAGGAAAATAACATTATATTGTAAAATGAGTGCAATCTAATTTGTGTGGCAATGCAGAACATGCTATTGATGCTACTAATCTAAGCACGCCGCCAATAATAACCATAGAGATTGCTAGCAATAAACGCAATAACTCAAACATAGTGCATTTATGTTAAGGAAAATAACATTATATTGTAAAATGAGTGCAATCTAATTTGTGTGGCAATGCAGAACATGCTATTGATGCTACTAATCTAAGCACGCCGCCAATAATAACCATAGAGATTGCTAGCAATAAACGCAATAACTCAAACATAGTGCATTTATGTTAAGGAAAATAACATTATATTGTAAAATGAGTGCAATCTAATTTGTGTGGCAATGCAGAACATGCTATTGATGCTACTAATCTAAGCACGCCGCCAATAATAACCATAGAGATTGCTAGCAATAAACGCACTAACTCAAACATAGTGCATTTATGTTAAGGAAAATAACATTATATTGTAAAATGAGTGCAATCTAATTTGTGTGGCAATGCAGAACATGCTATTGATGCTACTAATCTAAGCACGCCGCCAATAATAACCATAGAGATTGCTAGCAATAAACGCATAACTCAAACATAGTGCATTTATGTTAAGGAAAATAACATTATATTGTAAAATGAGTGCAATCTAATTTGTGTGGCAATGCAGAACATGCTATTGATGCTACTAATCTAAGCACGCCGCCAATAATAACCATAGAGATTGCTAGCAATAAACGCACTAACTCAAACATAGTGCATTTATGTTAAGGAAAATAACATTATATTGTAAAATGAGTGCAATCTAATTTGTGTGGCAATGCAGAACATGCTATTGATGCTACTAATCTAAGCTCGCCGCCAATAATAACCATAGAGATTGCTACTAACTCAAACATAGTGCATTTATGTTAAAAGAAATAACATTATATTGTAAAAATCAGTTGATAATTTGTGTGGCAATACAGGGCAATGCTGTGATGCTACTACTAATCCAGCTTGCGCCATAATAATAACCATAGAGATTGCTAGCAATAAACGCAATAACTCAAACATAGTGCATTTATGTTAAGGAAAATAACATTATATTGTAAAATGAGTGCAATCTAATTTGTGTGGCAATGCAGAACATGCTATTGATGCTACTAATCTAAGCACGCCGCCAATAATAACCATAGAGATTGCTAGCAATAAACGCACTAACTCAAACATAGTGCATTTATGTTAAGGAAAATAACATTATATTGTAAAATGAGTGCACTCTAATTTGGCAATGCAGAACATGCTAATGATGCTACTAATCTAAACATATAATATATAGATATTGCTAACCAATAAACGCAATAACTCAAACATAAATTGCATTTATGTTAAGGAAAATAACATTTATAATTGTAAAAAATAGGTACAATCAATTTATTGGCAATGCAGAACATGCTATTATGCTACTAATCTAAACTTTTATAATAATAACCATAAGTTGCTAACGTAAACGCTAACTCAACATAGTGCATTTATGTTGGAAAATAACATTAGCAATAGTAGAGTGCAATGTAACTTGAGAAATGAATATACTATTAATTAATCTAGCACATATAATAATAACCACTTGCCAGAGATTGCTAGCAATAAACGCATAACTCAAACATAGTGCATTTATGTTAAGGAAAATAACATTATATTGTAAAATGAGTGCAATCTAATTTGTGTGGCAATGCAGAACATGCTATTGATGCTACTAATCTAAGCTCGCCGCCAATAATAACCATAGAGATTGCTAGCAATAAACGCACTAACTCAAACATAGTGCATTTATGTTAAGGAAAATAACATTATATTGTAAAATGAGTGCAATCTAATTTGTGTGGCAATGCAGAACATGCTATTGATGCTACTAATCTAAGCACGCCGCCAATAATAACCATAGAGATTGCTAGCAATAAACGCAATAACTCAAACATAGTGCATTTATGTTAAGGAAAATAACATTATATTGTAAAATGAGTGCAATCTAATTTGTGTGGCAATGCAGAACATGCTATTGATGCTACTAATCTAAGCACGCCGCCAATAATAACCATAGAGATTGCTAGCAATAAACGCACTAACTCAAACATAGTGCATTTATGTTAAGGAAAATAACATTATATTGTAAAATGAGTGCAATCTAATTTGTGTGGCAATGCAGAACATGCTATTGATGCTACTAATCTAAGCACGCCGCCAATAATAACCATAGAGATTGCTAGCAATAAACGCAATAACTCAAACATAGTGCATTTATGTTAAGGAAAATAACATTATATTGTAAAATGAGTGCAATCTAATTTTGTGGCAATGCAGAACATGCTATTGATCTACTAATCTAAGCACGCCGCCAATAATAACCATAGAGATTGCTAGCAATAAACGCACTAACTCAAACATAGTGCATTTATGTTAAGGAAAATAACATTATATTGTAAAATGAGTGCAATCTAATTTGTGTGGCAATGCAGAACATGCTATTGATGCTACTAATCTAAGCACGCCGCCAATAATAACCATAGATATTGCTAGCAATAAACGCAATAACTCAAACATAGTGCATTTATGTTAAGGAAAATAACATTATATTGTAAAATGAGTGCAATCTAATTTGTGTGGCAATGCAGAACATGCTATTGATGCTACTAATCTAAGCACGCCGCCAATAATAACCATAGAGATTGCTAGCAATAAACGCACTAACTCAAACATAGTGCATTTATGTTAAGGAAAATAACATTATATTGTAAAATGAGTGCAATCTAATTTGTGTGGCAATGCAGAACATGCTATTGATGCTACTAATCTAAGCACGCCGCCAATAATAACCATAGAGATTGCTAGCAATAAACGCACTAACTCAAACATAGTGCATTTATGACTAAGAAGCTATTGAATGTTAGAAAACAAGTCTGTACTAACTACTGCTAGTGCGTTCTTGATTAGTAATACTGCACTCGAAGTCTTAGTTAATGTTTTTTTAACTACTTCCACTTTTGTCTTTATTTAGACAGCGACCGGTTTTGCCAGGCTCGCTGGCATCGACAGACTGACCTGCCAGCGAGCCTGGCGAAACCGGTCGCTGTCTAAATAAAGACAAAAGTGGAAATAGTTAAAAAACATTGTTTTATTTAATTATTATTTAAAATGAACTTCCATCAAGAGATTGCGAGCCTGGCGAAACCGGTCTCTGTCTAAATAAAGACAAAAGTGGAAGTAGTTAAAAAACATTGTTTTATTTAATTATTATTTAAAATGAACTTCCATCAAGAGATTTCAATAAAATCATTTGATTATCTTACTTAATGTGTTTATGAAAACTGCAAAAACCGAGAAAATGAAGAAACCGTGAAATGTCACTTTGAGAAAGTTGTAGATCTCGTTTTCCTGATACCAGATAATGTATTAACTCAAAAAACTTAGTTGATGTGTTTATCGTAAGTGCGGCAGTATGAATGTCGAGGAAGTGAAAGAAGTATGTCAGGAAAGAACAGTGTGGCGGACCATTCTATTATTTTTTTAATTTTCAGATTCATCTCAACAATATGGAAACGAAACGTCAAAATTATTTTATCTCAATACGGTGAAAATTTTCCAAAATGTCGGCATAGAATTAATGACCGATCTTTTGCCACCGAGAGCAAAATGTCCCGAAGCATTAACGATGACGGATAATGTGACCACGGAAGCCCCTACGCCCGAACACCTCTCGTTTCATAACAGGTATCCCAAAGTTCGCGAAGATTTCCCCGAGACTTGGCTGTGGGAAGCCAAGATCATGCCTTCGAATGGAGTTATTGAGCTGGACGCGAAGGCCCCGGACGAGATAACCAACTGGCAGAGTGAGGTATACTGCCTCAGCAGGTCCGGGATCGGAGTTCCACAGACGAATCAGTCGGGTGTACTGAAAGTTATGCAGCCCTTCTTTGTGGAACTGCATTCGCCCCGGGTGATCAAGCGGGGCGAAGAAGTGCAGATGCACTACAAGATCTTCAACTACTTGGAACACGATATTCCCGTAAGTTCTAATAATAATTAATCTGTATATGATAAAGTGTCATATGCAAATATAAGAAGTGAATGCAGTGCGAATGAGTATTGTGAACAAAATAATGAAAGGGTCATTAAGATGATTTGGACACATGGAAAGAAAACTAACTAACTAACTTACCATCCCGCCGCTCCCTCGCTTTCTCCACATTCATGCACGCGCGTCGATTTCTCTGACTCCTCACGTGACCGACATTCGATATTTGATTTATTTGATCGTGCCATGTTTTCCATGGTCTTCCTCTATTTCTAGTTCCATTTACATCGTTAACACATACTTTTTTTTACCATTCTTTCTTCATTCATTCTTTCCATGTGTCCAAATCATCTTAATAATTATTTAATTATTTTGTTCATAGCCCCATTATTCGCAACGCATTCACTCCTCATATTTTCATTTGACACTCTATCATACACAGAAAATTCACACATTTGTCTAAAAGATCTCATTTCTACTGCATTTATTCTACTTTCATCCTTCTTTTGCCAGATCCATGCTTCATTAAATGCTTTTTTTTTTTATAATACAGTCAAACTTGGTTATTACGGACACAGAAATAGTGAGATTTTGGATGTAACGAGGAAATTGATATTCATGTATTTGTGTGATGGGTATTTTTGTAAACATTTAAAAATACCTATTCACTGATATAACAAACAAATTCAGTGGGCCCCGTCTTCCTGGTTATAACCAAGTTCGACTGTAAATGATACTTTTCAATTGTTTAGGTGGGTGTGGAGCTAGAGGTGATCCCGTCAGCCAGCGTGACCTCATACCAGGTGGACACAACACCCGTGAAGTGCGTGCGCAAAGGCCGTTCCCACCTCGCGTACTTCAGGGTGCGAGCGCACCAGCTGAGGAATGTAAACGTCTCCGTGGCCGTGCACGTCATCAACACCATGCACCATGTTTGTAATCAGGGGAACACCACGCATACCTTCTATGATGTCAAGTATGCTATCTTCTTCTTCTTCTTCCTCAGCCTATTCCCGTCCACTCCTGGACCAAGGCCTCCTCCATTCGCTTCCATGTCACTCTGTCCTGTGCAGACTACATCCAGGTTATTCTGACATGTCTGTTCAGATCATCCTTCCACTGTAGTTGCGCCGTAGTCGCCCTGCACTTCTCTTTGCGGTCCACGGTCTCCAAATCAGCAGTCTTCTTGTCCACTTTTCATCTGAGCTTCTGGGTACGTGACCTGCCCATTGCCATTTTAGAGTCGCCACCCGGTGGATGATGTCAGTGACCTTTGTTTTTTCTCTTACCGTATCACCGTATCGTTTCTGACTCTGTCTCTTAGGCTTATTCCTAACATGGCTCTTTGGGTCACTCGTAGTTTCTCGGCACTTTGTTTGGACAATGTAACAGTTTCAAGACCATAAGTACCAACTGGCAGAACCCAGGCTTCATAGACTTTTCGTTTCAGGTTGATCGGTATTTTCCGGTTTTTCAGGATGTAACTCATGTTTCCGAAAGCTGCCCAGCTTAGTCCAATTCTTCTTTTTAGCTCTGCGGTTTGGGTATCTCGGCCCAATCGAATATTGTGTCCCAGATATGTATATTCTTGGACATTCTCAATTCTGTTGCCATCCACGTTGATTTCAAGCCTTTCCGTGCCCATCACCTTGGTCTTTGCCAGGTTCATGTTCAAACCTACAGATTTAGATACATCGTTTAGTTTTTTCAGCATTTCATCTTGAACCACCAAGGTGTCTATTTGAGAACAGGTAAAATGCCAGAAACGCATGAGAGATGGTTCAACTTTATGAAGTCAATATACTTTTTTAAAGTCGAGAGTCTTCTGAATATACTTTCAGTAAACGTTTGCATTTGTATTAATTATTTTGTTAGTTGCAACCCGTGAAATATTCACAGATGTAAACCAAATTCTACATTCAAATTTCATGGTTTGTTTGTTTAATCATCAGAACAAAATTAATAATGATCCAGAAACATTTTCGAGCATGCGAATCGTGTTCATTTCAAATTACTTTCTCGGAGAATCGAAGTATTCCTCTCTTGCTCTCTTGTATTCGAAATATTCTCCTGCTCTTTCTTGATGACATCTGGATTTTGACCTATTTATATTATGATAAGGAGTTTTACAACATTGTTCAAAAAACAATATACAAATTAGGATTCATAGATGGTCCAGTTTATCTCTTAACCTTTCCCTTACGGTGCAAAAATAAAAACACGCTTTCCGGTGTTGGGTAGTCAGTACGCGATCAAAAATTAGCAAATAAGAACATTCATAGCTAATCCCCTTAATTAATTATTATTGAAGTCAAAAATTATAATAATTGAGATTTATTTGCTGAAAACGTTTAAAAAAATATCTGGAAACGCTCACGGAACGGGCATAGGTCCGCTCTGATTGCAAGCCCGAGAGCTACTACCGGCGGCAGTGATACATTGAGCTCCTCGCGCTTCCACAGTGAAGTATGCAAAAGTGAGATGCGAATATAGTGTCGGGCACTCACAGCGCTGTCTATACACAAATGTATTTCCGATGTTCATAAAATACCTCCGATGTACCCAATAAATTCTGATTATTATTAATATTATTTTTTAAGTCAATGCGTAAATATATTATGGAGGAATACCTAAAATCTTAACCTCGTATTTATTATATTTATAGAGATATTGATGGTTATTAGAAGCAACGTGTAGAAGATACCCATCATAGGGAAGGGAGGGTTAAAACTAAAGACGACATTGTAATTAATTTTTATTTTTCCAGAGATAAGGTAACAAAGCAAGTTCTCGTCGAACCAGAAGGATACACTGTGGAGAAGTACAAGTCTGCGCTGCTCTGCGCCGATGGTAAATACCATTCAATTTCTTCTTAATTGACGATAAATAAATTTCTGCACAAGCGAAAAATACTGTTTTTTTAATAACTACTTCCACTTTTGTCTTTATTTCAACAACTACAGTCTGTAGATGCGAGAAAAGTGGAGATATTTTTTAAATCATTTTATGTATTTCATTATTATTTTTAATTAACTGCCATTAAAGATTTCAGTAAAATCATTAGATTATCATAACAATGGATGTTAGCAGAACCCCGGCGCCCTTGGAAAACGCTACAAAGTGAGACAAACTTACACTACAATGGCCAAAGAAAAGGAAAAATATGATCATTTTTAGGACCATCCCTGCAAAATTAGCTTGTCATTAACACGACCAAGGAGTAGAAGAAACATATTAAAAAATAGCACTTTATTTCATACTGTATTTTTCAACAGAATTTACCAATAAATCAGAGCTGACATGGAACTTTGAGAGAACCAACTGCGTGGAGCAGTCGGAGAATTGGTTTGTGTCGCTGGTGGGAGATGTCACAGGACCCATGCCCATGGTAAGTACCTAATAGCTTCTTCATGCTCTTCTTTTAGACCTTTGGTCTGTTCCTATAGTCGGGCTGGCCTCTCTTGGGACGTTGACTCACAGCTATCCCTCCATCTCTTTGGCGGAATTCCGGGGGGACAATAGCCAACAGGAACCTGATACGCCACAACTTGTGGGATTCAGGAATGATTCATTCTCTACACGTATTCCAGTATCTTCTGCGATGTCTGCCCCATCTTATGATATCTTCCACCTTGCAGATTTTGCGGATAGCTGTGTTCCTCACCCTAATTTACGAAAGTCGATTGACATTTCGTGCTCAGATCGAATCACGCAGAACCAACCTACCTTTGGTGATGCCAGTAGGAAAAGCAATTCGGACGTTGAATCTAAATTGTCTCGGATTTGGACATTTTCAGTGTCAGTGAGGCAGTGTTCATAAAAAAATATATTGCAAATTCTGGAAAGAGTACTGCCTCACTGGTGTCGACATATTTGGGTTCCTTCTGATATGTAGGATTTTTTGGTTTCATGTTGTATTATCTTTGTTACACCGTTTTATGTCCAAATGAGTCGCCTTAATGTTTTTCGTTTTGTGTTATTTGTGTATTTTATATAAATAAATAAATCTCGAGTATTTCCTGGTATTGTCCTCAGCGTCCGCATCTCTGCCACCCTCACATTAGCCTTCGTTCCTGTAGTATCCACTCTGGTCTCAATGCTATATGTCAGTATAGGCCTTACGCAGCTATTTATACCTAAGCTATAGCTGCATAATAGCTATTTATTAGTATGACTCGGGAACTGACGACCTTCGTGGTATAGTGGTAAGATCTCTGACTGCCATACCGAAGGTTCCGAGTTTGATTCCCGGCGATGGCAGTGTGATTGTCACACTCTGTCTTTGGTCTGGTGTAGAATTCTCGTGACAATAAAATGGCAATAGATTAGTTACCTATCACGAGAATCAATATATCAGCTTAAAAAACAAATTGTATACAGTAATTGGGTTCAAGCGACCTGTTTTATACGTAAAAAAAAAGCATTCTCAATTAGGATACTTTTGTTGACTATAGCAATTTCCAGCACACAATGAAATCAAATACAGTTATTTATGATTTAATTGTATCTCAATAGAGACGAAGATGCAAATTGGAAACTGAATGTGGTTGATCAAGGTGTTTACAGGACTTATGACCTGTCATTGGTTGGGTTAAGCGCACGCTTTATGTAATTACAACATTCCCCATTCCACCTTTCTTTATGACCATGACAAATTTTTGGAAGTTGTATATATGCCATCTATGAAGATTTTGATTACATATGTTAATCTTTTTAAGATTAATCTATATATAATCTACATACTAACTCCATCTATAGAGATTTATGTTTATTAAGCTTATAAACAGTTATTTACCTTATAAGCTTGAACTGAATGTGAAAGTGTGGATCTTTTTTATAAATTTTGAACTAAGGTTTATGTATGACTAGCTGACCCGGCAACGCTTCGCTATTGCTATATTAGAGTATATAAATACTCGTACACCCAATATATATTAAAGAAATACAATGAAAGTTCAATATCAATTATTTTATTGGATAAAATGACATGTGTATAGGTGCAAGAATGTGTGTATCCTAATTCAGTTCATATCTTTAAAACATTTGTTTAATCCAAGCAAACTTGCTGTGAACTTGAATAATACTAATGTGAATTGAACAATTGAAGGCTGGGCATTACCAAGGTGGCAAGTTTGCAAAAAGTCTGAAATGAGTTTTTGATGCCAATTGGTCTTAAACATAGCTGTGCAAAGGCGCGTTATGATTTAATAATATAGTGTAGTTCAAACGTTACCCTAAAGATGCCACCCAAAAAAAGTTTATATATATATTTTTCAGCTTTATGTTTAAACCATTAAACGTCCAGTCTTAATTTTTTTCCTCAATATTTTAAGTGAAATTAAAAAAACAAATAAATATACTATATCACATTTGCATAAAACATTCATACATATACAATTCATATCCGTTCACTCCTGGGCGTAGGCCTCCTCCATCTGCTTCAATGTCTGTCGATCCTGGACAACACGCATCCAATGTCGTCCCTCCATCGAAGTTGAGGACGCCCTGGGTTTCGGGTTGCACTTCATCTACGCATATATCGAGGTGTGGGATCCATCCTCTGCACACGCGCATTCCATTATCTTCTGGGTTGTCTGCCTCATCTCATGACATCTTTCAGCTTGCAGATTTCACCGTTTCATGTTACCTAGAAATAAAAGGAAAAATATTAAATTAATATAGTGTAGTTCAAATGTTACCCTAAAGATGCCACCCAAAAAAAAGTTAATATATATCTTTTTCAGCTTAATGTTTAAACCATTAAACGTCCAGTCTTAATTTTTTTCCTTAATATTTTAAGTGAAATTAAAAAAACAAATAAATATACTATATCACATTTGCATGAAACATTCATACATATACCATTCAAGGTCATAATAATGCTCTTAGAAATACAATGTTTAGAGAAACAAAACTCTTGATTTTGATGTCCATTAGATGAAGCTAATAATGCACATTCACTTAACCAATGACGAAATTTGTAAATTTGTGTGATGTCTGGAAATATACATTGAATCAATTCTCCTTTGGAGTGTGGGCGTAGGCCTCCTCCATCTGATTCAATGTCTGTCGATCCTGGGCAACACACATCCAATGTCGTCCCTCCATCGAAGTTGAGGACGTCCTGGGTTTCGGGTTGCAGTTCATCTATCATCAGGGCTGCGAGCGGCATGCCATTTTAGCGCTGCCACTCTTCCGATGATGTCCGACACTCCTGTTCTGCCTCTAATAGTGGAATTAAACCAATTAATCCAACCTGTACATACCATTTCAAAATTAGTTCATAAATATAACAATCTGTCTTGCACATATCGAGGTGTGGGATCCATCCATGCCAGTCTTGCGTTGTGTGCCCCATCTCACGACATCTTCCACCTTGGAGATATCGTGGATAGCCGTGTTCCTCACCCTATCTCAAAGAGTCTTTCCTGGTATCATCCTTAGGGTCGGCATCTCTGCAAAAATCAAATAATTATATTAAAATGAGCAGTATATTTAAAAAAAAGCACTCGATCATTGTAAGATTGGCGTGGGAACATCAGACCATTTGGAAATGTTATATTACTGGATTTTTCCAACTGAGGCAGCTAATGCTGTATGTAAGGATATGTTTACCTATCACAGCATAACAGAGAAAAACTAAAACAGCTGAAGTAAATCGTCTAATCCAAAAGATATTATAGGTTATCGCCCTGCCAGAACAATTTTACATTAAAATAACTAACTAACTAACTAACCATCACGCCGTTTCCCCGAAAGGGTAGACAGAAAGAATGGACTGCAACACTTTAATCGATGCTGCACTCCATTCTTCTCTTTTCGCCAACGCGAGAGACGCGGTGTGATGGGTTGCGAACCTCATCGCCACCAATAGGCATCTCCCGCGCACACTTCAATCATTCAAAGTCTACATAATAAATCTAAAACAAATTAAACAAAATACAATGATATAAAATTAAATAACACATAAAAATAATTTAACACATAATGTTCTTTTAGATGGTGCACTTGTCGTCAGCTGGACGATCCGGACATTTGTGTTTATTTAATTTTTTATTCCACTGTTTTAATTTTAATTAGGCACTTAAAACAATCCAACACCAGCAAAAACTTGAAAATTTGATTGAAGAATTTATTCAAATTGTCATTGGAACAAATGAAAAATTTATTTTTACACCTGTCAAAATTCTTTTTATAAACGAAAAAACTTGTATTATTTTAACATCAGAAGAGTGAAAACGTATTTCGTGTCACAAATAACTATCACAAAGTGCGGCAACAATCAAATTGACCAAAACAATTCACTCATACAGGAAATATCTCCAAATTGACAGGAGCACCACATGAATCAAACCATTTTTTTAAAATCAGAACCAGAACCAGATTCCTTGCAGGATTTGCGAATTTATTCGTTGGGTATCCTATCTCTAACGGTTCTCCCCACAATAAAATAACATTATTAAAATAGATTATACCAATTCATAGAATTGTTACTTAGAATTTAACGTTTTTCCATGTAGTCATAACATAACCTAAAATAATACGTAAGTAAAACGATAGGTATGTAATTTCATTTCTATTCGATATAATTTAGAACTAAAACTTTGAAATATGTAATGCGGAAATATAATCTGTATTCATTTCAACGGCAAAATAGAATAAACTGAAGATATATATGAATTAGAAATATAAATATTTTACTTACGAAACTGTAACACGCAATTCAAATTTGACATTTCAGAGATAGGGATGGGCAATCCGCTCACGAGTCGACTCAAAGATTCGAATCTTTTTGGTGAGCGGGTGAGCGATGATCCATAAAAAAAAGAGCGGCAGCTCAATGATCCGCTAGGTCAGGGGGGTCGGCAAAATTATTAGCCAAAGAGCCAAATGCGTACTTTACAACGATTTAAAAAAAAATTGAGAGCCAAATATGTTTATTGATTTAGATAACCTTTATTATAATTTTTGCACTTCATTCAATTACGGGTACACTGAATAAAACATTATTTCATACTTCTTCCTGTGATGAAGGCGACCAGCCTTCTCTCCATCTCTTTGGTGGTCATCCTGGTGGTCGACGGCCCTCTGGAGTCTCTTGCATCACGATATTAGGAATTCTTGCTGGATCCATTCTCTCGATGTCTCTGCCTACTCCATCTCACTATGTCTTCAATGTTGCAGGATTTGCGAATTTATTCGTTGGGTATCCTATCTCTAACGGTTCTCCCCACAATAGGTCGCAGTCTGGTTCTGACAGTGTCTGCTCTTGCTTTGATTCCGTATGTTATTATGGACCTGATGCATGTTTGTTTGTTGTTATTCTTAATTTTAGGCACAATTCCATGTTCTCATCAATAAGACGACTTCGTAGTTTACTCTTGTTAAAATTCATGCTTGAATAAAATTGTCCGCATGAATATGTAGAAGCGAAAAGCGAAAGATCAGCAAGAGTCAGTAATACTATTTCAGGCGTTGAAGATGATGACTAAAAATCTTTGAATTGGCGATGATGATTAAGAGTTTTAGCTAAACCGGAATTGATAATCGTAATCACCAATTCCATAACTTTACAAATTTCTTCTGGAAATGTCTGCGGACAGAGCGTTCTTGATGAATGATGCGATGGTAAGCAAGTATCTCGCGATTATTTTTTCTTTCAACAAACCCCTTCGGCTCCGGAGCCGCATTTTGCCGACCTCTGCGCTAGGTGAATCATATATTATTGCAAAAGAGTCGACGAACGGTTCCGCTCAGTAAAGTGAGCCGATTCTTCTTGATAATTATCGAGCGGCTCCGGAGCCGCATTTTGCCGACCTCTGCGCTCGGTGAATCGTATATTATTGCAAAAGAGTCGACTATTTTTAGTGATCTCTTTAAGGGATCTGAGCTGAATGGTTCCGCTCAGTAAAGTGAGCCGATTCTTCTTGATAATTATCGAGTCGTTTGTCAAAAAAGTTGTTTGTCGTTGTTTGTCGTTGTGAATTTTTTTTTAGCTCATCGACAAAAAATTTATCCTGGTGAATTTTTTTTTTTTACCGGAATCAACTTTTTTGGTCGAGGAGCAAAAAAAAAGGTCACTAAAATAATTTCAAACTTTGAACGACTCAAAATGGTGAACCGTGGATCGTTAAAAAGAGTCGGCTCACTTTGCTGAGCGGAACCGTTCAGATCAGATCCCTGAGATGAGTCGTTTTGCCCATCCCTATACGTGCCTATATTTTTCAGTTCAAAGGAGCGACTAATTTCATATCTGACCACGCAAAGAGTCAAAAAAGCCACTAATTTGCATCTTATCACGCCAAGCGAATATAGACTCTAAAGATCGATACTCAGGTGATACGAACATGAAGGTCTATACTCGCTCGCACTACGAAAATTTATAAATTTACAAAGTTAATTAGAGCTCGATTAATAACAAAAATATGCCTATGACGACCGGGATACTCCATTTAGTAAAGTGTATAACTTGGAAAATGATCAGCTCAGGAATAACCTCAGAAATAGTCCACACACACAACCAAAACTGCCTTTTATTTATATAGATAGATAGATAGATAGATAGATAGATAGATAGATAGAAGATAGATAGATAGATAGATAGATAGATAGATAGATAGATAGATAGATAGATAGATGAAGATTGCAATGGTAGAACATATCAATATATACCTATATATCTATGCTTCAGAACCTAGACAGCCTGGTATCGTTGCCGATGGGCTGCGGGGAGCAGAACCTGGCACTGCTGGCGTATAACATCATCGCCCTGGACTATGCACTCGCCGGCAAGAGAGTGTCTGGGGACATGAAGGAGACCGCTCTGCGACACCTGTCCATTGGTATATTCTACAATATTAAATTGTAACTAACTAAATAACCATCACGCCGTATTCCCCGGAGGGGTAGGCAGAGAGGATGGATTGCAATCTATCAAAATTGATCTCTATCATGACACATCTCTCTAGCCTCCTCTACATTCGTGCATTGTAACATGCACGCTCGTCGATTTTTCTGACTTTGAATGTAGCCGCCTTTTTATTATTTGGGTCATGCCATGCTTTCCTTGGTCTTCCACGGCTTCTCGTTCCACTCACACTGTTTGTATATGACATTTTAACCATTCTTCTCTTGTCCATTCGTTTTGTATGTTCAAACCATCTCAAAGATTGTCTGCCTTACATTTCTTTCTTATTTTGTCATTCGGTATCCTATCATATATTCTTTTCAGTGATCTCATTTCTACGGCATTTATCCTACAATTATTCTACTTTTGCCAGCTTCAAGCTTCACTTCCATACGTAAGGGTTGGCACTAGAACTCCATTATGTATTTATTTATATATTTTTATTTATTATATTTTTAAACCCTATGTATACGAGTCTAATAATTAATTAATCAAACAAACATTATTATTATTTTCTTGAAAAAACTCCTTACATCATAACAGCGCGAGCCAAATCCATGTAAAGGGTGAAAAAAAAAGAATATCAAAGGAAATATACATAGAACCTTATGAATAGCAAAATGCCAGTTATTTCCTTGCTGCCCTTATCGTAAGGGTATTCACGAATTCGCCATAATTGCATCCAAAGAGGTCTATCTCTTTTGCAACCTCATTTAAAAGACGAATCGCTTTCAATACAGGAGAACTTCGAAGGGTCTCTGTGCAGGAATAATGAACTAAATGACCATGGGTTTTAGTTCAATGAATGTTTGGCGTGAAAATCTTTAAGTGTATGAATGTTCTATGTTCATTTCAATTATATGATGGTGTGATATCACCGATGAGTGTTGACGACAGTGTAATAATAAACGTTGTAGGTTACCAAAGACAACTTCAGTACCTGCACTCGTCTGGGGCGTTCTCCGCCTTCGGCCCCCCGGACCGCGTGGGCTCCACGTGGTTGACAGCATTCAGCGTTCGCGTGCTGGCTGGCCTGCGCGTGCACTTGCCAGATATCGGAGCCACAGCCCTGCTGGAAAATTCTGCCCGCTGGCTACTCGGAACACAAATGGAAAACGGATGCTTCAGGAATGAAGGACAAGTGTTTCATAGGGAGATGAAGGTTGAACATTTTTAATTAATATTAATGAAAATGTCTGTTTTCTAGAAGTTTCATTAATGGATGGAGAAAGAATGGTTAAGAAAGTATAAAGTATGGTTAAAAAAAATTATTGTAATTTTTTCTGTCTATAACAAATACATAACGTCTGCGGTAGATTTCCAAATCTCACATCCGTACATCAGTACGGTTTTAACGCTACTGCTGAATATTTGGAGCTTGAGCTTTCTCAAAATGATACTGGAACGCCATACAGGATGAAAGCTCCCCTTGCCTTGTTGAGTCTGCTGGTTACATCTTCCTCCGTTCCTCCCGAGCCTGCTATCATACTACGGCATACTAACGCGGACGCTATGGGAAAACGCTATAGGAAAACTCCAGGTGTTTATAAATAGGTGCCTTCGCTCAATATTCAAGATCTATTGGCCCCAAACAGTGTCAAATGCCATTCTCTGGACCATGGCAGGCGAAAAGCCAATTAGAGAACAAGTCGCTAGATGCAAATGGCAGTGGATGGGTCATACTCTGAAACGGAACCCAGCCTACATCGCTCAGGGCGCACTAGACTGGTCCCCTATGGGGGGAAAGAGGAAGCGAGGCAGACCTAGAGCCACCTGGAGAAGAGGCCTGCAGGACGAGGTTAAGGCAGCAGGCCTCACTTGGGATAATGTTATCAGGCATGCAATAGAGTTGGGTGGAAAAGTTTCTTTGAGGCCCTATGCACCACGGAGGTGTGACAGGACAAAAAGAAGAAGAAGAAAATAACAAATAAATAAATTATATTTATTTATATTTTAGTTTATAAATCATTGTGTTTTAAATTATTACATTCATTTTAATAATTTTATTTCTTTCCAGGGCGGTCTCAGAAGTGACACATCGAGCATTGCTCTAGCCGCGTACGTCATCATATCCCTCATTGACTCGGAAATACCCCTGCTCACTTCCTCCGTGGTACAGAACACCGCATACTGCCTCGCCGCCCTCAAGTACAACCACATCCAGTTGGGGCACTCGCGGGACCCCAAGAACGTAGACAAGATGTACGCCTTTGCCCTGGCGACGTACGCTCAAATAAAAATCGAGGGACATCTTAAAAATTTGCAGCACAAAAACGAGGTCCTCTCCGCTAAAATGACCAACGTGAAGAGACAGGCCGATCACTATCCTGATGAGTTCTATCAGAGCCTTTTAAAAGAGTATGCCGATCAGTTGAATAATGATTTCTTCGGCAACGATACGTTGGGCGATTTCGAGAACGTGCTGGATAGTCCGATGGAGCTGCGCAAGCCTAGTCTGTACCACATTCGGGAAATGGAAGAGGACAAGGCTTCCGAGCAGGAGAGCAACTTCCTGGCGGGTGGAGGAGTTAACGCTCTGCAGATTCTAAAGTCTCTCGCAAATAGAGATAGCGATATGATTTGGTGGGAGGCGGGTACGTTGTCTTTCAGTATTATTTTGACAAACATTTTTTATATTTTTAGTTGTATCTCTATAGAGACGAAGACGCAAACTGGAAACTGAACATGGATGATCAAGGTGTTTACAGGACTTATGACCTGTCATTGGTTGGGTTAAGCGCACGCTTTATGTAATTACAACATTCCCCATTCCACCTTTGGTATTATGATCATGCATGACAAATTTTTTGGAAGATGTATATATACTTCAAAATCCATATCTATCTTCACGTGTCAGTTTCGGTCAGCCATCTATGTAGATTTGGTTGCACTTGTGAATTTTTCAAGATTAACCTATACAACCGACCCACTAACGCCATCTATGGAGAATGATTTTCGGCATTTAGCAAACTACCTTATTAACACAATGCGAAGGCTGTCGCCTAACATAGTGTTAGAAGTCGCTAGGAGTATTATTCCATTTTTTATATTTTTGGTTTTTTTAATGTATACAAATACTGAATTTTACCCATTACTGGTGTATTAATCATTAAGAATTAATTGTCTTATCCTACTAATATCTCAATAGAGACTGGATGTAAATTATTTGGAAACAGAATATGGTGATCGACCTCTAGAATATGGTGGTCAGCACCTCTAGTCTCAATAGATGGCGCTAGTGTAGATTGAACTTAAATATGTGAAATGTTTCTCAACATGGTAACATATATACAACTTTCAAATAATTGTCAGACGTGGTGTTTGTAGAAGGGCGGAATGGAATAAAGCGATCGCTTAGCCCAACCAATGACAGGTCATAAGTCCTGTAAACGCCTCGACTACCATTTTTTTATGGTTGTATGACTTGTCCACCTAATATAGCTTTGGTCTAAAAACCTGGACTCTAAAAGTGAATGAAATGAACCGGTTGGAGACTTTGAGATGTGGATATACGGCAGAATGCTCCGTATACTGTGGACTGATAAGAACCAGACCCAATAGAGAGCTGTTGTCGAGTGTGAAAGTTAGAAAGGTTTCATATTTGGGTCATGTGCTAAGGGGAGAAAAATGATACCTCCTTCAACTGATATTAATGGGTAAAGTAGAGGGAGGTTGTCCTGGCTGCGGTACATAAAATAATGGACAGGTATGACAAGAATTCAGAACCTGTTCCAAGTTGTGGCACAGGACGGAGACGCCTTTGTTGCGGTGAGGGCCAATGTTGGGGGGACCTGACATGACACCGAAAGAAGAAAAAGTCTTTACCAGACTAAAGAGAGTGTAAGAATCCCACTGTTATCGCCGGGAATCAAATCCAGGACCTTCGGTGTGGATTTCATAGCTATTCCACTATGCCATGAAGGTCGTATTTTTCTTGGCCTCCTAAGAGACTGGATGATCTATTTGTTTATGTTTGTGTCAATATTTAATTAACGTGATTCAATGGTTAATTCGTTCAGGTTCTCTTCCGGTGTCCATCGAGACCACCGGATATGCAATGCTGGCGCTCCTGGCAGCCGGGGGGGAAGAGAACGCTATGAATGCCGTGGCCGCGGCTCGTTGGCTCTCTCTGCATCGGGGCCCACAGGGCGGATTCCTCTCCACACAGGTTTGTTACTATTTTATATTATTTTAAGTTTCATAAAGGAGCTATTCAACAAAAATAATAAATTATCCTCTGCTATAATTAGTCGCGATATTTTAATATTATTGTAAATAAAATTATGATTTCGGATGACTAGGACACGCTAATAGGGCTGCAGGCCCTGTGCGAGCTACGCGAGGCTATGCCCAGCGAGCCCCCGTCGCTGAGTGTCTCCGTGCGGGGACCGGGGAGGGGCCGACACTTCTCCGTGGCGCCCTCGGAACGCCACAAGTCCCACATGGTCATCCTGCCCTCCGTAGATGGGGTGCGCGTGCCCTCCGCCAAGCTAACCGTCGGAGTCGAGGGAACCGGCTGTCTCTTGGTTCAGGTAATATCATTGTATTACAAATGATGCATATAATGATTTGCAATATATAAATGCATACAGTAAGGAATTTAAATAAACCACCGAATTTATCTATCTTTTCGGTAACGAAGATTGTTGTTAGCTTTTCTCCATGGTTTAGCGAACATCAAACGATACATCACAATTTATTGTTTCTTTAAACAATGATGGTAATCTTCATATAAAATAATTTTTAGGAATGAAAATTTCTAAAAGTTTTATTATATTTTATGGAAATGACATGTTGCAAATTACTAAGGCATTATCAACATTTCATTCTCATAAATTATAATAAATCTCCTAGAAAACAGCCGTTTCCATAGTATTAATTAAAACTATGTAGTTGGGACCCATGGAATATTCACGGAAATAAAGATTTTCTACTCTTTAAAAACTTGATTCACTTTCATCAAAATCATAATCATCGTAATCAGTAATTAGTAGGGAGATGCCTATTGGTGGCGATGAGGTTCGCAACCCATCACACTGCATCTCCCGCGGGGCGAAAAGAGAAGGATGGAGTGCCGCATCACTAAAAGTGTGACAGTCCATTCTTTCTGCCTACCCTTTCGGGGAGACGGCGTGATGGTTAGTTAGTTAATATTAACACATTGTTGCCAGATGATTTCCCGCATTGTTTTAAGCCTGGCGCGGGCCATTTTTTAGCAGCCGCGCGCCTTTTTATACATTTTCGGAAACTCGCCATAACTTTTATACTACACAATATAAAATTATGAAATTTTAAACACAGATTAACCATAAACAATGAAGAATAAACATGGAGGATGACAGTTTTATATTTAGTGGAAAGTTGCGTTTATTTTGCACATAAAAGTTTGTAATAAAAAATGGAATTATAGACATATATGTCATGTCTATAGTCTTAATAATATTAATATGTATTATAGTTCGTTATTTAACTTTTACGTGTCATTTTTTTAAAATTATTTTTGTACGGTATAAAAATTCAATATCAAAATAAGTACAATACATTTGGTGGAACTGTAATAAATGCGACGACGAATAAAAATACGACTTTATTAAATATCAAAGCAGTGATATCTAGCTGCGGACAATAACAAAAAAATGCAGTTCAAATAACACAGATAAACACGTGAGCCGACTTCTAGCAACAGACTACAAAACCCGGATTTTTACGGGTCCCGCAATCCAGCAGCAGTTCCGCAAAAACGGAAAAATCCGTGTCCCGACAACAATGTGTTAACTATTAATGTAAATTTGTTTTTTCGCAATTTCACATTTACATAACAACATTAAAATTTTCACATTTACATAACAACACCAAACTGTTTTCCTTTTTTTTCTTTTTAAAAAGACTAACATCAAGAATTTATATCAATGTGAGTAGAAAATAGCTCATTATTATGAAGAAGGAATCTGATCATGTCCAGACTTGAACCCATGCCCCCTGGATCAGGAGCCAAGTGTTCTATCCCCTAGGCCACCACCCGGTTTTCTACATTACTGTCATACAACAATAATCAGAATAAAATTAAAAATAATCCAGAAACGTTTTTCAACATGCGCATCGTATGCTTTTCGAATTACTTTCAGAGAGAATCGAAGTATTCTCGTACTCTTTCTTAATGACATCTGTTTTTTTTTTTGCCTATTTATATTATGATTGTTTTGATTGACTCGTGTGATCAATCGGCTATGTATTGTGCAGGCCACCCAGAAGTACAATACCCTGCTGAAGCCCACACCGGAGTCTCCTTTCCGTCTGTTCTCCAAGGTCACCACAGACGGGACCTTCGCATGCAAGGCTGACCAGAGCGTGTGCATGTGCGCCGCCGTGCTAGAGGTATTTGTTCTATTCAATTGTCAATCCAGCATTCAATAGAATTAATTGAATAATTTTTGGAAAACATATTTTCATACATTTTTACATTTTTCATTACTCGTGAGGGAGGGAAAAGGAAAAGTCTGTGTCCCGAAACATGTTTGTGAAAAGTGCAAGTGAAAATACTTTCTTCTTCTTCAGCCTTTTTCCCTCCACTGCCGGATATAGGCCTCGTCCATTTTCTTTCACTCGTCCCTGTCTTGTCTCTACCGCATCCAGGTTGTTCCAGCTATTCGGGCAATAAATGTGGTAGAGATGAGGTCCCTAAGACTTATGTGTGGTAGAACAATATACGACAGAATATCAAATGCTGATATAAGAAAGGAATGTAGCGGAAGAAGGTATTATGAACAAAATTATGAAAGGATCGCTACGTTGGTTCGGAGATATGGAGCGCATGGATGGAGAAAGAATGATGCAGAAAGTATATGTTAATGATTTAAATGGAGTACGGGGTTGAGCAGACCGAGGAAAACATGGCATGACCAAATTAATCAAATTTTAAAGGTTGGTCATGTTAGAAGTCAGAAGAATCAACGTGCGTGTATGACTCGCTGTATGAATGTGGAGGAAGCTAGAGAGGTGTGCCAGGATAGATCAAATCAAATCAAATCAAATCAAATCAGTTTATTTTCTCAAAAGACATTACAAACATTTTTTATAGTTTAAGGCATCTATTGAGAACAGGTAAAACATAAGGAATATATAATACCAGGAACGCATGAGAGATGGTTCGACATTAGGAATACAAAATACTCTCCAAAGTCAAGAGTATTTGTCTTCTGAATGTGCTTTCACGAATATGAAAGACATCGATCTCCGAAGCGATCATGTTCAGCAGTTTGATTGCTCTCCCCACCGGCATCACCAGAGGCAGGTTGGTTCTGCATGCTGGGAGATAAAACAGTCTGTGCTGACGCTGTCGAAGATAGCCATCCGGAACATAATGATGGATAGCCTCCAAGATGACGGAGTTCTCAAAGAATCCCCTGATAAGTCTGAAGAAATGGGTAAGTGTGCACCCATCCCTTCTTATCTGTAAACTATTGGTCCCCAGCATGCCCAAGAGGAATGCAGTGGGATAAAGCCACGGATAGCTACCAAACTCCCTCATGTAGAGATATCTCAGAAATCTTTTCTGAACCCTCTCTAGCATGAGCGAGTATCTCGCCTCGTGGGGACTCCATATCACCGAGCCACACTCGAGCCGGCTCCGGACCAATGAGTTATACAAAATTCGCAAAACATAGGGATTCTTGAAAACTCTACCAGTTCGGAGAATAAATCCCAACATTTTCAGTGCAACTCCATTCTCTCGATGTGAGCATGGAAAGTCAGCCTACTTTCATAAACGATACCAAGATCCTTTATCGTTGAAACACGCTTAAGTTGCTGGTTATCCATTGTGTATCTGTAATAAACAGTACGCAATGCTCTCGTAAAAGATAAAATTACGCATTTAGAGATATTGAAATAAATTTGATTGGTTTTACTCCAGCGGACGATATTATTTATATCTGACTGGAGATGGAGATAGAGTAGTGTGGCAGTCCATTCTCTCTGCCTACCCCTACGGAGAAACGGCGTGATGGTTTGTTGTTGTTGGAACCTGCTTGTTTTCAAAGGCAGGCCAACCCCGTCCTACTCTTCTATGTATTTCAGCTGTTTGTGAAAATATAATGCCTTTCAATCAAAAAATTATTCAAATGTGATTTCACAACAACACACATTGATGATTTGTTTGTGTGCGTGTTCCAGGTGTGCGTAAGCTGGATGGCCCCGCCTGACCAGGCCTTCCCTGAGATGGCCATTCTGGAGGCCCGCCTGCCCACTGGATACTCGGCCGATCGCGCCCTGCTCTACCAGCTGCTAAAGGAGGACAACCTGTGTATGTGATCCTCTATATTACCCCGACATTAACCACCCCATGCATATGAACGTTTGTGATACGCACACTTTGAGACTGCACCATTCTGTGCTATCCCGTATCACGTACGCGCTTGAGAAAAATAATATAACTTGAATTTATAAACCGTTAGGGATATGCACGTGTCCAACAACACTTGAGTACGAGTCTTCATAAGTAGTTCTATAAGGGAAGACCAAGTGTGCGGTCGAGTTTTTGAGGTTTCGTTATTAAAAATAAAATAATAATAAATATTTGTACAACATTTTGAATGTATACAAATTCTTGTAGACAAATACTGGATTTCACCCATTGCGGATAAACTATTTTTATTTTATAAGGATTAATTGTATCTCAATAGAGATAAGCGCCTCGGCCACCACATTCTCTTCCCAGAAAAACAATTTACATCTTCGTCTCTATTGAGATACAATTAATCCTTATAAAATAAATATTTGTCTTTTTCTTTTTATGTACTTTGTATATCCAACACTAACTTAAATTTTTTTTTTTAAAATCATATCAGACATGCTTCGGACAACCGGTCCTTCCTCAGTGATATTATAAAGATACATATTATTATTATTATTTTGTTGAATCGCTGTTTACACCATGACAGCATGAGCCAAATCGATATAAAGGGTATTATAGCTATCATAGTGATTCTCGTGACATGTGATAGGTAGCTAATCTATCGCCATTTTATTGTCACGTGAATTCTAGGTACATCCGACCAAAGGCAGTGTGTCAATCACACTGCCCTCGCCGGAAATCGAACCCGGAACCTTCGGGATGGCAGTCAATGCACTTACCACTCGGCCACGAAGGTCGTCACATATTTAAAATATTTTAAAATTGTTTACAAATATGATCAGTTTTGAAAGATGTTATAAAAATTTATTTATTATGTAAACAATTTTATAATATGTATTTTAAATATGTATCTTTATAATATCACTGAAGAAGGACCGGTTGTCCGAAACATGTCTGATATAAAATATAATTAAATTTTTTTAAAGTTAGTGTTGTATGTACAAAGTATATAAAAAAGAAAAAGACAAAAAAAAAATCTATAACACAAAGTATGGCAAACGAAATTAATAAATTATTTTATTTAATTAATAAATTTATTTAATTAATAATTTTTTTTTGCATATTTCTCAGAAAGTTACTTGCAGGTAGGGCGGTTGATAAACTCGCATATGAAAACGCATTTACTTGTATACCAAAAGGGGGGTGGAGTTACGTATAAAGGTGGAGGGGGTATACTTAGGATTGAGAAGAGGAGAGATGTAAGGGGAACATTTCTTACATGGTAATTGAATTTAAATTTAACTGGTTGTTTATTATAATTTCATTATTTTTGTGAATATTACAAAGTGAAGGCGAACATAGAAGAAATTATATGAACAGTATTTGTTTGAATGTTTCTTTGGTGATTAATTTTGGCAGTGCTTCGTCGTGTGGAGGAGTCGGCCACGTACGACACCGTGCTGCTGTACCTGTCGCTACGAGAGCCAGGGGCAGCAGGGCGGCCGGCCGAGTGCTACAACCTGCACCTGGTGGGCCCCCGCGCACGCACGCTGCCCGCCACCCTCAAGGTCTACGACTACTACCACACCGAGATCATGCGCACCATGGTGAGACCAATTCAAGATTATTTTAAACATTTTCCTCTAATGTAAACTTGTGTTTAAATATTAAAATTTCTAACATAAGTTAAAAGACTTCACCCAGAGTTGGGAGCCAAATGCAGCTCTTGCAGGAACGACACGTTTAAATTTTTTTTTTTTAATTTCATTATATTTGGGTACAAATTTCAATCAGTCTTATTGATGAGAACCTGGAATCATGCATGGAATTAAGAACTGCACTAAAAATCTTGAATTGGATGCGAATTTCAAGAGAATGTGGAGAAATTGATCACTTTTTGACTATTAGCAATAATTATTGTTATAAATTAATCAAATACTGATAGGCGGCCACATTCGAAGTCGGAAAAATCGACGAGCAGGCATGTTACGATGTGTGAATGTAGAGGAAGCTAGAGAGCTATGTCACTGAGCAGTGTGGTAGTCCATCCTCTCTGCATAACCCTCCGGAAAAGCAGTGTGATAGTTAGTTAGTTAGTTATTAATATAACTGGATTCTATTGCATATGTCAAGATAGGTCATGTGTTTATTTTTCCCCATTTTGTCATGTGTTTAACCCGCTATGTAAACTTGTTTTATTGTGTCCATAAAACATATTTCATGTCTGACAGCCTTATGCCTTAGTAAGATATATTCTTTTCGTGGCACAATGGCAACAGCTATGACTGCCACACCGAAGGTCCCGGGTTCGATTCCCAGCGATGACGGTGCTATTCTCACACTGATTTTGGCCTGGTCCAGAATTCACGTGACAATAAAATGGCAGTAGATTAGTTACCTATCACATGTCATAGGAATCAATTTAATAGCTGTACCATTTTCATTGATTTGCATCGTGCTGTAATATCGTAAAGAGCTATTCCAACAAAATAACATTAAAAATGTAAAGTTGTGAAGAATATAAAATGGCTGGAGAAACTTTTTGGATGAGGTCCACCCAAGACTGAAGAGCCAGAGAGAAAAAGAATAATGTAATGGGTGTTTTTTTTTTCAGACATATTCAATTCCCGAAGCGTGTCCGTTTGACCACGACCGCCGACCGCATGAAGAACCCATGGACCTGATGACGCAGGAATCACAGCCGCCTGAAGTGGACTATAAGACAGACGACGGGAGGCAGGATTGGCACGTCATAGACTCGGACTACGATCTAGACACCCCCAAATCTATAGAAGGGGTCCCTCCCGTCTTTGCTCTTCCCCCTCCTGACTTTAATAAGAGCCGAATCGACTAAATATTCATTACCCGCCCTATGCATATGAACGTTCGTGGTACGCACACTTTGACTGTACCATTCTACGCTATCCCGTATCACATTTGCGCTTGGATAAAAATAATATATAGTAAAACTTCAATAATCCGAATCGCTGATTATCCAAATCGCTTTCAGAATTTCAGAAGAAAAATTTTTAAGACAAACGTACTGCGATTTACAAAATTCCGATTCTGATGTCAAACAGCTTACTTTGACCGAGATGTTCAGGAAGCAATGACTTTCATTTACAGTATGGTACATACATATACTAGGCAGCCACGAATTCCTGGCTGCGGCAGCCAATAGAACTCGCCCGATTGCATGGAAACCCGTTGGCTGCTTGCAGCCAGAGCTAGTACAGGCGAATGTATGTGGCTGCCATCAGTTTTCGCGCACTTGGCGTAGCAGCCAGACATATTTTGTGCTCCGAAACGTTTTTACTTTTATATATTATGAATCCAATGTCTTTTCTTTGCTTTGCGTTTCTTGTGATTTGAGATCTTCCAATTATAATGGTCACAACTGGCCGTCGATTGACTCATTGGCTGCTATAATTCACTGCTCAATATTTCCGGCTGCCTAGTGCATCATCATCATCAGCCGTCTCTCATCCACTGCTGAATGTAGGCCTCTCCCAAAGCACGCCACCGCCCCCTATCCATTGCCGCTCCCATCCATCCAGGTCCAGCAATCCTCTTCAGATCGTCGGTCCAGCGGGCAGGGGGTTTTCCAACTCTGCAGAATCCTGTATGCGGTCTCCAATCCAGAACCCGTCTGCCCCATCTGCCGTCAATTCTCCGACAGATCTGGCCAGCCCCCCACCCTCAGAGCCACCTCAGTCACCTTGGTTTGTTGATGAATAAATTCATTTCTAAATCTGTCCCTCAAGGTTATTCCAAGCATGGCTCTTTCCATAGCACTTTGGGCGACCTTGAATCTGTAGACTAGACCTTTTGTCAGTGTCCACGTCTCGGCTCCGTACGTCATGACTGGCAAGACGCACTAGTTAAAGACTTTAGTCTTGAGGCATTGTGGTATTTTAGAGGTGAGAACATGACATAATTTTCCAAAGGTCGCCCAACCCAACCGAATTCTTCGGTCAGCTTCTTTCTCGAAATTGTCTGGTCCCAATTGATTCGGATAATTGGAGTTCTACTGTTATTAAAATCTACAAACAAGTGTACGTTCGAGTCTATGACATTTTGTAATTTAAAAAATATTATTATTTTATTTATCACATAGTATCTCTAAATATCAACATTATGTTTGTCATAGACTTCAAATCAATATCAATCTAATCAAAATGTATTTGAATCTTTTATTTAGCAAATCAATTGGTCACAAACATTTATTTTTAAGTCATGACGGGCAAATGACTATAAAATTCCTCGCTTTAACTAAAAGTACTTCATAATATTTACTGTCATTTTGTGTTGTGAATGCGCATTTGAATAATTTTTTTTAAAGCATTTATATTGTTTTAATTTTAAAGAATATTTACCTAAATAAAAAATTATTTATACGTTTCACTTTTATATTTTATGTTCACATTCAGGACTAGTTTCGTTTTGTATTTTTTTATCAACTTATATAATGTTTTTTGAAATGTTAAAAAACCGTGGAACACATCATTCTGAACCGACGTTTTGGAGATCGTGGCATTCTGCATCTTCAGGATGGTTTTAATGGAGACTGCAATGATCTCTGAAACGTCGGTCCAGAAAGATGAATTTTCCGGATTTTCCCAAGATTCCAAAAAACATATTGCTGCCAACCGTGAAAATCTTTTGGCTGAAACACTATGATACTTCAACATTATTAACTGTTAAATTTACAACAATGTTTTTAATATCACAAATTTTTATTATACGCTTTTTGAGGCTGTCGCAACAGCTGTTTCGCCGATGTTGGCATCAACAGGTGTTATAAACAAATTACAAGTTTGTTCAGTTGTTTGTAACACCTGATGATGGCAACAACGGTTGGCGAAACGGCTGTTGTGACATTATCAAAAGGTGTATAATAAAAAACTAGCTAACCATCACGCCGTCTCCCCGAAAGGGTAGGCAGAAAGAATGGACTGTCACATTTTAACCGATGCGGCATTCCATCCTTCTCTTTTTGCCCCGCGGGAGACGCGGTGTGATGGGTTGCGAACCTCATCGCCACCAATAGACATCTCCCACATCTGATATTATAACAGTGTTGTAAATTTAACAGTTTAACAATCTTTTAACAAAACCAAACTATTCCTTAATATATAAATTATAATATTACCAAAGTAGTTTGTTTTTTCGTACATTCTTATTTATCATTGTTATTTTTACTTCTAATTAATAACTTATTTTATTGTTAAAGTATTTTCAACATTTCGGACCAAAAACGTTAGTTTTTAAGCTTTGTATAATGTATCAAAGATAAGTGTATTCATTTTTTATTTTAAGTACTAATTAATTTTTTGGCTTTCTTAAAACGTTCTTTACAAATCAAAAAGGAAGTGCCATGAGTATTTTTTTAGTAAGTTTTTAAACTGGTACATTTCAATAGGTCTAGGAATATATTTGTATACTGGCAAATGTGTATTTTTTTATACTTATTCTATATCCAAAATGTATGTCATCCTAAATCACAAATTTATATTATTATGGGTTGACCAAAGGTTGCCCAGATGTAGTTTTTAAGAATAATTAAAATAACTAATTTTACAATTAATAGTGTCATATAATATTTATTGTTATGCATAACCCAGTAATATAGTTGAGGTTATAATGTATTTGAGAACATATATTTCACAAATCAAATCGGATTATTTCATCAATAGACATTACAAAATTAAGGTTTAAGGCATCTATTGAGAACAGGTAAAATAATATGTTGTAAGTATAGGGTGTTTTTTTTGTGGTTTGGTTTTTAAACTGGCAACATTGTTTCTACAGACTGTCAATTTGACAGTTGACAGTTGATTTGTAGTCAGTACGTTTTGCCATTTCACCCATTTGCTCGATAAAGTTGTCGAAAATTGGACTTCACGATTGTGCTTCATTCTTGCTAGCCGTGAGGCTTATATGCCCGAAATCATATTTAAACAATGATGGAATTAAATTATCTATTAAATAAAGCCAATATCATAGATATTAACATTATTTTAATGTGTGTTTTTTTCATTTTGAATAAACCTTATACACATTGTTATATAAAGGATTAATTTATCTTTATTTAATAGATAATTTTATGCCATTATTGTTTAAATATGATTTCGGGCATATGAGCACCACGGCTAGCTCGAATGAAGCGCAATCGTGAAGTCCAATCGACACCTTTATTGAGCAACTTGCACCACAATGATCTATTGATTAACACAGAGTACCGCAGTCTCGAATCAAGAAGAAAAGGTACATTGATGATCTTAGGATTTAAAATACTCCATAATCTCATTGATAGCCCATACCTATTAGAGTGTTATGGCGTCAATGCACCGGACAGGTATGCTCGCGCTAGAAGACACGATCTGTTGTGCATACCCCATAGCAGAACAAATGTCTTGGCGCAGTATACAATGACCCGGGGTATGGTGCTCTTGAATGAGGTGTCAGTCGATGTGGACATTCTCCAAATGACCTATACGTCCTTTAAGGATCATATAGGTACATACCACAATTGGTAATATTTTGTACGTGAGTGTTTTTCAAATAAAATGTTTACTCGAAAATTACATGTCCTATGACTTTCGAGGTAATTCTGCAGGCTATTGATTTTAAAACTGTTTTTTTTATATCTCAAAACAACAGAATAACTCACAAATTGATTATTCACATATCCAAAAGTACTTATATCTGTTTATTTTGCTTAATTATTGGGAATATACGATAGAAAAGTGGTGATTTTTCTAGTGTCCCACGCTCCTTTTGCACTTTATAAACGAAAAATATTCATTGATAAGCTACTTCTTGTCCAAGAGTTTTATGTTATTTGGAAGGATTATATGATCCAGATTCAATAATATTCCTAGATAACAGCGTATTAGAGTTCAAAATAATATAAAATACTGTTTTTATTTAGTCACTCAAAACGACGTTGGTGGAAAATTCCGTATACGCTACGTCGATATACTGATTTAAACGAAAAATTTACTATAAACTAAGTATATATTTGATTGATGGCAACATTTTATAGCTCGTCAACGGTCGCCATGTTCGTAAATTGACACCAGTCGCATTATGTTATGTGAAATAGTGGTCGGGCGTCACGACGTGCTGTTTTTATTTTCCACTACGAACGTGATTCTATAATGTAAGTATTGATTGTTTGACTTACAGCTTTTCATGGGTAAAAATGACCGACATCTAGAATCTGAATTCAATGTAATATTTAGTAAAATCATATTCATAAACCTGCATTTTGGAGTTTGTTTCAATACTGGCATCATACGTCACATCCACTACGCGACGTGATGTATTAGTGGAACGCCAAATGTGACGTAGTGGAATTATTACGAAACGAGCAAACTTTTTGAAAAACATCCACATACCACAATTGTTTTATTTTAACATGTATTTTTGTAAATGTAAAATGTATACAGTAATTGGGTTCTAAAGACCTGTCGTACAAAAAAAAAAAAAAAAAAACTGCGTAAAATGGCAAAACGTACTGACTACAAATCAACTGTCAACTTTCAAATTGACAGTCTGTAGAAACAATGTTGCCAGTTTAAAAACCAAACCTCTAAAAAAACACCCTATATAATACCAGGAATGCATGATGGTTCGACATTAGGAAGACAATATACTCTCCAAAATCAAGAGTATTTGCCTTCTGAACGTACTTTTACTAATATGAAATAAAGTAACTTCCAGTAGACATTATTAAAATGTAACTTTAATTTTGAATATGGTTGTCAAATTGGTGCTATTTTATATGATAAAGTATTTTTTTAACAATTATCTAATTTTTTGTATTTCGGATATGTTTAGTTTGTCTATTTAAATTAACTGAAATTGAGTTTTCCAGTTTTAACGAGGCAGGATTTAGCCATCTTGAAGTACAATATTTGGGCAAGTAGAATGAGCTGCTAAAAATTGTTTTAGATCAGTGGTTTCCAATTAGTTTTTCCTGCGTGCCTCTTCAAGAAAGACCTGAAACTCGCATACCTCAATAAAAAATTTATGATATGATATTAATATTACCATTGAAGTACAATTCTAATGATGGTGAAAATCAGTTTAATGTGACAAATGTCCACGTTTTTCTTTGTACAACTCTGCAAATAATCTTATTGCTTTTTCGTCGGCTTCCTCGCAAAGGTACGTAGTACGTATATATTTTTGAATTGGGAATTGTATGCGTAATTATTTTTTTACTGATTAAATTATCTTAGTCAAGAGATTGCCGCGCGTAATCATAGTCTCTTGATGCAACTTCATGTGCTCCTGGGGGTGCATTTACCACTAATTGGGAATCACTGTTTTAGACGATTTTTTAAAATAATTATTGAACCATATGGAAGGTGAATTGAGGAATCTTTAGACTTGAAATTAAATCATGTTAAAAATATTATTTATTTGTTTGATTTATCATGAAGAAATGCAATCATTAAATTATACTGTGTTATTTTTATTCTTATTATTGTCTCTCTAATATCTATAATATGTAAGGATTAATTGTATCTCAATAGAGACGAAGACATGTAATACGTCAAGAAGGTCTCTTGCATGCCATAATGGAGGGTATGATCGAGGGGACAAACTCTAGGGGACGCCCACGCCGAGAGTACCTGGAGGACCTGTTGGTGGACGTACGCTGCTCATCATATGCAGATCTCAAAAGAGCCGCACAAGACAGGGAAAAATGGAAGAGAATAATGGAGGAAATTGCTGCAAACCAATCCCAGGATTGAAACCAGAGAAGAGAAGAGACGAAGATGTAAATTGTTTTATGGAAACAGAATATGGTGGTCGAGCCATTTACAGGACTTATGACCTATCATTGGTTGGGTTAAGCGATCGCTTTATGTTAACAACATTCCCCCTTCTTACGAACACACCACTTGTGACAAATTTTTGGAAGTTGTATATATGCTGCTATGTTGCACCACACTTCACATGTTACTAGTTCAATGTTACATGTTACTAGCGCCATCTATTAAGAATAGGTGTAAGCATTAAGCAGAAAACCTTTATTAATGCAATGTGAAAGGCTACATTTGCTAGACAACGCCAGGAGAATACTTCTCCAATTTTTACGCTTCTTTTTTTACAACATTTTACAGATACAATTAATCCTTGAAAATGATTAAACCCGCAATGGGTAAAATCCAATATTCGTCTACAAATATTGGTAACATTCATCTATAATATCTATCTACTAATATTTACAGAATGTAAGTAGGATTCTGTTTCTGCCTTGTGTTTTGAATAAACCAGGATCTTTTGTAAGCCAAAATCATTTAAAATACTTAAAACACAATTCTGTGGGGTCCGATGTCATTAGGGTCTCCATAGTAAATACTGATAAGGTTAAGTGCAGATTAGCAGCGTGAATCACAAAGCGGCAATAGCCCAGAGAAGGAAACAGTCGCTGATAAGGATAACAGTGGTGAAATGAAAATGTCTGTAAACATTTTAATATAATTTATTAAAATGAAATTTCCCATACATATAATACTCTCGATAACCAATGTAGATAATAAAAATAATACTCCACAGTGGTTTAATATAAAAATAATTAGAACGTAATACAAAATCATAGTCTCGGAGGAAGTGGAAGGCGAGACTTAACAAGTAAAGCAACGGTCAACACTCCCCAGAGAGCTCCACCTCACATATTCATCATAAAAATACACTATCAGTAGTATCTGTCTGAACTCTGACGGCTGGAGTTAGTCTAGTTATTCCTTAATTTAAAAAGCACTTCATTGTCTGGCGCCGCGGGGTGTACCGCCCCTGTATTAGTGTTACTCGGTTTAGTGAAGCGTCGGTCGTCAGAAGGCTCGCCGGCCCGGCCCACTGGAAAGGTTCATTTGTTTCGTTACCTTCAAATAATTCAATCATTTATCATTCAAATAATTCTGCAACCCTTAGCATTTATTAAATATTTGAACAAAATTCATACTTATATAATGATTATTTACAATAACACGCGAATCTGTACACGGCACGGGGGTCTGGCGGGCGGGATCATTGGCTCTTGAGCTCCTTGCCGATGGAGTAGGACACGATGCGCGTCCAGTCGATCTTGGTGCGCGTCACGGGCAGCTGGCGGCGCAGCGCCTTGAAGGTGCTGTCGCTCATGGCCTGGTAGTTGTCGCACAGCGCCGCCTGGTAGGCCGCCTCCGCCGCGCCCAGCTGCCGCACCAGCTCGCGCGCCGCCGCCGCTTCCGAGCCCGCGGCACACGGCGGCACCGGCAGCCGCACCTCCTTGCTGCTCACCAGCTGCACGTTGCCGTCCTCGTAGTAGTGCACCTGCACCTTGAGCACGCCGCGCAGCTCGCCGCCCGCCGGGCCCGCCGAGCACGACCACACGCTGCGCCAGCGCCCGTTCCAGAAGTTCTTGGGCTGGAACTGGTGGTCCTCGATGCACGCCACGAGCGCCGCGCCGCCGCCGTCCAGCGCGCGCGCGAACACGCCGCTCACGCCGTGGCGGTAGTGCGCCGCCGTGTAGGCCGCCAGCTCGCCGTCCAGCGCGGCGCGCCAGCTCTCGGCCGCCGGGTCCGGCTCGTAGCGCTCGAACTCCGACCCCTCTTTGCGCAGGTGGTCGTAGCGGAAGGACTGCTTGGTTCGCGGGTCGAAGAAGCGCCCCCCGCCGAGATCGTTGTGCTCTGTGATGAGCGCTTGGAGATCGGAGCCCTCGACTCTTACGGGAGTGAGCTGGTCCTTGTTGTATTGCGCGAACGCGCCACTCGCGCCTTCCTTTAAGAGGCTGTCGTTGTCCAATAAAACTCTAACATCGTTGAAAACTTCATTAAACTCTCCCGGGGGCGAATGTAATATAAAATCCGAAACGATTCTCACTTTTTCCCGATCACTGATTACTTCGTCACCGTCCGCCGCCATCTTTGATAGGTTGGGTTTTTGACACCGCACTGACAAGTGATTCGAGTGGCCAGCATGAGTCTGAAATATTTCCGGATATTCGCATTGCCAACTTGCGCAATATTTAGATTCGTATTTTTGTGTGCTGCTGCAACTAGCATACTAGCAACACCTCCGTTGTGTAACAACTGTCAGTTCGGAAATATTTTGTCTCCTGGGGTAATTCAATTTCTTAGTAATGGATTTGATGAAATATAAATATTACGATACGCCGGAGGGATCGGACTTGTTCCATAAATTATTTTATACTTGCAAGCATGCCGCGGCCATATCGGTCGTTACGGCCACTCACGACGTTCTGCTGTATTCGAACCCCAAAGGCTACATCCCTATAATCGCGAGATACTTCGTCCACGGAATACCGATCGTCGGAATGACGGCCGCTTTTACTTCCATAACGTTCATGGCCGCTAATTTACGCAAAAAAGATGACGAACTGAATTACGTTTTCGGTTCGGCCGCAGCCAGTTCTGTGTTTGGAGCCATCAACAAAAGTATAAATCTCGGCTACCGCATGGGGTTGGTCCTCACACTCATTCTGGTGCTGAAGAAGTACACGAAGCTCAACGACATGAACTTCTTTTTCGTAAAGGACCCGATGCCGCAATGCCAAGGCGGGCCCTCCTTCGTCCGCAACTGGGATTGGACCATCTCCAAAGACAATGTTCCGCGCAACTGGACAAGGGATCCGAATGAAGCGTAAGAGGTAATGCCCAACATATTTATAAACAATCTGTAGGAAAATAAATCTCTGTTATCTTAAAATGTAAGGTGATATTTTGTTTAATTTTCCTTAGTTGATTACATTTCTATTGGTTGGATTATTAATACTGATTTAAATTTCTTTTTGGGTAACAGGCAACTTGGTTCTTGCTTATTAATGATTTTGGGATTTTCCAAAATAGACTTGTGTTAAAAATATTTCTTATATAAAGCTTAAATGTTTTGTTTTTATAATATCTATTAATCTTAGTCATCAGAAACATCTTTACTTGTTGCGGTGATTGAGATGCGCCACAATGGTTTCAGAACGATTCATATTGTATGGTTAGAATCACAGTACTGAAGCAACTTATCGCAAAGCTCCGTGTCATGATGGCAATTGCTCAGTTTTGATCGGCGTCAGAACGGTGGTGGAGGTTCATGTCAATTCAATATATTTCTAGAATTAATAACTCGACTATCGGCCATTGTAAGTGACAAATTTTTACAAACAACGATGCCGAGAACTTGTTGAAATTTTTTCACCAATATAAAGTTAAATACAATGTGTATTTTATATCATTTTCTAATCAATTAACTGATATAGTGCCATTTTTATGAATAAATTTCTCAAGGAGTATTTTTGTCACTCTAAAATAAAGATGGAATTTCTTAGTTCTTGTATTAGATAAGAAATTTACCTTTCTCTTCTTCTTATTCTATTTAATGGATGAACTGAATATTGATTCGTAAACACGCATGTCAAAATATAGATGTGCACTCACTCTCCCTTGACAAGGGACATTTTCCACGTCACAATACACTTGTTTCTGCCTTTGATATAATCTCATACACAGGTACCCTACATTATGGACTGCATAACCTAAGTATATTATTAATTTTCCAGGACTCTTCGTTATCTATGGAAATATGGATTCTATATGGAACTACATCTCAGCTGAAGTCCTGAAAATTAAATTAAATTTGTATATTCTTTTTCTTGGAAAAATGTAGAATGTTATTGTGTAAATAAAAAACATATTTAAATTTGATTTATTTATTATTAACTTAACAAACTTATTCCTAGAAATACATTGATAAGACTAGAATACACAATCAAAATAGGCCTACAGTTTTACAAAAATTGAGATTGCGTGTGGATATCTTGATTTGCTTTATCCAAATAAATAAATAAAAGACACATTGTTAAATATGATTTTTTAAATAAATAATTTCATTAGAAAGTCTTAGATATCTTACTCTACATATTTTCTTTTCAATATAAAATCTAGTATTAGAATGAATTTCATATGAATTCTTCACGCCAATATTAAAGAAATTGAAGACATTTTTCATATATGCATAAACCACACAAATGAACTTTCAAATAGAAGCCAAATAAGTTCAAAATTTATTAAAAGCGTATTTTTAAATAATAGTTTACGGCGAATGATCAGTCAATAAATCTGGGAATCATATGAAAAACGTGTTCCAATAATATAATTCAGAATGGTGGTAATTAAGAGGCCTTTATTAACTGAGAAAATGCAGTGAAAATCATTTTTAAAAATGCCACCCTTTGTATAAGAAAAAATGCTAAGGAGAATCAGTTCAAAATGTTGGCACACCACAAGTCTTCGATTATTCCATTTGGCAAAACAACGCAGTCGAGCGAAATATATTTATCTAAATTTATGCCATTACTTACAATTAAGTACTGTGTACAATTTTGGTACATTTAAAAACAGAATGCACGGAAGCTGATACTAGAAGCTAAGTTTGACGTAAAAGCGAGACTATTATCTATGGATATTTTATACTCTATTCTTTGAAAATATAACATCAGAAAAAATAATAATTTGATTCTTAATTACTTGCAACAATATATAGGTAAGTACTAGCGATAAAAATACAAAAGAACGTCCCAAATAATGACACGTGATATTCAAAATTAATAAAAAATGTTACATTCGCAACAGTTTTACGCAATTTAAATTATTTTGCTCATACTAGCCATTTAGATCAAGCAAAATTAAATCTTGTCACTAGCAAATGGAAGGAAAAAAATATAAAAATATATTATGTCATGTTGGTAGGAGATCTACAGTGTATTTAAAAATGCTAACACAAAAGTGTAGGGGTACGACATAGAAATGTAAGAAACAGAAACTTGTATTGGGATCAGACGCAATATGGATAAAAGCAAAGCTTGAAATGCTGGGCTGATAAAAGATTTAAAATTTCCAATGTGGATGGATATAACGGATGACGTTAGCAAAGCAAAACACCTCGTAGAGTAATCCAGATTCTTATATCACAAATGATCACAATTATTTGACACTTTAAGCTTTATATAGAAATCTGAAGATGCGAGATATTACATACTAGACTCGGCGAAATTAACAAAACAATAACAGTTAACAAAAGGGCATCGGGAACAGGATTACGCTTTTCTAAGTTCGGGTCCTTGGGGAACTTCTTCCTCGACCTCTACCTCGATGACTTCCTCCTCCTCTTCTACCTCCTCCACTTCTTCTTCTTCCACCTCCTCTATTTCTTCTTCCTCCTCCACCTCTTCCTCGATTATCTCTTCCTCATCTTCTTCATACTCGTCATCATCTTCGTATGCATTTTGTGAGTCTATGTCAACAACTTCAGGCTTCTTGAACTGTGGTCCGTCTCGCTCAAGATTATTGGAAACATCTCCTTCAACACTGATGTCTTGGCGGGGTTCAGAATACGAAGTTTTATCTTCGGTATTGTCCGTATCTTCCTCCAGGACATTCAGCGCTTCACGGTTCACATTACTGGCCTTATTGCTCTCCACATTCAGCGAGTCCAGTTGTGAACCATCGAGTGACACATCACCAATTGCTAGATTGTCCAACTCGGCTGATTCACTTTCGATATTTGTCCCGGTAACTTCTTGATCTGCTACCGAAATCACATAATCAGTATGAGGATCCAAAAACTCACTTCTTGCGCTAATATCGTCGAGAGTTGAACCTTCCACCTTACTCTTCTCCTGTTCCAGAATACTCGAAGTAAAATCATCCTCTAATCCGGATTCAACATCATTTCGAGTAGTATACGGGGTGATGTCTTCAACAGCCCTTGCTTCAAAATCATTCTTATTAAGTTCATCAAAGTGTGTTTCAAAGTCATCAGCGACGTAATCAACATTATCTTCAAGGGTTCCAGCATACACAATGTCCTCCAAACAAACTGCAATGCTATCTTCTTCGTCCGCTATGACCTCCTCGTCAACCATAAGGCCGTCACTTGCCGTTACATCTTCGTCAATGTTAACTCCTTCACTGGCGGTTGCCTCTTCTGCCATGTTATCTTCTTCACTTGCTGTGACAGCTTCTTGGATGTAAGCTTCTTCACTTGCCCTGATTGCTTCTTGGATGATATCTTCCACGCTTGCTGTTACTGCTTCTTGGAAGCTATCGGCTTCACTTGCTGTGACTGCTTCTTGGATGATATCTTCCTCACTTGCTGTTACTGCTTCATGGATGATATCTTGCTCACTTGCTGTTACTGCTTCTTGGATGTTATCTTCTTCACTTGCTGTCACGGCTTCTTGGATATTAACTTCTTCACTAGCTGTTATCTCCTCTTCAACATCAAAATCTTCAAAGTCGGCAACTTTGGCTGCGTCTTGTGCCTCTACTAAATCACTCTGATCATTGGAACTCGCAATGACTTCTTTTTTAGTTTCCTGAAGGTTCTCAACGGCTGCTATCAGTTCATCTTCGACATCCTTTTCACCCTTGCGACTTTCACTTTGAATATATTCTGCCTGAACAGCGGTAGGTTCATCCACTATTTTTCTTACGACTTCCATATCTTCATCAATTTCGTCTTCTTCTATCTCCTCTTCTGAGCCATATTCGTATTCCTATAAAAAATAAGATAATATGCAATTATTATATTATCGTTTCAAAGTATTGGAATTGATAAATGGAATTCCAAATTTCACAGAAAAAATAATGCTCGTTATTGATAGCAGTTACCTCGGCATCTTGCTTGGGAACTGTAGCAGCGCTGGCGGTAACAAATTCGTCATCATCATCATAGGGCAAGTCGTCCTTGACAGCTGTGACAAATCAAATCAAATAAATATCACAACAAACATAATATTACAATATTGACATTATACAAGGTGTCTTATATTTAGTAGATCGATCAAAAAAAAGTAAGCCATTTATCAAAAAAATGTTTATGAATTATTAAAGTACACAATTTGGGAATTTATTTCTTAAAAATAATATCGACCACATGTAAACCCTCGTGTTCACGGCACTCAATTAGTCGAACAGTAAAATTTCTTATGACGGCTCGGCAGGTAGACTCCTTGATGGCTGCCATTTCATGACGAATGTTTTCTTCCAAATGTGCCAGGGAAGTCCATTTATTGGCGTAAACTTTAAATTTGAGATAACCCCATAGGAAAAAGTCCGTAGGGGTTAAATCACGACTGCAAGGAGGCCAATTTATGTCACCTCTCCTGGAGATCAATTTGCAAAGAAAATTTCACAAACTCGCGGCAGAGATTTATTGGACGTGTGCGACGTTGCTCCATTCTGCTGGAACCATATTTTTTGGTTATAGCCAGGAAAGTTTTGCAATTCAGGTACCAAGAAGTCGTCTAACATCTCCACATAACATATTAATAGACAATATAAACTTTCTTTTGATACACCTTGTATTACGATATTGACAATATATTTGTTAAATTATTTACCATTATCTCTTTCCGGAGTGGTCTTGGTGGACTCATCATTGATCAGGGAGAGCGTCATCTTTCCACTCAGCACAATCTAGAAAACATATTATTTCTATTGAAAAAACAATTCCTTGCTCCCATTAAAATATACATGCAACAGCAAACCATCACGCCGTTTCTCCAGAAAAGTGGGCAGAAAGAATGGACCACCATACTACTCTATCCTGACACACCTCTCTAGTTCCCTCCACATTCATATAGCGAGTAATACACACATCAATTCTTCGGACTTCTAACATGGCTGACATTTAAAATTTGATTCATTTGATCGTGCCACATTTTCCTTGGTCTTCCTTTATTTCTTACTGCATTTACATAATTTACATGTACTTTCTTTACCATTATTTCTTTTAAAGTGTCCAAATCATCTTAATGACCCTTTAATTATTTTTTTATAAATCTATTTTTATTTTTATTATACTTACATACCTGCTGAGTAAATTCACATTTGAATAAATTATATATAATAAAAAAAAAACACTTTGTTATACCTTAATATTGATGAAATGATCAGCTTTCTAAAAGTTTTATTATATTTTATATAAGTGACATGTTTTCCCTTGCTAATGCCCTAGCAGAGCGAAACGTGTCACAGTCATAAAATATAAAAAAACTTCTAGGAAACGGATGTTTTCATAAGCGAGAGAAGATAAAATGTCAGGAAAGAAGAGTGTGGCAGTATGATGGTTAGTTAGTTACCGGTGTGTCTCTGTCGTCTCCGTTGGTGAGCGTCTCCGTGTGTGTCTCCGAATCAGCCACCAGCAGCCGGGACTGGTGCGGCAGGGCCCCCTCCAGGAAGATGGACGACACCTCCACTGGCGGCTGCAACACCAACACCAACACTCATTACCACCGCCTCCCCATCTTAACACAATTACCAACGCTTCCCCATCTCAAAACAATAGCTTACCAAACACACACCATTCCATTTGATTTATTACTTTTTCCATTAAGTACACCTTTTTTACACACAAACAACCAAGTAATTATTTTTTAATTAAAAATCGATGGTAACATTTCTCATTAGTGTATATTTTTATGATTAATGGGTTGGGTAATTGATCATAGGCATCATCATTGTTCTTCCTAATCACAAGAAGTAATTTCTTCACGTTATTGATAGTTGAGGTTATTGTTTTGTAAAACTCCATTATAATTGTATATATATATTAATAAACGCGATTGTATATATTAATAAACGCGATTGTTTAATGGTTTTACTTGATTTAATTCATATAATTACTTATATAAATAGCAGTTACAAATTTGTTTCGCATTGCGAGGGCATTTTCAAACTTGAACTCTAGACCATAGGTTCCCAATGGGAGTGCTACCGCTCTTCATTGGGAGCTGGAGCCTTCCATGGAGATAGTAGCGAATCCAGAAGTAAACAAGGTTAAACATAATTAATGTTTAATTTCATATCATTAATAAAAACTGTCAAAAAAGTTACAAATAAACAATTTATGTAACTAACTAAACATAAACATTCCTGATACATTTGACATATTTTTAAAATTTTAACTTTGTATTTAAAAAATAGATATGGATAATTTTAAACATATTTTAATGTGTGGTATAACTATTGTGGGAGAGGGGGCGTTGATATTTTTTATCTTATGAAGGGGGAGGTGGTTTAGAAAGACTATTTGGTGCGACAAGGCAAGGCAAAAAAAGGTTGGGAACCTATGATCTAGACCAGTGATTTCCAAAGTGGTCATATAGACCCCCAGGGGTAACAACTAGGGGTCTACACAAAATAGAAGAAATCGGCAAGGGGTCTACGGGACAAAAAAGTTTGGGAACCTCTGATCTAGACGGCCCATGCAAACGTAGCCTCAAAAAATATTACATATTAACTTAAATATACATTTTTTACTTACCTTTATACATTTCTCACGTACAAATCAATTATTATAAGGGTAACTACTAGCAAATTAATAAATAAATGTTATGAGGTAAGCCTAAATAACGTAATAGTAACCAACTATCAAAAATGGAAAATATCTCGATACAATTATGTGTGATTTAACACTAGAAGTAAAATATAATATGTAAGTTTAAATAATGTAGTAACAAAGTTGCCCACATCAGCTAAATTAAAATGGCAATAAGCTGGACATATAACAAGACAGGGCAACACCTAATGGACATCCAGAATACTTCAGTGGAGGCCTTGGACAAAGGAAAGGAGTGTCACGGGGCCACCTAAAAGATGGACTGATGATATTGCCCGAATCCCCAATAGTGGCCAAGTGATAAGTGCATTGACTGCCACCTCAAAGGTTCCGGCTTCGATTCGAATCGATCCAAATTCGATTCCCGGCGAGGGCAGTGTGATTGTCATACTGTCATTGGTCTGGTGTAGAATTCACGTGACAATAAAATTTTATTTTGTTATTTTATTTATATTCTTTGTTTTAGATTTATTTTGTGGATGTTAGACGATCGAAGTGTGCGCGGGAGATGCCTATTTGTGGCGATGAGGTTCGCAACCCATCACACCGCGGGGCGAAAAGAAAAGGATGGAGTGCCGCATCGGTTAAAGTGTGACAGTCCATTCTTTCTGCCTACCCTTTCGGGGTCGAAAGCCCGATCTCCGAAATTTGTCCCCTTGTGATTTTTTTCCATGGGGTATTTTGAAATCCCGTGTTTATGTGAACCGTCCAGGGACCCTAAAGGATTTGAAGACCAACATCCAGGAAGAAATTGCCAAGATAACGCCTGATATGCTGGCAAGAGTCATGACGAACGCCAGAAATTGGTTAACTCAGTGTATGGAGAATGGGAGACGACACCTACCTGATTTGATCTTCAAAAACTAAGTAAAACAAAACTTTAGGTATGTGCCTACATTATAAAAAACAAATAAAAAAATTCGGATTCATACAATGAGTTTTATTAAGTTTTGAAAAAATGAAGTTATGCTGCCGCACCCTGTATAAATAGTTATATTGTAAAAGATTCATTATCTTTTAAAATCATGTTGCAAAATGTAAAAAAATATCTGTTTCTACCTTTGAGATTACTCTGTAAATATAATAATTATACACACAGTATTAAAATGTTTTTCCATTAATATGATTAATTATTAAAAGGTTATTTTATATCAATGTTTCAATTCCAATTTTCAAAAATAGCAATTCCAATTAATGTTGCTTCTACATTCAATTTAATCCTCTATATATTAAATAAATAATTGATGTTTAGTTAATCTAAAGTTTAAAGCGACACATACTACGACGAAAGGTGTGTTTATCTACTGAATTAATTCTAAGATGCACAATTAACGATTATTATTTGGGAGGAGAAATAAAACACAAAGAATTAAAAGAAAATATTTATTTGGGGCTACTAGAGCGGGACCACCAGGCGACACTATGCTACATCAATATCAACACTACTCAGAACTCAATTCAAGATATATGAGGTAGAAAATTAGTTCAGGAACTATAATAGATCACAGACAAGGACTTTGCAACATGCAATTGTGTGCAGGAGATTCAATAAATATTTTCTTTTGTCTATGGTACTTTGTGTTTGTAACATATTTTTTATACTGGCAACATGCATGGAACAAGTTATTTAAATTCATTCTTATAAATCTGTTTTACCATTTACATTTACATAGATGGCAGTGCAATTACAAAAGTGTTTTTTATCATAATTTAATATATATTTAGTGAGAAGTTCCCAACTTCCATGCATGCTGCAATAGTACGTGAAAACAACAAATATAACGAAACAGCACAACATATAAACTTAACACAAGTGCCAAAACACTGGATTGTGTTAGCTTTTAGTTTGGAATATCAATGTTTGATTTATGGATGCATTTTATAAGTAAAGAATCTACACATCGGGGGGGGGGGAAAACCGTAAGTGTATTAATTCAATGTGGTGGAAGTAACCTATGATTGCAAAACATATAAAAATATGAAAGTTATTGAGGTGTTAAATGACAAAATAAATGCCGTTATAACAAGGGGAAAAAGTATTTAAAAAAATACTATTTTATGGTAATTGTAAATTGTATAATTCTGTACTAGAGAGCCATAAAATCTTAAGTGAATATATATTTTAAAGGGTTTTTCATTAAGAGCGCTCGAACTTTGAAATAAAATAAAAAATACCTGTCTAAGTCATATTGACACAATTTTTTTGTAATTTGAAGGACATTCAATGACATTATGTATGAAATATAATTTCGGCTAAATGGGGGCCATGGCTTTGCCGCAGGTGGTGTATCCTGGTGGTCAAAGGGTTTTTCAATAGGGACGCTCGAACATTGACAGCGTATAGCGGCCATTTTGGATAAGTGATAGCTGTCAAATTTGACAAGAATACTTATTTAGTCTTGACATTTCACCATGGAACGCTACACGCTTCAATAACGCGTTGAAATTGTTCAAATTTATTATCAAAATCAGTGCTCTGTTTGCCATACAAAAATCACTTAAGACTTAATGGCTCTTAGATACAGATACATGTTTGGTAAAATTTAAGTAATACGTTTTGTAATTTTATTTAAACGATTTAAAAAAAATAAAAAATTATATACCTTTGTATAATTTGAAATAAGACTTTTTCTTTTGGTTTATTTTAATTAAATAAGTGTCTTGCATCTGAACATTACCGTCGTTAAAAGCATGCAGCACCGAGTTAAGTGCAACTAATATAAAATAGTTATATCTAAACTACGAGACTACGGACGGACAATAGATGGCGCCAAATGAGTGATTATACCAAGGGTCAGTGTTTACATGTCATTTTGTAAGGGTTATGTTGATTTTTCACCCTTTTCCAACAACACACGCATGATCATTTAAGATATATATCCCAATATACCGTATCCAAAATGCAACACATAATTGGACAATATAAGTAACGTGACTGTTTTGGAAAATGGTTTATTTCATTCCGAAAATGCAAAAATATTCTTATTCAATTTTAAACTACAATAGAAAGAAGCGTGGGGTATTTTATTGTTATTTTTATAACAATTATTAAAATCAGAAGTTTGATTTATTGTTTCTTGAACAATAATTGATAAAATGATTAGTTTTATCATATTTAATAGGATTAATAAGTTTTGTATTGGTAGGGTTTAATCAAATATAAATAATAATAAAAACATTTTACAATGCCCTATCAAGTTGAAAGATGTAAATTTAGAATGCTTTTAGCAAGGCAAAATATATCAGTCTCATAAAATACAATAACATTTCTAGAAAATTGAAGTTTTCATCAGTTTTAAATTCAGAAGGATTTTTATCTCAAAATTTGAATTAACATTAAATTACTAAAAACAAAATATTACAGTACTATAAATTATAGCAAGAGTACATAATTATAAAGCCAGTAGAAATATTATCTCATTGTTGTGAGATAAAACCCGGATTGTGTCCAAAATTTAACACACGGATATGAACAAGGAGTCATGAATTCCTTCCGTTTGATCATTATCCACGTAAGAAAGAGTGAATGGATTAAATAATTAGGATAAGTATAGCAGGATTTGAGTAAAATAAGAATAATTTTGCGGGAGGGATATCATCACGTGACATCGTCGGAGAGTGTCTGCGTAATGTGTACGGTGTAGGAGTATTGCCTGACCGTGGGCTGGCGCTGCGGCGCGGGCGGGGGCGTGGTGCGGCCGGAGGGGGGCGCGGAGGAGCCCCAGGGCCGGCCCCCGGAGCAGTGCGCGCGCATCTCCATGCCCAACACCTGCCGACACGCAAACACCATCCTTCTAATACTAGACGCCTTCCTTCTCAAGCCGTAGCTACTCAAATGCAATCCGGTCATTTCAAGCTCGTAAGCTTAACCCACATTGTGCGGCTGACTTTATATGCAGTAAAAAAAATAGGCTTGAACTGCAGTTGACCACATTTACAGCTCATACAGATAAACATTAATCACTTCAATCCATGGAATTGGTTTGCAGCAAAGTGTAACCTTTTCGCTGGTGGTAGTTTCCCATCGCATTATACATTTGTATACAACAGGTTATTTGAACCCTATTACTGCATACTCAATATTCAAGATCTATTGGCCCCAAACAGTGTAAAATGCCATTCTCTGGACCATGGCAGGCAAAAAGCCCATTAGAGAACAAGTCGCTGCACGCAAATGGTAGTGGATCGGTCACACTCTGAGACAGAACCCAGCCTGCATCGCTCAGGGCATGCTAGACTGGTCCCCTATGGGGGAAAGAGGAAGCGAAGCAGACCTAGAGCCCGGCAGGACGAGGTTAAAGCAACAGGCTTCATTTGGGATGATATTAGGCATCAGACATGCGATAGACTCAGGTGGAGAAGATTCCTTGAGGCCCTATGTACCACGGAGGTGTGACAGGACAAAAAGAAAAAGATTGCATACAAAGCATTTTATGATTCTCAAGACATGTGATAGATAGCTAATATTTCGCCATTTTATTGCATGTCATAATCACACTGCCATCGCCAGGAATCGAACCCGTGATCTTCAGTGTCACAGTTATAGCTCTTGCAATCTACCACGAAGGTCGTCCATATACCGTAATATTACATAGAGTGAAGAATTAAAGTATAAATGTTTATAAGATATATTCAAATATAAGCTGCAAATATAGTCTGCCACAGTTCGAAACCAATTTTTTTGACTGCAAATATAGCCAGCTTCACTATAGATTAATAAATAAAAATGTAACAAAAAAGCACACACAAGAATAAATAAGAATCTGAGAAAATGATTTCAATAATCAATACACCATTTCATTGTTATTTTTAAATTACCAACCGGTTTCATTCCAACTGGAGCGTTTTCAGGGAAAGAAATCAAACTGAAGTTTGTTTTATTATCCTTATGAAGCTCGAATTTGCATGAAATTGGTTGGTAGTTATCAACAAGATAAAATTGTGTAAAAATATGGGTGTTTTCGTTAATTTATACTCAAAAAAGATTTAATAATTTTCATTAAAAAGTTATTAAAATGTCTGTATTGTTACAAATTGGATATAGCATTTTGAGTATTTTATAATAATGTATTATTAAAATATATAATAAAACAAGAAGTGACTTGAATTTGACAATTTAACACGTTAACTGCGGAGCACGTTAAGGTCCTATACCGTTTGGCTTTAAGTAAGTATGAACTGATGAACCTATCCTCGACAGCTTAACCCCCTCCTAGGCCCTGATCTGGACAGGGGTTTGCATTCGGGTTCTCATCTTACCACTGTCACAGTCAGTGCTTCGCAGTCAACGTGTTAACATCCTCAAGAAAGCTGTATATGCCGAGAACTGAAGCAGGAAAAAGTCAAATATTTTCAAAACCACCATTTAATTTAATTTATCTAAAACCATAAATGTGGTTCTATTTTTTATAACTATTTAAAAGTGTATATAAAATAAATGTTTGAAATAACCCGTTGCATTTGTACGTGAGCAGGGCCCCTGTGAAAGGCATTTCAATCATGCAAAAGAAGTCACAATGCGCGTAATGCAATATCCTTAGAAAAATAATAAATCATTCATAATCATTATTTATTCAATTTTGAATATTATTGTTCCAAGGTTCGCCACAAAAAAGCTAAAGAAAAGCGACAGTCAGTTTAAAATATAGAGTGGCAAATTCTAGAAAGAACGAAAAGTTTAAATACGGGCCAAATATGAAAAAATTAACAATCACAAGCAGCTGAAACTAAATGGTAGTCACTTTCAACCAGTTCAACTAACAAGTCAAAGCAAAATAATTTAACTTACGTCTTGCTTAAAATATTGTATCAACCGATATCATTTTCAATAGTGTACATGCATAAACTCATAATATTTTGAATCTTTATTTTGATACATCAATATTTATAACTTATCCAAAGTAAAATCAATTATTTAAAAAGTAATGCTATCATTCTTATTGCGAAAGTAAAGTATTTAATCTTAACTAAGACTGTAAATCGATGGTATTAGAATTTATTATACAAATTTCAATATGAGCAGAAAATATGATAGTTCATAATTATGAAGTAAGAATCTGATCATTTCCGGGTATGAACCTATATTTCCTTGATCAGGAACCAAGCATTCAATCCTCTAGACCCCCACCCTAATTTTATTAGAATTAATGCTACATTTGTCAAGAGTTATCAATACTAGACAAATTTTTCAGAAGTCAAGAAGAAAGACAGACATAACAAATGTACAAAGAAGCCATCATTCGAGAAATCCTTATGATTTGATAAAATGAAATTTTAAATAAAATTTAAAGCGTGAAATTCTTACCTTAAATGATGCATTTTCCTTCTCCACACTAGATCGGAGCTGGCGAATGGCTTCTTCCTCAGCAACGGGCCTCTCAACGGCAACATCAAGAATCGGCTTTTCGTCGACGACTTCTCCTATCTTCTCTGGCGCGTGTTCAGAATCGGTGAGAAGGTCTGCTGTCGGATGCGAGGCCACAACACTCCGGTCCTTCAATACTGCTTTTTCTGTCTCGAAATCTTCGTTTTCTTTTGTTATCAGAGGCGGGGAGTCGTCTTTAGGTGGAGCGGAGAAGTCCCTGTCGGGGCTCGGCTCCCTGGTGGTGAATTCCTTCGCTAGGACAGTCTCTTCTCTATCCACAGGAGTAGAATCTTCCCAAGAGGGCGGGGTGGTCTCTTTGAAGTGAGCGAAATCTTTGGTTATGATGGGGGAGGCTTCTCTCTGGTTGCGGTGAAGTGATCCATTGGTGTATGGGTGGGGCGGGGCATCCTGGAATATTTTTGCAAAAATTGTTAATCTTCTTCTTCTTCTTTTAATAGATCTCACGATCTGTAACACAGGAATCATGTCTCCTCGGACGATGAGACATTATTTCTGATAATTGATAAAACTATCATCAATAATACTTTTAATTTTTATTTCAAATGTTCTTTATAGTATATCATAAGACTGATTAAGCATATAAATATTTATGCTAAAAGATATTTGAGTCAAGAGCTTATTTAATTAAAAGAAATATCTACTTTGATTTGCTCAAAATTTTAATAAAAATATATTATAAAGATTATACATGTATTTTTCTTTTAGTAAAATGTACTTTTAATGAAATAAATAATCACAAGTATAAACTAAATTTGCAAAGCTGTATTCGGTCCGAGATAATTGAAAAAAAAAAAAAAAATTTAAAGATGAATAATATTGTAAAAATACTGTGAATCTCAAAATGCATAATAAATTTATAAAAAATAAAATTAATTGCGATAAATCAAAACAGGGCTAAACTACACAAAATATTTACACTAATAAAAATCTAATAAGCCAAGCAACACTGAATTAAAAAGAAAATCATAAATATCTGATTTTAAAAATATGTTTCTCGTTATAAGATCCAAATGAATGATGTCAAGTATGTATATGTGTTATTTCTCTGTATTAGACCCCAATCATAGATTTATAAAAAAAAAATATTCCGCAATAATTGATATTGTAGATACTCGTATATTAATAGTATTTTTCTCATCTGTTTAGAAGTTTTATTATATTTTATGTGACAGACATGTTTCGCCTGTCAAAGGCATTCTTCTTCTTCTTTTTGTCCTGTCACACCTCCGTGGTGCATAGGGCCTCAAGGAACCTTCTCCACCCGACTCTATCACATGCTTGATGCCTAATATCATCCCAAGTGAGGCCTGCTGCTTTAACCTCGTCCTGCAGGGCTCTTCTCCAGGTGGCTCTAGGTCTTCCTGGCTTCCTCTTTCCCCCCATAGGGGACCAGTCTAGTGCGCCCTGAGCGATGCAGGCTGGGTTCCGTCTCAGAGTGTGACCGATCCACTGTCATTTGCGTCTAGCGACCTGTTCTCTAATTGGCTTTTCGCCTGCCATGGTCCAGAGAACGGCATTTGACTCTGTTTGGGACCAATAGATCTTGAACAAGTGTCAAAGGTTTGTGTGTCAAGTGTCAATCTTGTCGAAGGCATTATCAAATCCCTTAGGCAGGTGAATTCGGAAATATCAGTCACATAAAATATTATTAATCTTCTAGAAAACAGACGTTTTCATTTGTATGAATTATTTAATTTGGAGTTTCATATCATTGTTCGAGGAACAGTAAATAGTATTTTCTCTTTCTTATCATCCAAGAACTAACATAGTTATTGTGATCCATTGATATGAGTCATATTGAATAAATAGATCGCTTGGAACTCATGATCGTTATTTTATTTGGTCTTAATAATTGGATAAGGGCACATTTGTACAGTATTAATAATAATATAATGATTTAAATAATATTTGTGTGGGGATAATTACTATAAATTTTACGGTAAAAACAATTAATTTATATATATTTTTAATTACTCTTTTTCTACAATATTTTCAATTTTATGTCGATAAATAAACCAATTCAAATTATAAGTTTTAATATAAGTGTCTTATTTTAATTAATTCATTTGTATCATTATACTGAATGGATCTTAGAAAGAGAAACTAAACTTATTTCATATTACTGTACCTGTAAACGGTTAAATTTTTAATAATTAATGAATTAATAAAATAATAAAAGCCAATTTCAGGTTTGGTAGCGAACATTCAGAACTGGAAATCTAAAAATTATAAAAAAATAAAATTGTTTATTCAATAAAAATACGGATACATTTTTAAGAATTCTAAATAACTCGTGTTAATCTGGAAAACTTAAACATTGTGTTATGTAAGGCTTCTCAAATAAATAAAAAGAGTTAAGAGGAGATCACTTCAGGAATTTAAATATTATTTTCAAGAATGAAAACATTTAAACAGTCAAAAATAAGTGCGCGTTAAACATTATTTCTGATCTGTTAAGTGAGTAAACAAAAATGCTTTTAGTGTGGACGACACAAGAAAAGGGTTTTAAAATAATAAAGTACTTAACGGTCAAATCAGTACTGCAATATAATCACTTCAAGGTTTATGTTTTTTTTAATAATTATTATAAAAACAGTGGCAAGAGAGTAAAACAAATGTTACCTGTAACTTGTAAGGAACCATTTATCAAAGAAAAACAAATGCAAGAACTTATAATTTGTTTTAAAAATTGTGTTTAGAACATAAGTAGCATTAAATCATTTTAAAAATAAACGCATGTAAAATATTCATTAACTTGTATATAATAATAACAGGCCCCCCTAAGTCTTATTTATACATTTTGAAAAAAATAATATAAAAGTTACCCAGCTCTGACTGAATCTATTTATATTTTATATACACACAAGTTTTTGTACATTTTTTAAATATACAGATTATTTGAACCCAATTGGGTTCAAATTCAATTGGGTAATTACAGTAAATAATGCTTTAGCTATTTTTGTGACATGTGATAGGTAGTCTATCGCCATTTTTATTGTCACGTAAATTCTACCAGACAGTGTGATTTTTTTTCACACTTTCATCGCCAGGAATCGAACCCGGAATATTTGGTGTCACTGCCGCACTCTGCCACAAAGGCCATTTGTCATTGCCCGAGGTAATTTAAGCTATGAATTTATGGTACCAACAATTACAAGATAGATCGAATTAACTTGAGAGTGCACTTTTTCCTCGGCATAAATCACTCGAGTTAACTTAGCGTTCCGTGGTTATTAAATAAATAAATAACCACTTTGATAGATGATAAACGAAAGATTGATAAATTTTAGATAAATGTAAGGCGTTAACACTGCGGAATTCCATAATGACAAACTCTTTACAAATTAAAACACTGTTTTTTCCACTGTTGGGTTTATTTTTCTCGACACGTTTCGAAGGCATATATCATTATCTCGATGGTGAAGATAAATGTTTTATTTTATTCTCACTGTTGTATTTTGTATTGAGAAAGAGCGTATTTTTAACAGTACTCATTTGACTACAACAACCAAATCAAAATAATAAATATGAAATAAAAGAGAAAGCAAAAAGAAATCACGGCATGCTACAACGTGGTGCGGGAGGTCCACGAGATGGGCTACCTGGGGGTGTATTGCGTCGTTACCGTTCTGCTCTGTCTCTTCCATCTGCTGTCGTACCTCGGCTACCAAACCTGAGATGGCATTAACAACTGCCAACCAAACAGAAAAACAACCCTCCATGTTTATAAAGTGTTCTACAGGTGCGACACGTTAACAAGCTTATTTATTTCCCACGGGTTACGGCCTCATTTATCCAATATATTCTATATAATTTTACCCTTAAAGTTTATTTAATAATAAACAAGGCCATATAGATTCCATTTGTATTAAATTATTTTAATATGTAACCTATAAATTATATTATTTGACAAATAACACCACAAAAACAGGTTTCATATAATACTTTTGCACGAAGCAATTATGATTAAATAAAATGATGTTTGTAAATAAATGCTTCTACTTTTGTCTTCATTTCGACAGCAACCGGTTTCACCAGGCTGGCTGTCATCATCAGATTGGACAAATCGACAGATGAACCAGTCTGTCAATGCCAGCCAGCCTGTCGAAACTGGTCGCTGCCGAAATAAAGACAAAAGTGGAAGTGTTAAAAAAATATTATTTTGTTTAATTATTATTTTAAATTAACGTTCATCGAGAGATTTCAGTATAATCATTAGATTACCATCAATGAAACACTTGTAATTTTTGTTAAAATGCCACTTTAATTAGTTTTTTAAAACTACCAATCAGTAAACCTCTGAACAGAACTATTTCAGAGAAACAAAACAAACTAAAATATCATTTTATTTTGTTATGTTAACCTGATGAAGCTCCGCTTAAAGCGAAACCAATCGCTTGTGTTTAAAAACAAAATAATGTAGGGTTAAAATATTATATAAAAATTATGTCTAGTCTAGGATCATGTCTTTTGGGAGTATCAGCCCGAAGGCTATTGCTCCCCCACCTGTTGGAATTGACTTTGTTGGGAATGAGGATATGTTATGTAGGATGGGGTAATGAGGAAAGGAAAAGGACAGTAGGATATTATATAGTTATAGTACATTATTTATACCTTTTTTTTTACACATCTAAAGTGGATCTAGGGGGGTGATGGTTGGGAGGTGTTCTGGTGGGAAAGGGGGAAGTGACTGTGAGGTGTGGCCCGTGGTGTATCTCTGAAGGAGAATGTGTTTTGGGCGCTTGTGACGGTAGTGAGTGTTGAGGGTCTAGTTAGAGGAAAAACATTATGTGTTTATACGTCTTCTATATTCAAAATCACATTGCGTTGTGGATTCACATTTGTGCACTGTTATGCACTTTTCACAAACATGTTTCGGGCCACAGACACCCTTAGAAATTGTAACAGAGCATGGGTCCCAAAACATATTTGTGAAAATAAAATGTTATTCAAAAGAGCTATATGAATTTAAAAATTTTATTTAACTTGTGGTATTACTTGTCTTAATAATAATAATAATAATAAAAATTGCAGTACACAGTTAATATTTCAAATTGTATTATTCAACACTGCATAATAGCATTTCAAGGCTTCATATTAAAATATCATTAATATCGGAATCAAAAAATATGTCAACCATATACTGTCACCAACATCCTCACACGTTAGATAATTCTAAACTGTATTTTAAACATTTTACAGTTGGCATAATCATAACATTTTCAAAAGACGAAATCTTTAAACATATCAGTATTCAAATCTTTAAAACACAATTCAAAACATAATGGGTGAGGTAAAATATAAAGTCAGCGGCTGTTTTCTGGAATCTTCATCGGCTGTCGGCAAATAAAAATAATTTTAATGGAAAAAGATAAAACCATGAATCAAATGATATCTACATCTACAGAGTGCAACAGACACAAGACCACTAAATGTTCTACCAACACACCATGCTCTCGGCTTAAAACTATCATTCCCATTATCATCTCTGTCTCCAAGGGTATTTTGACTATTAATTGATTATTCTATTGTAGAGTTATTAGTAGGACATTTAAGAGGTCTTGCGAAGGTTCTAGGTACATCCCAAAGTCAGTTTCTATGTCCAATATTGTTTTAATAAAATCTGTAGAATTTAAAATGAATTAAACTTTCAAATTAAGCACTCACATCTATATTGCCGATGAAAACATCTGTTTTCTGGTAGTTTTATTACAATTTACAGAAGTGACGTGTCTCGCCTTGCTACGGCATAATCAAATGTTACTTCCATAAAATATAATAAAACTTCTAGAAAACGGACGTTTCAACTATTATCAATGGAGTTTTACATTATTGTTCTAGAAATTACATCAGTTATTTGGGGTAAAGTGCTCTAAATGTATGAATAAAATTATTTTTGTAAATGTGCACATATTTTAACAGTTGGTAGCAATTTTTTTTTTTTTGGGAACTTGGGTATATCCATGTAACTTGTCTTCCTCGGCCAGCGTTTCGGAGATTGTTGCAGTCTACAGTTATATACAAGGTATCTTCAGAAAGTAAGTGTACTGAATTTTTGTAGGTTACAAAAATTTGTATTTAAACAAAAAAATTACGTGGTTACCGTAGTAGGTACATATGTAAGCTATTTTTCGACATAGTCACCATTCCTCTCAATGCAGGTGTTGAAGCGGGGTATCAACTTTTTGATGTCTTCCTAGAAGTAGTTTTCCGCCAACCCCTTTGTCCACTTCTCCACCTCCTCCTTTACCTCCTCGTCGGTTGAAAACCTTTTCCCACCCATGTGCAGCTTCAGGAATGTAAAGAGATAATAATCTGAAGGTGCTAGGTCAGGGGAGAGCGCAGGATGGTTCAGGACATCCCATTTAAACGAGGCGAGCAGTTCCTTCTGGCATTGTCCTGCAGCAGCTTCATCTCCATGGAGTTTGCAGCGCCTCAAAAAGTCTTGCCCGGCGCCTCGTATTTCGCACTTGGCAGAAGATTGGATTGACATTTTTCACGAAATGTGTTGTCGCGTCGACACTTCTCAACGTACTGACCTCGAACTCGAAGGGTCAGGCTACACGGAAGTGTAGCCAACATGTCGAAAATAAAATCCATCCGGTTGTGAGAACCTCAGTACACTTACTTTCTGGATATGCCTCGTAATATAAGAATATACCCTGAAGATGGAGAATCCAAATCTCCGAAACACCGGTCGAGTAAGACAAGTGGCACGGATATAACCAGGATTCTAAAAATAAATTTAAATCATATTTTAAATGTAATTACGGACAATTTTTTGTGAAACAATAATTAAACATAGTTTTCAAATTGTAAAAACGATTGCGTCTGCCTCGGACAAGAAACTCACTTAGAGGTGCTAACGGGCACTGTAAACAAGATCATGGTACGCGGCCGGGTCTCCGTTGTGTAACAAGTTTCATCATGCCACAGCGGGCGCCGCACACCGGGTGGAACAAAAACCAAAACTATCCAACGCTATAGTACAGCTTCTCCGGCCTAGAGGCGTTCCTGCAGCAGGCCGTGCTACCACCCTGGTCACTTTCACACTCCAGAGATATCAACAAAATAAAACTTTATTTAATGCTTGTTTTAACAATATTTTAAATGAAAATTTAGTAAATTTAGAGTAATTTATAACAGGGGCTTTATAAAGTTTTTTGGTGACGGAACCCTTTTGAATCGTTAAATATTTTATGTAACCCTAAAATAAGCTAATTATAATGATAATATAACATAATAATTTAATTAAAATTAAACAAAAATAGGTACATTATGAATAATGCTCATTATCTCACTTTAATCTCATTATAAAATGTGCTTAGCACACCATATAAAGATATCTAATATTTTTTCTGTTATATTCAAAAATCAGATTGGCATTAACCCCTAGTGTGGCTGGTTACATTTGCAGCTCATATATAAATGTAACCTTTTTAATCAATTAATGTCTGTCTTCTAGTAGTTTTATTATAATTTAGATGGTATGACATCGCCTCTTTGTGAGAATAACGTGACATTTCGAAAAAAATGTATTTTTTTATTCGATAATCAAATCCGCCGTGTTCAACTTTATTTTCTACAAAAACATGGTATTTTTAAAGTGAAAAACAAAGAATTTATGAGGGAAAGAGACAACACAATGGTGGTATATTGTCTTTTCACGTTGTCTCTTTCAGACGGGTATCTTGTTTCAGTTTCATTTTTAAATTTTTCGAGATAACAATTCAATTCATTCTCGCAAAGAGGATGTTTCGCCCTTCTAAAGCATTATCAAATGTCTTAGAAGGACGAAACATGTCATTCCATCTAAAATATAATATAACTGCTAGAAGACAGAAGTTTGATAATTATTTAATATGGAGTTTTACGTAATTGTTCAAGAAACAATAAAGCAACTATTTTACTTAAGAATCATATCAAATCTGTCTGAGCTGCAAATGTATTTTGAGATCAATTATTTTTACTGCAAATGAAGCCAGTCGCACAATGGGATTTAATATGTAAAGAAATAAATACAATTAAATAAATATTATTTTACATAAAAATACTTTTTTTAATTTGTAATGATACAAATAAAAATTCGAATGGAAATCACCAAAAGGGTTAAACAAAATACTCTCCGAAGGAATCATAAGGAAAGTTAGCCCAGTTTATATTGCAGCACGAAGGTGCCGTGACCAGGACGATATGCACAAGCGACCGCAGTGGCTAACCTGGCCGTAGGAGGAGCGGTGCAGCTGTGCCACCACCCTCTCCATGGCTCGCTCCGTCTCCGCCAGCCGCGCCCGCAGTTGTGCCAGCTCCGCGTCCCCTACCACACTCACTCATCTCACACTCTGGACTTTCCATATATCAAAAAAATTGGACAACACAACTATTGTGGTCCAAGAATTAAAGTTCTGTTTGGAATTATTATGAATGAAAACGTGTTTTCTAGAAGTTTCATTAGATTTTACGAGAATGACATGTTTCGCCTTACTAAGGCATTATATAGGCGAGATTCAGGTGTATTGTTTAATACAAATGAAAACGTATTTTCTATATGTTTAATTATAATTTATGTTAATGACATGTTTTGCCTGTCTAAAGCACACATTTGAAAACAACAATGTTTAACTTCATATTAAATGAACATTTTATCAAAAATTAGCCATTAGAAATTTTTCACATCAGATTTTTCCTTGAACCGTTCCAATTTAGTAACATGATTAAGCATGTTAAGATGATACTCTTTTGACAATGCCCTAGCAAGATGAAACACGTCACCTACTAAAATATTACAAAACTTTCAAAAAACATACATTTTTATTTACATTAAATGTGTAAAAACTTTATTCAAACATTTATCAATAGCCAAGTATGGCTATTAAGCTTGTTTGGGATTAACGCCACTGCTGACTATTGTATAATATAAAGAATATTGTTTAGTTGTTACCTTGTCCATTTATCCTTTTTAATAGCATGTTAAAATACACATCCAATAGCAACCAATACAGATTTTATTTAACAGTAAAAAATGTCTACGTATCGACTATTCAAAAATAGAATAACGATTTTGGCATTCAAATGTTTAACTTTAAAAATATTAAATAGTCCATTGTTTTGGCCGAAACACGATGATACTTCAACATTATTACTGTTAAAATTTATAACACTCTTATAATATCACAATTTATTTTTATTCACTGAGAATGTCGCTACAGCTGTTTCGCCAACTGATGTTGGCATCATCAGGTGTTACAATTTTTTTAATTTTTTTTGTTATTATAAAAAAATTATAACACTACTTTAACCTTTTCATAGCCGCAAATAAATCACGCCGCAGCGCTCATCAGACCGAATATTTTTTGTCAAAATAAAAGATGTCTAAGAATTTTTTTTTTGCTGTGTTAGAAAGAAATTATAATTTACTAGAAAATATTATATCCCGCATCGATTGTTATAGTATTTTATTGAAGTTAAACAAGTTTAAAATATTCATTGTCTAACAGTTTTCGAAATTTACCGATAAATCGGTTAACAGTATTTGGAAACTTGATAAAATATTTTGGGATAACTAAAACAGATGTCAGTGTGTGTTCCATTTCTGCCAAATTGTCAACTCAAGTCAACACGGCGCAAGAATACATCACCAAAAGTTCTTCTGAGATATCTCGTTATTTGCCGAGTTAATATTACAATTTATTTTAATTCACTGAGAATGTCGCGACAGCTGTTTCGCCAACCGATGTCGGCATCATCAGGTGTATATTTTTTTTTTGTAACACCTGATGATGCAAACATCGGTTGGGGAAACAGCTGTCGCGACATTCTCAGAGAATAAAAATAAATTGTGATATTATAACAGTGTTATAAATTTTAACAGTTACAAATATTGTTAAAAGCTGTCTAGTTTATACAAAATTGCTGAAAGAATGTGTATTCATTTTTATATAAATTTTCAAAATTAAGAGTAAAATGTACCTGTTTAATACATATTAACTTAAATGTATAAACTGTAAGTGAAAATGTGTTATGAGAAACAATAACTACAAAGTATTGCAACTGATTATCCGAGGTAAAAATTAAAGGAAAACCAACTTTCGGTATATCGCACCGTGAGTGTAAAACCGAAACAAGTGCAAATATACAGTTTGGAGATATGGGAGTTTAAAGACTTCATATTGCTTGGAAAAACTGTTTTTTTTTAATAAACCAATGATTTTCAGTTTAAAGTAATATACATATATACCGAAAATCATTGGTTTATTTAAAAAAAAAAAACAGTTATTCCAAGCAATATGAAGTCTTTAAACTCCCATATCTCCAAATTGTATATTTGCACTTGTTTCGGTTTTACACTCACGGTGCGATATGAAGAATATCCCGGCTAAAAAACTTTCAAGACACAGGCAAGTTGGTTCAGTTGCAGCATAACATCCTTATTTAGATCTGCTGTATCCAAAATAAAAATAGACATCATGTTGCCCAACCTCCGATAGCAGAGAAACAAGGTGAAGAAGAAATGAAAAGATATAGTTAAAATTTAATAAATTAATTACATATGTCTGGCAAAACCGCAAATTAGTGGAAGCCGTTGAAGTAACAAATTAAACTGTAGAAACAAAAAATAGCCCGAGAGCGCCATGACCCGCAGCCTTGAAGTGTGGCTTCTGTTGCACAAGCGGACGGGTAATGGTGACAATTGGGAAGGCAAATATTGCAGGAAAGGCGGGCGGCCGGTCACGACGCGTATTGACACATGAAAGTGGTGTTTACGCAAATGTGTCAAATGAAAAACACTATTATTAGACTGCTCACACTGTAAAAATATATATTTAATACTGTGATAAAAAGATAAGGTGATTTATTATACTTTTTGATTTATTATTATCCGGAGGAATTTACAGGAATACTGAGAGAACTAAATCTATACGTTCCCCCTATAGCTATAGCAGACCAAGGGGGCATATATTATTTTATGCCTCAAATTGCTGCACAGAGGCCCTTTGAAGTTCTCCTGTATTGAAAGCGATTCGTCTTTTAAATGAGGTTGCAAAAGAGAGAGACCTCTTTGGATGCAATTATGGCAAATTCGTGAATACCCTTACGATAAAGGCAGCAAGGAAATAACTGACATATAAGGTTCTATGTATATTTCCTTTGATATTCTTTTTTTTTCACCCTTTACATCGATTTGGCTCGCGCTGTAATGATGTAAGGAGTTTTCTCAACAAAATAATAATAATAATTTATTCTTGTAAATCTCCCCATCCGACACAATGCACTTATACTAATGTTTCTTCCAATCCCTGAAACAGTCAGACAAGTCTTTTTCCGGGATAGCCTTCAATTGAATCTCCTCAATCAAGTCAAAACGGTTCCCCCGGAACGGTATTTTGAGTTTGTTGAACATCCAGAAGTCACACAAAGTTAAATCAGGTGAATACGGTGGTTGAGGAACGATATGGGTCTTTTTATAAACCAAGTGAATTGTCTGCTCATAATTCTGGCCTCTTTAGGCAAATAACTTCACGCAAACAACGCAAAACACTCAAATAATATTCCTTGTTAACAGTTTGGTCTTTATGATTTTATTTTAGAGTTTAAATGAAAATTTCACCTTATTTTTTTATCACGGTATCTCTTTACATATAAAAACCTTTTTTTTTTATTATAATCCTGTATTTTTTTAACATCTCTAAAAAACAACTAAAATAAAGAAAACAATTTTTGGTAGCGCCAGCAAAATTTCTGAAAAAGAATGCTTCAAGTAAGTAAGCAAGTCCCGGGGAGAAAATAAATATCCTATATTTATAGAGATCGTGAACTGCGTCTCATATAATTAATATGAATGAAAACGTCCTTGAAGTTTTGTTATATTTTATGAGAATGACATGTTTCGCCCTTCTAAGGCATTATATTATGTCGCAAAAAAAAAATTACATTAAAATTCCCATAAAATAAATTAAAACTTCTAGAAAAGTGACGTTTTCATGCATATTAATTATTTAATATGGAGTTTTACATCATTGTTCAAGAAACAATAGATGTGTCTCATGTGTTGAGCTGAAGAGGGCCACAAAAGTCCGAGGATGAAGTGCAAGACTTTGAAATTGAAACTGTGAAGAGGAAGAAGATACATAGTTGTATAAATGACCTAAAGCTAAATGTTTAATTAAAATAAACAGAACTTACTTGTGTCTCTCTCCTTGGGCCCTGTGGCAAGAAAAAAAACAAAGACGTTTGTTTTACACCGTGTTTACATACACAAATATTTTATAACATTTTAACCATACCATGAACAGAATACAATGCCAATCAGAATCCAATGAGTTGATAAATAAAATTACATCAAATACAGCAGAACCCCTCTAGACCGCCCTCGGCTGGTCCGCCACTCAGCAGAACTTGTCCCGACTCAATCGGCAAGATCCAATCAAGAAACGGAGGAACACTGCAACTAAGTCTAGAATTTCATCTGCTAAACAAAACCTAAACTTTAAACTAACTAACTAACCATCACGCCGTCTCTCCGAAGGGGTAGGCAGAAAGAATGGACTGCCACACTTTTCTTTCCTGACATATTTCTCTCGCTTCCTCAATATTCATACATCGTGTCATGCACGCGCGTCGAATTCTCTGACTCCTCACATGGCCGACATTCAATATTTGATTTATTTGATTGTGCCACATTTTCCTCGGTCTTCCTCTATTTCTGGTTCCATTTACATCATTAACATATAATTTTTTTAACATTATTTCTTCATTCATTCTTTCCATATGTCCAAACCATATTAATGATCCTTTCATCATTTTATTCATGACACCATCATTCGCACCGCATTCACTTCTTATATTTTCATTTGACACTCTATCATACACAGAGTATCCACACCGCAGGGGTACGCAGAGAGAATGGATCGCCACACTACTCTATCCTGGCAAACCTCTCTAGCTTCCTCCACATTCATACAACAAGTCATACTCGCACGTCGATTCCTTTGACTTTTAACATGACCGACCTTTAAAATTTGATTAATTTGGTCATGCCATGTTTTCCTCGGTCTGCCTCGATTTCATACCCCATTTGCATAATTAACGTATACTTTCCTAACCATTATTTCTCCATCCATGCGTTCCATATGTCCGAACCAACGCAGCGATCCTTTCATAATTTTGTTCATAATACCTTCTTCCGCTCTACATTCCTTTCTTATATCAGCATTTGAGATTCTGTCGTATATCGTTCTACCACACATATGTCTTAGGGACCTCATCTCTACCGCATTTATTCTGCTCTCATCCTTCTTCGGCCAGTTCCATGCTTCGCTTCCATACATTAGGGTTGTATATTAAGGTTTTACTGTAAATCTGTATTTTTCTGTATTTTCTGATAATCCAATATTTTTGCGTTCCGATCATACCCCCAGTCCTAAGTATGACGGATTTGAGGGGTTTTGCTTTATGTCTAGTTTAAATTTTTTTTTTTTCATGTCTATCATACACCATTTCCTTTATGAAACATATTCAATTCATTTTCCAACTTATCAGTTTAAGATTGACATCTAAACAATACCTTGATTCACTATATGACAAAATGTACACAATCCCAGGTTAAAATTAGTATTTGAATAAAACGGGTGTTATATACTGACCGAGTTTGGTTTCCGGGGACTGTCTGTCTTTCTTGGAGGTTCTCTTGAACACAGACTGTTGGAATTTAGTTTCCGGGCGGTCGATGTAGCTCTGCTGGTGGACAGGGGAGATGCTGTGGGTATTCTTACTGAACACCATCTTAAGATGAAAGAACCGAGTTTATATATAATATATAAATAATAATAAATTTGATGATTCATTAAGCGCCATTTATATGAATTAACTATATTTAACAAAATCATAATTTTCTTTACAAATACAATTATTAAACTGTATTTTTATTTAATAATCAAATAAAACGATGTTTTTTTAACTACTTCCACATTTGTCTTTATTTCGACAGTGAGCGGTTTCACCAGCTCGCTGGCATCGACAGACTGCCGTGATAGTGTGAGTTGCCTCAGGGATGCAATATCAATGTTGTGATTATTATCTCTGATGCCGTAGTAGTATTTATGTATTTTGTTATTTTTTTAAATGTTATTTTGAAAATATGTATATCTTATTATATAATTTTAAGATTGCAGACGACATCTGTAATGTTTGTAATCTTTATAAATAAATAAATAAAATGAAAAAAAAATGAGCCTGGCGAAACCAGTCGCTGTCGAAATAAAGACAAAAGTGAAAATAGTTAAAAAAACATATTTTTATTTAATTATTATTTAAAATGTACTTCCATCAAGAGATTTCAGTAAAATCATTTGTATTTTTATTGTTCAATTACACATAAATCGCAGCCTGACATTAAAAGGTTGACAAGCAACAGTAGAGTGATGACATCACGGAATATTTAAAATATGAATCACTCCGTCGGTATCATAGTTACATTGCTAAAAACTTACAAAATTTGTGACAAATGGTTTACAGATATCGTTCAGTATTCAGAAGAAAAAAAGGTATAAATTATTTGTAGGCGCAAGGCGTACTGGTATACCTGCTGGACAGGTTAATCACAATAAGTTAAGTCCATACCTTGAAAATGGTGTAGAAGAAGAAGACCACGATGCAGAGGGTGTAGAGAGGCATGAGGAAACCCACGGATGACTTTGGCGGGGGCACAACACCTCCAGCGCCACCCATTGGGGGTCTCACGGGCATCGGCTATATCGGACAACAGGCTTTACAATTTGTTCATATAAAAATTATGTAATAGGATCAAATAAATAAATAAACATCTAACAGTTACAGTAGTTATGAGAATCGATGAATACAAACTTCAAGAAATGATTATCCAAGGTAAAAAAAATGGAAAACATGTCGGGAGAAGACGAAAATCCTGACTAGCAAATTTGTAGCACAACATCTCTGTGTAGATAAGATTATAAAGAATTAAGGGAAAAAACACATATTTTTCAATGTCTAATATAGTACAGAAAATTTAAATAGATTAGCATATAATATATACTACTAGCTGACCCCGCAAACTTCTTGCCGCCTCAGAATCAATAAATGTTGTGTTAACTTATTAGTTGAATTAAATTCAGTTATTTATCAATACAATGAACCGGTTAGAGGCATTTGAAATGTGGCTTCACCGAAGAATGTTCAGGATCCCATGGACAGAGTGATGAACACAGAAGTCCTGAATCGTGCAGGAGTATTTAGAGAGCTGCTGACATTAATCAAAGTCCGCAAGATTGCATATCTGGGTCACGTTCTGCGAGTAGAGAAGTATCGCCTGCTGCATATAATATTGAAGGGAAAAATAGAGGGTCGCAGGGGGGCAGGGAGAAGGCAGATCTCTTAGCTGCGCAATGTGAGGGAATGGACGAGAATCGGAACTGTGGAGGAGCTATTCCAGACAGCGCAGGATAGGGAAGAGTTTACCAGAGTGATCGCCAACGTCGGACGGACCTGACAGGGCACTTTAAGAAGAAGATTTATCAAGTTAAAATAAATACTCAAAATGAATCAAGTTCGATTAATGTGCAAAAATCAAAATGAAAAGTATTTGAATTACATTAATATGAATGTAATTCATGTAGCAGCAAGGGATTTGCTTTATTGAAGCGAATTGAAATGATTTGCATTGCGTTGTTGCACTACTTTCTGTTAAACAATTATATTTGCTGAATGGGATGCACTCGGGTCAATTTTTTCGATGTTTTAATGGTTATTCTGCTATTCGGGACGGAGACAAATCCAACAAATTAAAGATCATCAAAATGGGTCCAGCCGTTCTTGAGTGTATAAATGGTGTAACTAACATGACTTTGTTTTTATTAACAAATCTACTATCTGATAAAATATATACTTTTGATAAACCGTAAAAGTATAATTAATGTATTACTTTGTGAATATCTTATTACAATGACAATTATAATATTTCATCCTTCTTCCACCAGTTCCAAGCTTCACTTCATACATAAGGGTTGGCAATAGAACTCCATTATTTACCGCCATCTTTGCTTCAGCGGATACATATTTAAAAAAAAAAAGACTAACTGCAAGGATTTGAATTAATGGTATTAAATTTTTATTTTAAAATCTCCAATATGAGCAGAAAATAACTCATTATCATGAAAAGGAATCTAGTCGTGTCCAGGCTTGAACTCAAGTCTCCTGGATCAGAAGCCAAGCGTTCTATCCCCTAGACCACCGCCCGATCACAAAACGATATATTTCACAAAATTCCTTATCGCAAGATTTGATTCGACGTAATACCTTGGAGTTAGCTAAACTCCACAAAATATGCAAAAGTAAAAAGCATATATACCAAGCTATAGGCAAGTAAGATATTAATTACTATTCCAAATGACAAGAAATTATTTATTTCTCATTCAAGAAGCATTTCTCGGGACAGAAAGTGTTGGCAGAGGGCCAAATAACAAAATATACTGAAAAATTCAATGCGAGCAGTTGACTTTAGTTTATTGGGTTTAAAAATAAAATCCCGATCATAAATAAACTACATCACGTCCTGAATTAGCATTGTCCGAAGGAATGCATTTCACTGCTTAAATAATAGTATTACAAGGGTCACTCATTTGATGTTGTAAGTTATATGACGTGCTAATACAAGAAACATTGTTGGAAAGGTGATTTGGTGAGTTGTTGATTTATGCGGGGGCTTGATATCAGTGGCAGAAGTCCCATAGAAGCCCAGAAGCCCGGCTTGCGTAAGAAATTTTGAATCAAAACCCCCAAATCTAAGTAATCATGCCCCCGCATAAACCAACAACCCACCAAATCAACTTCCAACAATTTTCCCATGAGACGTAAGAGGAATAGCCACAAGAGCTGAACATCTGTAAAGCCAGAAGAGATTTTGATTCAAATTTTCTTATGCAAGCCGGGCTTCTGGGCTTCTATGGGAGTACTACCACTGCTTGATATGTGTGGCCCAGAGTGTTCCTCTGAAGGAGGATCGATTTTGGGCGCTTATGGCAGCTGTGGGTGATCGGGTCGTAATTTGAGAGGTCTTTTATTGTGGGGTTAGGATGTGAAGAGAATTCTTTGTAAAAACGTTTGGCAAGTTTAAGAATGAATTCATCTATCATCTGGATTCCCGATTCTAGGCGCAGTTATGTGATCCTAGTCCATAAAGGGGCTCCAAGCGATAAACGGATAGTTTTATTTAGCAGGTATGGAGTTTCTGTATGTGACTCAAAGCTGCATAGCCCCAGATTGGGGCTGCGTAAGTGAAGATTGGCCTTATGACCGATTTGTATATCAGGAGTTTATTGTCGGTGCTTAGTTTACTGTTTCTAGCTAACATTGGACTGAGATTGCTCTTGATGGGGCTTTGACTTTATTTGTAATATGTGGCCTCTGTATCAGCTTAGAATCCAAGGTTACCCCAACGTATTTAATTGTTTTGGTCCAAGGAATAATCATTTGTATTTATTATTTAATATGGAGTTTTACATCATTGTTCAAGAAACAATAAATTAGGTTATTTGTTTCTTATTGCGATCTCATTTAATATAAGGCCAAAGGTAACACGAAATGCATTTTCTTTTTGATCCTTTGATTGCAGAAAACAGTGTCACAAGATAATTGGAGCGGCGTATCTATTTGGGCTGCAATGCCCTGTCAAGTGACTTAACCAGGCCACTGGGCAGGCTGGACGGAAATAGATACGCGCGCCAGTCCGGAACTCTCACATCCCGCACGTCACAAGCGCCTCCGTCCCCGCAAGCCATCTTCACCTCTAAATCTCCGATGGACAAGGGACAAAATATCTCACATCACTAGATTGACACGGTTCGGGTGTTGAGCTGTACGGGTGCCAAATATTACGGTGCGTTTTCTGTTGGTCCTTTTACATTTTTGATGGCAAAGTCAAGTTTATGTTGCGTGTTTTGCTGCGTCCCGTTTTACGATGCAGACGGTCCTATTGGCATTGTGTGGAAGTGTGAAACATGTTTGACACATGGCAGGCAATGACATCTGGTTAATGACATAATATCACACATATGGAAGTTAATACGACTAAAGAGAACATTTTAATATTCACACGTTTTTTTACTGAATGAAGTAATTCAAGAAATATGACTAATTCATTCAACAAAGAATTCAGTTGGATAATCATAATACTTGTTTATATATTTTTTACAATGAATTATATAAAGCAGATTTAAAATAAATGAATGTACACTGAATAAGAATCTTTTAATTAATAGTTTATAAATGGGAAACAAATAAAAATAATATTACCCCATCAACTGAGGAGAGAAAATTATATCTAATAAATCTCTAAAAAAATATTTAAGATAAGCAAAATTAATTAAAAATAATTTCAATGTCCTGCTTCACTACAAATGAAAACTTACAATTTTATGTTAATGAAATTTAACACTTAATATTTTACTAACTAACTAACCATCATGACATCTCTCCAAAGGGGTAGGCAGAAAGAATGGACTGTCACACTTTTCTTTCCTGACATACTTTTATCGCTTCCTCGACATTCATACATCGAGACATGCGCGCACGTCGATTTCTCTGACTCCTCACGTGGCAGACATTATATTTTATTTATTTGACATGCTATGTTTTCCTCGGTCTTCCTATATTTCTAGTTCCATTTACATCATTAACATATAATTTCTATGTGTCTAACCTTCTTAATGTTACTTTAAATATTTTACGGATCCCTAAAATAAGCAAAACTTGATTATATTATTTAATTATAATCAAAATCTCAGCTGTTTTTTATTGTATCCTTATTTTAAATTTATTATGCTGCCTGTCGCAGGGGAGCCCTCGCAGAGGCCTTGTGGAGCCCCAGGCCTGCATTATACTATAAAAATTTCATTTATATAAACAATAAAAAATAATTTTTGAAGTTTTGCTTCCAATCCTACAGAAAGTAAATTGTTTAAGACCAAAAATGATAATCGAGTACTGTGAAATATTTCATTGGGATCGCTAATCCGAACACTCCGTAATTCGAAATGCGCTTTATTCCGAATGATTTCACAATTCGTGAATTGGAAAAAAATGCGAGACGACAATTTTTGCGCTGACCAAATCCTTCTGAAGCCGTGAATGTTTTCAACATAGCTATCAACTGGGCTGAAGAAGTCATCCACTGTCGAAGAAGTCTTCACTGAGTAATGTACGGTTTTGAGACGAATGCGTGATTTAGACCTCGCACACCAGTTAGGTTCGTTGGTTCAAAAGAAAATATGTGATTTTTTCAAGCAACCGAAATTTCCTTTTCAACATACTATCAACTGGGCTGAAGAAGTCATCCACTATCGAAGAAGTCTTCACTGAGTAATGTACGGTTTTGAGACGAATGCGTGATTTAGACCTTGCACACCAGTTAGGTTCGTTGGTTCAAAAGAAAATATGTGATTTTTTCAAGCAACCGAAATTTCCTTTCTTTCTCTCATTGTTCTCAAAACACTCCAGTAATCCCAATGATTCCCTAATCCGAGTGATTTACGTTTGGATTAGCAAGTTGGCCCTGAATAACCATCCAATAGAGATAACGATCTACAACTAATTGTGTTTGCGTAACATATATAAAATATACCTAGGCATCGAATAGCACTCACTGGAGTTTAAAACGTATTCATTAAATATGATTTTAAAAGATAAATAAATAGAACCTCCAGTTAGAATTTAAACAAAGATATACTAATGATGTCAATATTTTATCATAACTACTTAACTTCACTCTAAATTTAAACAAATTAATAATTGTAGAAACCAACTAAGATGCGAAATCTCCGTACGCCAAGAAAAAATTGAACAGGTAGACCAATTCAGATATCTCGGAAGCGAAGTAACCAGCTCTAATGACCTCCCCAGAGAAGTAAGGTCACAGGTTGATAAGGCTACAGCGGTTGCAGGCTGCCTGAAAGATGTCATATGGAGAAACAAGGACATGAGGACTGACAGCAAGGTACGCATTTATAAGACCTGCGTGCGACCAATCCTCACATATGGCATTGAATCGAGGGCAGACACTGTCAAGACAAAGAGTATGGTCAGGACAACCGAGATGAAAACACTCCGCGCTATAGCTGGCAAAACCCTACGTGATCGAGTTAGGAATACAGCAATCCGAGAAATCTGCGAGGTCGAAAACGTGGTCAGATGGGGACGTCAAAGACAGCGATGCTAGCATCAACATGTAGAAAGAATGAGCTCAAATAGGATACCATACATAGCTCTCCATGGAACGCCATACGGACAACGCCGACCAAGAAGACACCCGAAACGGCGGAGAGAAAGCTGGAGTTCAGCGTCTCAAGAGGACCCGCTTGAAATAACAGACTCCTGAGTCTATCAAAAGTGAAGAAGAAGAATAATAATTGTATGTTTCCTGTATTAAACTATTCTGTAAACAGGACATCTGAAACATGGAATTACAGGCCTCACTTGTAAACATCAACATTTGGTTCGTAGCGGTGGAATTGGGAATGACATTTGGAATTGGCAGACATCCCAAAAAATCATGAATGTGATTTAATATTATATGTAACTAGGAAATTGAAGGATATTTGTGCGAATTCGGGTCATAAAGAAACATCTATTTTCGAATATCACGGATTTAAAAATGAATTTGAAACCTGACTTTTGCAAGGTGTTGCCAAAATCAAAAAATGTTTTTATAAAATTGTAATTAACTGGAATGAATGTAAAATAAGAGTGCCAAAGAGCTGAGAGTCACTCAGACAGCAATGGAGGGAACCATGTTGGGCAAAAGCCTGCGAAATAGAGTCAGAAATGATGATATACGAGTCGGGACAAGTCTCTGACGTCATCAAAGTAGCGAAGGGTGAGATATGTCAGTGTGCTGGTGCCCGAGGATGGCAGAACGTGGAGTAAGACACTCACAGATGCATTGGCACGATGGCATCCGAAAAAGTGGCTGGATATAGATAGCTCTAGATTGAACAGAATAGAAAATACGAGAGGAGGCCTACATTCAGGAGTGGATGGCAACAACAGGATGAAGAAGAAGATGTTAAATGATTTATTGAAAATATTTTTTTCTACCCATTGTTTTGGTTGAACATTATATTAACCCTCCCTTCCCTATGATGGGTATCTTCTACACATTGCTTCTAACAATCATCGATATCTCTATAAATATAATAAATACAAGGTTAAGGTATTCCTCCATAATGTATTTACTCATTGATTTAAAAAATAATATTAATAATAATCAGAATTTATCGGGTACATAGGAGGTATTTTGTGAACATCGGAAACAAATTCGCGTATAAACAGCACTGTGATTGCGCGATACTATATTCGCATCTCACTCTTGCATACTTCACTGTAGGAGCGCGAGGAGCTCAATGTTCTCACTGCCGCCGGCAGTAGCTCTCGGGCTTTGCAACCAGATTAGACTTATGCCCGTTCCGTGAGCGTTGCCAGATGGTTTTTTAATGTTTTCAGCAAATTAATCTCAAATATTATAATTTTTTACTTCAATTATAATTAATTAAGGGGATTAGCTATGAATGTTCATATTTTTCCGATTTAAAATCGCTAATTTTTGATCGGGTACTGACTACCCAACACAGGAATGTGCGTTTTTATTTTAGCACCGTAAGGGAAAGGTTGATAATAAAATAGACCCTTAGATATTCCTGTCGTTGTTAAAATGTAAATCATAATAACTAAAAATATAGCTGGAAGCAATGAAATGTAATTATGATGAATTATAATTATACAAGAACACACCAAAACAAACAAATATCAAAGTTATTAGTTTTGTTACAAAATATATTTTCTATGTACAGATATTAGTCGGACATGACACATCTAAAGACAGAACACAACTAGTAATAGGTGCAGTGAGTTATTTTATTTTCAAGTCAAAAACATTTCAAAACACAAAAGTTAGAAACATCAAAAGAATTGTGGCGTAACTCTGAATGAGTAAGAACTGTCATAATGAATATTTTTAGATGCCTGAGTAGGTGTCATTCTTTTGTTTAAAAAAAGTGGGGTTGTTTTATTATGCGCTTTTTTGTTTTTTTCATAGTTATTTTTACTCACTACTCGTGAACTTAGTAATTTAACAAAATCATATATGTTAATGGTAATGTGTATTAATGAAGATTATTTGCAGTGTAAAGAGGCTACAATCATGTTTTTATTTTGACTGTTTAAGTTTTAGTGTTTAAATAGAGTTTCAATTAAATGATTGTATTATCGGGTAAGGTTAGGTTAAGAAAATAGAGTTCAGAAAAAAATTCTGAAGTATCTCTACATGAAGGAGTATGGTAGCTATTCATGGCTCTATCCCACAGCGTTTCTTTTGGGAATGTTGGGGTCTAATTCTCTGCAGCTTCAAAGAGACGGGTTTCTCATAACCCATCTCTTTAGGTTAATTAAGGGATATTTTGAAAACTCTGCCGTGCTGGAGGGTGTAGGTTTTTTGTTCCCGACAGATATCTCCGACAGCGCCAGCATAGAATGTTCTTTCTTCCGGCCGCAACCTGCCTCTAATAATGCCGGTGGGAAGAGCAATCAGTTTGCAGAACAAGATTACCTCGGAGATCGACGTCTTTCATATTAGTGAAAGTAAGTTCAGAAGAAAAATACTCTTAACTTTAGAGAGCATCTTGTATTCCTAAAGTTGAACCATCTCTCATGCGTTCCTGATTCTTTAAACTTTCTTAAATAGATGCCTTAAACTGTTATTATGTTTGTAATATATTTTGAGTGAATAAATAAACTGATAAATAAACTGAATGTATACACAGCTAGTGTCCAATAAGGGTTAATAGTATTAGTAGTAAGAAAACTGCATCAGCTTAGGTTACAATTGGTAGATCATTACATCTTGACTCATGTCTTAAATTATATAATTAATTAAACAGCAATGTTTCTTAAAAGAGTCAAGATGTAGAGATTTACAGCTCATTCCATCGAGCAGTTAATGTTTGCAAAGTACACTCGACTAAAACTGGCTATCAATATATCACGGACATGCTTTATATTTGCATATCCATCGAGCATCATTGGGTCTCAGCCAGGATTACTATGCCACATTGAAAACACTTCAGTGATAACTCTGCTACAACAAACAGTGGCGCCGCAAGCCTATTTCAGTGGCGGTCTGTGAGGATTCTGTAAACACGCTACAATGTAAATACTCAATTTTTAACTCCAACCAGATACTCCGTTACTCAATGCGTACAAGATTAAAAATAAACATTTTATGGTAAAATCATACATTTTTTTACATAAACAAAATAAGGTATTGCTCTAATTTTAATGGGTGCAATACTTGGTTCTCAATCTAGGGGGCGTATGATACTGGAGATGATAGAATTTATTTATCTTGTAAGTGGGGCTATATAATTAATTGTAATTATCAACAAAAGAAAATATATAATTTTCATAAAAATCTTTCATCAAATTTATTTATTTTTAATCTGGATTATTTTAACCCATCTGCTTCCCCAAAGCCTGTATTGAGTGATGCTTTAGTAAAACATAGCCACAAGTAAAAAAATTCAATAATCAATATAAAAAACGTCTGTTTTCTAGATGTTTTATTATATTTTATAGGAATGACATTTTTTGCCTTGCCAATGCATTATTAAATACTATTATCACATTTCATAATGCCTTAGCAAGGTGAAACATGTCATTCCCAAAAAATATGATAAAACTTCTATAAAACTCATGTTTCCATACGGAATTAATTAATTAATAAGTACTAATATATGTATATATGAAAAGTCCATTTTCTAGAAGTTTTATAATGATATATTTCGACATGCTAAATCTTTATCAAATGTAAATAATGCCTTAGAAAGGCACATTTCATTCCCATCAAATATAATAAATAATTAATTCTAATGAAAACTTCAGTTTTCTAGAAGTTTTATTCTATTTTATGGGAATGACATGTTTTGCCCTTCTAAGGCATTATCAAATGTGACATTTGATAATGCCTTAGAAGAAAATATGACATTTGATAGTACCTTAGAAGGGCGAAACATGTCCTTCCCATAAAATATAATAAAACTTCTAGAAAACTGACGTTTCCATTCGTATTAATTATTTAATATGGAGTTTTACATCATTGTTCAAGAAACAATAAATAAATATAATAAAACTTCTAGAAAACAGACATTTGCATTGTCCAAGAAACCATAAATGACTTGGCCACCCTTTCAATTATATGTTACTTCTGACCTTCTATATATCTCCGTGTTTCTTATTCAGTCTGAGATCTGGTCTTTCAGGTAAGCTGATGGGTTAAGATAAAGTTACCGAGATAAATTGAGCATATCTGAAACATTGTAGCAGTTTAACACGACCCACGGACCGCCGGCGTCTCTAGGAAGCCTCCAGCAATGCGTCGCGGCTCGAGCGGACCCACCTCTGTGGAGTAATTGGACAAGTAAACGTGTAGCGGAGAGGGCCATACCCTGCCGGGGAGGGGGGCGGGGACGCGCACGCGGGGCACGGAGGCCGGGGGCACGATGGCGCGCCCGCGCTCACGCAGCGCCGGGTGCAGCGGCGGGTGCGGCAGATGGGGCGGACGCTCCTGACGAACACCTGATGGACACATCACACACAGTTAACGAGGTTCTACTCACTCCAGTCATTTTCAAGCTTGTTACACACACAATGCTCACACAAAATATACATATCGCCTCTTTGCAAGAATAACGTGACATTTCAAAAATCAAATCCGCCGTGTTCAACATTATTTTCTACAAAAACATGGTATTTTTAAAGTGAAAAACAGAGAATTTATGAGGGAAAGAGACAACACAACAGTGGTATATTGTGTTATCACGTTGTCTCTTTCAGACGGGTATCTTGTTTCATTCTTTCGAGATAACACGTTATTCTTGCAAAGAGGCGATATATTGATGTATCATTAAAAATGAGATTGGCAAGGAATTTGCAACAATATAAATGAACATGAACAAATTTCATATGAAATTAATAACCGTTTAATTGGAACACTGTTATAATATCATAAATTATTTATTCAACTAACTAACTAACCATCACGCTATTTCTCCGAAAGGGTAGGCAGAACAAATGGACGGTCACACTTTAACCGATGCGGCAATCCATCCTTCTCTTTTCGCCCCTTATATTTTTTTATTTTATTTTATTTATATGAAATTGTCGCGATAGCTGTTTCGCCTAAGGATGTTATAATCAATATGCAGTATCTTAATTAATAACTCCATGTTAAATATTTGTAATTAAAAAAAATTATGTTAAAATTTCTACACTGATGATGGGCTTCAGTGTCCCGAAACGTGTTTGTGAAAAGTGCAAGAAAGTGAAGTGAAAATACAATGTATTAAAAATAATCGAATGTGAATCAACAACACAAAGTGATGATGAATATATAATTTTTTTTTATATCTTACGCGAATGACATGTTTGCCTTGCCAAGGCATTATTTACATTTGATAATGCCTTAGCAAGGCGAAACATGTCATTCCCACAAAATATAATAAAACTTCTAGAAAACAGATGTTTTCATTCATATTAATTGGTACAATCAACTTATTATTACAATCAACATGTTGATTGTAACGCCTGATGATGCCAACATCGGTTGGCCAAGCAGTTGTCATGACAATTTCATAGAAATTGAATAAATATATTGTGATATTATAACAGTGCTCTAAATTACAAAAGATATTAATGTTGAAGTATCATAGTTTTTCTCCAAAACAATGGATTATCTAATCAAATTGAAAATCGTAATATTTTTTTCATTGTTATTGTTTTATTTCATTAAAAGTATATGAAGCCACTTCTAATTTTTAAAATAATCATATAAAAGCCCTTACCAAATGATAATATTTGAAAATAAATTAATACATGAAAAATAAATATACATATTGTAATAATTAATACAAATGAAAATGTCTGTTTTCTAGAATTTTTACTATATTTTATAGGAATGACATGTTTCTCCTTTCTAAGGCATTATAAAATGCATAATCCAATACATTTGATAATGTCTTAGAAAGGCGAAACATGTCATTCACATAAAATATAACAAAACTTCTAGAAATCAGATGTTTTCATTTGTATTAATTATTTAATATGGATTTTTATATCATTGTTCAAGAAGCAATTATTAATACATACTCGTATTGTAATGGTTATTGTGAACTATAAAAAAATCACAAATTCAATATTTTATTGTATTTATATTTTTTAATACAAGCATCAAACAATTTAATTTATGATAATTAAAGAGGATGATATTATAGATAGATTAGTATACAAGTCATTACTAGGTTTGAAATCGTGGCCTGGAAAAACTTTATCAGTAAGGGAGATTGCATAATAACAGCTTATATTTATTAAAATTAATATTGAATCATATATGGTAGTGTTTTGCATCCAATGCAAGCCAAAGTACTTAACCATTGATCAACTTCATAATGTAAACACATAATTGCCAAAAAAAAACACCACATTTTTTATTTATTAAATGAAACTATTTTCTTTTATTATTTCACCTTAAAATATAGTAACAAGTCATTAAATACGGATGAAAATGTCTATTTTCTAGAAATTTTATTATAATTTATGTGAATGACATGTTTTGCCTGTCTAAGACATTATCAAATGTTCGCCTGTCTAAGGCATCGTCTTTCACATAAAATATAATACAACTTCTATAACACAGAAGTTTTCATTAGTATTAATTATTTAATATGGAGTTCTAAATCATTGTTCAAGAAACAATAAAAAAAAATAGTTATAAGTCATTTATGACATGGACCAATAGGTAAGTACAGTTTATGTATAATGGTTATTTCTTTTTTAGATGGAAAAACAAAAACTCTTTAAAAAAAAATTATAGACACATTTCTAAAAATACAAACATTATTAAAAAAAGCAAACCTTTCAAAAAAACTTCAATGCATAAATTATTATATTATGATTTTTTTATAAGGATTAATTGTATCTCAATAGAGACGAAGATGTAAATTGTTTTCTGGGAAAGGTTCAAAAGGGTAGTAGGACTACGATGGGGTATGCTTTGCTGGAAAGTATGCCTCTACAAAATGTCGTAAGGCGCCATGTTGCATTTACAACAGCAACACTACTATCAAGTCCAACTCTCTAGCGTCCACGGGAGGTCTTTTAAAGACCCCGCGAACCCCGGGCAATGTGGCACATATTATTATACTTAGTGCATTGCAGATAAAGAGAGGACGAATGGCGAGCTTCCAGCGCCATAAAACTGGATACACCCAGCTAAGGGAAGGTAACTCTGATAGAAAATCCTCCAGAGAAGGCAAGGGGATACCACTCTGGATATTTTTCCCCAGGTCATCACTATGAGGCCTACTCAAGGGTACTTTGAAGGTCAACGTTAGGGAGACCTGACAGGAAATTTTACATACGCACCATTTCCTAAATGTAAAGCTTGATAAATATACAAAATTTACCAAAGCCAACCTAAAAATATTCAATGAACATATGGGGCAAACAGGAAATAGAGGAAGAATCAAAGTTCTTTAAGCATTTAGATTATTTTTTAACCGTTCTTTGATGTGAAAATGAATAGACTAAAGCATTGCAATAATTTACTGAAGGAAAAAATGGTTTTATTTACCATGTGTGGATACACGGTGATTCAAAATTAATAGCATAGATTTTTTTATTCTATAATTATAAAAGAACTAACTAACTAACCATCACGCCGTCTCCCCGAAGGGGTAAGCAGAAAGAATTGACTGCCACACTTTTCTATCCCGACATATTTCTCGAGCTTCCTCAACATTCATACATCGTGTCATGCACGCACGTCGATTTCTCTGACTCCTCACGTGGCTGACATTCAATATTTGATTTATTTGATCGTGCCACGTTTCCCTCGGCCTTCCTCTATTTCTAGTTCAATTTACATTGTTAAAAAATATTAATCATTATAAAAGGAAATATTTAAAATTTAATGTGACAATTTAAAATAATATTTACACTTTAATTGATCATTTTGTAGTAATATTAATAATAAATGTAAAATTGGCTTTAAATGAAAACCATATATTGAAATTTGAGGGAATTGTATGTTTTATTTTGTTTAATATTTTTTTTTTTTAAAGGAGTGACATGCTTGCTTTGCTAAAGCATCCAAACAACAATAAACAAAACCGTATTTATTGATAAAAAAAAATTATGTAGTTGGTTTAGCACATGAAGGAGCTTTCTTAGGAGAGTAACTACCAGTAGTTTATGAAATTATGTGGTATTAATAAAAATTAATTGATTATTTTAAATTAAATGTAAGAATATTGGAAGAAGTATTAAAACAATATTATTTGAATTTTTATTTTATTTGAATGATAATAATCATTCAATAAATGCAGTAGAAATGAGATATCTTAGACGAATGTGTGGATACTCTGTGTATGATAGTGTCAAATGAAAATATAAGAAGTAAATGCGGTGCGAATGATGGTGTTATGAACAAAATAATGAAAGGATCATTAAGATGGTTTGGACACATGGAAATAATAAATTAAGAAAGAATGGTAAAACAATTATATGTTAACGGTGTAAATGGAACAAGAAATAGAGGTAGACCGAGGAAAACGTGGCACGATCAAATAAATCAAATATTGAATGTCGGCCATTTGAGGAGTCAGAGAAATCGACGCGCGTGCATGACACGGTGTATGAATGTTGAGGAAGCAAAAAAAGTAGCAGTCCATTTGTTCTGCCTACCCCTTCAGGGAGACGGCGTGGTGGTTAGTTAGTTAGTTGAAAAAATACATATAAAGATGGCGGTCTGGTGAAAATATTTATTGATTTATGATCCAAGGGGACGTGGATATGAACTAGACTTGACCTTGGTCTTTCTCCATAATATTGAGGTATGATTTTGGCTAACATTGTGAACTTGCACAAAAATTTTAATGCTGTTGATCACAATAATCTCTTATAAATGTAATTAAACAATGAAATAAATAATGTTATTATTATTTTATACCGCAAAAGAAATGGAAAGTTCTTCGATAGCAACACTCTCCAAAATCTTAAACACAAAATGTACAACCAATGAGTACTTCCAGTGCTGACATAGAGAGCAGAAACACTTACACTCACCAAATTGGCTGTAAGGAAGCTCCGTGTAACACAGAGAAAACATGAAAGTGTATGAGAGAAATGCTATATATAAAACTCTCAGACCAAACAATTAACAATGTTAATTGTATTCTAATAGAGACGAAGATGTAAATTGTTTTTCTGGGAACAGCGCGGGATTCTAGCATATATACAAGTTCCAAAAATTTGTCAGATGTGGTGGTCATAAGAAGGGTGGAATGGGGAATGTTGTTTGACATAAAGCGATCGCTCAACCCAACCAATGACAGGTCATAAGTCCTGTAAGCGCCCGGGCCACCACATTCTGTTCCCAGATAAATTATTCCTTTTAATTATACCTTATAAAAATAAATTATTCGTAATGGGTAAAATCCAGTATTTGTCTACGAGAATTTGTAAACATTCAAAATGTTGTATAAACAATGTGATATGTAGAAGTTCAAAAGCAATGGATGTCGTCAAAAACGTGTCAAAATTGAAATGGTAATTTGCGAGATGTGTTCCCAGACTGGTAAATTAAAGATGGACTAGAAGGATAGTGTTATAGAGACCTCGTGAAGAGAGAAGAAGCTGAAGGAGACCCCCCCACACAACAGCCTGATGATATTAGGAGAATTGCTGGTGACTAGATGCAGAAGGCGTAATAAGATAAGAGTGTGTGGAGAAGTATGGGGGAGGCCTATGTCCAGCAGTGGACAAAATCGGCTATATAAGTAAAAGTAAGTAACTGCAGAAAAACAAGTAGGTCATGTTTCATTGTAATCCTGTTCTTTTGTAATACTATAGCTATGCGACCTTGTTATGAAGGATATGTTTTTATAAATTTAAATAAAATTATTACATATATAAAACTTCTTATTAATTGAAAACTAAAACTGTATATATAATAAAACCATAAAAATATTTTTTATTTATAATTGTGGCTAAAACCGTTACAAAATAAAAGATAAAAAAATTATAAAAACAGTAAAAACTAACTAACTAACCATCACGCCGATTCTTCGGAGGGGTAGGCAGAGGGATGTACATACCTCTCTTTATTGCTCTACATTCATACATCGTAACATGCACGCTTGTAGATTTTTTCGACTTCGAATGTGGCCGCCTTTCATTTATTTGGTCATGCCATGGTTTCCTTGGTCTTCCACGGCTTCTCTTTCACACTCACACTACTTGTATATAACATTGTAACCATTATTTTCTCGTCCATCCGTTCCATATGTCCAAACCATCTCAGGGATCCTTTTTTAATTTTAATTATGATGCAATCATGTGCCTTACATTTAATCAAAATAAACTATTACGACGTTTCTCCGCAGGGGTAGGCAGAGAGAATGGACCGCCACACTACTCTATCCTGGCACACCTGTCTAGCTTCCTCCACATACATACGAGTCATACACGCACGTCGATTCTTCCGACTTCTAACATGACCAACCTTTAAAATTTAATTAAGTAAATGATCTTTAATATGTAAATAAAAACATCCTAAATATCCAAAACGATTCATTTTTATTTTCCTACAAAAAAACACCCTCCTAAAAAGACATGAAAATCGGCTTAAGTTACCAGACTACTACCTTAATTTGGTCATGTCATGTTTTCCTCAGTCTGCCTCAACTCCGTACTCCATTTACATCATTAACATATACTTTCTTAACCAATCTTTCTCTATCTATGCGCTCCATGTCCGAACCAACGCAGCAATCCTTTCATAATTTTGTTCATATTACCTTCTTCCGCTCTATATTCCTTCAGCATTTGAGATTCTGTCGTATATCGTTCTACACATATACGTCTTAGGAACCTCATCTCATCTCTGCCGCATTTATTCTGCTCTCATCCTTTTTCTGCCAGTTCCATGCTAAGCTTCCATACATTAGGGTTGAGACCAGAACTCCATTGTTAATGGCCATTTTCGCTTTCATTTCTTTCTTAAAAATATTATGACTAATAATCAACAAGTTAACTCAATGCAATAATTTTGTTTTGATTTAGTTACATACGAGTATACACCTGAGGATGGAGGAAGTCACCTCCGAAACATGTAGTGGATAATATATTTATTTTATGTAAATATTTAATAAACTAAGTGGATAATACAGTCTTGAAAATTCTTTTTCCAAAATAATTTACATGCATTCTTTGTATACAAAAATAAATAAATATTTACCATGTTACACTCTGTGTGTATAAAAATTATTTTTGGTCTTCTGAAAATCATATTCGAGTAAACATTTCATTCATTCACACATCTCCAGAAGCTTCCAACAGGATCAATACTACGTCAATTGCTAAAATTGTAGTGATGAATGGTAAACAAAAATATTCCAGACAGAGTTTCAAAGAAAAACCATAAAAAATAAGAATGTGTTTACACAAAATACAAATAAAATAGTATCCATATGTGGCACTGAATTCACTCGATTTTCAAAATTGGAATATTGAACATTATTCATGGATAATACCTGTAAATATATAACAATATTTCAGAATATTTTTATATGTAGAACATTAAAATGGTAAATAGAAAAAGTTTGGAAAATTATCAATATTTTTCCAAGGTTCGTTGAATTCAGAATCAAAGATTTTGCATTAAACTCTTTTTTGTTATTAGAACCAAACAAACCATCACGCCGTTTCCCCGGACGTTTCCCCGCCACACTACTCTATCCTGACACACCTCTCTAGCTTCCTCCACATTCATACAGCGAGTCATACACGCACGTCGATTCTTCCGGCTTCTGACATGACCATCCTTTAAAATTTGATTAATTTAGTCACACCATGTTTTCCTCGGTCTACCTCGACTCCGTACTCCATTTGCATAGTTACATAGTTAACTTTTTTAACCATTCTTTCTTCACCCATGCGCTCCATATGTCCGAACCAACACAGCGATCATTTTATAATTTTGTTCATAATACCTTCATTCGCTCTACATTCTACCATACATAAATTGGACCATACATACATTAGAAACACTTTAATTTAATAAAATATTATAAAAATAATATTATAAAAATAATGTTAGATAAATGCACATTGTATGCAAATTTAAACTAGTTACAAAAACTGTCAATTTCTTTCAGTCACAATTTTGGTTTATTTTCACATCATATTTATTTGAATTCTTGTACAGTTTTTTTAATAAGATTTTCTTAAAATATCATTTAATGGGCTTGAAAGCGTATTTATAGCAATGTTAGTAAAACACAAAATAATCCAAATTTTCTCATAAAAAAAAAAAACAAATGCAGTCCACACATGCGAAAACCAATTCCAAATTCAAACACAAAGAAAAATAACTGACTCTTGGTGCTGAAATTTTCCAGCCAGAACTTCCCCACCAGGTGAGGTACCCCGAGGGCCCAAGGTGCTACGCCGTAGTTCATTTTCAGACAGTTAGAACTGTTGTATGACCGCACGTCGTCCAGTATTTGCTTGAAGGTCTTTCCCAGCCGTATGTTATGGTCCAAGAACATGGCGATGTCCACTCCACATGTCTTGTTCACCTCCTGCCTGCAGGTGGAGATAATATCCTTGGATAGTATCCCACTAGACAGGGCCTGTTCCATTTTGGAGTCCATTTTGTCTTGGCTTTTCAGAATGTTGTGACATACTTCAGCCATTATTCTCACGGCGTTCACATCGCTATCTGATAAGACATCGCAGCATCCTACATCACCACACATTTAGATAAACACTCATTTATAAAATCAGATATTTAAAAATATACATAAATAAAAAATAAAATAAAAATTATATGTATAATAATTTAAAGACAAAATTTTCTTTACAAATTGTACAAAATGAAAAACAACGTAATTACAGGGATATCTCCGAAAAAACATAATAGTTATGTGAGAATAATAATGTGAGAATGGCAAAAATAAAAGAGAAAAACCGGTAAATCAAAATGATCTAAAACTGTCAAGGTTTCAATTATGTATTTCATAAGCAAGCGTGTATTTTTATATCTGAGTAGGAAGAGTAATGGGTTGAAGAGTCGCATATTCCTACATTTAGACGCAATACGAATATTTTCGTTTAGAATTGCACTATTATTTTTAGAAAATAATTAGATAAAATAGCGACTCACCAGCTTCCCTGTCGAAGTGATTGGGGCTCAGACCATCCTTGACAGGACCCATAACCATAGGGCTGAGGATCCGCGGCCATAAAACAGCAAAACAACCAACTATTATCACCAATACAAACAATGATTTCTGAGGGCCTAAACCCATCGTTTCCACATTCGCCATTTTATCGTTTATTTCGCGGTTCGTTTCGTTATTTTATACACCTCCTGCGGCACTAAGACGCGTCCACCCGCTACGAGAACATCATTGCCGAAAAGACAAAAATAAAACACAGTCTCTGAAAAACTATTAAAAGTGACAGCCGTCACACGGGCGAGTCTTCTTCTTCGTGAAAATTCTGGTGAAAATTGATGGCGCGCATGCTCTCCGGCGGCGGCGTTGCAGTCGCTCTGCGCATGGTCACAACTTTCGAGGGAAATTTGAATTTCGATCTTATTCAACGCCCTGGAAATATTACTTTTTTGTCGAATAAAATGTTCTTGTAGATAAATTAATGGCTTAAGCTGACTCGATGTGGCACAGCCGCAAATTTAAAACAATCAGCTATGCCGACATCTTGCCTTCTCAGCCACTAAATTCGAATATGTAATCAATATTTATAAAAGTTCAACAAAAAAGTATAGTAGTCATTGATAATTTTTTTATAGCACCACACAATTAAACGCGTATTAAGTCAATAATTTGAAACTTTTAATTAAATTATCACTAATTTTATAATAGCACTAAATATTTAAAAATATATGTTTTAAATGTGTTAGTTTAATTTATAAAAGTATTCCCTGCTAGCGCCACATTTAAAAAAGAGAACGTTATGTCATATTTACCGCCGATGACTTGAATCAATACAAAGTTTTAACAAAATGAAATTATTTAAAGAAGTTGGCGTTTGAAGAGCTATCCTCTACTCAAACACCTCCTCGCTCGACAGGTTACGGCGCACAATTGAATGAAAAGACAATATGGCTGTTATTTAGCGCCTCCGAAGGTATATTCACCTGTCCCCTCCACTGCCGCGCCGCCGTGACCAGCGGGACAGATGTTAAATAAAAGATACCATTTTCACACATCATTACTCCATTTTGAAGTTGGTTAATTTTGTAATTATCACTTATATGAATCTTGGCTATATATGTTAATTATATGGATATTAAATTATTTGTATTCCAATATGCATAAATAGAATTATTACCTACAAACGGTAATCAAAAAGTCGTGATATATTAATAAATTGCATATAAAAAATAGTAATCACTCTTAACCAGAACATGTATTTAAATAGGAAAAAAACTGAAATGCTTTTAAAATGGCATTAAAATATATATTTTTTAAATGTGAAAGGGAACTACAGCAAGATCACATTTATTACAAAAAATATTATTTCGTATTCCTAACTAATATTACGAAATTAATTGTGTTCTCACAATTGGCATTACCACTTGCTAAGTCAATCCTATATGTCGTAGTTAAAATATAAAATATTCAAACTACTAGATTAATTGAAGGAAAAATACAAGAACTACTATGATACAGATAATTAGGTTTATAATGAATTTAAACATTATTTTGATAATGTCATACTAAGGCGAAATATGCCACTCCCTGAAAATATTATAAAACTTCTAGAAAACGGACGTTTTCATTATAATTAATATGGAGTTTTACACCATTGCTCAAGGAACAATAGGTTATATCATTTATATACCATGTATTTAAATGTATATAAATTCTACCGACTCTAATGTATGGAAGCGAAGCATAGAACTGGCAAAAGAAGAATGAAAGTAGAATAAATGCAGTAGAAATGAGATCTCTTAGACGAATGAGATCTCTTATCGAATGAAAATATAAGAAGTGAATGCGGTGCGAATAATGGTGTTATGAACAAAATAATGAAATGATCATTAAGATGGTTTAGACATATGGAAAGAATGAATGAAGAAAGAATGGTAAAAAAAATAATTATAGTATCTGAAATAGAGGAAGACCGAGAAAAACGTGGCATGATCAAATAAATCAAATTTTGAATGTCGGCCACGTGAGGAGTCAGAGAAATCGACGCGCGTGCATGACACGATGTATGAATGTTGAGGAAGCGAGAGAAATATGTCAGGAAAGAAAAGTGTGGCGGTCCATTCATTCTACCTACCCCTTCGGGGAGACGGCGTAATGGTTAGTTAGTTTTAGTTACTTATGTATTTAAATAATTTATATATATAATTTAAATACTGTTTTTTCTGCTATCGTATACCGAGTATACCCGAGGAAGTTGAAAAATGGCCCGTGTAGCGGAAAAGGCGAGAGAATGACTCGTCTGCGACGGTGCGAGCATATGTGCAGAAGTGGCGAAGACCACATCATCCACAAGGCTCTACAACTAGACACTATGGGTTATGCAGGCTGAGTTCCTTCTCAGTATGCAACTAATCCATAAGCACACTTGTTCCATGTCTTAGAAAGAAGTATTGGACATTGTATTGTACTCGTATATCATTACTTATGTTCACTTTCCGTGTCTTCTGTTTAAAATAATTTTGTCCAGTGCATTTTTTTCTGTTCACCTTTATGGGCAAAGATGGTGCCTCCGTGTGAGATGTTAATTACTTACTTCCTATGGCCACACAAATCTTGAAGAGTTTTAGCTTCCTTGATGATTAACTTCCAAGCTCCTCGATCCTGCGACTTTTGCTCTCAGCAGTCCGATTCGCCCAACCTAGCCACTGTTATTATGTTACTAAAAATGTGTATTGTGTTACAGAGAAAAGTGAGGTGTTGACAAAATATATAATATTCGGCGCCCTTGGAAACAATACAAATCGGCCAAACCTTACACTACAATGGCAAAAGAAAGATATGAAGGAGAACATAATGAAGAAGATACAACCAACAAAAAATACTGCCAACATTCATGTAAATCTACCCATGGTTATTATCTTATTAAAATACGTAAATACACATTTCAAATGTATTAAAGTTCTGAACTATCAATTTATACTGACATATACCATTGAGACCAGAGCGGATTCCACAAGAACGAAGGCTAAAGTACGGGTGGCAGAGATGAGGACACTGAGGATGATAGCAGGAAGGACTATTCGAGATAGGGTGAGGAACACGGCTATCCGCGAGATCTGTAAGGTGGAGAATGTCGTGAGATGGGGAAGACAACGCAGAAGATACTGAAATGCGCACGCGCAGAGGATGGATCCCACCAGAATTCTACACGCTGTGGCGCATCAGATTCCTGCCGGCTGCCGTCCCCCCAAGAGATGGAGAGATAATTGGGAGTCAACCTCCCAAGAGAGGCTAGCCTGATTTCAGGAACAGACCAAAGGTCTATAACGAGAAGGAAAAAAAGAAGAAGAACTATCAAAGTATGTAGGTACTGAAAGTTTTTTTTAAACCCCTATCTGCTTAATGTTCGATCAAATCAACTACTAAGTAGCCTACTCATTCATGTACACGTAATAAAAAAAGTTAATGCCTGCGTCATCCGCTAAATAAATAATAATAATGCGTGTGTCACTTCGAGCATCCTTTATACCAAATAAAGATGGAGGATCTTCCTTTTCCGGTTCCAACGCACCTTTCAATTAAAATTCATAACACTCCCTTCAACAGTCCGTGATAGTATAGAAAGTTAAACATTATAAAACCATCATTCGTTCGTATTAATATCGCATTGACGCAAGCGAGGAAATTTTTATTATAACTACATATAAAATAACTTTAATATGTTCGTTTTAAATAGATTTTATTTAATAAAAAACATGGATGTTGTCAAATGAGAGGGACAAATAATATATTGGAGAGACGATGTGGAAAAAATGGACGCCCAAAGACTACCACACATTTTCTTACATGGAAAACCAGAGGGTAGAAGAATGCCTGGAAGACACCCCAAAGGATGAAAAGACAGCTGGGAGTCTACATCGTAAGAGGCGGCAAACTCTACACAAACAGGCCCTATAATAGCGCCTTACGACCGGTATAAGAAGTAGAATAAGAAAACAATTAATCCAAAAACAATTGTAATTTCAATTCAATTTACAATATCCTACCTGTAATATAAAAAATCAGTGGTCTGCAATATCAGTTGGGTTGGATACCATTGCTTCAGAACATTACGCTTAAGAATAAAATATATATTAACTTATTTATTTTTACATTCTGTTTTGATTAATTTTTTTTCACGCAAAGTATTACAATAAAACTTACATTTTACGTGAAATTTTGAAAGACCTTTTCTTATGTAGCATTTATTTTTTTAATGACAATTGTAATTATTGTTTTTGTAAACGCATCATGCTAAATAGATGCATGGATTTAATTTGAATGGTGGCCACCTAAAATTAAACATATATATTTTAACAAACCTACGACATAAACAAATTGATATTGCTACAGCTCGACCAATGTTTTTTGTAAAGTTTATTCATAACTGATTATAAAATTTGGTTCTATTATAAATTGGATTCTATTCATTATACCCTAAATTTGAATGTGTATATAATTGGTATTTTAAATCAGCTATTTAAATAGCTAGAAAAAATTAAAATTAATTCGCCATTCACCCGGGTAAGCGAAAACAATCCCAACAGAAAATCCTTCAGAGAAGACAAGGGAAATCATTCCTTTGGGCGACCCTTGTATTGGTCAGGGGTAAGGAGTCCTTTCGAGATGCTCGGAACAGAGATGCCTACTCTCAAGTGATAGGTGGGCCTGACATGACACTTCTTCTTTCTGTGTCCTGTCAGGTCACCTGGGGGAAAATATCCAGAGTGGTATACCCTTGCCTTCTCTAGAGGATTTTCTGTCGGGGTTACCTTCCCTTAGCTGGGTGTATCCAGTTTTATGGAGCTGGAAGCCCGCCATTCGTCCTCTCTCTATCTGCTATGACATGACACTAGGAGAACAAAAAGATTCATTATACAATATTATGTACATCGTAATATCATTGATTTTTCTTGGTATTACTATACCCATTACAATTATTTATTATTTATTACGCGATCGGCCAAGAGTCGTTTCAAAAACTGCCGCAATAATCGTTTTGAACGATCTTTTCGGACGTTGGAGCGGTGACGGAAGAGTAAAGTATCGAACATTGCGCCTTTTAGGGATGTACCTTATCGCAGTTTCGATATAAAGCTTCCTATTAGGGGGAGGCCGAGCGACGCTGATGGCTTATGGCGTGGCGGCCAGCACGGAGCGACCGTCGCGGGCATAGCTGTGCGTACTAAGCAGTCACTGCGAGCCATTGTCTTTCTGGGAGCTGTTCTCGGAATATATTTAAATTTATTATGGCGGCGTATTGGTAAATCCGTCGACGCACTTATGAGTTTCGCTTCATAAGAGATATTTACATCAGGGTCGGTGGCACCTACCTCGTCGATGGGTTCCCTGAATAAGTACTTACCTTAAAACATTTAGAATGTTTTGAATTATTATTTAAAACTTGTCACAATAAAAAATTCTTGGATATTGTCTTTTTGGGAGTACCAGCCCGAAGCCCCCCATATGTTGGAATTTTCTGTCTTGGAGATGAAGGTGCATATTGTTGGATGGTGGATGATGGGTGAATAAAAAACAATAAACCACTCATGATGATGCATGTATATGGAGCTGTTTTTAATCTTAAAGGATTGCCAAAATGCAGAATTTTTTTGTGAGAAGCTTCAAATGACAGCCGCCCGTGGGCGCCATTTTGAAACAACTGTCAATAAAAAATATTATTTTGCTCGTCTTTGCGCTGTTATTTTAAAAGATTTATTTTTTCAACAATTTTTTTCATTTTTTAACGACCTTCGTGGCCGAGTGGTAAGTGCATTGACTGCCACCCCGAAGGTTCCGGGTTCGATTCCCGGCGAAGGCAGTGTGATTGTCACACTGTCTTTGGTCTGGTGTAGAAATCACGTGACAATAAAATGGCGATAGATTAGCTACCTATCACATGTCACGAGAATCACAATGACAGCTATAATACCCTTTACATCGATTTGGCTCATGCTGTCATGATGTAAAGAGCGATTCAACAAAATAATAATAATAATACGAAAGTATTTTAAATCATTGTTCAACTAACTAACTAACCATCACACCGTCTCTCCGAAGGGGTAGGCAGAATTAACGAACTGCTACACTGTTCTTTCCTGACATACTTCTCTTGATTCCTTAACATTCATACATCGTGTCATGCACGCACATCGATTTCTCCGACTCCTCACACGACCGACATTTCATATTTGATCAATTTGATAGTGTCACGTTTTCCTCGGTATTTCACTGTGTCTTGTTCCGTTTACTTTATTTATCAAACATAGCATGTGACTAAACTATCATAATGACCCTTTCATAATTTTATTTTTACACTTTCAGTTGCGAACAATTAACTAATTATATTAAATGTATCTCAATAGAGACGAAGAAGCAAATTGGAAACAGAATATGGTAATCGAGGTGTTTACAGGACTTGTGACCTGTCATCGGTTGGGTTAAGCGTACGCTTTATGTAATACAACATTCCCCATTCCACCCTTCTTACGACCACCATGTCTGAAAAAATTTTGGAAGTTGTATTTATGTTAATATGTAACACCAAACTTCACATGTTAGTTTCAATCTACACACTAGCGCCATCTATGAAGATTGGATTTCAAGCATTAAGCAGAAGATCTTTTTATTAACGCAATGTGAAAACCGCCATTAACGTATTGCTAGAGAACGCCTGGAGATGTCACTCCAATTTATATGCTATCTATAAATATTTGTATACATTCAAAATGTTGTAAAAATTTATTATATATTCATTTGATACTCATATACAGATTTAAACACATTCGTCTAAGAGATCTCATTTCTATTGTATATATTTTACTTTAACTGTTTAAAAGATTATAGTTTACAAGTAACTTTTCCTAATGCGACTCTGGTTGCGGTGACTCTATGAAAGTACATGTACCTAGGTGATAATTTGTGTTTAGTGTTGACATAAGCTCCAGCACAATGATATTGGCAATGGATACCTTCTTAGAAGATGGCATTGACGTGCTTTGGTCAGCAGTAACTGATGCATAAGCCATATTCATAACAACACGATTGCATAAAACTAATTCCAATTGATCAACAAATCATCTGAGTCGTACTAAAAATAATAGGTGCTGTAAGATTTGAAATTTCAAATACTCGTATAATACTTACTAATGTATCATTATAGAGTCGTCATATTTTGAGACCAGTTGACCAATTTTATAATTAAAACGTCTGTTTTCTAGAAGTTTTATTATAATTGAAGGCTGGACATTACAAAGGTGCCATTTAGTTTAAACATAAAGCAGAGAAAATAAGCAAAAACTGTTTTTTGTTCCATATGGTCATGTAGGTACTACGGGTGGCATCTTTAGGGTGACGTTTGAACTTCACTTTATTATTTAATCATTACGCACTTTTGCACAGTTATTGGCCTCTATGTTTAAGACCAATTGACATCGAAAACTCTTTTTTTTCTTTTTGTACCTTTATTTATTTTTATTTATTTATACAAAATACACAAATGAGACATAACAAACGAAAAACATTAAGGCGACTCATTTCGACACAAAACGGTGTAACAAAGATAAAACAACGACATGAAACCAAAAAATTATACATATCAGAAAGAACCCAAATATGTCGACGCCAGTGAGGCAGTACTTTTTCCAGAATTTTTAATATATTTTTTTATGAACACTGACACTGAAAATGTCCAAATCCGAGACGAATAGATTCAACGCCCGAATTTCTCTTCCTACTGGCAACACCAAAGGCAGGTTGGTTCTGCGTGACGGAGCAAAGAACAATTGATGTCGGCGCTGTCGCAGATTTATTTGTTCCAGAACATAGCGGTTCTCAATAGAGCCCCGAATCAGCTTGAAAATTTGCGTTGCCTTTGAAATGTCCAGCCTTCAATTAATGTGAATGACATGTTTTGCATGTCTAAGGCATTACTAATTATAAATTTAATAACAATTTATTCATTCAAACTTAGTTAATTAAGTTAATTATTATTATTATTATTTTTCATTTTTGATGAACTTAAGGCATGAAATTGTGAAATTCAGTAATGACCAATTTTAGTTTTACGCTTTCACCGTCGGGAGAACGATATACTTTATAGTTTGTATCGTTCCCCCGATGATGAAGGTGTAAAGCCTCGAAACATGACGATAAAAATAATCTAAAAAGTGGAAAAAAAAGTTTTTTTTTCATTTTATTTTGTTCAAAAATTGCAATCGGATTATAAGGTACACTATATATTTTTTAACATCTTACGCGCTTTAGACTTATGTTTAGTTAAATATTTTAATTATTTGTATTGTAAATTTTAGCCCATTTTACAATATCCTTGATTGTCTTGTCTTTGTTCGTGCATTCAGTAAGTGATATATGTTATAGTTTGTGGTCCTGTGTCTGTGTATGTCTGAGTTTTTGATTAGTTTGTAGCTACTGTCTGATGCCTTTTCCATTATCACTATGTGTACAATTTTCAAATTCGGACATATCTGACACGTCTAGTTTTTGTGTTTGTCTGTCTTGAATAGTTGGGGTCAGATAGCTTGTTACAAGCTAATTTTATTAATTAATAATGAAATAAAACGATGTTTTTTTAACTACTTCCATTATCATCTTCAATTCTACAGCGACCGGTTTCGCCAGGCTCGCTGGCATCGTAGACTGGGGACACTTTTATAAACTGAGTCCTTTATCTACATACAGATCAGGGGTGGTAAACATGATTCTATACAAAAATAATATTAAAATAACTATGCAAAATGTACTGAATTTAAATATTTAATTAAAGTTTTTTTAAGAGCATTGTGTTTCAATACAATAGAATTTAAATACCTTACAACTGACTATTTTCATCTATAATGTTTGAAAATTTTATACTTTAATTTTGAATATTAGTGAATTTAAACGTTATATATTTTGGTCCGTTAATTAGAGAAATAAAGACGTTAGTGGAAGTAGTTTAAAAAAACATCATTTTATTTAATTATTATTTAAAATGAACTTCCATCAAGAGATTTCTGTAAAATCATTTGATTATTGTTTTTATTTTTTATTTATTTGGTTTAATTTATTTTTTAAATTTATTTGGTGATCAATTAACGATAATTCGTATTAAAAACCAAAATCTGTCAATTATTTTATACACCCTCTTGGTAATCGACATAATTTTCATGATAATTTATCATTAACAAATTGACACTTTCTTGACATGTTGCTTGTTTTAAAAATGACAAACTTCAAGTCAACCAAGAGAGACGTTATCCAGCCATAGATTTTTACCGTTGAATTCAGTTGAAATATACAGTAGGTACCTACAATAATACGCATTTACAAAAGGTACCTACGTGTATAACGTATTTTTTATATTTCTTGTCGCTTCTGAGAGTATTTTGTTCCTGACTACTAGAACATTGCATGAAATCATGTCCGTTCTAACGGCCGCTAGAGACTGATATGATCACTCACCAAGCAGGCACCAAGTTAAAGACTTGAATGGAACATTTGTAAAACTGTCACGTGGGAAATAAAATATTTACCCTGTTACGCCGGGCCGGCCGCTACCTGCTTAGACGGGTACCTACTTAAATATTCGTTGTTACTTCATTACATCTTAGATCATACACGGAAACTCTCACAAGAGACAATGTGTTCAAATTACGGTAACAAAATTACGAACATCCATTTATTTATGTAATATCGGATAGTGACGTCGAAAGAAGGGTTGGTGCGGGTAACAAAGTGAATGGAGCTTTAAAAATAGTTAATGGAAACAAGAATTTATCAATGAAAGCGAAAACGGCCGTTAACAATGGAGTTCTGGTCCCAACCCGAATGGAAGCGAACTGGCAGAAGAAGGATGAGAGCAGAATAAATGCGGTAGAGATGAGGTCCCTAAGACGTATGTGTGGTAGAACGATATACGACAGAATCTCAAATGCTGATATAAGAACGGAATGTAGAGCGGAAGAAGGTATTATGAACAAAATTATGAAAAAATCGCTGCGTTGGTTCGGACATATGGAACGCATGGATGGAGAAAGAATGGTTAAGAAAGTATACGTTAATGATGTTAATGGGGTACGAAGTCGAGGCACACCGAGGAAAACATGGCATGACCAAATTAATCAAATTTTAATGGTTGGTCATGTTAGAAGTCGGAGGAATCGACGTGCGTGTATGCCTCGTTGTATGAATGTGGAGGAATCTAGAGAGGTTTGCCAGGAAATAGTAGTGTGGCGGTCCATTCTCTCTGCCTACCCCTGCGGGTAAACGGCGTGATGGTTTGTTTGTTTGTTTGTTCAGTTATTTATGAAACTAATTAACTAACTAACCAACAACGCCGTCTCCCGAAGGGGTAGGTAGAAATAATGGGCTGCCACACTTTTCTTTCCTGACATATTATTTATTTCGCTTCCTCGTCATTTCTTCAGACTTATCAGGGGAATGTTTGAGAATTCCGTCATCTCAGAGGCTATCCATCTTTATGCTCCGGGTGGTTATCTTCGACAGCGTCAGCACAGACTGTTTTATCTCCCAGCATGCAGATTCAACCTGCCTCTGTTGATGCGGGTGGGGAGAGCAATCAAACTGCTGAAAATGATCGCTTCGGAGATTGACGTCGACGAAGAAGAAGAAGTTACATAACGCGCATGGGCAGATTTAAAGTTTTCTTTCTAGTGGACGCTTCACTAGTGTTGTACCTACCTATTATTATATAGGATAGTTCCCGTACCTACTTATTGCGGACACATTAATTTAATCACCCCATTAGAATGTTTTCAAATACATTTATTGACAAACGCATCCTTTCATCAACACATTTCTTTTATGGCTATCCATGTAAGAACTTCAAACAGATTACGCGTAGGTACCTAACATTTCCAACGAGCACCTGCAGACAATCACTTGTCACCCCTCTGCCCATACAAGTCCGTCCTGTAGCCCGCGCTGTCTCTGCAGGTCGCGTTGGACGTTTATTATTCCAGTCGGCGTTCTCCGGTCAATTTATTGTGTATTTTTTATATATTTATTTGACCGAACTTAAGGTAGACAATAAACATTCAAATTACAATCACGTCTCCTACACTTCCTTCTGAGTGGTCATCAAACGATTGGCTCAAAGTCCTCATTTTTCTGAACACTCGCTTTACGGTGCAAAATTCATTCCATACTACCTACCCATGGTGCTAGATTCTGAATATCCAGTCTGAAATGTGTGTTTCACATTTCAGACTGGATATTCATCCATCATCAACCATCATTATTTATTGTATTTATCGTAGGTACCTATATAAATTATTTTGCAACGATAATCATAACTTGAAACTTCGACAAAGAATGATTAAATGTTATATATGGTCTGTTCTACTATATAGGGGACCTGACACGGCACCGAAAGAAGAATAATAATTTATACACTGAAGAAGGGAACTTTGTGTCTCGAAACATGTTTGTGAAAAGTGGAAAAAAGTGTTGAAAGTGAAAATACTAAAAAACTAACTAACTAACCATCTCGCCGTCCGTCCGAAGGGGTAGGCGGAAAGAATGGACTGCCACACTTTTCTTTCCTGACATATTTCTCTCGCTGCCTCAACATTTATACACCGTGTCATGCACGCGCGTAGATTTCTCTGATTCCTTACATGGATTCATCTATTTCTGGTTCAATTTCATCGTTAACATATAAGTTTTACCATTCTTCATTATTTCCATATGTCCAAACCATCTTTAATGATCCTTTCATTATTTTGTTCATAACACCATCATTCGCACCGCATTAACTTCTTATACTTTCATTCGACACTCTATCATACACAGAGTATCCACACATTCGTGAAAATACTATGTTTTAAATACAAGTTATTCAAATGTGAATCCACAACACAAAATGATGGTGAATATAGAAGAAAAAAAAATACTTTGATAATTGAAGACTACAGGGGAAAAACAAGGAATGTCAGTTAAAATTCAAAATAAATGTAATAATGCCATCTAGCGGCATTTGTACCTATCTATCCACAGTAAAATTTTCATATTCAAAAATCATCTGTGTCATCGACTATGGCCAGATAATCGATTGCTAATTGCTAAGAAATATATAGACTTTGATTAGCTTTATTCTCAATTTATTCAAATCAACCTTCTACTGACATTTCTTATTTTTCCCCTGTAGTCTTCAATTGATGTTCTTGTCTGAGAAATGTCAGTTAAAAAAACAGATCTTGTAGCAGTAAGGTGTTAAAATATGATGGCGCAATCGTGTCGCTAATCGCTGTTAATCCTCTCCGCTTGCCCCTGTCGTGAAATGCCGATGGCATGAATGTGCGTATGATTCAGGTGTGGACAACAGAGACTATATGGGCAACAGTGTTGCCAGATCGGAGCGGGTCGAGAGGGGAGGCGCGGGCGAGCTCTTCCCAAAAGTTGGTCGGCTACCCGGACCTGCGCCGCATACTAATTCACTAATCATCAGACAGTAAACGCACCTTTGTCTCAACTTTTAACCTACCGCGCGTGGAGCGTGATTCCCGAGATTCCGGGATTCGAAGATTATCCCGAGATTACTGAATCAGAGACGGATTAGAAAACCTTTATCTATTTGTATGTCACATTAATAAAAATTAACTGTTAAACAGCGAAATTATTTAGTTGTGTTAATGTGTTAATTGCTATTAGTGCTACCAATACATTATAATGAATGGAAGCGAAGCGAGGAACTGGTGAAATAAGGATGAAAGTAGAATAAATGCAGTAGAAATGAGATCTTTTAAACAAATGTGTGTATACTCTGTGTACAATAGAGTGTCGAATGAAAATATAAGAAGTGAATGCGGTGCGAATGATGGTGTTATGAACAAAATAATAAAGTATCATTAAGATGGTTTGGACACATGGAAAGAATGAATGAAGAAAGAATGCTAAAAAAATTATATGTCTACGATGTAAATGGAACTAGAAATAAAATAAATCAAATATTGAATGTCGGCCACGTGAGGAGTCAGAGAAATCGACGCACGTGCCTGACACGATGTATGAATGTTGAGGAAATATGTCGGGAAAGAAAAGTGTGTCAGTCCATACTTTCTGCCTACCCCTTTCGTGATGGTTAGTTAGTTAGTTAGATATATTATGACAATAGTTTTATAAATAAATATTAATTATTAAATGTAAAATTTAACACAAAATCATATATTTGGCTCATCTGTAGTAAGCACTATTTTAATTAAAATTGTTAATAAATGTTTTTTTTTTCTCTCTCACCTAACTAACTAACTAACCATCACGCTGTATTCCCGAAGGGGTAGGCAGAAAGAATGGACTGCCACACTTTTCTTTCCTCACATATTTCTCTCGATTCCTCAACATTCATACATCGTGTCATGCACGCGCGTCGATTACTCTGACCCATTAATGAATATTCGTCAGAGAACAAAGTTGATTATAAAAAAAAACAGCAAACTTCAAATGTACAAACAACACATTTTTTTCAAAACAGGATCACCGAAAGCATGCGCGTCGATATCAAACAGTAACGTCACTGCACGACGAGTATCCGAATACAATAAATAGAATTTTGTTTGTATTTTGTATTGTTTATTTATATCTAAATACAGTGTACATATTTAAAAAAAAATCATTTACTTTAAACCTATTTTTATATAACGAACCCCCCTCCAATTAGTCCGCTGTATCGAGGTTTTACTATACTTTCAAATGAAGACTGTTCTCCTTAAAAAAATCTTTACCAACTTCAAAATCAAAGTATGGTAAAGAGAAATAGATACCTACTCTGTTAGACTGGAAGAAAGCGGTTTTCATGACTCTAAAAATGGCTAAAAAATCTCGGTTTGACTGCGGAAACCACAAGGCAATCAGTATATTTAGATTCTTCATATTATATTAAATGTGTTTTATTTGTTAGATACGTGGTATTCCCTGAAATTATTGTGGTATAATCGGGATTTCTTGTGTGTATGAGTTTGTGATGTCATTCAAAACATTGATGGCAGAATTTATGCCGCCATTTTGATCGGACGTGCAAATAATTTGTAATTACTGATCCTTTGGAGATCATTATATTTTATGTCTGACTCGTGATAGTTCGCAATAAAATATGAATACGTTTTCTATTACAAGTTTGTAAAACACATCTTAACAATTTCGAAAGGTTTTTAAACAGTAACGCCCGATCCCACAAAACACAAATTTACAATGTGTATTATTTTTGTTGTATTTTTTTACTTAGTAAAACAATTTTCAACTTGAAGAGGAAAGTATATGAAGCTTGTGTTCTGCCAGTAAGTGCATATGGTCTTGAAACTGTCACTCTGACAAAGCACAGTGCAGAGAGACTAAGAGTCATGCAGCGAGCGATGGAGAGAGCCATGCTAGGCCTGTCCCTTAGAGATAGAGTCAGGAAACGGTGAGAAACGGTGAGAGATAAAACAAGAGTCACAGACGTGATCCACCGGGTGACGACTTTAAAATGGAAATGGGCAGGGCATGTCGCTAGAGCTGCAGACGAAAGATGGACCAAAATACTGCTGAATTGGAGACCGAGAGACACGAGAAGAAGAGTAGGAAAACCAAAAATGAGGTGGAAGCATGACCTGGAACGATACGCTAGGGTTCTATGGATGCAGACTGCGCAGGAGAGATCGACATGGAGGGACATGGAGGAGGCTTTTGTCCAAGAGTGGACAGCGATAAGCTGAAGAAGAAGAAGAAGAAGAAAATACTTTTATAATATACAACTGGTAAATAATAATATGAGTAGTAGGCAGTACATAACGAAATTCTAGTGCCAACCCTAATGTATGGAAGTGTATCTTGGAGCTGGCAATAAAATAATGAAAGTAAGATAAATGCCGTAGAAATGAGATCACTGAGAAGAATGTGCAAAAAAAATATATATGATAGAACACCGAAAGACGAAAGAAGGAAAAAATGTAAGGCAGGTGATTGCATCATAAGTAAAATTTAAAAAGGGAGCCCTGAGATGGTTTGGACACATGGAACGAACGGTCGAGAAAAGAACGGTTAAAATGTGGTATACAAGCAGTGTGAGTGAAAACAAAGTCGTGCAAGACCAATGAAAACATGGCATGACCAAATTAATCAAATACTGAAAGGCGGCCACATTCAAAGTCGAAAAAATCGACGAGCGTGCGTGTTACGATATATGTCAGGACAGAACGGTATGGCGGTCCATGCTCTCTGTCTACCCCTCCGGGGAAACGGCGTGATGGTAAGTTAGTAAGTTACCTTAAATTATTTAATGTTGCCTCAATAATGATGCAAAACTCTATATTTACAGGCAAATAGACCCGACAGACGTTGTCCTGCCTGAACGTTGGCTTGCCTGCAATTAGATGGTTCGGCAAACGTTTTAGCGATATTCGAATTTTCGATAAACTATATAATTAAATGATAAACTATATACTCAATACACACGCCATTGTGAAACGTGCCATACTTGGAATGAACTTCTCAGATGGTTTTAACATTTACCTAACCGGGTTCAATTGTAAATCTAAAACATCCAGGGACCCACTTGTTTAAGTGTGGTTACCTACACACAAAATTTCGTAAAAATTGGTCCAGCCGTTTTGGAGGAGTTTAACTACATACGCCCGTAAAGAAGAATTCTATATATTAAGATAGTTAATATTAACACTGACTAATCTATGCATGTAACAATAAATTCAAGAATTAATTGTATCTCAATAGAGACGAAGATGCAAATTGGAAACAGAATATGGTTGATCAAGGTGTTTACAGGACTTATGACCTGTCATTGGTTGGGTTAAGCGCACGCTTTATGTAATACAACATTCCCCATTCTTGAATTGATAACCCGCAATGGGTGAAATCCAGTATTCGTGCACAAGTATTTGCATACATTCAAAAAAATGTAATAAATTCAATATTATTAATACACCATCCATTTGAAAATCATAAATACGATGATTAAAATATTATTTTTTTACCCCCCGAGATATGATGGTCTTGATGAAGTCTAAGCTTTTAACAATATGATATATTTAGTTCACTCTTTGATAGTTTAGATTATAATTTTTGTTTTCAATTATAAAAAAATGTTGTAGTTTATATGTTTAAGAATCACACGACACATTAAATTTCACTTCCCTAACAACGAAATGTTATCACACACACTGAACTGAGAGGTATTCCTGTGACCGTTGACTTTTGACATGGCTAAATCTATGGGCGCCTACTGTCCCAGTGAGTTGACAGCAGTTGCTACGCTGTAGTCGAGTGGACTGCCATTACAATTTCACAGTTTCAACACAAAATGTCGTTTGCTGGGAACGCAGAATACAATAACTTAAACGGACGCATTCAACAGAAAATCACTCTTCTTGCAAATGCGTTGGCAGTGGCGGGGAGAAATACTTATTGTTCAAATAATTATGTGAGGCGTATGGAAACAATGACGGCAATATCAAGCAACATACGAAAATGAGTTAAATATTCAGTTTGATAGAGAAAATTTATTACAATCTGAGTGTACATTTGGTTTGAAACAAATCCGCCATTAAAACATACATTTTCGACTTTTTAAAATAAGATTTGAGACAAACCCGGTAGCAAAAGCAGCAGTTACTAAATGAACCAATCAGAATGCGAGAAATGGCATTTTTCAAGATGGCGTCCCATACAAATATCGTTCGTATGAAAAGATGTTGATAACAAACATGGCGATGTCATGCTGCATTCAAAACAGAACCGGCAGTGTGAGAAAATTTGTAACAAAAACAGCAATGTCAATTATAAAATAGCAGATATCTTGGAAAAGAAACCACGGGTAGAAATAAAATTTACTCAAATTATAGCTGCACGCTATGTTTTAATATTTAAAAATTGTTGAATCGTATAACACTATTCTAAAGACATTCACCAAACAAACATGGTTTATCACTAAAGAAGACCCTAAACCCATATAGTTTTAAAAAAAAAATGGGGAAAAATCGTCAAATTTTCAATCGCATTTATCTCCATTGTCTAAGTTTGGGGTTAGACCACTCTTGCCCTGGCGGCCTCATTTAAGCTATCATAGTGATTCTCGTGACATGTGATAGGTAGCTAAATCTATCGCCATTCTATTGTCACGTGAATTCTACACCAGACCAAAGACAGTGTGACAATCACACTGTCCTCGCCGGGAGTCGAACCCGGAACCTTCGGGGCAGTCAATGCACTTACCACTCAGCCAAGAAGGTCGTCGTAGTGTATCATAGTGTTTCCTCCAAAACAATGGATTATCAAAAATTAGCTATTTACCCGTAAGTTTAAACAAAAACAAAACCAAATAGGTATATTATGAAAGTTAACGGTTTATCAAATGTATTGATTAACGATCGTTTACTTGTAACCCATATGGATTATTAAAAATACGTGTTTTCTACCCGTGTGCATACATAAATTATTAAAAATATGTTACAGTACCCGCATGACTTGTGTTCGTTAACATCTGCTAAATATCTTTCGCGGAACATCGCAGGACATAGTCCTAAGAAATTTTATTTGAAACGGGCGATTCATCGTCGCGGCAATATGCACCTAACGCAAACGATTCGACTTCGTTTATTTTATTTGATAGCAGTATTCTAAAAAGGAGAGGCCACGACATAGGAAATTGACTTCGGGTGGGATTTTACAGGATTGTAGCACCCCTTAAATGTCGTCCATAGTCAAAGTAAGGAAGCGCAATAGACAGCTAATTTCTAAAAAATAACGCATTTCAACTTTTCACCGTAGCTTTATAAGAAATTTCGCCACTGTCTAGTAGAGTCCGTTCACGACAGGGAGATCGTATGCAATAGTATGAATGACAGTGCGTTTACAAAAAATCTAGAAGCTATTTTCATTTTATTTTATGATTGGAAAACTAAAAAAAAATTTCAATCGTATATTTATACATTGAAATAAATAAACATGTTATTTTTATTATTTTTTATTAACAAAAATGTTATCGGCTTAATTGTAATAATTATAAAAATTAAGTTCACTAAAATTATAATTTGCTTATTATTTTTTTCTCGGAAAAGCGACTAAGGGTGAGACTAATAATAATAATGATACTTTTTTTCCTTTAGTGGTTTTTATTATTACAATATTTGATCCTTACATGTGTTTATCTCTAGTATATTATAATATTTCTTTCTGCATTATGTATTTAAACTGTACAGAGTTGACTCAGTCAATATGGGATTAATCAATAATCAAAATAATATTTCAAAAATACTCCTGCAAAACGAGTATTTTTCGAATCACCGAGTATACGAGATGCCAAATACGCACGGTTCCCTCCATGTCTCGGAACGTACTGAAGCGGCGAGGCGCTTTTGACTCGGCAACCAATCAAATTGCAAAAAACTATCACCGCACTCATACATCAATACGAGATCTTCAATCTGTGAATGAACTCTATCAATAGCTAGGTGGCTGTGCGGGATAGCTTGCCTTCTCTATTCTGTTCAAATCGCGCGTAGTGCGGTTTTTTTGTAATCTTCTTCTTCTTCCTGTGCCGTGTCAGGTCCCCCCGACGTTGGCGATCACTCCGGCGAAAACCTCCCTGTCCTGCGCTGCCCGAAACAGGTCATCCACCGTCCTCATTCCGGTCCACTCTCTAATGTTGCGCAGCCAGGACATCTGTTTTCTGCCAACTCCCCGTCTTCCCTCTATCTTGCCCTCTAATATAAGTCGGAGGAGGCGGTACTTTTCTCCACGCAGCACGTGACCCAAATATGAGACCTTTTTCACTTTGACATTCGACAACAGCTCTCTCTTGGCTCCGGCTTTCCTAAGTACTTCGACGTTACTGACCTTTTCGGTCCAAGGTATACGAAGCATTCTTCTGTGTATCCACATTTCGAATGCTTCTAACCTAGTAATAGCAAAGGTATTTTTTTTATTAGAAATTGGCTGTTTATTGCGTTTTCTTACTTTGACTATAGGTGGCCCTTAGAGGATTCTACAATCCTGCAAAATCCTATTCCAAAGTCAGTTTATTATATCGTGCCCTCCTCTCATAAGACGTTTTCAAACACAGCAGCTCTGGGTAGGCTGAATCCTGAGTGTAAGAGTTTCCTCCATTCCTGTCTGTCTGATACCTAAGTTTTCCAATTTGCTATATGTAGTGTACATGTATCGGCGCTGACAGAAGCCTTCCATCACACTTCGGGCCTTCCAGATTATCTTTATCATTGCGGCGCGGAGAGTGTGAGACGTTCTATGTAGTTGAAATCGTCAATTCTTATTACAATACATGACCAGCCATTTTCAAGCACCTCCACTTTGATGGAAAATCAATATCAAAATACCTGATTCTCAGGTCTGTAAATATAAAACCGAAATGTGTTCATAGATGGCTCTAGTTGTCAATATAGTAACTGTCAAATCATGTAACTTGTCAAAAACTTTCAAGATTTTTAACTCGCAATAATTCTAATTTAATACAAATAAAAATTTTCATAGCGTTGAACATGTCGAATTTTGTGCTCGAAAACTGAGATTTTTTCCCTTTAACAATATTAGCAACCTCTTTTACTTTTAGCAATGTTGGTCAACTATTTTAACAAAATCTGTGTTTTTTTAATACATATTAAACTTTTTCTATATATTAATGAGTCGTGCATTATTTTTTCTTCATCTATTGCCATATTTTACTTTTAACAATACTCTAATATTAAATTATTTTTAATAATCTTCCAAAGTATTATTTTATTCAGTTTAAGGCAAGTCGACTCTGAACTTCCTGTATCATTTCGCAAGAGGATTCTCCATATGGAGACAATTTATTTACTTAACTATTAGACGCAGTAAACTCTCTGGCGGTTAAGCCAGATGTGAATTCTTTAATTTGCTAAATTAGATTACGCTATGTCCCAGTTTTTTCTTCTTTTCTAATGAAAATATATAACCAACTAACCATCACGGCATCTTATCAAATCAAATCAGTTTATTAAATTAATAGACATTACAAACAGGAAAATGTTTAAGGTATCTATTAAGTACAGGTAAAATATCATAAAAATATTACAACAAAGTACCAGGAACGCATTAGAGATGGTTCGACATTAGGAAGACACTTATTGAAGGTGTAGCCAGAAATAATGGATCGCCACACGCTTTTGTCGATTCTTCAATATTCATAATGAAAACACTTTATTTTTACACCACATAACAATTTGTTGGTTGGTAGTTTAAAAGAAAAAATAAAGTGTTGTAAAAACAAAAGACATCAGTGTTTACTTTTAATATATTTTGTGTATCTTTTTTAAATAGATACAATGATGTTCTCTGCTGAAAAATATGGATTAAATTCATGCTTTTGAGGTTGGAACAGCATCAAATAAATCGTTTTCTCGGGTGACTACTGAAAACCCGTTCTTTTTGGTCCTCTCACACTGCGCGCTGTGATGGTACCACCTATATAGTATAATTTTATTATGAACTTCCGCTAAAAGATGTAAATAGCTTAAGAAATGTATTATCAGTTGATAACAATATCAAATAAGAGCTTATAAAATAATCAAAGAAAATAAAACATATGTTATTTTAACATAGACTTGCACTTGGACTTGGACTTGAATCTTCTGGCTTACAGAAGTTCAGCTCATGTGGCTATTCCTCGTACGTCTAATGGGAACATTGTTGGAATGTGATTTGGTGGGTTGTTGGTTTATGCGGGGGCACGATTTGTGGGGCCCGGAGTGTTCCTCTGAAGGAGGATCGATTTTGGGCGCTTGTGGCGGCTGGAGGTGTTTGGGTCGTAATTTGAAAGGTCTTTTATTGTGGGGTTAGGATGTGAAGGGAGTCCTTTGTAAAAACGTTCGGCAAGTTTCAGAAAGAATTCATCTATCATCGGGATTCCCTATACTAGGTGCAATTGTGTGATCCTGGTCCATGAAGGCGCACCAAGCGATAAACGGATAGCCTTATTTTGCAGGATTTGGAGTTTTCGTATGTGACTCGAAGCTGCATAGTCCCAGATTGGGGCTGCATAAGTGAAGATCGCCCTTATGACCGTTTTGTATATCAGGAGTTTATTGTCGGTGCTTAGTTTACTGTTTCTAGCTAACATTGGGTAGAGGGCTGAGATTGCTCTTGGCACGGCTTGGACTTTATTTGTAATGTATGGCCTCCATGCCAGCTTAGAATCCAAGGTAATCCCAAGGTATTTGATTGTTTTGGTCCAGGAAACGTCTTGGCCGAACATTTTTATGTTGGGACTTTTAACATAGAAAACAGATGGTCTACATATAAACTTGTTTACGCGAATATTAGGAAGGTATTTTTTTTAAATATGGTTTTGTGGAAATGGAAGATACCTTATCGTGTGGTGTTACTAAAAATATAGCACATATGACGACCTTCGTGGCAGAGTGGTGAGAGCCATGACTGACATAACGAAGGTTCCGGATTCGATTCCCGGCGAGGGCAGTGTGATTGTCACACTGTCTTTGGTCTGGTGTAAAATTCACGTGATAATAAAACGGCGATAGATTAGCTACCTATCACATATCACGAGAATTGATATAATAGCTAAAAAATGTATACAGTAATTGGGTTCAAACAACCTGTTGTACAATAAAAAAAATACCGACGCCCCTGGAATCGACACAAAGTTGGCCAAACCTTCAACTACAATGACAAAACAATGTATAGAAAAAACTTGTCATTGACGCAAAGAAGAAGAAAATGTTTTTTTAAATCACTTTTACGCGATCAACTGACAAAATGGTTATATGGAGTCCTCACGAGGCGAGTACTCGCTCATATTAGAAAGGGTTCAGAAAAGATTTCTGAGATATCTCTACATTCGGTAGTTTGGTAGCTATCCGTGGCTTTATCCCACTGCATTCCTCTTGGGCATGCTGGGGACCAATAGTCTGCAGATAAGAAGAGATGGGATCGCACTTTTATACAATTTCTTCAGAATAATTAGGGGATTCTTTAAGAACTCCGCCATCTTGGAGGGTATACATCTTTATGTTCTTTGACAGCGTCAGCACAGGCTGTTTTATCTCCCAACATGCAGAACCAATCTGTGATGCCGGTGGGGAGAGAAATCAAACTGCCGAACATGGAATGTATTCAGCCTCATTTGTTGCAATGTCGATGCGTTATTCCAAATTGGCGACATAAATGTAATTATCAATTTTATTTGTAATGTCCATTTAGAAAAATAGATAATTAGAATTTGTACGACACGTATTTCTTTAGATTTGAATTGTCGCTTTACGAGATTGTATTATACGAGTATATTTACGCATCCTGACACGGCAGAGGCTTTACTGACTTGTTCTCGTACTTCGGTATAAAGGTCATTTTGGCTGCAGATCTCTACTCCTAAATATCTGAAACTCATAACTTGCTCCACAGGTATACAATCAACAGTCAGCTTACATCTTGTAGGTTGCCTAGATATAGTGAGGCTTTGAGCTGAAGAATCTGAGCCTGAAGAATCTGGTCTGGAAGAAAAAGCACATGCGTATCGACAGCAAGATCATAATTTACAAAACGTGCGTGCGACCTATCATGACGTACGCTGTAGAGACGCGGGCCGACACTGTGCGAACCAAGGGACTACTAAGAACATCGGAGATGGAGGTCCTAAGTTCAATTACTGGAAAAACCCTCCGAGATCGTGTCCGCAACGCAGACATAAGAAAAACCTGCGAAATAGAGGATATCGTTCAGTGGAGTAGATCCAGAAGAAGATACTGGAGGGACCATGTAGCCCGAATGGATGGTGACAGACTTGCATATACAGCCGCTTATGAAATTCCCTCCGGACACCGCCCACTTGGAAGACCGCCTAAGAGATGGAGGGATAGCTGGATCTCATCATCCGACGAGATATGATTTCTGTGTCACAGATCGCCAAATCTATTAAAAGAAGAAGAAGAAGAAGAGTATATTTAATCCGATACTCATAAATGCCTCATTAAGATATCTGCCAATGAATTAAACCATTATTATATCACCATATTGGACAATGACAATGGTCTCGTATAGTGATTTTGATTCCTGGTGACGCACGGTCATTCAGTCTGAACACCAAAAGTGCAATTGTATTTTCTGTCTTCTATTATACATATACGTGTTATTCGTGAATTGTAAATAAAAATCTTATGATCAGAAACAATTTAATGTTGACTTTGTTCATTATGTTGGTTATGTTTCTTATTTTGAACCAATATTTACATATTCTATGTCAGAGTTTTTTTACACGCGTGATTTTGATGCAAGCGTTTATCACGTAAAACAAGATTTGGGTGTGCATTATAATGCACACCTAAATAAATTTATATATAAAGTAAAAAGATGTTCTGCTTAATGCTTATTAAACATAAATCTCCATAGATGGCGTTAGTATGTAGATTATATATAGAGTAATCTTAAAAAGATTAACATATGTGATCAAAATCTTCATAGATGGCACATTGAAACTGACATGTGAAATCTGGTGTAGGACTTTAACATATATACAACTTCCAAAAATTGTCAGACATGGTCATAACAAAGGTGGAATGGGGAATGTTGTAATTACATAAAACGTGCGCTTAACCCAACCAATGACAGGTCATAAGTCCTGTAAACACCTTGATCAACCATATTCAGTTTCCTACTTGCATCTTCGTCTCTATTGAGATACAATTAAATCATAACGTAAGTTAGCTTAAGTGTTAAAAAAATAACCATGAAAGTGATAGTAATCTATCAAATAATATTGTTTATACTTTTGAAGTCGTTTAAAAAAGTATAAATTTATTTTCTTTGTACAATTCAACAATATTGGTTTTAAAATGTGACAACAAACCAAGGTGACTGAGGTGGCTCTACGATTAGGCGGGCTGAAGTGGCGGTGGGCTGGCCATATCTGTCGGAGAACCGACAGCCAATGGGGAAGACGGGTTCTGGAGTGGAGACCGCGTACAGGATTCCTTAGAGTTGGACGTCCCCCTGCCCGCTGGACCGGCGATCTGAAGAGGATTGCTGGACATGGATGGATGGAAGCGGCATTGGATAGGGGGCGGTGGCGGGCTTTGGGAGAGACCTACATTCAGCAGTGGATGACAGACGGCTGATGGTGATGGTTTTAAAATGTATATTTTAAGAGAGGATGGACCATAATAGGTGGCCTACCACATACCCGAAGCTGTTATAGGACGCAGCGGCGTCTTTGTGTCAACTTTGGTCTTGCACTCTCTAGGACCGTCCCCCGTCCATGCCATCAAAATATTAACAGTAGGTATAAAACATTATCATAATACAAGCATTAAAAACGTTTAAATGCACAGAATAAAATAAAAAGAGGAGTGCGGTGAATGAGGGATATATGTAACAATAAAATGGCGACAGATCACATATCACATGTCGCGAGAATCACTATGATAGCTATACCCTTTACATCGACTTGGCTCGTGCTGTATTGACGTAAAGAGCGATTGAACAAAATGATATATTTAAGAGTCAAAAGCAGATCTGATGTGCAATCAAGGAAGTAAAATTAAATTAAAATATCACTTGAATACATTTCTGTTCTATTATACTTTCTAATCGATCGCGAATATCAATCAGATGCAGCGTTCACATTTAGATATAAAACACGTCTTAATGCACCTTTGAGATGATTACATCACAAAAACGGCGCTTTAAAAGTTAGCATTTTATTATTATTATTATGAGTTGAGACGCCCCTGAAGTGGGTAAGTACAATGGCAATATGAAATAGTTTATGTTTTGCTTAGAAAAGTTCCGCCAAGAAGACAATAATAATTGAATGTTTGAACAACAAGACAAGGCGCTCTACAGAAGTTATCTTTATATTTTTATTAATATATTCATACATAAGGCTCCATGAGTAGAATTTCAAAATACCTATAATAAAACTGGCTGAATGCGAGACAGTCTGCAATGCGTCAGTAATGTCTTCTGCGATGGTAAGATTGTCTATGCCGAAACTTTGGCGACGAGTTATCGCGGTAGCCGGCCCCTTTCAGCCTGGAATAATCTTCCTGCAGATCTCAAGTGCATTGAGAATACGCCAGAGTTTAGATCGAGACTCAAAACGCACCTTTCAAATTATCATATCCTGATGTAAATTTTGATCGACTACGTAAGGCGCAGCCCCCATACTAACTGAATAACTAGTTTGTATTTTACATGGAGTATTCCCTACATGGCCCTCGAGATAATTAATTCATAAAAACGGGGCATAAAATCATCCAATTTAACATTTTTCACAATTCTACTTACAAACAATTTAGAGTCCAATTGGATTCTAAGCTGGGAGACAAGAAAATAGTTAGAAAGTATAAAAACAAACCATTTTAATCTTCAAACCGAATTGAATTGAATAATTTCCTTTTATATAATTAAACAATTGTCTATTACTGCAATGGGAACAAATATATATTTTTAAATATTTATTATTTTACAATTCCGTTAAAGTCTTGTATATAATGTTTTTCAGGGCATGGCAGAATGAAAAGAAGGTAAAATCCAAAATTAAAAATCCGATTTTAGTACCTACCTGCATAGTTTGGATATATTTGGGTTTATGATTTTTTAAAGTACCTACATAGTTTTGATACATTTGTTTTTAAGATATTTTTACAGAAAAATTAACTTTATATATATTTTTTTAATTTGATACGCATAAAGAAACACGACTTGTATAACTCTTACAAATAGTACTTAGAATTTTTTTTTTCTTTTTTGTAATCGATTTAGTTAAAAAAAACTAACTAAGTAACCATCACGCCGTCTCCCAGAAAGAGTAGACAGAAATAATTGATCGCCACACTGTTCTTTTCTAACATACTTCTCTCGCTTCCTCAACACCGTGTCATGCACGCACGTCGATTTCTCAGACTTCTCACGTAGCCAACATTCAATATTTGATTTATTTGATCGTGACACAGTTTTCTAGTTCTTCCTCTATTTGTAGTTCTATTTACATCGTTAACATATACGTTTTTACCATTCATTATTTCTATGTGTCCAAATTATCTCAATGACCCTTTCATTATTTTGTTCAAAACATTTTCATTCGCTCTGCATTCATTATTTTCATAAAAAATTACATAAAAATCGTTTTCGCTGTCTTTTTTAATTGGTTGTATTTTTTTTTTTAATTGGCCTTTGAGAATTCATCGTCGTTCAATTTATTACGTTTTGAATTTGAAACTAATTTATTTCATTCAATCCAGCGTCCTCCTTTAAACACCTTTATTAATAATATTCAATCCAGGCTTCTCTTATCCATATGATACAACAGCTTTTTAGGTTTTTATATCAAGAAGCTGAAGATACTCGTAGAATACTCGAGATTTTATAATTCAACATTCCGCTAGCATATATGGTAATCTTGATAAACGTAATATTTTTTCATTCATTCGTTTCGAGAATGCTTCAGAACCTCACGCCGTGAATAGACGCATACACGTTTGAACGCAAATATTATTTGCTGATGAAATGAAGCTTGCTAACAGACGTTGATGTTTTCTCAACAAATTAGCGCTCAATTAGAAAGCATACTCCATTCGTACTAAACGTCGCTTCCGCTGCTTCTGGCGTGAAATAATATAACACGGCATGTAATGTGGTCACGTTTTGTTTCGATAATGCGTGGACTCCAAATGTGTCCGGCACATTTTGAGCCAAAAACGGACCTGCGAAGGCAGTCTCGAGCGCTTGATTGCCGTTTTGAAACACTTTAGAACTAATATCTATTTTATTGGCGGCTATTATCATAAATTTAATAGCCAATATCTAATTAATTGGATTGTAGCTATTAAAATTCAATCATTTCAATAAGGTTCGTCGATTATTTTACTCCATCAACCTCGTGTGTCATATACAGGAATAGAACAAAAAAGTCATAAGATAATTGATACTTTATTCATATACATTAACGCCAAATTTGATATCCAATCGGCAGATACTGCAAGTAATTTTGATCAGTTATGTTCGCGATTTGAAATTAACATACATTTTCGGAAGTCTGCGCAAGCGCGCGCCATTTTTGACGCGGCTCAATTTGACAGCGAAGACATATTTCCCAGAATTCTTGCAATGAAATAGTTTAAGAGTAAAAGCAGCAAAAGCTTTCGATTACTTTAATTAGTGCTTTATTATTTACGTTCCAGTGTTAAAGTACTATAATTTACAATTAAAAAATGAAAACAAACATTTAAAATAGTTTTTTTTTAACATTAGAGGCACATTTTGTCAATAGATAAGATTTTTAAATTGACATTTAGCTAAATAAAAATAAAGATAATCAAGAATATTTATATGGAATGAAAGGAAACGAACTAGAGATATAAAATCAATCGAGAAGATGTCATAAGATTACCTATTTATGATGCATTATCAATTCATGAATTCCATTTTAAACAGGGAAAGGATTAGCCTAAAAATATATACTTTGGGGACAGAATAAAACGAATTAGAAAAGTCAAAAACTATTTTATTTTAAAGGAATATTTTTAATAATGGGTGTAATAATAAATATTAGAGAATTGATAATGATTAGTTAACTAGAGGGTGTATTATTATTAGTGTAGTGAAGGCAAAATTCTTAAATTACATACTACATTAGTCATTCTCATAAATTTATCATTCATCGGATAATTTGTTTAATACCTAGCTAAAATTATATGTTTCATATAAAGCTCTCAATAAAGAAAAAAGCACAATCTAGAATTGTCCAGCTGAAAAATTATTATTCATATACCTATATATATTTATAAGTCTAAAAATGAAGAATATCTAACAAAATCTTTTAAAAAATATTTTTAATATTGCATACAAAGTTTTATATTTGTTAATTTCGACCTAATTGCACAGTGATTTTTGAATAATTTATTTAATTCATTGAAAACGATCAACTCAAAATATCCAGTTTAATATTGTTGATATTATTAGAATCAATGAATTGTGCAATTGGACAACATCATCAAACCATAGGTATCTTCAATAGGACAATTACCAAAGTGATAATGAAGATATGGTGAAAAAAATGGTTTAAAGAAAGTGAAAAAGTGTAGTTAAGTATCTATTATATTTAGGTAGTTACTCATCATAGGTACTCAAGTACCATATAAAATTGTCACACCATTGCCCACCTAAAGATTTATTTTAATTCATCCACACTGCTTGTCACAATCCATGACAGTACAATGACATTATTTGTCAAAATATTAGGGACATGAACAAAAAAATCTATATCCCACAATATTCCTTTGCAGTACGAGTTGGTTTTAGGCGTGACAAATGTGTTGTCTTCTTGGATATTGTCTTTTCGGGAGTACCAGCCCGGAGGCTTTTGCTCCCTTATGTATTGGAAATTTTTTTCTGGGATGATGAGGTTGGATATTGTTGGATGGTGAAAAGGTCTTGGGTGGAAACTGAGGGATGGTGATAGGGAATGACAGGCTTTGGGTAGGGACCGGTTGGTCCTAGGTACAGAACCGAGTGGGACAAGAGTGGCCTTAGGTGTGGACCGATGGTCTTGGGTGGGGACCACTATCGCAATAGAGTAAAGGCAGAAACATACTATTAACACGCGATGTGGCGTGTTTACTCCCACCACCGGCAACATGTCGATCTAACTCATCTGGATCGGGTGGCGTGTGCGCGCATGGCGTCGCGTCGGGTGTTCATAGTGTGATTCTGTCCATAGAAAACAATACAATTTGATTCGACTCAACACGCATCACGTGGCATCGGGTGGCGTGGCGTGTTAATAGTATGTTTCTGCCTTTAAGATACAGGATAGAATAAGGATAATGGAAAAGGAAGGGTGGGCAAGTACTGTCGGTCAAAATAGAACATTTAAAAAAAAAACTCTTAATCAAGTAAAGCAAAATTGTAATTTCGTTACGTCACGTAAATAATAAATTATATGTGTGTAAATTATCACGGTTGATCAAATATTATATCTGTCCATCGCCGAATGCTCAGAGTTCCCTGGACAGACATGGTTAGCAATACTAAAGTTCTGAGGCGAGCTAGAGTTGACAGGGAACTGTTATCAACTGTCAAGGTTCGAAAGATCTCACATCTGGGTCATATACTGCATGGGGAAAAGTACCACCTTATCCAACTGATATTGGAGGGGAAAATTGAGGGACCCCGAGGGCCCAGAAGCAGACAAATGTCCTGGCTGCGAAACGTGAGGGAGTGGACCGGCATCCAAATTGTGGAGGAGCTGTTCCGAGCGGCGCAGGAATGGGACAGGTTCGCCGAGGTGATCGCCAACATTGGGGGGACCCGACAGTTGCACTTAAAGAAGAAGAAGTTCAAATAATATTTTAGTTTATGGGGTGTGTCTGTGATTCATGCTATCCTCTTTGCTTTTTTCAAAGTAGATAGCACGAGATACTTATAGCTTATCGCTAGCAGAATCTAAAATGATTTTATCCAGAAAGACTCGTGTGTAGATTTCATAATTTTCAACATTAATAACTGGAAACCTATACCTACAATAAAGCTACACAATGGACCTTTTCTCAATTACATATAGGATGCTATATTTTTGTTATATAAGTACACGTAATTTCTAAATGATTTGATAAAAAATTAAAAACAAATAACTGAGAATGACTAACATTATGAATTACTTAAACTACAAATCAAAAACTCAAATTTTCTTCAAAATTTTGGTTGAATAATTCATATCACCCTCCCTAAGTTAAGAGTTAAACTTGTGATATGCAAATGTAACAATAACAATTGTAATAGGATAATTATTATCACCCATATATTTTTTATTATTACATATAATACAAGAAAAAATATTAAAGCACTTGGTTTCAATGTTTAGGAATGAAAACATTTTTATCAAATATATATTTTTTAAATAGTAAGACAAAACAATCAACAGTAAATTACCACAAAATGAAATATTTAAATAAAGAAAACAATTATTCAAAAAAGTTCTATAGCACAGTTTCACTTAAATGTTAGACTTTTATTGTGATTTTCACTGACAAACCTCTAATATAATATTAAAAAAACAATTATTAATTGTAAAAATCCAATAAATATGCATTTCGAAGTAGTATAAATGTTTATCATGAAAGTCAAATATTGGCAAGCAAAATGCATATTTATATCTAGACTAAAGCTGCTAATAAAAATGAAATAAAACATTTCCACTTTATTTGACTTAGCCCTTTGGTTGCCGGCACTTTTGGGATTACTTTATTTATAAACAGTCTGTAAAATAAATCTTATAAGGATTAATTGTATCTCAATAGAGAAGATGTAAATTGTTTTCTGGTAACAGAATATGGTGGTCGAGGTGCTTACAGGACTTATGACCTGTCATTGGTTGGGTTAAGCGATCGCTTTATGTTAACAACATTCCCCATTCCGCCCTTCTTACGACCACCACGTCTGAGAAATTTTTGAAAGATGTATATGTTACTTATGTTGAGAAACACTTCACATTTTTTAGTTCAATCTACACTAGCGTCATCCATTAAGATTAGGTATAAGCACTAAGCAGAAAACCTTTATTAATGCAATGTGAAAGGCTATGCAATTATCATACTCTTCGTCTCTGTTGAGATACAATTAATCCTTAAAAATGATTAACCCGCTATGGGTAAAATTCCAGTATTTGTATACATTCAAAATGTTGGTAAATATTTTATTTTATCAAAATTAAAACAAATCAATTTATTTATTTTGTCAGCTCTTTAAAAATGGAGGTGTTCAAAGATGCAGGTGACATTGATTTCTGGGCCGAGAGCGACACAAAAACTTACTACTGAAGTTTCGTATGCACGGTGTAAAAAAGTGCACAGCCAGCTGCCACCATTCTTTTGACTATAGTCGAATTTGTAAGCCGTGCCATTAATTTAGCTTTATCTCAGTAGGCAAAAAATATTCCCAGGCGAGTTCAGATACTATGAGTAAAAACTGACAGACATAAGACCCTATGTGGCTGCTTTTTCACTGTTCTTTGTTATGCCGTGCCCATTTTTTTGTGCTTTTAGATTCAATGTAATCTTTTAAATTCAAATACACTTTTTTTTATTAAAAAAATATTCAAATGTAGCACTGACTCACTCCCTCACACTCTGTCTAAAACGTATATGATTATTTTATAAATCATAGCTTTGATCCATCGGATTCAGCATTTCTTGTTGGTGTAGTGAAAGCCAATATATCAGATTTCGGTAACCAAAAGGTTAAATTAATAAAGAAACCATCTTGTTCATGATTTTGTTCAACAAACATCAGAAACTGCAGAGAATAAGCATATATAAAAAAATTAAAGCACTTTCTTTGCGATGAAGACTAATTCTTCTTCCTTCTTCCTCAGCCTATTCCCGTCCACTCCTGGACAAAGGCCTCCTCCATTTGCTTCCATGTCATTCTGTCCTGTGCAGACTGCATCCAGGTTATTCCGACGTGTCTGTTTAGATCATCCTTCCACCGTAGTTGCGGTCGCCCTGCACTTCTTTTCGCCGTCCACGGTCTCCAAGTCAGCAGTCTTCTTGTCCACTTTTCATCTGTGCTTCTGGCTACGTGACCTGCCTATTGCCATTTTAGAGTCGCCATCCAGTGGATGATGTCAGTGACCTTTGTTTTTTCTCTCACCGTATCGTTTCTGACTCTGTCTCTTAGCCTTATTCCTAACATGGCTACTTCCATGGCTCTTTGGGTCACTCGTAGTTTCTCGGCACTTTGTTTGGACAATGTAACAGTTTCAAGACCATAAGTACCAACTGGCAGAACGCAGACTTCATAGACTTTTCGTTTCAGGTTGATCGGTATTTTCCGTTTTTTAAGGATGTAACTCATGTTTCCGAAAGCTGCCCAGCTTAGTCCAATTCTTCTTTTTAGCTCTGCGGTTTGGTTATTAGAAGACTAATTATTGTGTCATTTATAATTATATTATATATTCCAAAATTCATTACAAATTTCTAGTAAAATGACTGATCCTATAATTACATAAAACTAATACATACAATCACTAACATTGGTGTTTCGTGTACTTTGGCAACAAATGTATTTTATTACAAGTGATAGTCAAAAGAGTACTCAACAAATTTTAATAACAAGTGACTCTTGATATAGCATACAATTTCAAATATTATATATCTATGCAAGAAAAGCATCATAAAACAAAAATGATAAACAATTAATTACGTATACATAATGGTTGACTCCATTTTATTACAAGAATAATAGAAAGTTCAATGAAAATTCTAAATATTATTAGAGTGTGCGAAATTCAATCAACTTAAAACATACGTAGGAATATTTAAAACATAGATTTTATGCAAAGGCACATGATTAGAGTAATACAAAAGACATTCATAAGTATACATGGTAAGATGATATGTCCTCCGTGAGCCTCATCTACTTTATAAATTGCCTCATAGAGCTGGACAATGGGGAGATACCCAACATACTGGTATATACAAAATCTTATTTTTCAATCAGTACGTCAATTTGGTACGATGCAGGAAACAGTAGAAATACAAATATAGGAAACATATTTTAAAAACAGATTCATTTTTAATAATACTTGATTCGTTCTAATGTGTATAGCCTCTCCCAATACATAACAATTATTTTTTGATCGCCATTCAAATTTGTGTAAAAAAACTTTTGAAATACGATTATATTTTGTGTATTGAAGGCTGCTTATTACAAAGGTGTTAAGTAGTTTAAATATAAAACAAATAAATCAACTGTCAAAATTAATAATACAAGATAACAATTCCAGTCAGAGCCAATAAAGCAAGTTTCTATGATCGTGCTTTCAGCATTGCGGGTCCGTTGGAGTGGAATAGCCTCCATGTTAGTATTAAGTATGAGGAGAGTGAGGTTAAATTAAGGAAACTTCTAAAGACTGCACTGTTCGGTCAGTCTTTTGGTAGTGCGGCCTTGGAGTAATTGATTTTAAAAAACGGTGCACTTAAAATAGAAGTCATCAAAAGTAATAATAATAATGATATCATGATTTTTATTATTCACTTTTTGAGAGTGTCGCGACAGCTCTTTCGCCAACCGATGTTAGCATCATCAGGTGTTACAAACAACTAAAGATACAAATTAAAAGACTTCTCATTTCTACGGATAAATGCCATAGAAATGAGATCACAGAGAAGAATGTGAGGGAAAATGATAAATGATAGAATACTGAACAATGAAATAAGGAAGAAATATAAGGCAGATGATTGCATCATCATAAGTAAAATTAAATAAGAATGGTTAAAATGTTGTATACAAGCAGTGTGCGTGGAAAGAGAAGTCGTGGAAGACCAAGGAAAGCATTACATGACCAAATTAATCAAATACTGAAAGACGGCCACATTCAAAGTCAGAAAAATCAAAGAACGTGCATGTTACAATGTATGAATTTGGAGGAAGCAAGAGAGGTATATTGGGACAGAACGGTATGGTGGTCCATCCTCTCTGCATACCCCTCCGGAGAAACGGCGTAATAGCTAGTTAGTTAGTTTAAATTAAATATTTGAAATCTGTTGACAACTTTACAAACAAATAAAACAAAGGTGGGAAAAAACAGTGATTAGAAAGGAAAACTATACATAATAGATATTAAAAAGTATTGTTATAATCTTAATTAAGTGTCACGATACTCCCAAAAAGTGAATAATAAAATTTTTGATATCATAACAGCCTCTGGTAACACCGGTGGGAAGAGCAATTAATCTTCTGAAGGCGGTCTCCTCGGAGATCGACGTCTTTCATATTAGTGAAAGAAGGTTCAGAAGGCAAATACTCTTTATTCTGGAGAGACAGGAGTCTTCCTAATGTGGAACCATCTCTCATGCGTTTCTGGTAGTATACTATACACAATACATTATTTTACCTGTTCTCAATAGACGCCTTAAAAAATAATCTTGTAATGTCTGTTGATGAAATAAACTGATTTGATTTGATTTATAAATTTTAAAAGTTAACTATGTTGAAGTATCAGTGTTTCAGCCAAAACAATGGACTATAAAACAAAGAAAAATATAAACAGTACATATGTCATATACCAATGGTGACATCTTTAGGGTGATGTTTGAACTACAATATATTATTCAATCACTTTGCACCTCTGCACTTAACCTTTATATTTAACACCAATTGGGATCAAAATCTAATTTTTTATTTTTTTTATACTTGGCACCTTTGTTTATATCCAGCCCTCAATTATGAATACAATTTATTACAAATCATTTTTTGGCATCGGCCGTGATGTCAATATAAAGTACATCTGATTCAATCACCGGTGACTGCAATGGCGATGAATATGTTTAACGTCTTCTCATTTTAAATTACAATAAAACAGTACGTATGTGTGTCGTAACATTACAAACAGCTGATTAAAAATAATTGAAAATAAAAATATAAAAAACAACAAACATAACATACAAAGAACATGATTAAACCCATATATTGAGCAATTTTTTATACTTATTTCACTAATCTAAAATCTATAAGAATGTAATATAATTATATTTTCTACATTACTTCCGTAGTCACAATTAGTTTGCATAAACTAGGGGATCGGGGGGGAAGTAAAAAAGTTAATCTTTTGAGCAATTCAACGTTTCTAACCGTTACAAATAACAATAAAATCTATAACTACGGACAAAAACCTTGCAAAAGTATTCAAAAATATTTTATTGCATGCTTATTAACCCTCATTGTGCGGCTGATTTCATTCGAAGCTTTTGAGATTATTTTACTCGACATGTTTCAAAGGTTTTACACCTTCATCATTGGGAGAAAGATATAAATCTCCAGAGCATATATTGTTCTCAAAGCTAACTATAAAAAATTACAGATTTATCATAATATTGCGCACACTTTAATAGTAAGGAACTAAAATAAAAAGTTTTATAAAATACAATCATACAGAAGCTATAAATGTAGTCTGCGCAGTGTGAAACCATTTTATTTAACTGCAAACGTAGTCCGCGCAGTGAGAAACCATTTTATTGGACTGCAAACGTAGTCTGCGCAGTGTGAAACCATTTTATTGGACTGCAGTAGTTTACGCAGAGCAAAACTATTTTATTGGACTGCAAATTATTGACGACCTCCGTGGCAGAGTGGTAAGAGCTCTGACTTCCATACCAAAGGTCCCGGGTTCGATTCCCGGCGATGGCAGTTGTATACAAAAAAAAAATGTAGTTTACGCAGAGCAAAACTATTTAATTGGACTGCAAATGTAGTTTACGCAGAGCAAAACTATTTTATTAGACTACAAATGTAGTTTGTCGCAGTTTTTAAACCTTTGATTGGACTGCGAATATTGTTTGCACAGTTTGAATCCTTTGATTGGACTGCAAATGTAGTTTACGCAGAGCAAAACTATTTTATTGGGAATGCAAATGTAGCCAGCCGCACAATAGGGGTTAATGACAAACACCAAAGCTCGTTACACCTAATCGATAAAATAATATATTTAAAAAAAAGAAAGCCCAAAAGCCTTATTACATACACAATTATAAAAACCTTTTACAAGACTCGTGAAACTAATTTGTTTTATGGATATATATTATTTTTAATTGTTTATGTCGAAAGAATACTATGTACGTAGCAAGTACAATCGGTTTCTTAAAAACACAAATACGGCATAACACCTTTTGAGATGACAATGTCTCTAATTTTTTAAACAATTTTTCTATCTAGAAAAACTTTACCTTGTATACAACACAACAAGAATTGTAGAATTCAGATGAGTGAAATGCATGTGGAAAAGAAAACGCAGATCAAATTTATGTTCTCAATTAATCTGACATTAGATATATCTGAATCACTTTACGAAAAGATATAAACTACAAATCAATACAGATACCGATATTACGTATTTTCAAAATTATAAGATCGCATTGTAAGGAGTGTACAAATGCAACAATCGTACAATGGCGAAATATAAATTAGATATTTGGCATGAATTTGATCAAATAATAATTTAAAAAAACTGCAGATTTTTATAAGTAGGAGACAATAATCAATTACGATTTTTTTTATTAATTAGAATACTGCTTTTTTCACTTCTGTGTTATTTTTCTCGACGTGTTTATAATGTTTTTCACCCCAGAAAACTAACTAACTAACCATCACGCCGTCTCTCCGAAGGGGTAGGCAGAAATAATGAACTGCCACACTTTAAACCACAATTTAATCGATGCGGCACTCCATTCTTCTCTTTTCGCCCCCTCGGGAGACGCGGTGTGATTGGTTGTGAACCTCATCGCCACCGATAGGCATCTCCAAGAAAACGACATAAATTTTATGTTTATATTGTTCTCCGGATGATGACGGTATAAAACTAAAAGTGGAGAAAAATAAACTCAAAAGTGGAAGAAACAGTGTTTTAATTCTTAAAAAAACGTCATAATGGAATTCCACAGTACGTCTTAAGGGGGTATTCTAGTGTAGAAAATTTAAAAAATCTATTTGTCTAAGTTTAGACCTCTTAGAGGATTTTCTGAAATTCTGAATATTTTCTAACTATTTTCTTGACGCACCGACTAAATCTGTCCAGCCTGACGAATGAACGATAGACCTACGGTAGGCTCTGATTACTTGGGAAGAGTCCACATTATGAAAATCGACTTCATGGAAGGTCGAAAATTGTACGAGGCTGAGAAAATTATTGAGAGAGTTATTATTATTTTGTATATTGTGATTATAAACAATTGGGAATCGATATTATTCTGTAATGTTTATAATTTTTTTGAATAAATTGAAATTGTACTATTTTTTGTGACCCCCACTTTGCCAGCCTGAACCTTTTTGGATTATGGATTTTTTTTATTTATAATTGTACTTTTTTATATTGATGAAATATCAATTAAAAATATATGAAAAAATGGATGGTAAAAATATTTAGAGTTTTTTTTTTATAGCATCTGAAAAAAAACCTTAAATTCGGGCGTCTAGACCAGAATACCCCCTTAAGTTTATCAAAAATTAATAATCAATTAATATACAATTTTATATGTGAACCTTCATGATATATGAGATCAATATAAACTGCTATTAAAAGGCAAATTGTAAATAAATTGGTTGCAATTTTTTTTACTGTCATTTCACTAGTCAAAAATTACCCAGATAAGCGCAGGGACTAAGATTGAATGTGTTATTTAAAAAAACTTGATTGGTTTCCAATTAATTAGAAATAATTATCACAAAGCATATGAATAAAAAAACAGACGTATCGGGGGACTAGAATATGTAGCTGATAAAGCTGGCGCTCCACGCGTTGACAGCCGTCCAGGGCGGGAAGTTGGTGACGAAGGAGTTCAGGACGGAGTCCGCCTTGTACGGCCCGTGCAGGTGGTGGCCCACGATGTTCATGTCCAGCCAGTGGTCGGGCGGAGAAGTAAAGGAGTGCTGGAAACAATAGTAAACGTTAAATAATTCGTACATATTCACAAAATGAAGAACGCATGATGAAATTAATTTAAGATCTGGGAAGTGGAAAGTGACTGATTTATTATTTTTTTTCTTGTATACAACATGTCGTTTTGACCCAATTACTGTATACAATTTATTTTAGCTATTATATTGATTCTTATGACATGTGATAGGTAGCCAATCTAGCGCCATTTTATTGTCAAGAGAATTCTACACCAGACCAAAGACAGTGCGACAATCACACTGCCATCGCCGGGAATCGAACCCGGGACCTTCAGTATAGAAGTCAGAGCTCTTACCACTCTGCCACAAAGTGTTATTAATTTATGAAAAACTTCATAAATTAATTTCATAATGTGCAGTTCGTATTCAGATTACAAGTTTGCCATTAATTTTCACACCTTGGACTCTCTTGAAGATAGGTGAAGACTTAATAATACGATGTTGTTTTACAAAATTTTACACTTCAAAATAAACAGCTCCAAACTTCTTAGCAAATTGACATTTAATACACTTATGTTTGGTACAAGACACACCGCGAGCCAAGTATTTCACTTTCCTGCTTATTGCACCAACTATGCTCAAAGCGCGGCAATGTATCGGATATGTGACAGCTTCATTTTTTATTTGACCATTCTATATTTGATTAATAAAACCGATACTCAAAAGGTGCAAATAATTCAAAATAAAACAATGAGAATTGTACTGAGGGGCACTAGACGTGCACGAATTAAAACCATGCTTGAAGATATGAAGATGTTATCAATTAGACAGAGGGTCACCTTAAATAAACAAATTTTTGCTTACAAATTGAGAAGTGGGCTTCTACTTAAATATTTGTGTGACCAGATTGCTTACAATTATGAAATACATGGGTACCCAATGAGAGACAAAATTAATTTTAGAATTAATAGAACATTATCAAAGGGTTCCGAAAACAGATTTTTTTTACAAGGGTTTGAAAGTATTTAATAGCTTGCCGCAAGTCACGAAGGACTCAGATAAAGTTCACAAATTCCGTGACCAATGTGTAGTGTACATCCGGTCTCATTTTTAAGTTTTTAAGTTATTTATCTTTTTATTGTTGTTAAATTTCTACTTTGTGTGTTTTGTGCCTATTTGCACTTTTTAAAATTTGTTTTCATTATAAATTTAACCATTGTGTATTTAAAAATAGCACATATTAGTTGTAAGAAATATGTAATTTTTTAAAACTAAATAAAGTGATTTAGTGATTTAGTAACATCAATGTTTTCCATCTAAACAACTGAACAAAGGTGAATTAAAAAAATGGTTAGCAACCTTTCCGCATGAATAAAATTATAATACAGGATGTTTTTTTTAGAGGTATACAATACATATTCAAAATGAAAAAAAAGCACATTAGAATAATGTTAATGTCTATGATATTGGCTTTATTTAATAGAAAATTTTATGTCATTATTATTTAAATATGATTTCGGGCATATGAGCGCCACGGCTAGCTCGAATGAAGCGCAATTGTGAAATCCAATTTTCGACAATTGTCGTCTTTGTGGATGCGTATTATCCGACACTAGAGTGTACGTGGTGCGAAAACGATCCACGGTTTTCCGAATAACTTGCTCGGATGGACGATTATGTCGACCGTACAATGGACGCAGTGCACGATAAGTTTGGCGAACCGAACCATGATTTTCAAAATAAATTTGCAAGCGCTGTTCTGACTTCCATCTATTCATGGTGAAATGGCAAAACGTACTGACTACAAATCAACCGTCAACTGCCAAATTGACAGTCTGTGATAACAATGTTGCCAGTTTAAAAACCAAACCTCTAAAAAAAACAGCCTATATTACTTTACTTTTATTTTCATCTATTTATTTCGTTAAAATATTGAATGGTCTACGAATACAAGATGCACTATTCATCAAGCAGAAAGTATTTTAATTCAACTTTTAGACAAAAACAATCTTCTTCGATGGCCCTACAGCCCATATCGAGCCTTAGTCTCCAGTATTCTTCGCCTCCAACTCCTCCTGTCCTCCGCTTCGACCCTCCAATCTGACACTCTTAACAATCTTGCTCCATCTCTCCCAACTTCATCCTCCCACAAAAAATACAAAAACAATCACCATCAATATTTCTCGATGGATTAACGAAGATATATTGTTGTTTGGCATTCTAAGGGAACATAGAGATAAGTTATTAATCGATGCTTCTTATTAAAAAATAATTATAAAGTGCATATATTGAAAGCAAATATTTTACCACAATGTCGAGATGGAAATGCCAGGGGATCTCGTGGTCAGAGCCGGCGGCAAAGTAGATGAAGTATGTTTCCCGACCGTTCCATGGCGGATTGGCTAAGGGCTTCACGTCCGCCAGGATACTCCAGCTCCGCAGCGAGGCACCCAGCACTGGGGACAGCATCACTCCAATGTGGTCGGGACCTTGAGACATACACAGCATTCAAAACACAATTTACTACTCTACACCAGTGATTCCAAAAGGTGTCGTCATAAGGGCGCCGCGAAATATTCAATTAAACAATTCGGCAAATTTGTTGGAATTCCACATTCTCGAAATTTTTGCGCCTACAATCGTGTATGCTGACAAAATTCCAAGAATTTAGCGTTAAAGTGCACTTCAACTGCGTATTGAACCCTTATTGATTATTTAAAATAGAGTTTTACAACATTGTTCAAGAAACAATAAATAATTATTCAGCCTTGTAAAGTCACATACGGAAAATTATTGATATAGAGTTTTTCAAAATGTAGTGAATTGTCTCTTTGGTGACATAAATGAAATTTTTGTGACATTCCAGATACTCCTCTCCGACTCCGAGAATAAGAGAAACGCAAATAAATAAGTAAATGTTTAAATATCAACCCGCACAATCATGACTATTTTATTAATAACACAAGATTATCTAACTCAGATCGCGTGCGTGATCTCGGAGTCACAATAGACTCGAAACTCACTTTCGTAAGTCACATTGATGGCATTTTAGACAAATCCTGCAGGACATTAGGATTCATATTGCGTACATGCAAACCCTTTCAGAACATCACAGCCCTCAAAGTTCTTTATACAACCATGGTTCGCTCACTACTCGAATACGTATCTCCCGTTTGGTCTCCTTACTATGCAGCGCATATTCAACGCATCGAAAGAGTCCAAAAAATTTTCATTAAACACATTAATTTCAAAATGTGCAGGTCATTTGCGAATTATAATTCTGCCCTTAAATTTTATTCCTTGGACTCTCTCGAAAATAGGCGAACAATTAATGATATGATGTTGCTTCACAAAATCATTCACTTCAAAATAGACAACTCCGAACTTCTTAGTAAATTATTACTGAATACCCCTATGCTTCGCACAAGACACACTGCGAACCAAATATTCCACCTTCCTGCTTATCGGACTAACTACGCTCAGAGTGCGGCGGTGTACCGGACGTGCGACACGTACAATAAGTGCTTTAGTAACATCGATGTGTTCCATCTTAATGAAAGTGATTTTAAAAAAATGGTTGGAGCAACCCTTCGGGGCGAATGAAATTAGTCACTCTATTTTTTTTTTTTTTCTTTTCTTGTCTTTTTCTTTTTTCTTTTACATTTTAAAATTGTATTTTATTTTTAATTCATTATTACTAATAGTTTTCTCTTTATCTTATAAAAGTGTTACTTTATTACTCTTATATATTTAACCTTATGTCAGTTGTTATATAATATTTGTGGTAGCATGTAATTGGCCATGTTTTGTTGTCTCTATGTGTTTATACTCATATACTGTAATTGCTGTTTGTTACCCTCGATAATAAAAAATAAAATAAAATAAAATATATTTTTTTAAATGTAATTTAAGAGCCAATAATTTTGTAACAACAATAACAAACCATCACGCCATTTCTCCGCAGGGGTACGCAGAGAGAATGGACCGCCACACCAATCTATCCTGACATACACCTCTAGCTTCCTCCACATTCATATGGCGAGTCATACATGCACGTCGATTCTTCCGGCTTCTAACATGACCAACCTTTAAAATTTGATTGATTTGGTAATGCCATGTTTTCCTTGGTCTACCTCAACTCCGTACTCCATTTACATCATTAACGTATACTTTTTTAACCATTCTTTCTTCACCCTTGCGCTCCATATATCCGAACCAACGCAGCGATCCTTTCATAACTTTGTTTTCTTCTATCTCTATCGCATTTATTCTGCTCTCATTTTTCTTCTGCCAGTTCCATGCTTCCATACATAAGGGTTGACAGCAGAACTCCATTGTGAACGGCCATTTTTGCATTACCCGCACCAATCCTTCTTTAAACATCACTGTCCGTTCGACCATCCGCTGTGAACATGCTACCTAAATACACAAATTCCCTCACCTGTTCCAAGTTTTCTTGGTTCACACTTTAAAATATAACACATAAAAACACATTAAAAAAAAGAGAAAACAGCATTATTGAATAGTATACCTGTCATCTTAAAGTGGAACCTGGTGGTGGTGGGGCCGACCGCCTCCCGGGCGGTGAGCTGCAGCGTGGCGGGGGCGGGCAGGGCGGGCGCGGGGCCGGGCAGCCAGTGCGTGTGGCGGATCAGCTGGCGCACCGGCAGCAGGTAGGGCAGCCCGTAGTACAGCAGCTCCTCCGAGTCCGGCCCCCCCATGGGGTAGGCGCTGCGCATCGAAGGCACTGCGCACATTTACAAAATTATTCTTATAAAGTTGAGTGTGAAGAAATCAGCTCTCGAATCATTGGTGAAATTATTCAGTTAATTGAAGAATTTTTAACTATAAAACATTTATTTTATTTTACATTGAAAAAACTACCATGTAAAGGATGGTCTTACAGATTAACATATATACAACTTCCAAAAATTTGTCAGGCATGGTGGTCATAAGAAATAAAACGTGGAATGGGGAATGTTGTATTACATAAAGCGTGCGCTTAACCCAACCAATGACAGGTCACAAGTCCTGTAAACACCTCGATCAACCATATCCTGTTTCATATTCTGTTTCCAATTTGCATCTTCGTCTCTATTGAGATACAATTGATTCTATAAAACATTATTTGCGTGAATGAATTTCAGAAATGTCTTCTATATTCGCCTTCTCTTTATGTTGTGGATTCATATTTGAATAAATATAATGACTTAATGACTTATAATGACACTTAGTCAGTGGCGGTACATCCATACAAGTCGAGAAACTGGGCTTGCCTTAAAAAACCTATATTTAACCGCCCTACCTTCAGGTAATTTTCTGAGAAACGTGCAAAAAAAGCAGGTTTTTTATTAATGAAATTTAATTATATATTAATTGTATTTTTTGAAATTACGAAACGTCAAATACTCGGCCGCACACTTCGCCTGCCCCTTGTAAAACTATCATATTTATGAAGACTTGTACTCGAGTGTTGTTAGCACACGCGCGTATCTCTAACAGTTTGTACATTTTAGGTACATTACTTTTTCTCAAGCGTGTACGTGATATGGGATAGCGCAGAATTGTACTGACTAAATGACTCCACCAACATGCGCAGAAATGAACTACATGTATGTTTTGTTTCACTCATACGCGGCGAATTTTATTTCACTTGTACGTATCATAGGTGAGACGCCCGCCAAATCGCCTACGTCCACATGTTTTGTTTCATGTTTTCGATGGGCTTGCAAAATGTAAAAGGGTCTTTGTCGTACTTATGTATTTTTGGCTTGTAATCATATAACTAGGTGCATATATACCAGAAGATATCTACAATTTTTCATATGGATTGGAAGCCGGGCTTTATCACTCTGAAGTATGTTACTATTCGATGTGTCACGAACTTCATTTCTATTGTCAGAATGTTATCTGTCATTTACGTTATGTGCAGAAATGTTATGGAAAGAAAGAGTATGTAATTTCTTTATGAATATTTATTTATAATTCCTTGCCTTGCCTTACTGGTTAACCCTAGGCACGCCGCTGCACTTAGTATATCAACACTTTATTTCACTTATCAGAGACATATTTCAGTTATGACATAACCTTTATCAATGTTAAAATTTTGAACATAGAAAAGGGTTATGTACCGAAGTGCAGTTATATTTAATCAAATATGAACCCACAACACAGAGTGAAGGCAAAGAGATAAAACCTATCTATTTAAAAGCATTCTCACCATAGCCGTCAACAGAATGCGGACTATTAGCATCCAGATCTATGATCCAGAAACCAGAGCTCTCCGCGGAGACATTGCCGCTGCGGTCCAGGAAGGAACGGTGCGCGTGGGTTACCATGAAGCGCTGCGGTGCCGGGCGTGCCACGTCTCCGGAATACGGGAAGCCCCACGGAGTCAGAATGATGAGGCCCACGCTCACCAAGATTACGCCCAACATCCAATTCACCTGATATACAAAATTTTCATATGAAGCATTCACTTTGTGGTTAGACATTTTAGAATAATATATATAAAAACTAACTAACTTTCCATCGTGTCGTCTCTCCAAAGGGGTAGGCAGAAAGAATGGACCGCCACACTGTTCTTTCCTGACATAAATCTCTCGCCTCCTCAACATTCATACATCGTGTCATTAATGCACATCGATTTCTCCGACTCCTCACGTGGCCGACATTCAATATTTGATTTATTTGTTTGTGCCACGTTTTCCTCGGTCTTCTTCTATTTCTATTTCTGTTTATATTCTATTCTTCTTCTTCTTTCTGTGTCCTGTCGGGTCTACCTAACGTTGACTATCACCCTTGAGTAGGCCTCCCTATCCTGGGCAGCTCGGAACAGCTCCTCCACGGTCCTCAGCCCTGTCCACTCTCGGATGTTTCTCAGCCAGGAAACCTGCCTTCTCCCAACACCTCGTCGACCAATCTTACCCTTTAAGATCAAATGTAACAGTGCGTATTTTTCGCCTCTCAGAAAATGGCCCAAGTAGGATACCTTACGAACTTTGGCTCTATGGAGAACGTTTGTGTTGCTGACCATGTCAGTCCAGGAGATGCGTAACATCCTTCGGTGTATCCACATCTCAAAGGCCTCTAATCGGTTGTTGACTTTAAGGGTCCATGACTCCACCCCGTACAACAGCACTGACCAAACAGTAATTAATAGCACTGACCAAACTACATAAGGGAGTATGGTAGTTATCCATGGCTCTATCCCACGGCATTTCTTTTGGGAATGCTCGGAACCAATTCTCTACAGCTTTGAAGAGATGGACATCTAATTACCCATTTCTTTAGATTAATTAGGGGATACTTCAAGAACTCGGCCGTACTGGAGGGTGTTCGGCTTTTTGTCCCCGATAGATATCTCCGACAGCGACAGCACAGATTGTTTTACCTACCGGCCGCCAGAACCAATCTGCCTCTGGTGACACCGGTGGGAAGAGCAATTAGTCTGCTGAACACGGTCTCCTCGGAGATCGACGTCTTTCATGTTAGTGAAAGTACGTTCAGAAGGCAAATACTCTTAATTCTGGAGAGTATCCTGTCTTCCTAATGTTGAACCATCTATACTATACATAATATATTATTTTACCTGTTCTCAATAGATGCCTTAAAAATAAATTTTGTAATGTCTGTTGATGAAATAAACTGATTTGATTTGATTGATATTATATTCTATTATGTAACGTAATTGTAAGTAGAGTTAAACAATACCAGTTTCCAGGGAGACTCGGCGCCCAGCACTAGAGGACCCACCCAGCCCAGCACGAAGAGGAAAAGCACGCTTACCAAACCTCCTACCACCGGCTGAAACAAAATCATAATTAACAAACATATATTACCCCAACACATATTTTTTATTATTACTGAAACAGCGTCATCAGACTACATAAGATACATAAGCCAACAAGTTTAAAAAAGACAACGGAGGAGACTCTTAATATCTATTAATCCTCGATAGAAGAAATACTTTGGCAAATTAGCACGGAGATAGTCTTCTTTTTCTTCTTTTTGTCCTGTCACACCTCCGTGGTGCATAGGGCCTCAAGGAACCTTCTCCACCCGACTCTATCGCATGCCTGATGCCTAACATCATCTCAAGTGAGGCCTGCTGCCTTAACCTCGTCCTGCAGGGCTCTTCTCCAGGTGACTCTAGGTCTGCCTCGCTTCCTCTTTCCCCCCAGTGTCAATGCATTGGTTCGGAGCAGACTCGTAAGTGGTTCAGTGATATAGAGTTCTCACGAGGCGAGATATTTCGTTATGCTGGAGAGGGTTCAGAAAAAAATCTTAGGTATCTCTACATGAGGGAGTATGGTAGTAATCCGTGACTCTATCCCACGGCATTTCTTTTGGGAATGCTCGGAACCAATTCTCTACAGCTTCGAAGAGATGGGCATCTCATTACCCATTTCTTTAGATTAATCAGGGTATATTTTGAGAACTCGGTCGTGCTGGAGGGTGTTGGCCTTTTTGTCCCTGATAGATATCTGCGACAGCACAGATCGTTTTACCTACCGGCCACCAGAGCAAATCTGCCTCTGGTGACACCGGTGGGAAGAGCAATTAGTCTGCTGAACGCCGTCTCCTCAAAGATCGACGTCTTTCATATTAGTGAAGGTACGATCAAGGGACAAATACTCTTGATTTTGGAGAGTATCTTGTCTTCCTAAGAGAGTCCCAGAATATTATATAAAGTTATTACAGGACTTACAATATCACCACACAAGTGGTGATATTCTGTAAAATTCTCAAAAGTCAAGTGACGAAAGTTGCACATAGCCCAGAGAGATGTGGTACGATGACTGTGACTGTAGTGGAAAGTTCATTATAAATCCAGAAACTGTTATACAAACCTGATTGTTCTGTTTTGTTGTATAGAAGTGAGGAGTATTACCTCGGGATATAGGTTATTGCCTACGCGGCCCATAATAGGTAGAACCATGTAGACGGCGCCCAGCACAAGGTAGTAGGTCTGCACAAATGGAAGAATCATCCCCGCCAGATACAGAAACAGTCTACGCCAATCTGCAAGTATTCAATGTTTCATCTATTAACACAGGTTGCACACCTCCCTGGAAAGAAGTGGCGGTACGTCCATACAAGCCAAGAAGCCGGGCTTGCCTTAAAAGATCTATAATAAAATTATATTTTAGCGAGTTTGAGCCGTCTACGAATAAAAAAATATTTTGTAATTCGCGCGAGTTAAAGGAATTTAATTTGTTGCGTTGCAAATGACTCCGCTGACATGCGCAAAAATGACCTATGTGTACATTTTGTTTCACTCATACGTACCGTAGGTGAGATGCCCGCGAAATCGCCTACGTCCACATGTTTTCTTTCATGTTTTCGATGGGCTTCATATTGGGCTTGCAAAATTTAAAAGGGTCTTTGTCGCACTTATGTATTTTTAGATTGTAATCATATAGCTAGATGCATATATACCAGAAGATATCTACAATGTTTTGTATGGATTTGAAGCCGGGCTTTATCACTCTGAAGTATGTTACTATTCGATGGTCATGAACTTCATTTCTATTGTCAGAATGTTATCTGTCATTTACGTTATGTGCAGAAATGTTATGAAAATAAAGATTATGTTATTTCTTTACGAAACATTTATTCATAATTCGTATCTCGGTGTTAACAAATTTAATCAAATTTATTATTGACTATTTATAGCTTATTTCTTATTAAATATATTTCTTTTTGTATACGTAAATACATTATTATACTATAAAAGAACATGAGTTTGGTGACGCAGAAATTGATTTTTTGTATAGATTTAAAATGCGCAGGAGTGAACGGGAATAGGCTGAAGAAGAAGAATATTGAGTCTGTAAATATGTAATATATATCACGACTTTAACCAGTGACTATCAATTTACATACTAACGAAGCACTCGCAACCTTAATTATTTTTATGAATTATAACGGTTTGAATTAATTCATTGTTATCTCCATTTTCTGACACACCCTGTAGCGCATAGGGCCTCGGGTAACCTTTTTCACCCGACTCCATCACACAGATGATGCCAAACATCAAATCAACTCATAAAATCCTCCAAGAAACCCTCCTCTTACCATCTAACAATTTCTAACCTAAAAAATTTCAAACATGTGGGAAACAATAGCCTCCAGGCTGGTACTCGCGAGAAAACAATAAACAAAAGTAATACCGTTCCAGTGTGCTGCCAGGTAGTGTCGCAGGACTCCAGCCAGCGAGGGGCAGAGCACCCAGAGGAGGGCCACAAAGCCGGAGCGCACACGCAGCACCATACAAACGGCCAGAAGCAGCCCCCACAGAATTCCCAGCGCGTCCGTGTACAGCTGCACCAGAGCCCAACCCCACAGCCGTGGATTCTGCAGCAAAAACAAGACCACCAATTTGTAAAAACTGTCTCAAAAATTCTTATTATTTATTGTTACTTGAGCAATAATGTAAAACTCAATATTTAACTGTTTATATAATTGGGTAAAGTGGAAGGACGTCGGGGAGTCGGTAGAAGGCAGCTATCCTGGCTGCGGAACATCAAAGAGTGGACAGGAATAACAAGAGTTCAGAACCTGTTCCAAGTGGCGCAGGATAGAGATGCCTTTGCTGCAGTGATCGCCAACGTTGGTGGGACCTGACACGACACCGAAAGGAGAAGAAGATAATTGAAACATCTGTTTTCTAGAAGTTTTATTATAATTTATGCTATGTCATGTTTTGCCTTGCAAACGCATTACCAAATGTCAATTGAAGGGCATTTGATGCCTTTCCCAAATAGAAAATTTCTGTATCTTGTTCCAATTTCTCGCCATTCGCTATATCACAATCCGTCATTGAGATATAAAAGACATGATTGAGTATATGTGGAATGTTAAACAAATGATTGAGTGTATGTGGAATATTAGCCAAATGATTGAGTGTATGTGGAATATTAACCAAATGATTGAGTGTATGTGGAATATTAGCCAAATGATTGAGTGTATGTGGAATATTGAAAAAATGATTGAGTGTATGTGGAATATTAAACATATTATTGAGTGTATGTGAAATATTAAACAAATGATTGAGTGTATGTGGAATATTAAACAATGGTTGAGTGTATGTGGAGTATTAAACAAATGAATCTCACGGCTCTCTGTTTAGCGGTGGCAGCAAGTAGGCAGACAGCCGGGACGCAGATGGTCTGCGTAACGTAGAGTGCGTAGAGCCAGGAGGGACGCGCGAACCAAGCCATAGCCCTGCCCAGCGCCGTGAGCAGTGCCGCCAGCCCCAGACAGGAGCCCAACGTCACTATCCATGACAGTACGAGGAACAGGCAGGCCTTGCGCAGGCAAGACAGGTACACAGAAACCTCGATTCCTGAAAATTTAATAAAATTATCCATTAATGAAAATTGATATTTGTATACAACAAGTCGTTTTGAACCCAATTATTGTATACAACTGATTTTTTTTAGCTACAGTAAAAGTCCGATAATTCTAAATTCAAGGGACCGGATTTCCCGAAAAAATTCGAATTACGAATTACGCGATCACTAAAAAAAAAAAAAATTGCGCCAACTGCTGCGGCTTGGAACATCGCGGCCATTTTTTCGTTCTGTCAAAATAATAATTATAAAGTCAAGTGTTCATAATAATAATAAAAAAAGTGTTTGGATAGCATAACGACGTTTTTGTAGGTCAAATGGCGGTTTGAAATCAAAATCAACATTTTTATTAGTTAAAAGAATCCTATTAAGACAGGCATCTTATACGAATAAAAAAAAAACTATATAAAAATTAATACAGTTAAACCTGGATTTTACGTTTTCCCGCCATTTGCGTGTAATTATTTCAGTCCAGTAGATTTTATTAGGTGTATAACTTTACTTCTGCCGTTTTGCAATAGATGGCAGTAGCGGTAAGTGGTAGTTGGAATAAATAGATCATAGATGTCATACAATAAGCTTCAGTATTTGTAAACACCATAGAAATATTAGTCGATTTGTGTCTGCATCATAAAGTTTTTCCCGATTAAACATGTCAGCTTACGAGCCAAATTCTCGTCATTTGCGGGAGGTTTTAATTTTATGCTTTAATATGAAGAAATCTGCGGCTGAGGCTCATCAAATGCTCTCAAATACCTATGGTGAGGCCGCTATTAGTGAAAGAACGTGCCGAGAGTGGTTTCAACGCTTCAAGAACGGTGATTTTAACGTCGAAGACCAGCATGGCGGTGGAAGAGAGAAGGTTTTCGAAGATGCAGAATTGGAGGCATTACTTGATCAAGACTCGTGTCAAACGCAACAAGAATTGGCAGGATCATTGGGAGTGACGCAACCAGCCATTTCAAAACGCCTGAAAGTCATGGGAATGATACAGAAACAAGGAAATTGGGTGCCGTACGAGTTGAAGCCGAGAGATGTTGAACGGCGTTTGTGTGTTTGTGAACAGCTGCTTGCAAGGCAAAGACGGAAGGGATTTCTGCATCGCATTGTGACTGGGGACGAGAAATGGGTTCATTACGATAATACAACGAGAGACATGATAAAGTGATTTTACAGCATGACAATGCTCGACCCCATGTTGCGAAAGTGGTCAAGACATACTTGGAAACTTTGAAATGGGAAGTCCTACCCCACCCACCGTATTCTCCAGACGTTGCTCCCTCAGACTATCACTTGTTTCGATCAATGGCACACGGCCTAGCTGACCAGCACTTCCGGTCTTATGAAGAAGTAAAAAATTGGATCGATTCGTGGATCGCTTCAAAAGATGACCAGTTTTTCAACGCGGGATTCGTATGCTGCCCGAAAGATGGGAGAAAGTAGTGGCCAGCGATGGACAATACTTTGAATCATAAATGTACAACCAGTTTTTTACGATAAAGCCTCGAATTTCGGAAAAAAACGGCGGAAGCAAAGTTATACACCTAATAGTACATTTTTTTTCCACAATGTACGTCGAAAATATTCAAAATACGCGCGCTTGACACATTATTTCGGTCGTGATTGGTCAGCGAGCGACGTTGCGATTGGTCAGCAGACAGCGCCTCACGTGGTGATTGGCCGACACTTTCAATTTTAGCCGTTTTAATCCTATCCTCATTCGGTTTCCGACTCGATTTATTACGCTTTTGACATTCGCGATCGTGTTTACATAGTTGTGAATAAGTTAAGTAAGTAAACTATAATTTCTTTCTAACGCAGCAAAAAAAAAATTCTAGACGAGTTTTATTTTAATATAGTTTTACAAAAAATATTCGGCCTGCTGAGCACTGCGGCATGATTTATTTGCGGCCATGAAAGGGTTAAAAAACTCCCATACCATAGACCACAGAATTTAAATATCTAGATTCCATGCTTGCCGCAGATGCCAGTACTAAAGCCCACATAACATGTAGGATAAATGCTGCCTGGTTCAAATGGCGCTATATTATATCTTTCCAATTCTAAAATAGTAATATAAATTTAACTAACTAACTAACTAACTAACCATCACGCCGTCTCTCCGAAAGGGTAGGCAGAAAGAATGGACTGTCACACTTTTACCGATGCGGCACTCCATCCTTCTCTTTTCGCCCCGCGGGAGACGCGGTGTGATGGGTTGCGAACCTCATCGCCACCAATAGGCATCTCCCGCGCACACTTCCTTCTTCCAACATCCACAAAATAAATCTAAAACAAATAATATAAAATACAATGATATAAAATAAAATAACAAAATAAAAATAATTTAATACAAAATGTAATTTTTAGATGGTGCACATTTGTCTATTTAATTTATGTTCCACGAATCCACCGTTTTTTTAATTTAGCACATAATGTAATAACACATAATGTTTTTCCGATGTTGCACATGTTGACATAGACGATCCGGACTATTGTGTTTATTTAATTTATGTTACACGTATCCACCGTTTTTTAAATTAGCTGTTATATTATTTAATTAATGTTCCACGTATCCACTTTTTTTTATTTGGCAGTAATAAGGCACTTAAAACCAACCAACACCAGCAAGACATTTAACTATTATAAAGTGCGGCAACAATCAAATTGACCAAATCAATTCACTTATACACGTAATTTCGCCAAATTCACGGGAGCACCACATGAACCAAACCAAATTTTCAAAATCAGAATTATAATTCTATAATATAAATTTGGTAATATATAACCTTTCTTCTTGGCCGCAGCAATGTTGAGGTAAATGTTAAGAATGAGGATGGTGAGAGCCGCAATAGAAACAAAACCGGCCAGCACTATGGGCAACCGGACCACAAATGCTCCCAGAATGTCAAAAAACACTGGCTGGCCATCCATCGACGTTGACTGCGATAATTGATATCCATTTGATATACCTACAAAGACAAATAATAGAAAATTACTAAACACATATATTTAACAAGTTAATATGTTTTGATAATATGTTTTGAAAAACCAATCCAAAAAAGCTAGAATGGCAGTGCACAATGGTGTTCTTCTACCGACCCTTATGTATGGAAGCGAAGCATGGAACTGGCAAAAGAAGGATGAAAGTAGAATAAATGCAGTAGAAATGAGATCTCTGAGACGAATGTGTGGATACTCTGTGTATGATAGAGTGTCGAATGAAAATATAAGAAGTGAATGCGGTGCGAATGATGGTGTCATGAACAAAATAATGAAAGGATCATTAAGATGGTTTGGACATATGGAAAGAATGAATGTAGAAAGAATGGTAAAAAATTATATGTTAATGATGTAAATGGAACCAGAAATAGAGGAAGACCGAGGAAAACGTGACACGATCAAATAAATCAAATATTGAATGTCGGCCATGTGAGGAGTCAGAGAAATCGACACGCGTGCATGACACGATGTTTGAATGTTGAGGAAGCGAGAGAAATATGTCAGGAAAGAAAAGTGTGGCAGTCCATTCTTTCTGCCTACCCCTTCGGCGAGACGGCGTGATGGTTATTTAGTTAGTTAGTTATATGTTTTGTGTGATTTTGGGTAACAATGTGTGATTTCTCCTTCTCGACAGATGTTTCGGGTTGCATTCTCCATCTTCAGGGTAATGGGGTGGTGGTGACCAGTCCAATGAGGCTGATTATGCAGTGTAATATAGGAGAGTCTGGTGGTGTCCATCCTTTGAACATGACCATAACAGTCCCTTTTTCGTTGTCTGCTCCATCTTATAATATCCTCAACCTCACATATCTCTCTTATTCTGGTGTTCCTCACGCGATCTCTCAGTGTCTTGCCTGCTATCGTCCTCAGTGTCTTCATCTCGGAAGTCCTCAAAACTTGTTTGGTCCTTTCTGTGCCTGCCCTTGCTTCGACGCCATATGTTATTATTGGTCTTACGCATGCTTTATAGATTCTCATCTTACTCCTAATGGAAGTTTTATTAATATTTGATTAGTCATTGTAATAACGCAACTCACCTAAAGCCAAAGCTAAAATATTATCCCCGGTTCTCTGCAAAGTTCCAATTGGAATTTGATTAACGTTATCAAATTTTGTGTGGTACACATATCCATTCGTACTCCAAGCGAAATCTAACCCTGTAAACAGATATTTCAATTTGATAATATGTATAGACACATAAGAATGAGGCAAAATGTATTAAAATAGTAACTAATACAGTACACTCCCAATTTAATCCGATTTAAAGATGTTAATCCGAAAACATGAAAAAATTTAAACAAAGAGAAATTTAAACAGCTCTTGAGACAGGAATACTTTCCTCCCTTTGTTGACGAAACCACAAAACCATTGCATTATCGAGATCTTCGTAAATCACAACTTCATAGTCTTTCTACCGATCATGCCTTTGGCGCTATCCGAAGTTCTCGCAAAATCAATTTTCTCTTTTTATTAACGATGTCCCGTATAGTTGAATCACCAACAATATATTGATTCAATAAATATTTAACCGTTGCACCATTTTCAAACATTTGAATTATTTCGAGTTTTTGTTCAATTGAAAGTACGACGACTCGTTTGTGTTTATCCATTATTATAGACACTTTTTCACGGTAATATAAAATTAACGATAATGTTTTATGAGTATGAACTATGCTGCAGGTGCTTTATTGCAAACACGAAACGACTCTAGAGCCACAAACATATGTTGGCGGTGGGGCAAATGTGAACTAAACGCCCAATGTCATTGTGACAGATTTGAGTTTTTTTTTTTGCATTATAAGTACTATTGTGAAATATTTTTGCTTTTATAAAATATTTTTTCAATGAAAAGTGTCCCAGGTAATCCGATTCCCGGTTAACCCGACCCCGGAAAATCGGGAGTGTACTGTAATTAATATTTATGACAAACCTGATATTTTCCCAAAATCTCTGAATATTCTGAAATCTGTATCTCCCGGAATGAGTCCGCTATCAAATATTTCCTGGGCGAGGGAAGATGCGTATGGGTAAGGCACAGTCTGAGAATATATCTGAAATAAATTTAGATTGGTATTAACAATGATTTTAAAACCATTCTCCTTAGAGGTTAACCATAAACATTTTTCTTCTTCAAGTGCCCTGTTGGGTCTCCCCAAGGTTGGCAATCACCTCAGCGAACCTGTCCCTGTCCTGCGCCGCTCGGAACAGCTCCTCCACACTTCGGATGCCGGTCCACTCCCTCACGTTCCGCAGCCAGGACATCTGTCTCCTACCGGGCCCTTGGCGTCCCTCAATTTTTCCCTCCAATATCAGTTGGAGAAGGTGGTACTTTTCCCCACGCAGTACATGACCCAGATAAGAAATCTTCCGAACCTTGTCTTCCTAATGGTAAACCTTCTCTCATGCCTTTCTGATAGTATATTACATACAATATATTATTTTATCTGTTCTCAATAGATGCCTTAAACCATTATTTTGATTTGATTTGATTTCAATACTGTCAACAATAGACCTAGAATTGTTTTACTCTATTAACTAAAAACATGGCATCATTAAAACCGACATTAACACAAACTAAAAGTCAGGAAATACATTAAAAAAAAAACGGACTTTTAATGACAAAAAAAATAATTCCATAATGGTTTTAACATATATAAATCAAAACACGTCATGTGTATGATAAAAAAAATATGCAAATTGGTTTAGCACACACATTACATAAATACATTTAGATTTTTAAGGTCAGAAATATGTAAATTATTTAAAGCAAGAAAATCTTAACACCTAATAATATCATAATAAAATATGAAATTGACTTCTCATATAATCGATCATGTTTATTGATTTTATTAATCAATTATTTTAATAGGGCATTAAGGAGCAATTATAAAACTTTTTTGTCAGGTCAATTTATTATAAAATGACTACTGGTTATTTTTGTTTAGATAATAAAAACTAACTAACTAGCTAACCATCATGCCGTTTCTCCAGAGAGGTAGGCAGAAAGGATTGACTGCCATACCGTTCTGTCCTGACATACCTCTCTAGCTTCCTCCACATTCATACATCCTAACATGCATGCTCGTCGATTTTTCTGACTCAAATTAAAAACTAAAACCAAATTTAATTATGCTATGCTTTCCTTGGTCTTCCACGGCTTCTCTTTCCACTCACACTGCTTGTATGCAACATTTTAACCATTCTTCTCTCGTCTATTCGTTCCATATGTCCAAACTCTCTCAGGTATCCTTTTTTAATTTTACTTATCTGCCTTACATTTCTTCCTCATTTCGTCGTTCGGTATTCTATCATATATCGTTTTCCCTCACATTCTTCTCAGTGATCTCATTTCTACGGCATTTATCCTACTTTCATATTTTTCTTGCCAGCTCTAAACTTCACTTCCATACATAATAATTGGCGCTAGAACTCCATTATGTACTGCCATCTTTAAATCAAGAATAAGAAATTATTGGGTCAATCACCCAAAAGCTAATGAGTGTTTAAGGTCAAACATAATAATTTTGGATTAAACATAATAATTTGGTTTTTTCTTTCTCTTGTAAAGTTGGCAAAATTACTCATAAAGTCTTTGATATTTATTTATTAATCAGTGACCAAGTACATGGTTTAAATACCTCCCAACTGGGGTAACCCGTTCTAGGGAGTACTATATTTATTGGAGTCACAGTAATCAAATGCAATTCAATGTCTCTAAGCGCGTTATGCTATCTTTAACTAGAGCATTGACAACTGCGTATCATGGATACACAATGAACAACCAGCAACTAGCACATGTATCTATGATGAGAGATCCCGGTATATTTACATATACCTCAAGTAAATAACATTAGAGAAGTATTATCTATATCCATAATCGACAGCATTTTTGTAATTGAATTAAAGTTATTATAAAATTGTAAACGTTATTAGTGTTATTATTATTATTGTTAAACAATGGAGTTCTAGTGCCAACCCTCATGTATGGAAGTGAAGCTTGGAGCTGGCAAAAGAAGGATGAAAGCAGGATAAACACCGTAGAAATGAGATCACTAAGAAGAATGTGCGGGAAAACGTTGTATGATAGAATACCGAACGATGAAATAAGAAAGAAATGTAAGGCAGATAACTGCATCATGAATAAAATTAAAAAAGGATCCCTGAGATGGTTTGGACATATGGAACGAATGGATGAGAGTAGAATGGTTAAAAAGTTGTACACAAGCAGCGTGAGTGGGAAAAGAAACCGAGGACGACCGAGGAAAACATGGCATGACCAAATTAATCAATTACTAAAAGGCGGCCACATTCGAAGTCGGAATAATCGACGTGCGTGCATGGTACGATGTATGAATGTAGATGAAGCCCGAGAGGTATGCCAGGACAGAGCATTGTGGCGATCCATCCTCTCTGCCTACCCCTCCGGAGATATGGCGTGATGGTTAGTTAGTTAGTTAGTTTTTGTTAAAAAGGTTAATACATCATTACAGAGTGAGTCAAATCGATGCAAAGGGTATAAGCTGTATTGATTCTTATGACATGTGATAGCTAGCTAATCTACCGCCGTTTTATTGTCATGTGAATTCTACACCAGACCACAGACAGTGTGAGAATCACACTCATCACCTGGAATCGAACCCGGGACATTCAGTGTGGCAGTCATAACTCTGCCACAAAAGTGTTTGATCATAAATGTTTTTAAAAAACATAGTGTTGTGGTTACCTCCATAATCCAGGGGTTGTTGGGCCCGGCCTGGAAGAGCACCTCGCGGCCGCCAGCCCCGCACGCCTCCAGGTTGATGAAGGCCCGCACCTCGTGGGCCCATCTGAACAAAGTAAACATGTATTATGCAAAAGGCTCGAAGATGAACATCTTTGTTGAATATTTCATTTATTTGATCGAGCCACATTTTCCTTGGTCTTCCTCCATTTCTAGTTCTAATAACATCGTTAACATATACTTTTATACCATTTTTCCTTCATTCATTTTTTCCATGTGTCCGAACCATCTTAATGTTCCTTTCATTATTTTGTTCAAAACACTTTCATTCGCACTTCATTCACTTATTATATTTCCATTTGAATTGTACATACATTGTACATTGTAATATGCATTGATTTACATATACATTTTTCATAAAGAGCCAATGAGTGAAATGTTACTTATGAGAGAAATTAAGCTAAAATATGAATTCGGCAAAAGCGCATTGTTTCTCATTCATAATGATGAAGGTTATTAAAGTTTGAAATGCGTTTTTTCAAACAACATTGATTTTTATATAAAAGTTGAAGCCAATAATTATTTATTCTGGTAATGGTGAAAATATTTAATTTAATAACTTGTTAACAAAGCTGTTAAGCTGTATAAATTATTGGAAGTTCAATTTGATACATATTTATGATACAATATATATTAATGAAAATATTGTATATGTTTCAATCTGTGACCAGTTTTGTTCGCGTTGCATCGATGGATTAATTTGATTTAAATAACATATTTACAATTTATGACATTATAGTAGTCAAGTGATTAAATATATGCAAATGAATAGAAAGAATAATAACTTGTGATTACATTTTACAATGGGTAAAACTCTTTTGGAGTTTACGGCCCTCTGAAGTATGAAATTAGTGCATAAATCATAACTATGGATTTATAGAATGAGCGTATCATATTTTTAGTTTATTATAAAATAAATTATAGTGTCATATTTTCGCACTAACTACGCTCAGAGCGCGGCAATTTGTCGGATTAGCGTCAACTCTAATAAGCGTTTTTCTGATATCGATGTTTTATACTTGAACAAGCGTAATAAAAAAAATATTGGGGCAACCTTTAGGCGTAGATGGGATCATAATGTTAGAATATTTTTGTGATTGCACTATTATTATTATTATTATTATTATTTTATAAAATTCTTTTAAACATTTTGTTTGTATTTTTTAAATTCAATTTCGTTCCATACTGTCACATTAAGTATTCTCTTCATTTATATTGTATTTGTATTGTGGTAGCATGTAATTGGCCTAACTTTATTGCTCCTATGTGTTTTTATTTATTTATTTACTTATTTAATAAAGTTATAAAAAAATACAGGAACATTTTACAACTTATAAAACAATTTTATATAAACAATTAATTAATAATATATAAATCGCAAATGAGAAAAACATTAAATATCAGTACATAGAACATATTGAAAGCATTTTCGACGAAAGATCACAAGAGAACCGGCATCTCTTACCTCATTTGACAATTCGTTATATAATTTAAATCTACGAATGTACAATTGCACTTCATTCACTTATTATATTTCCATTCGAATTGTACATATTCGTCTTAGAGATCTCATTTCTACGCATTCATTAATTAAAATTTTCTACCTAATTAAATTTTTTATAATTTTTATTAAAACACAAAGAGCAGATTTATCTTCACATGTTTCAAAAATTATATACCTCCCCCCATTAGCGAGAAGATGATATAAAAATAATTTATGTATTGCATGTTATGGAAAGTTTGTTTTTTTGTACGAAAATCACATTTATTTGAAAGGTTAAACAAAAAACACATCAATCAAAATATTTTTCATAGTTAGCCATTACTTTTCCCATTTTTCTAGCAAAAGATGAATCCATTGTCGAAAAAATGCCTCGTCTTTTGAGTTAATCCAGGCATCGACCCAATTCTTGACATCTGCATATGAATGGAAGTGCTGCTCTTCTAAGGCATGTGTAATAGATCTAAACAAATGGTAGTCAGGTGGTGCCCAACTGGTGAATAAGAAGGGTGCAGTATAATCTCCCAACCCACATTCATGCATGTAGTTTTTGACCGCGATGGCCTACCTCAGCATCTTCATTTCTGCTACGTGTAGCCTCTGTTCTTCTTGTCGTCTTGCGGCCCAGCATTCCGATCCGTAGAGCATAGCAGATCTTACAGCGGTTCGGTACACTTTTCCTTTTATTTGCACGGGTACATTGCCGTCGCAAAGTACTCCTGAAAGGGCACACCATTTAAGCCATCCTACGTTTATTCTATGCTCTACGTCATTTTCGATCGTGCCATCATTATATCTGAAGTGGTCCACCTTTTTTAATGGGATGCGTTCTAGGTAGATATTCATTCGTTGGTTGGGTCCTGGCTCGTGAGAAATTGCAAATCATATGCTCCGTTTTGATTCTGCTGATTCGAAGCCCATTTTTTTCCAGACACATTTGCATTTAAATGTAAAAACACAATGATTGTCTAAATTATAAAATCGAAAAAAAATCATTGTTATAAAATCCAATCTTGTTGGGAAGTGACAGATACGACAACATGACATTTTTCCGATTACCGGCAATAAATAATCTTTTTTACGGCCATGACTGTTGCTTAAAAATATTTAATTCGCGACCTTTGCGCACGCTGACTAGACACCTGATCACTAGACCAATACAATTGTATTTTAAAATTCAAGTGGAAAATGCAACTAAAAGTATAATGATTGTTAATAACATAAAACAGTGATTTGCAAACTACGGCTCGTCAGCCAAATGCGGCTCTTTGGCTACTTGAGTTCAGTTCTTTTACAAATGGTGTATAAAATAATTTGTATTTATTTAAATTTAATAGTATTTCAGGACTTGAACTTGAAACTAAGGCAGATTATGTTGAAGTACTATGTCTGATCTGTATTATTGTGTTACTCTATGGCTCGAAGACTTGGACCCTGAAAGTGCACACTATGAACCGATTGGAAGCATTCGAGATGTGGTTGCACAGGAGAATGCTTCGCATACCGTGGACAGATTTCGTCAGCAATTTGGAGGTTTTGAGGAGAACCAATTGTAGTAGATAACTGCTAAAGGACGTTAAGGTCCGTAAGATTTCTGATATCTGGGTCACATTCTGCGGGGAGATAAATACAGTTTACTCCAACTAATATGTAGGTTTGAATATGAACCTGGCAAAGACCAAGGTGATGAGCACGGAAAGGCTTGAAATCAACGTGGACGGCAACAGAATTGAGAATGTCCAAGAATATATATACCTGGGATACAATATTCGATCGCCGAGATAACCAAACCACAGAGCTAAAAAGAAGAATTGGACTAAGCTAGGCAGCTTTCGGAAACCTGAGCTACATCCTTAAAAACCGGAAAATACCGATCAACCTGAAACGAAAAGTCTATGAAGCCTGCGTTCTGCCAGTTGGTACTTATGGTCTTGAAACTGTTAGATTGTCATCTTAGCCATATTTTCTATGAGGGGCTCACTTGTGTTGGGTGATGAAACCGTGGGAAGCTTGCAGGAGGTTCTCTTCAGCACCGTTGAATAGGAAGATGATGTTGTGTCTCAGGATCTTTGTAGACTGGGACATTACTCGAAGGATCTCCAGCATCACGACGCATCCGGCGCCGTCGTCACTGGCGCCTGAAATATACCATTTGTAACTACATTCACTAATGTTAGTAGTGTAACAGGTATGCAAATATCAGAATGTTAAATTTAATAAAAAATAATTATTTTCTTTCGGGACATAGATGCCCTTCCTCAGTGTAGAAATGTTAACAATAAAATGAGACAAAATCGTTATTATAAGGAATTCAGTCTAGGGGTAAGGTTAATTGTTATTAAATTAGAATTATGGGACGGAGGGAACAAATCAATTATTGGACTAGAAGTTAAGTTATTTGGTTGTTTATAATATCTTCTTTATTTGGCCTGAAACATTATTGTGAAAAGCGTAAAAAAAAGTGTTGAGAAAATGTAATGTTTTAAAAACACATTCAAATGTAAATCCACAAAACTAAATGATGGCGAATATAGAAGAAAGAATAAGAGATTCTCAATTAATTTCTACCAGACATTAATACAAATGTAATAATTAAAATGAATGAAAACATATGTTTTCTAGAAGTTTTATTAAAATTTATCGGAATGACATGTTTCTCCTTTCTAAGGCATTATCAAACGTACATTCAAATTCTCTCTCTCTCTCTTCTTCTCTCTTGGCTTCCCATAACAGTTGCCTCCAACTTCACCTGTCCTCTGCCGCTGTCTTCCAATTAGCCACCTAAGGAGCTGCAACGCAGGGACTCGTAAATCTGGCATCCTCTGTACATGATCAAATAATTCCCACATTCCCATTTATTTATAATAAAACTTCCAGAAAACATGTTTTCATTTGAATCAATTATTTAATATGGAGTTTTGATCATTTAAAAAAATAAAATAAACAAATATAACAATAAATACGAACCTGGACTATCGCTCACAGAATCGAAATGACAATTCAAGAGTAAAGAATGCTCCGAGTTGATCCGTGATCCAATCCTGACCACAATGTTCTGAACATTCCGATAGACCGAGGTCAAACCTTCTAGAAATTCTAGAGGAAAGGCACCGCTCGCCTTCTGCACATCCAACTGTATGACATGAATGTCTCTCGACTCTTTCATTATCTTCTCGATCTTTCCTTTCAAGAGGGCCACTGCCTTGACTTCGCAGGCTTCACTCCCGCTGACCCTGGGCCCTAAGCTGGTCAGCTCAACCAAATCCTCCATCGCCCTTTGCGCTATGAACCTCCCGGGATTTTTGGCCTCATCTGATCTCTTCAAATCTACAGGAAGGATCTTCTCTATGACTACGACGGAGACCATGACGCCTATCACGAATGTGAATACACCAATAAGGTGTATAAACGTGATCGGTTGCTTGATTTCTTTGGCATTTTTACTATTCGAAGAGTTATTGTATGAAAACGATTCAGAACTATCATGGTATCGGCTTCTTTGCCGCACCTATAAAACAAGATTATTTTAATTATAGAAAAATTCAGGAATTAAACATTTGTAAACAATGCAGGGGGTTCAAAAGGGTAGTAGGTCTACGATGAGGTATGTTTTGCTGGAAAGTATGCCTCTAAAAAATGTCATAAGGCGCCATGTTACATTTACAACAGCAACACTACTATCAAGTCCAACTCTCTAGCGTCCACGAGAGGTCTTTCAAAGACACCGCGAACCCCAGGCAATGTGGCACATATTACTTAGTGCCATAGCAGATAGAGAGAGGACGAATGGCGAGCTTCCAGCACCATAAAAATGGATACACCCAGCTAAGGGAAGGTAACCCCGAACGGAAAATCCTCCAGAGAAGGCAAGGGGATACCACTCTGGATGTTTTTCCCCAGGTCATCACTACTACTTATGGGTGATAGTCAACGTTAGGGAGACCTGATAGGACACAGAAAGAAGAAACAATGCAAGAAAACTTCTTGAAATATATTTTTTTATTAAGTATTTAATGTTTTGATAAATATATTATTTCGTAAATATTAAATGCTGATATTCGGAAGGAATGTAGAGCGGAACAAAGTATTATGTAAAAAATTGTTAAAAGATCACTGTGTTGGTTTGGTCACATGGAATGCATGTATGAAGAAAGAATACATAAGAAAGTATACGTCAATGATGTGAATGGAGTGTGGAGTCGAGGAAGACCGAGGAAAACATGGCATGACCAAATCAATCAAATTTAAAATTTTGGCCATGTTAGAAGTCGGAAGAATCGACGTTCGTGTATGACTCGCTGAATGAATGCGGATGAAGCTAGAGATGTGTACAGAGAAGAGAATAGTGTGGCAGTTCATTCTCTGTGTCTACCCTTTAGGAGAAACATTGTGTTAGTTTGTTTGGAGTTGTGGTCATATTTACAAATAGTTAGTAAAAAGAATTGATTAAACTTAAAAATATACATAAAAAAGAAATTATGGAGTTTTGCATTATCGTTCAAGCAATAGTTTTTTTTTTATCTTATGGTAGAATAATTTATAAGCTTATTATCAAAATATAAAAATGATCATATAACGAAAAAATCATGACACGTTAAAATCAATCAAATATTAAATATCGGCCCCTTAAGGGTCGGAGAAATCGACGTGCGTGCATGACACAATGTATGAATGTCAAGGAAGCGAGAGCACGTTAGGAAAGAACAGTGTGGTGGTCCATTATTTCTGCCTACCCCTTCGAGAGACGGCATGATGGTCAGTTAGATAAAAATTATATCAGGTGCGTTAGAAAAATCAAAAATATATTAAAAGGAATCCAAGCCCTACTCAACAAATTACGTAGCCCAATATCTAAATATTCTGATAAGATAATAACATATCAACCTTCCATTTTAACTGCTTGTCTATTTATCAATATTGATATGGACACGGGCGATATCATCATTTTGTGTATACATGTCCTTGACTGAGCTGAAGAAATTGTGTGCAAATTAGATAAATGACATTTTATACATTTTGATATCAAGGTCTTCATTTTTCCATTAGCCATTTCATTTTCTAATTTATGTACCAAATACTTTTGAAAAAAAAAATAGGAAGATAACTGATTTGTTATGTTAGATTATATTTAATAAACTTAAATATTTAATTAATGTTAATTTAGTGTACATAAATAATCAAATCGTGCACCGCCACATAACTATTTTGGTCGTTTATAAAAAACGGGTCCATTTAAAAAAAATCAATTATTAAATAATCTATTTATTGAAAGCTGTGGAATTCCATAGTAATACACTTTGGAAATTTAAAATCGGGTGGTGGTCTAGGGGATGGAATGCTTGACTTCTGATCCAAGGGACATGGGTTCAAGCCTGGACATGACCAGATTCCTTCTTCTTTGATTGTTTATAATCCACAAAATATTTAAAAAAAAACACCACATGTTTATAATAATAATAATAATTAGGCTAATTTGTACAGCGCCGTTTTCGTGAATAGCTCACCTCAAGGGCGCTTAGAGATACCTCCATCTTCAGGTGTAAATATATAATAAAAAAGTATCCTCTGAAACATGTCGTGTTTTTTAATATTTTGTGGATTATAAACAAAGTTATTTTCAATTTCCTAAGTGTATTCTCAATAATTTCTTAAAAGTTTTGTATTTATAATAATCAATATTATAATATTTGTGTTCACTGCTTCATAAAAAAATAAATTACGCATAGTAATTTTATACATAAAGGACTGCATGGCCAAAGGCTAACGGAAAATGTTTTTTTTATGCACGTCGAATCTTCCGATTACTAACATGGCTGACCTTTAAAATTTAATTAATTTCGTCATGCCAAGTTTTCCTCGGTCTCACACAACTCCGTACTCCATTCACACCGTTAACGTATACTTTCTTAACCATTCTTCCCTCATCCATGCGTTCCATATGCCCAAACCAACAAAGTGATCATTTCATAATTTTGTTTATAATACTTTCTTTTGCTTTGCATTTCTTACTTATATCAGCATTTGAAATTCTTTCGTACATCATTTTATCACACATATCTACTACATCTATCTAATCTCACTTCATTTCCATACATCAAGGTTGGTACTAAAACTTCATTTTGAAAGGCCATTTTTGTTTATAACTTATAACTGTCATTTTGTATTCTGAGCATACAGACACATTATATTTTAATTGGCATTCCTTTACACTGTGCAAAGATAAAAGGCGTTTCAAGTTTCAATACGGAATTGTCTTGTTGCTGTAATTGTTGGTAATTCAATGACTCTGTTAAAACTGACCTAAACATATTTAAAAAAAATCATAACTAACTAATTACCATCAGGCAGTCTCTCTGAAGGGGTAGGCAGATACAATGGACCGCAACACTGTTTATTTATGACATATTTCTTTAGTTTCTCAAGATTCAAACATTGTGTCATACGTGTCTCACGTGTCCAACATACAATATTTGATTGTGCCACATTTTCCTCGGTCTTCCTCTATTTCTAGTTCTGTTTACATCATTAACATATATTAAAAAGTACATGTTAACAATGTAAAATAAATTATTATTATTATTTTAATAAAATTGACATAAATGCATTACTGTATCAGGGTTTAAAAATAAAGTAAGTTAATTGAAACAAACACTGATACTATTTAAGAAATATAATTTGCTTAAGTAATTAATGAATCGTGCAAACACACTACAAGACAATGTTACAAAATTTCAAAATCATATATAGATTTAAGTTAATATTAGTGACCTAATTCATCATTCTTCATACGAAAGTGTTGATAATGCATTAACCCATTTCTTCAATATCATGTGCGCAATTAATTAAACTATAATTAATTTTATAATAACAAAACATTATAAAAGGATATTAAGAAAGTACAAACATAATAAAAGCTTTATTTAACAAGTAAGAATGTGGAATTTTTCCAATTGAAATGTACTTGTTAAATAATCAATAAATAAAATCAAAAATTTTCAAAATACAAAAATAATAATTTACCTGAGACCATTCCGACATTACGAAATTTTAACTTAAAGGCACATCTAATTTAATACGCTTTGAACAGAACTACTTTACCCTGCGCTTAACTGGTTGTTGATACGAACCGAAATGTTACACAATTAGTACTACCGGTATCAATTTTGTATAAATGTGTCAAAAGGCCAAGAAAACACGACAAATGACAGTCGCGAGTTGCCGGGTTGCTAGGTAATATTTATTGTGTCAGTTCTTATCCATAGACAATAAATCGATTTTTATTGTTGAATTATGGCACCACCGTTATGCTTCATACGATTTTGCGTAATAAATTTCACAGCGAAGCCATCGTAGCAATAAGCCTCCAGGATAACCGACAGATCCTCACGGACCTGCCGGATCACGTCTCCTCCCAGCACCGATATCAATGACGGCCCTTCTCCCTCCAGCTGAGAATTATTTAGCTCCAACTCCGAAACGGCGACAAGGCAATGTGTCCGCTGCCAAGCATTCGGCCACTAAGCCTCCTAATACTACACGTCGCGAGATGCGGCAACTGTTTATACAACAAAATTACACACCAAGTTCCGCAAGCCTAGTAATATTCCCGCAAGGTACGCCCTCTGCGTAGTCGTCCCCCCCCCCCACCCCCGCAAAGTTTAAGGAAAGCCGAAAGTGCCCCTCTTACCTCCCCATCCCACATAAAACCGCCCAACCCCTACAGTTCGGTATAAAAAACGCCCTACCACGGCAATAATGGCCAGACAGAATTGATGACATCGACCCGATCCAAGTAAATACTCAATTCTTCATCACAGAAACAACAACATTCCGTCTCTCCTGGACTTGCCCTGTCCCTCATTACTGGCACTTATATTACATTAATGTCTACCACAATTTGTAACACACCCTCATTCCCAAATTGCCTTGGCTGCCCCGCACCAATCTCCCCACACCCAGGCATTTCTACAGGGAATAATAACCATGCTGTTGGAGCAATTCTACCGCTCCACCTTACCTAGATCTGATCACCCGCACTGAATCATATGACCCTCTTTGAAAATCTACCACCTGGAGATCATGCGATTATTTATTTCCAACTGAGATGTCTTCCTAGTAACGGAGACTTGGCTGAAGAAAAATTACCACTACAATTTCTCTGACTACGCAATCCACTGCCATGATAGAACCCCCGACCAAGCAGGGGGAAATTCATAATAATCCTTACATATCAGCCCCATATCAGCGCGCTTGAGCGGGTGCTTGAGAGAGCTGGGGATCGACCCGTGATAATAGGTGGTAGGACCCGTGTAACTTCAATGCGCACTCTTCCCTGTGGCATGACACCACAAGGTCCCACTCGAGGAGGGATCGGACTGAAATGGTCGAGGAATTTGTGGCCTCTTCAGGGCTACACGTCCTTAACCTACCAGGTCAGCTCCCTACCTTTGCTGGGCCCTGCGGAGAGAGCTGCATTGACGTCACCCTCTGTTCTGGTTCGGTGTACCCCCGGATCTCCGGCTGGACGGTTCATGAATGCGATGTTCTCAGTGATCATCGTCTCATTACCTTTTCGGTCGGGGGAACGGTGCGGCCGGTGGCCAGGGGTCAGTGGCGGTTCCGGACCTCTCGGGCAGATTGGGACCGTTTCGGCGACGTTTTGAAAGACGAGTTGAGTGACTTGAGGAGGATCGCGTCGGAGGATCCGGATAATTTGGGAAATCACTTCAGCCGTGCAGTGGTTAGGGCGTCGGATCGCGCGCTCGGTCGCACCGCGCCGGGAGGCGGCCACCGTTCAGCCTGGTGGAACACCGACTGCACGGAGGCCAGGAGGGCTTACAGACGTGCCTACAGGCGGGCTGGGGGGGCCAGGAAGGGCGGTCTCTCTTCCCGGAGAGAGGAAGCGCTCCTTGGCGAACTCCGGACTGCCAGGGGAGCATACTCTAAGACCATCCGGCAGGCCAAGGCCTCTTCCTGGCGGGGCTGGGTCACAGAGGTCGGGAACGCCAACCCCTGGACACTCGGTGGTGTCATCGGCAAGGCAAAAGATCCCTGCGGTGGCTGCCTCTCCACTATCATTGCGGGTGGAGGGGTGGAGACCGTGGGCATCTCGGAAACTCTGATGGCGCTACTGAACAGGCTGGCTCCCCTGGAGTCGACGGAGGGCGAGGGTGCTCATCATCAGCAGATTCGCGCCCTCTGTCGTATCCCCCCTCGGGATATCCGGGGCAGACAGCCTGTCGCACAAATCACCAAAGCTGAATTGGATGTCATAGTGAAGGGTCTGGGCCCTGCTAAGTCACCAGGCGTTGATAGAGTCACCGGCGTGATTGTTAAAAAAAGTCTGGCAATTTGCCGGTGAGGAGATGACCCTGATCATGCAGTCATGCTTGAGGAGGGGAGTCTTCCCTACCGACTGGAAGATGGGATCGATCAGAGTCATTCCCAAACCAGGAGATAAACCTCGCGCCGATCCTGGTGCGTACCGGCCGATTACGCTCCTTCCAATCTTTGGCAAGGTCCTGGAAAAGCTGGTGCGCAGCAGACTCGATGCCGCCCTTTCCCCCCCATGCCCTAGGCAGTTTGGATTTGTCAGAGGACGCTCCACTGAGGATGCCATTAAATACGCGCTGGATTGGGTAAGTGACTCTGCTCGAGGGGATAACAAGTACGCGGTGGGTGTGTTTCTCGATATAAGCGGCGCGTTTGACAACGCCTGGTGGCCCATGATACTTTCGAAGCTACGCAGCCGAGGATGCCCTCGAGAATTGTTTAATATAATTTCCGACTACTTCAAAGACAGGAGAGTTGAAATCATCCACGGAGAAACTCGAGTAGAGAGAGAGTCGACGATGGGATGCCCTCAGGGCTCGGTCCTTGGGCCGACCCTCTGGAACGTCCTATTCGACGACGTCCTCCGCTTACCGTTACCGGGAACTAGCACTGTGGTCGCGTATGCCGACGACGCGCTCCTCCTTGTGTGCGGAAAGAGCCGGAATGAACTTGAAATGGTCTCAAATGAATGCTTGAGGATGATTGCGGCGTGGGGCGAACGAAACAAGCTTTCCTTCTCCCCTGCCAAGACGTCCGCCATGCTTCTCCGTGGGAATCTAAGCCGTAACAGAAACCCGACTATACGGATGAATGAATCTGGCATCAGGTTCAAGAGTTCGCTCAAGTACCTAGGTGTTCAGGTCGACATGTCGCTCTCATTCCTGGGGCATGTAAAGGCGGTATCTGAGGGGTCCGCGAATCTGTTCATGCAGGTTAGGCGCCTCAGCACTGCGGCGTGGGGCCTTCGGGCGCCGGCGACTCGGTTACTATACAAAGCCGTGTATGTGCCCCGAATCACGTACGCGGCGGGTGTGTGGTCGGGTCGTCTAGCGGTTCGGACGGTGTCCTCCGCACTGCTGAGGGGCCAACGCGTGCCCCTCTTAGCTCTGACCGGTGCCTACAGGACTGCCGCCTCAGTGGCGCTTCCGGTAATTGGAGGGGTTCTCCCTGCCGATCTGGAGGTGCTGGAGGCGGTTGCCAGGAGACGCCTCAAGCGGGGCGAGAGGGTGACCCATCTGGGCCTCACTCTTGACCCTGAGGAGGACGGACTTACAGCCTTGCGCGGAAGGATAAGGGAGGCTTCCATGTGTGATTGGCAAAAGAGATGGGACGAATCGCCCAGAGGGAGGTGGACCCACTCTTTCTTTCCCTCCTTGAGAAGAAGGATGAGCAGTGAGTGGATCGCCTTGGATCACCACGTTGTGCAGATGCTCTCGGGCCACGGAAACTTCCGTGCCAGGCTCCATGATTTTGGTCTGGTGCCGGACCCGGAGTGTACGTGCGGCGGGGGGCCCCAGACGGCCTTCCACATCCTCTGGGAGTGTAGTTCCCTGGTGAGCGCGCGGAATCGGATGATAGATGATGTAAAAGTGGCTGTCCGCCCGGTCTGGAACTCAGATCTGACGGAGAGTCAACATAACTTTGGGTGTTTGAAAGTATTCGTGAGAGCGTGGATTAATGCATTTGCCGAGGCCGACACTTAGCCGGCCTCCAAGTATATAAGGATGCTGGGGCTACTGCTCCTGGATAGAGGGGTTTTTACGGTTGTCTACCCCACCGGAATTCACCGGAATTTGTGCTGTTTCTTGCCCTCTGAGGGTGCGCTGTTTTCCAGCTGGGAGAGGGAGGTTGCCCCTCTGTGACGGGTCTCGTTCCTCTCCCTGTTGGCCATAATAATAATTTGTGCAGTGGTTTTATTTATTTATTTAATATTATGAAATGCTTCCTAAACCTCGTCCTTTGTCCTACATGCCAAAAACTGTACTCTACGTTATTATTATTATTATTTTTTTTCCCCATCCCGCATTTGTCTCTTCTGCCTCTCCTGTTCTTCCCGCTGTATATTCCTGCGGTGTATATTTTATCTTTTATGAAATGTTCATGTATTATATATTATGCTTATTTATTTATTCAATAAAGTACAGCGGAGCATAGAAGTGAAATTGAGTAGATTAAATGTGGTCTGGCACCCCCTTGTTGTTGCCGTATTTAAATGTAAGTCCCGGATGGACCGGGGACAGGCCCAGGGAGTGTACGAGCGAGGCTGATAAAAGGGCGCCGCTACGCCCTATAACAGCCTCGGGTATGTGGCGGGAACTTCTATGTTCCTATTAAAAAAAAAAAATAATAATAATCCTTACAATATTGCTATTGGAGAGGAGGATGTTGAACATCAGTCTGTGAGATAGGAAAGGTGATCGAGAACCGGCTACAGAAACCCGGGCAGACCACAAGCAAGATGGTCTGATCCAACACTGGACAACTAATGGCTTATGATGATGATGATATTACAAAAAAAATCATATTAAGTGAAATGTAAATGTGTAGATGACTACCGCCACAACAACATAGCATATGTGATGTGTGTTTAGATATATTTCAATAATAACAAACATAGTAATTAGAAGAATTAAATATTCGCCTCTAGCAGCAAACAGATCTTTTCGAAACTTTTAATATATAAGACTATCATAAGACCGGTAGTCACCTACGGCTGTGAGACATGGTCTCTAACGCAGAGAGAGGAAGGCAGGCTGGCAGTTTTTGAAAGGAAAATACTGAGAAAAATTTTTGGACCCACGCTGGAGGATGGGACTTACAGAATTAAAAGAAACCTTGAACTCGAAGAACTAATTAACCAGGAAACAGTAGTGAGATTCTGTAAGTGTCAACAGATGGGTGCCTCGCGAAAAGAGACCAAGAGGCAGACCAAGGAAAAGATGGGCGGATTGCTTGGAACAAGATCGGGAGAAAATGGAAGGAGCTGGGGAATGGAGAGAGATGGCCAGAGACAGAAGTCAGTGGAGGAGGCCAAGTCCCACACCGGGATGTAGCGCCGAGAAATGAAATGAATAACAAACATAGTAAAGATTCTAAAAAAACGATTTATTTCAAATAAAATATTATAATTTCATTTATTCTACAGTTTAACTTCTTTTCAATACTATTTCTAATATTTTGGAAACTACTATCATATTAGATTTTCCTTTAGTTTCTTTTGCAACTAATCCTAGAAATCCTTTGAAAATCTTTGTTTTTCCTTCTTTGTACAAATCTAACATATCTGGATTCTCTCCAATCACTTTACAAATGATTTTCTCTATTTCGGCATCGTCTGTAATAAGACCCCAATTTTTAGAAGTGATAATTTCTAAAGGAGAATCATTGCTCCCTTCTACCAATAAATCAATTACCTTCCTACCCGTCACAAGGTTTATTTGTCCAGTTTCAATAAGGTCGATAAGTTCACCTAGATGCTCTGAAGATATTTCACAACAATCAAGTTCTATTTTATTCTTATTAAGAGATGTTAAAAAGTCATTGGTGAGGATGGTAACAACTGATCGAGCCTTCCTTTGATCGTTTGAAAGGATTTCAGTGAAATAATTTAATAATTTGGGTTCATTAACAATCTGGATAGCTTGTTCCGGAGTCAGTTGATATTGTGACATAAGCCTTTGTCTCGTTTCTTCTGGAAGTTCGGGTAGAGATTTTTGAATTTTTGGAACGCAGACCAAATCGGGATCCTCAACATCAGTCATATTTAATACAAGTGGCGGGAGGTTAGGTTCTGGCATGTATCTACAAAAAAAAACATGAATTTTAATGATAAGGCAGTATTATCATAGAAATGTTTAAAAACAATTATTTATTTATTGACCATTTACTAAATTTCTCTGTTTGTCATTGTCTCAATCTTCACCCATCACAAATTAAATTTATGTTTGTAACTGCTTTTGGCTTCGTGAATGTGTAGGGGCACAAAGTTAATGTGTTACTTTTTAAATAATTTTGTCATTGTGCAAAAGTATTGCAAAAGTATTATTTTTCTAACTTGTGTTAATGTCCATTGGTTTTGTTTTAAAATATAAACTGTCCCCTTACTTAATCAATAGCTTTAGAGCAATAAAACACCCTCAATACTTCCATCTAAAAATCCTTTCAAAATTTAACCCATTGATATGTCTATTGTTATCTCCCTAGTACTAGCTAAGTTAACTAACACATGTTATATTATAATTCTAGGTTCTTGCACTCAGTTTGTAATAATTTTGGTTAGTTTATATCATTCTCCCGATGATGAAGGTGTAAGCCTTCGAAACATGTCGAGAAAATAAACTCAAAAGTGGAAAATACAGTGTTTTAATTCATAAAAATTCGTCATTTACTAATGAATTTATTTTTTACTAGAAAGCTGTCTACAGACATTTGTTTTGCCTGCGGTTAAAAATTTGTTTAAAATGTGTCACAGCATTATCATTGAATAAATTTGTAGAATGCATAGCCACCTCCTTGTTAGGGTATTGCTTCTCAATGTATGATGCAACAATATCCCATGCTTTCAGCATTTCTCTTATAAAGCCAGAAGATTTTTGCTCTGCTGCTTTCTCCTCTTTCACTAACAAACTCTCCTCCATAACTTCTTGCTGTGAAACACAATGCAACTCCATGTCTCTCCTCTTCAGTGGTCTGCTCATGACTGTGCTTTTTCACAAGCTTATCAATATTGTTGTTTTCCACCTATAGTCTTATGGTATTGGCCAAAGACACAATCTCGTTGATGTGAAGATGAGACTTCTCCTCTCTGCGTCACTCGTTATGCGAAATGTCACTTGTTAAGGGACCATTTTTTTTACAATCTGTTTTTCTCATTATGCAAAAAATGTAATAATGTCTTTTTCCATAAGAAGTTTTAGTTTTTGGTACCGCGTGGACATATTGTCGCGGGTGTTGTTCGTTTGATGCCTTTTTTAATGTCTTGCCTCGATTAGTGTACAGCATTATAATCAAATCAAATCAGTATATTAACTCAAAAGATATTACAAAAAGCTAAATGTTTAAGACATCTCTTGAGAACACGTAAAATATTATAAAAATACAACATAATACCAGGAACACATTAGAGATGGTTCGACATTAGAAAGACAAGATACTTTCTAAGGTCAAAAGTATTTGTCCCCTGAACGTACCTTCACTAATATGAAAGATGTCGATCTCCGAGGAGACCGCGTTCAGCTGACTAATTGCTCTTCCCACCGATATCACCAGAGGCAGATTGGTTCTGGTGGCTGGTAGGTAAAACAATCTGTGCTGTCGCTGTCGGAGAAATCTATCAGGGACAAAAAGACCAACACCCTCTAGCACAGCCGAGGATAATGAGCATACCTATAGTCCTGTTGAATTTCTTTGTCTCTCATGGGGAGGGTAATCTTGAGATCAGCATCCCAGGCCATAGTGAGGTTAGTGACTTTCCCTCCAGCTTCCAGAAGAGCAATCTGTCTATTAGCCTCGTACTTTATAGCGCCAGCTACGCCACGCATAGACCCTATGTTCTTAACCTGGAAGAAAATCAATTCACAGTTTCACCAAGTTCAGCATAAACTCTATTTATTAAATTATTATATTGTTTCTTCTCTCTACTACCAGCGCTCAAATCAAGAAACGTACACTGGAAAACCAAAATCATCCTGTATAAAACAATCATCCGAACAGTAGTGACCTATGGATGTGAGCCGTGGACAATGACAACGAAATCCGCAGAGCGACTGGATACTTTTGAGAGAAGGGTGCTGCGCAGAATTCTGGGACCTGTGAATGACGGTGAAGGCTGGAGAGTGCGGCATAATGACGAGCTGTACCATATTTACAAAGCTCCCAGTCTCTCCACCCAGGTCAGACTGAATAGACTGAGATGGGCCGGTCACGTGCAGAGGATGCCGTCATCGCGAACCTCAAAAAGATTGCTGGATTGGCACCCAGGTGGTAGAAGACCAATTGGACGACCAAGGCTGTGATGGGAGGATGAAGTTGGGAGAGATGGGGCGAAATTGTTACGAGTGTCAGATTGGAGGGTCGAAGCGGAGGACCGGAGGAGTTGGAGGCAAAGAATACTGGAGGCTAAAGCTCGATATGGGCTGTAGGGACATCGAAGAAGAAGAATCGAAGAATTGTTGAATAGCTCATCACATCATCACAGATGTAAAGGGTGGAAAAAAATAACATCATAGGAAATATGCATAGAACCATGTGAATAGAAATGTGACGACAGTTATCCCATCGTTATGCTATTCAAGAATTTGCTATAACTGCATCTAAAGAGGTCTATCTTAGTTGCCACATCGAGAAAATTTAAAACTGTTTTAACTTCAAGAAAAAACTATCACAATCGATGCAGGATATAATTCATAATTTTTTTCTAACACAGCAATTTTAGACAAGTTTTATTTTGACAAAAAATATTCAGCCTGATGAGCACTGCGACGTGATTTATTTGCAGCTATGAAAAAATTAAGAAGATGAATCACTTTCAATACAGAAGAACTTCAAAGCGCCTATGTGCAGCAATTCGGGGCATAAAATAAGATATGCCCCCTTGCTATGCTATAGCTATGGGAAACATAAGTACTTTTAATATTCCTGGGTTGTATATTATGCCCTTTAATGATATGTAGCTAATAACTCAGGGTAAAGTATAGTTCCTGAAATATATTAACCTCGGTGCGGGTTCCGTAGGGTTCTCCGGGGAGATGAACAGAGACATTGGCGTCCACCCTGAGGGCTCCCTCCTGCATGCGGCCACTGCAGCAGCCCAGGCGGGACAAGATCAATACCAACTCCTTCACTAAAGATGCTGCCTCCTCTCCATCCTAAAAAAGACAAAATATAATCATATTAAAAGTTTAAAAATATAACAAATGTATATTGATAAGCGGACTGGATGAGAAACACCACTTTTAAAGCCAGAACAGGAGTGTTGGACATCATCGGAAGAGTGGCCACGCTAAAATGGCGCTGGGCAGACCTTGTCGCTAGCACCTCTGACAATAGATGGACAGAACGCATCTTTTTCTGGCTTTCTAGAACTGTGACCAGAAACCCATGATATCCCCAACTTCGATGGAAGCATCCCCCCATTAAAGAGATCGCCAGTACGACATGGATGCGTGTTGCCAAGGATCGACAGATATAAAAGCAGATGGAGGAGGCCTACATTTATGAGTAGAGAGATACAGTTTGATGATGAACATTGCTAAATACAAAAAAAAATAAATTATAAACATGTAGGTAAGAATTCTGATTATATGAATTAACGTTATAACTACTTGGAAATTTTGAATAATTTTTGGGATTTCTTCCATCCAATCATAAAAACCGCGAGATGGATCTTTTATTAAAAATTGCATGGTGTAATACTTGTTTTTTACTTGTGTGTCTAGGGCCATCTGTTTTTGTCTTAAATATGAACTGTTCCGCTGCTAAATCAATAGGTTTAGAGTAATAAATCTCTCTCAATGCAATTAACCCCAATTCTTACAATTGTGTTTTTTTTAGCTATTTAGGTACTTGCCCTATTATAAATATTACCAAAATTTCTCTGTTTGTAAAGATCTTCACCCGTCACAAATTAAAATTCATGTTTGTAACTGCTTTGGCCTACGATTATGTATCGGGGCACAAAGTTAATGCGTTACTTTTTAAATAATTTTGGCATTTCTTTCGTACAATCATAAAACCGTGAGACTAATCTTTTGTTTAAAAATTCTATTGTGTAAAAGTATTTTTTCAACTTGTGTCAATGTCCATTTGTTGATAATGACATACACGATAAAGACTAGAAGGTACGCGTGGACCGTCTATCGGATGCGCATTATCTCTTTCTAGCAAGCAAGATGCACTAATTATTCTACAGAAAGTATTTTACTTTGACAATTTATGAGTCATCTTTTATGCAACGACGATTGTTATTAGCAATTCTCAATAGTTTTGGGAACAACGATATATCGTGATTTAGTATTCGAAAAGTTTATGATAAACTAATGTATCTCATGGTTAATCTAATAATTGATGCAATAAGGTCCATTATTGCAATAATGTGCACAATGGGCTATAGACAGACAAATGCTTGGCATAAGTCTAGGGGACAAAATACTCAATACCGAAATCAAAAGCCGGACAAAGCTTGTCGATGCGATGGAAAGTGTTGCCAAACTGAAGTGGAAATGGGCAGGACATGTTGCCAGACAGGAAACAGAGAGATGGGCACCCAAAATATTGATGTGCAGACCATGGGAGGGAAAAAAGAGTATTGGTCACCCCCAAAAAAGATGTGCTGATGATATGATCCCAGTTGGGGGAAGACGGTGGATGAGTGGTACGGGATAGAGGAAAATGGAGAATATTTGAAGAGGCCTACATCCAGCAGTGGAGAGATGGCTAGGAAGAAGAAGAGTCCATTATTACCTTGAAGATGCAGACTGCAAAGATCTCCGAAATATGCTTAAATAAGCTAGCATGAGATACAAATATGCCTAGGAACTTAAGAATTAGTAAATAAATTTGCATTAACCTCCAAATCCGGTTCAAAGACAATTTCAATGAGTGGACTGCCGGCCCTGTTGAGGTCTACCAATGAGCGATGGAGTTCCACATCGTGCAGAGACTTGCCGCTGTCTTGTTCCAGCTGGATCTGCTTGATGGCGGACACCTTTCTGTAAGGTTTCTTGTTTGATCCTGCCGTGAATACCTTTAGAAGAAAATATGTGAGTAAGTTTAAACAGCAAATAACTTGGTAGAAGAACTCTTGGGTCATGACACAGAAATTTGCATTGAATATTTAATGAAATATTGGAATAACAAAGGAGTGGACATATTTTACAAGACCTTGAAAATATTACAATGAAAATATATTTAACATTTAAATGATATGGAACAATGTTTCATCTTAGATGTCCGCTTCCCGAAACATGTCTGTGAAACATGTCTGTGAAAAGTGCAAAAAGGGTTATGAAAATGTAATGTTATTCGAACTTTATTTTTAATTTATTTATTGTTTCTTGAACAATGATGTAAAACTCCATATTAAATAATTAATACGAATGAACACATCAGTTTTCTAGAAGTTTTATTATATTTTATGGAAATGACATGTTTCGCCCTTCTAAGGCATTATCAATTGACATTTGATAAAGCCTTAAAAGGGTGAAACCTGTCATTCCCATAAAATATAATAAAACATCTAGAAAACTAAAGTTTATTTTCAATGTTTTTTGGTTTATGAGTATGGATGTAGGAGATGGAGTACGGTGGATTAATTCATAAATTTTAAATTATTTATTAACATTATACCATCATTAATATTTAATAATGTTGGTTAATGTAATACCATGGCAGAAGTGCATTGTTGATAAAGAAGAATAAATCTGAATACAATTTATTCAAATTATTTTTCATTAAACTCTGACAGGTTTCAACAATTAGCCACCATTTCTGGTGGCATAACTAGATTATGGCAGTGAGCTGCTAAAGGCGTTTGGAGCTAATAGAAAAATAAGTAGAATAAAACTTAATGAATTTTTTTTTAAGAAAACACCCGAAAAGGGTATGTAACTTACTAAGAAGTCCAATTGTCCATTTTGTGCTATGGGGGCACGCTGTTGAGTAATTTGGTAGCCGGCTGGTAAGTCTGCATAAAAGTAATGTTTTCGATCGAACGTTGATATTTTGTTGATGCTACAGTTGAAGGCAGTGGCTGCTAGCACAGCTGCCTCAACACAGCGCCTGTTTAGGACAGGTAAGGTGCCGGGAATAGCAGCGTCAAATGTGGAAACGCAGTTATTGACTAGAGCACCGAAATCTGACTTTGCTCCTGAGAAAAGTTTCGAATTGGATGAAATTTGTGCATGTACTTCTAATCCTACTACCGTTTTCCATTTTTCTTTTGCTCTTTCACTATTTACAACACTCTTAAATCTTCTTCCAGATATTTTATTGAATGTACAATTACAGCATTTCGAAAGGCCATTTACTACGTTATAAATCATAGTTTTAAGATTTGGTACAAAAATTATTTGAATGAAACTGATGGATACAATATCAAAATATTTATATTTTTCTAGACTTCATAGAAATATTCAACATATTTTGACATTTCTGATTTGTTGGCCATTTATTTGTCTATGGTATGTTTTTTTTCCGCATTCATCTTTTACTCCGGGAATCTATGAATCGGCTCATCGACTGTCAGAAAAACCGTATTTTCATTCTATGGAACGCTTTGGAAGCCACGGAATTGTTTTTATGTTTTTTGATATTTTGTGCGTTTTGAGTACTTTAATCTTACAAAAAAGTGAATAAAAAACAACATCGATGTATCATTTAGTGTGCTCTTAGTGATAGTGCATTTTTTATTATTATAAATTGGGTCCGATCCGACAATCTTCTACCGCGATCCTATTGACACAAATACGCATATTATGTATTTCGCGTATGGTTCAATAAGAAAGTAGCCGAAGTACAGGAAATAAGCTTTATTATAGATTTTAGCAACGTAATAAGTTGAAAGAGTATTAAAAAATGTCTTCCTGGATCGGATGCGGCGTATCCATAAATTGTGACGAGCCTCTAGGATGCTATCAGGGCACGATCATTGAAGCCGATGGATCATCAATCACTCTGACTCGAGCGTTCCGGAACGGTTTCCCCTACCCAAACCCTCAAGTGACTCTGAAGTAACTAACTTATATTTATTATTTTATTTTGTTTACACTTTTTTGCAGCATAAATGTTGTAACTTCAACAAGTAGTTGAGGGAATTTTGGCGTACCTACGCTTAGGAAACTGTAAACTTGTGTATTGTTTTGGTATTTTACAGTAATAGTGTAATACTGGCTTTTATTTAAAAGGATTTCGCAGTTTTGAAATGGTGTACGATTGCTGATGATTTCCGAGCGGAAAAGTGAGGTTATCATTTAATTTTGTCACGGTTTATTAATACTTTGGCACGACGGGAATTTTTCCGGATAGCTCTTGAAGTCGATTTTTCCCGCCGAAAATGCTTTGATGGTCCATTCCTTTGCAATTGTGAACTTTTTTCAATATTGACCTATAATTTTTAAAGTGATAATTTTGAACTAGCTTCGTTATATTTATTGGTATTTCCGATTGATTTAACTAAATACGAATCACTGCATAATTAAATCTAGCGACATTTATCAAAAATATGTTATTAACAAGTTTTATGTTATTTATAAATAAACCAAATTTTCCACATTTCAAAAATCATAATGATTATGTATTTATCTAGAGATTTTTAATAGTTATAGTAGATCCTGAATTTGTAAATTTTAAGGATAAAAACATTCCTTTAGTCAAATAAACAAATATTAGATATAATTCATTATTGATTCACTATGGACCAAAAAAAGTTAATGATATAGGCATTAACGCAAGCTATTTATTATTTTTAAATTACTTTTCTTATGTTAGGTAATGGTTTTAAGTGTTTTAATCAAAGTATAAAAGTTTTGTGTTTCTATTTTATAAACAGAAATGAAATTCTTTATTAAATAGTGTGAATGAAACAAATGATTAATTTTCTTGTGTATAAAGTTTTCAAAACAATATAAAATGTCATCAAAGAAACTTTTTAAAGCGGCTTTTCACAAAACGCCAAAGAAGCGGAAGTCCATCACTCTTCAGCGGAAAATAGAGGTGCTCAATCGAATGGCATCTGGAGAGCATCTCTCTAAAATTTCCAAGGAATACGGCCTGGCTATGTCCACACTGGCCACCATCCGAAGCAACAAGGATAAAATCATGTCGTGTGCCCAAACTGCCACAGCTTCCAGCTCACGCAAAATTGTTTCCTGTCGGTACGCATTACTAGAACAAATGGAACGCTTGTTGAACGCTTGGATCGAAGATCACATACAGAGGAATGTTCCCATTACAGTTGACTTGATTCGCAAAAAGGCGCGAAGCTTTTATTACAGTTTGCACTCTGCAAGAGGCGGAGATTCCGAACCTAAACCTTTCACCGCCAGCAAGGGATGGTTTGAAAGATTTAAGAAAAGACACTGTTTTCAAAATATTCGGGTGCTCACTGAAAACCTCACTTCCAGCTCGGAGGACCTTCGCAAGTTTGTAGACAATCTAAAAAGCGTTATCGTAGGAGGTGGATACTCTCCACAACAAGTGTTTAGGGTAAATGAAACTAGTGTATTCTGGAAGAGTGTGCCTTCTAAGTCGTTTCTCTCTCACGAAGAACTTTCCGCCCGTGAAATTAAGTCTTTTAAGGATCGCTTAACACTTCTACTCGGAGGTAATGCATCCGGCGACTTTAAAATCAAACCTCTGCTTGTCTATCATCTGGATAACCCTTTGTCCAAAAGGAAAGAAGGTTCTTATAATTTACCCGTGACTTGGAGAATGAATAAACAAGCTTGGATGACAACTTGCATCTTTCAGGAGTGGTTTGTTTCATTTTTCTGCCCAGCTGTTGAAAGGTATTGCGCTATGAAAGAGTTGCCCAACAACTCATTGTTAATCATAGACGAAATGCCCGGTCACCCCATTAACTTAAATGATTTTTTTCCCAATGTACGTGTGGTGTATATCCCAAAATCTGTGTCCGCATTACTTCAGTACATGGACCAGGGTGTTGTTGCTAATTTCCAAGCTTTCTACATGAGGGGAATCTTTCGCAAACTCAGTAAAGAAGTGGAAGAAGGTAAAAAGTCGAGATTTTTCACTTTTTGGAAACACTTTCGCTTGTTTGATGCTGTGGAGATTATCGCCGACACCTGGGAGGAAGTCACCGCTTTAACGATCAACGACTCTTGGAAGAACATCTGGCCGGAGTGCATATTTGAATTGTACGATTTCACCGTTCCCGAAAATGCGGATAAAGTTTATGAAGATATAGCCAAGCATGCCAACACACTCGGACTAGATGGAGAAGAAGTTGTCGAATTATTACAATCCCACGAAGATAACCTCTCCAATTTTCTCATATCTGATTTCTTGATGTCTGAGCAAGAAAAGAATACTAAAACAGAGCTGAAAGAAAAAATTGTTAAAAAAGTAAAAAAGAAAAATGTCACCGCACAACCCGTTGAACCGTGCACTCTGACTAAAAATCAATTGTCGCAAGCGTTCTCTTACATTGAACAAGCTTTGAATATTTTCACGAACAACGATTCTGACGAAGTGCGCAGTCTAACAGTTTCCAGAGAAGTTCAGAATGCGATAAATTGTTACAAGGAATTGTACAAAGAGCAATCCCAAAAAACTTACGACACGTTTTGCGGAGACTTTCCTTTAGAAGACGAGGGGGATTCTCCGCCGCTGTAGTTAGATTTGTTTCCGCACGCATACATACATATCTTCTTCTGACACATTTTTGGTGAGTTTATTCAGTGTTAAGTGCCTTTCAAGGCTGGTGTTATTATGATTGTTCAATTTTTTTCACAAATAGAGATAATACATAAATTTGTAATGTTTAAATGTATTTCTTTGATAATACAGTAGTCTCTCTTTAGAATGATTCTCCCTATAACGATAATTTCTCTATAACGATGAAATGAACGAAAGTTGTTTGGTTTTGGTAGTATTTATTCTTTCTCTATACGGATATTGCTCTCTCTTTATTACGATGGTATTTCAGTCGTTCAAGTGCCCCTTCTGTCTAGATTTTAAAGCGGACCAAGCGCCAGCACTACCTGAGTAGGTAGGGTATTGCCCGGAATGTTTGTTTACCCGCTTAAAAAAATGTCTAGCAACCCCCACCTATTATATTATTGTCTATAATTTATATTTACTACTCTCACTACATACATGAAGCACCACTTTCTTTCAAATTGAGTGTAAGTAATGTTATTAAAAGTAAATATTTACATTAACATAATAATTACAGTAACAATATATAAAGCAACTTTATATTTTAATGTTATTTCGTCAAATATTGTTTTCTCTTCATAACAATCTCTTATATCAATGACAATGCCCAGTCCCTTGGATATCGTTATAAAGAGAGAATACTGTATAACTTCAAAATATCTGCCATTCTTATTGGTATGTTTTCTGAATCGTTCATCACTGTAAAATTTTAAAATAATGTTTCACGTTTCTTTTTTTATCTTGGGTATTTCCGTGTAACTTGTTATCTTCCACAACCAATGTTTTATAATTGTTGCAGTTTTCATCTTCAAGGTAGTTGTTGTACATAATGCATACGTGTTGTAGATAATGCATGCTTAACTCCATCTACGCTTTGCCGTCTCGTCAGCGGTATGAGAATGAGAAATAAATACTTGCGCTTAGTTCTACGTGTGCGATCTACAAAAAACTTCGGTCTATGAAGTTAACGAGTTACACAGATATACTTAAGATCCCAAAAAATATATTGCTACCGACCGTGAAAATCTACGCATCTATAATGTTTCACGTTTGTCGCGTTATATTAGGTAGGTGGTAGTCATTTGGATGGTTTGTTGATACCTCTGTATACACATAATAAAGGAATCTCAAACTTATCAATAGCGTTTATTTTTATGATTCACTCTTTCTGAAAAAAAAGGTTAGATAGTGAGATAAGGTAAATACTGATTATTGATATATTTCATTGTTTTATCAATTCGAAAATGATTAAAAATTGAATTGAAAAGACTCTTTAAGACAAGACTTGATTCACAACAAACATAATTAAGATGATTTTTTTTAATGAAATAATACTTTTTTTTTTTCATCCACTTTTGAGTTTACTTTTCTCGGCACGTTTCAAAAAGTTTTAGACCTTCTAAAAAATGGAAAAAAACATATTTTTATTAATAAAAAATCTTCATTATGGAGTTCCACAGTGGTAAGGCTTTAAGTCTAACAAAAATATTTAAGATGATTATGAAAATCTTAACATGTAATGAGATTGGTAAAAATGTTAGATTTTTAATTAATACTAATAAAAATACTGTTTTCTAGAAGTTTTATTTTGTGGGGATGACATGTTTCGCTTTGTCAAGGCATTATAAAATGCATATTAACCCTTATAGTCCGGCTGGCTACAATAGCAGTTCACATATCGCACCGTGAGTGTAAAACCGAGATAAGTGCAAATATACATTTTGGAGATATGGGAGTTTAAAGACTTCATATTGCTTGAAAAACTTTTTTTGAAATAAACCAATGGTTTTTGGTTTATAGTAATATACCTATAAACCGAAAATCATTGGTTTATTTAAAAAAAAAAAAAACAGTTTTTCCAAGCAATATGGAGTCTTTAAACTCCCATATCTCCAAAATGTATATTTGCACTTATCTCGGTTTTACACTCACGGTGCGATATATTCTCCTTGTTTAACGTGTAATATCCCGTAAATTTACTAGGACGGATCAAAAGTAAAAATGTGTATTATATACTATTATGTATTCTCTCTGATTAAGATTTAAACTTTCATCCTTTTTGTACAAAGATTTAATTTTTTTGTATTGCGTATCCCGGACAACGGCTCGCAGCCAATCATCACACACACACACACACAGTTGCATAACCGCCGATGTAAGAAGTTATGGTTTCTCGTACTGTGTCTGAATCTTTGATTTTGAGTGTGTGTTTACTTAGGGTGACTCTTATATCATTAATAGTTATCAATGCACAATGTTTTGGTTTCATTTATAAACAACATTTTCAATGTAATATATTTTTATTTGTTTTCTTAAACTCAAAATGAAACAAAAAAAGTCTGATTCTTTTTATAAGATAAAAAATGTAAAACATTTGACTACAAAATACAATTTATTTGATATTTTTATGTATTTTGTGTGAAGAGTAATTTAATTGTTTACAAGAGTGTTTCGATGTTTCAAATTCTCGCCGGCCTTTAAGGGTTAAGGCATTTGATAATGCCTAACAAGGTGGAATAATATAAATCTTTTAGAAAACATTTGCTTTCCATAATATGGAATTAATCTTTCACAATAACTACATTTTTCACAACAGCAAATAAACTTAATACGTTATTACTCATTAAAATTGGTTTACTGAGAAGGCTTATACCTGCCCAAAACTTATTGATTACACACTCCTTAAGCTAAATCTGGGAAAACTCATAATGCAGTGTTGTGTATTGACGATAATTTTCATGTTAATGCCATAGCTTAGTGTCATGAGAATCAATACCTAAAAATTCGTATACAATAATTGGCTTCAAATAACCTGTTGTATACAAAATATATAGAAAGCAATAGGAAACTACCACATTAACTTTCCCTAACGGTGCTATAATAAAAACACGCGTTCCTGTTTTGGGTAGTCAGTACGCAATAAAAAATTAGCGATTTTAAATCGGAAAAATAAGAACATTCATAGCTAATCCCCTTAATTAATTATAATTGAAATAAAAAATTATAATAATTGAGATTTATTTGCTGAAAACATAAAAAAAACATCTGGCAACGCTCACGGGACGGGCATAAGTCCACTCTGGTTGCAAACCCGAGAGCTACTGCCGCCCAGTGAGAACATTGAGCTCCTCGCGCTTCCACAGTGAAGTATGCAAGAGTGAGATGCGAATATAGTGTCGCGCACTCAGCGCTACGAATTTCGTTTCCAATTTCCCAAAATATCTCAGATGTACCTGATAAATTTTTATTATTATTAATATTAATTTTTAAATCAATGCGTAAATATTTTATGGAGGAATACCTAAAATCTTAACCTTGTATTTATTATATTAATAAATATATTGATGGTTATTAGAAGCAATGTGTAGAAGATACCCATCACAGGGAAGGGAGGGTTAAAAGCCCAAGTGGCATCCCAAGATCCAGCAATGATGTTAGATTTACAAACCAATTCCTAGGATTGAAACATCTGTATTTTAATCATATCATTTTTATATGTTAAAAGTTAGTTTCATAACTTGTTTTTTTATTTCAGAGCATCAGACATCAAAGACATTCAAATAATCGATCCAAACACAGCGTCTAAAGAGAAAAAACAGCACAGTACAGTCGAGGTCACAAAAGCTGGAAAAAAGACACAAAAATTAGCCGTTATTGACCCTTTGCCGTCCACCAGCGATACCAGCCGGCCCAGCCAGCCTATCCAGGGGGGCAGCCACAGCTTACCTAATATATCCACTGGGTTCATGCCTCAGGCAAATTCCCAGGCCCAAACGCAGCCGGTTAGACCTCAGAATTTCACCACGCAATTCAATAATAAAATTAATTCAGGGCACACAAACGGCTTTCCAATTTATTCCTTTTTTACAAATTCGAATGCCAAGAGTAAGCCGATTGACATTCAAGGAAAATCAAATAAAAATCTCAATGGAGGTAAGCATGTCACTTTTTATATCATTTTTGAAATATTTTTTACCCTTTTCATGTCAGCTCATTTTGTATAAAATATACAAAAAATTCTAACAGTATTTTGACAAAAAAAAAGAAGTTTGTATTTTATTTTATTGTTTGTTTTGGAAAGTTCGGTCCGTTATGAAAATCGCATTATTTGAAAGGTAAAATAAAAAACACATCAATCAAAATATTGTTCATGGTAGCCATTACTTTTCCCTTCTTTCTGGCAATAGATGAATCCATCGTCGAAAAAATGCCTTGTCTTTTGAGATAATCCAGGCATCGACCGTCCGCGTTTGATATTTGATTGAGTTGATCGTATCTAGTTAAACCATTTTTTTTTGTCTAAATGGTGCTACAGAAATAAAGCAACAACGCAGCCATTTTACTTGCGTGTGAAATATTTATAAATAATATATTTTAGGTATGATTGCGATGGGTGGTACCCCAAACAAAAAGGACAAACAGAAACGCCGTAATGATGCCTGTTTCGGTACTCCGAGCGATGATCCCATCATGAACCAGGACTTTGACTTTGAAAAGAACCTCGCCTTGTTTGATAAGCAAGCACTCTGGGAAGAGTTGAACCAGGCGCAGAAACCTGATGTTGTAAGTACTGCTTATTGATATTTGTTAAATCTTAAAACAGGTGAAAAAAAAACTATGTATGCTTGTGTGCAAAACTTGCACGCTTATACAAACAAGCAAGGGAGAAAGAAATAATGCAAATCTGATAAATAGTGTGGAGCCCTATCTTTTTTTTTTCTTCTTCCTTCCTTTAGATCTATGAGGTTTGTTCTCCTGAAGGTTGTCCCTCCTGTGAGGTGGATTCCCAACTGTCCTTCCATCTTTTAGGAGCTCTCGGTGAAGCTGATTATGCAGTGCAGTCAGTCTGGTGACGTTCATTTTTTGGACACGACTGTACCAGTCTCTCCTTCGCTGTTTACTACATCATATAATATTTATAACGGGAGTGTCGGACATCATCGGAAGAGTGGCAGCGCTAAAATGGCGTTGGGCAGGCCATGTCGCTTGCAGCTCTGACCATAGATGGACAAAACGCCTCCTTTGCTGGTGTCCTAGAACTGCTACCTGAAATCCGGGACGTCCCCAACTTCAATGGAGGGACGACATTAAAGTGGATCACTGGTACACTGGTCTACAGACATGGAAACTGTTGGAGGAGGCCTACTTCCAAGAGTGGACAGACAAAGGCATAATTTTAATAAATTAAATGAAATGTTTTAGGTAAGACAAACAGACCATTTACGGCGTAACCAGAGTGAACAGAAGTATCGGCATGATGAGAACATTCTTACCTCCCAGCCCGTTGCCTACCGGGCCATCGTTATTCCCAGCGAGGGGCGCGGAACCATGGAGTATGTCACAGGTATGATTCATATTTTCATTTCTCGAAGTTCATATGTTATCAATGTCCCGATAACGTAGGTTCAAATACATTTGATCCAATCTTATCAACAAACAAAAAAATTCAAAGTGTTACCAATTGATATTATTTTCTATGTATATTATTTGTTTGAAACCACCACTCTCTCGCTAACTTTAAAACATTTGAAAAGGATTTAATTTTGTTCCATCACATAAACATCTTATTACAAAAAAATATATGTATGCAAAAGAAGAATGAAAGTAGAATAAATACAGTAGAAATGAGATCTCTTAGACGAATGTGTGGATACTCTGTGTATGATAGAATGTCGAATGAAAATATAAGAAGTGAATCGGTGCGAATGATAGTGTTATGAACAAAATAATGAAAGGATCATTAAGAAAGTTTGGACACATGGAAAGAATGAATGAAGAAAGAATTGTAAAAATAATAATAAGTTTATGGTGTAAATGGAACCAGAAAAAGAGGAAGACCGAGGAAAACGTGGCACGATCAAATAAATCAAATATTGAATGTCGGCCATGTGAGGAGTCAGAGTATGAATGTTGAGGAAGCGAGAGAAATATGTCAGGAAAGAAACGTGTGGCAGTCCATTCTTTCTGCCAACCCCTTCGGGAAGACGGCGGGATGGTTAGTTAGTTAGTTACAATTGTGATGTTTGATTTTTGGGTCATCATCAACCGAGGTATGTTTCACAGATGATGGGCTGGTGATTCCGTCCGTGACCCGGGAGCTGCGCGGACGCGTGCAGGCCGCGTGTGCGCGCGCAGGGCTCGGGGCCGGGGAGCTGCTGGGGCGCGCGGGGGCTGAGGTGGCCCTGCAGTTGCTGGGCGGGGGGCGGCGTCTGCACCCGCGCAACACCCATCAAGTGCCCACTGTTGCCTTTCTCGTCGCCCCACACAGGTTAACACATTTTTGTTTATTTGGAAGAACATATTTTAAAACAGAGGCTGTCAATCTCAGGAGGTTTGAAGAAAATGGTAAATATAAAAGATAAACTAGATAAAGTTCGGATTGTCCATGTCAACATGTGCAACATCGAAAAAAACATTATGTGTTATTACATTACGTGCTAAATTAAAAAAAAGGTGGATACGTGCAACATAAATTAAATAGACAATATGTGCACCGTCTAAAAAGAACATTTTGTGTTAAATTATTTTTATTTTTTTATTTTATTTTATATTATTTGTTTTAGATTTATTTTGTGGGTGTTGGACGATCGAAGTGTGCGTGGGAGATGCCTATTGGTGGCGATGAGGTTCGCAACCCATCACACCGCGCCTTCCGCGGGGCGAAAAGAGAAGGATGGAGTGCCGCATCACTAAAAGTGTGACAGTCCATTCTTTCTGCCTACCCTTTCGGGGAGACGGCGTGATGGTTAGTTAGTTAGTTAACTAGATATATTGGAATATAAACTAGATAAAGTGGGGTATAAACTAGATGTATAGGAAGATGCTGAACTGTCTCCCTAGAACGGGTTACCCCAGTTGGGAGGTATTAAAACCATGTACTTAAATTTGATACTCCTTTAGAAGGTCTTTTGTCAAATCAAATATCATTTGATAATGCCTTAGAATTTATCATTTCATCTAAAATATAATAAAACTCCTAGAATACAGAACTGTGGGGGAGTTGTTTCGCACCGCCCAGAACAAGGAAGTTTTCTCCCAAATAGTCAGGGGTACCGGCAGGAAACGTGAAGAAGAAGAAGATTAAATATATTTAAAAAAAAATACAAAACGTCAAAGATTCGGCCGCCCACTTCGTCTGCCCTTCAAGAACTATCATACTTGTGAAAACTTGTACTTTATTATTATTGGGACAAGCGTGTATCCCTAAAGTTTGTACATTTTAAGTATTTTATTTTTTCTCAACGCGTACATGATAGCCTAGAATGGTACAGTAAAAAACTGCGTGTCATGCGTGTTTATATGCATGGAGCAGTTAATGACAATTAATTTAAATTCATGTATGTACTTTCAGACAAGGGGCAGTTGGTGTGACATGTGCCCGCCACCTGGCATGTCACGGTGTGTCAACTGTCGTGCTGGTGGCCGCAGCCGACATCCAAGGAATTCTGCGGCAGCATCTCAACGTCTACCAGATGACCGGGAACAAAATCACCACCAATATCCAGGATTTGCCTTCCGTGGATCTTATCATCACGGCTCTTTCCGAGGACAACGATGACCCGACTCCATACCCCCACCTCTCCGAGTGGACAGCCCAGAGCCGTGCCCCAGTGCTGGCTTTGGATCCATCCGCAGTCGGAACTCCCGGAATAATACCCAAGTATTCCCTTTTACCCGGGTTACCACTCTCGCACTCCCCTGACAATGGGAAATTGTATCTTTGCAACATGGCAATACCACAAAAGATTTTCACAGATCTCGGCATACAGTATAGTTCGCCTTTCGGTTCGAAGTTCGTCATTGCCTTACATCCCAACGATTCTTGATCGGGAAACGTAAACTGAAGCAATAAGAAGTAACCAAAAAAAAAAACTTATTCGACAATGATAACGAGATTTTTAAACGAAGCGTACCTTTTTATAGACCATTTAGACAATTACGTGTTGAATAATATTGTCTTTTCAGTCTCGTTAAAAAAAATGTGTCTTTCGATTGTATGTTGTATTTTATTATATAGACGACCAGAGTATTGGCCAATTTTCCTAATTTTTACATTTAGTTTTAGCTGATTCATCGAACTATGTTACGTGCGCGTACTGTCCATAATTGTTTCTAATACAATGTTGACATTTGAAAGAAATATTTAAAGTTGAATAGTTTTAATGGGTCGATTGAGCATTTAGTTATCGCCGTTTTTATCAACGTACCGGTTTTGTGCGGTCTCGTTGAATATTGCATTTTTTTATAGAGCGGCGGTTAAATTTTAATTTGGCTTATGAACCAGAGTCTTTATATCAACGTCAGTTGAAAATCAAATACATGTGATGATCATTTCTGTAGCATTTAGGTAAAGAGGTTTATTACATTTAAAAAAATGATTTAAGTCTGCAGTTTTGCCTTAAAATGTCGTAAGATTTGGTGAAAATATTTATGGCTAGAAAACTAATTATTAGTTTTAAAAAAATTCAAATATTGATATTGTACAAGTGTTGCAAAACTTAATTTGGCACTTATACAAATAAGTCATTGATGACAATATACCTATTTACCAAAATGACACAGATTTAATGTAGGTTTTGCCATTTCTTGATTTACAGGGTGATTTTTTTTTTAATTTGCAGTATTTTGACACGTTGGCAGTTGCATTTCTTCAATGTGATTTAACAATATAGGTAGCCATTTGACTTTACGACCATAATCCACGATCGGTCGCTGTTTATACCGAACATGGTGCACGTGTTCGTGAATGTCTTGCCTGCTATCATCCTCAGTGTCTTCATCTCGGAAGTCCTCAAAATTCATTTGGCCCTGACTGTATCTGCCTTTGCCTCAACGTAATATTTTATTAGATTGTCACTGTATGCAACCTAATTTTAAACGTGAGGATATGCCCTTCAAAACGCTTTTATTAACCTTTCCCTTACGGTGCTAAAGTAAAAACGCGGGTTCCGGTGTTGGGTAGTCAGTACCCGATCAAAAATTAGCGATTTTAAATCGGAAAAAAAAGAACATTCATATCCCCTAAATTAATTATAATTGAAGTAAAAAATTAAAATAATTGAGATTTATTTGCTGAAAACATTAAAAAAAACATCTGGCAACGCTCACGGAACGGGCATAGATCCACTCTGGTTGCAAGCCCGAGAGGTACTGCCGGCGGCAGTGAGAACATTGAGCTCCTCGCGCTTCCACAGTGGTATGCAAGAGTGAGATGCGAATATAGTGTCGTGCACTCAGCGCTGTTTATACGTGAATTTGTTTCCGATGTTCACAAAATACCTCCGATGTACCCGATAAATTCTGATTATTATTTTTTAAATCAATGCGTAAATATGTTATGGAGGAATACCTAAAATTTTAACCTTGTGTTTATGATATTTATAGAGATATTGACGGTTATTAGAAGCAACGTGTAGAAGATACCCATCATAGGGAAGGGAGAGTTAAAGCTCTTATAAAATCATTATGAGACAATCATTCTCCGAGTGTTGTATGAAGTCAAATGTGTCGCCGACGTGTCGATAAATTATTTGTCTCGTTCACTTTTCGTACTTATTGTTTATTTAATTAACTGCTATGTATTTGTTTATTTCCGAATATAAATGTTAACCTGACATAAGTGATGTTTTTTTTAAAAGGGGGTACGTGAAATATATTCTGTGTTGACTATCAAAATGTATATTTTTTTTTAAGATTTCAATCATTTGTCGACATGATTTTCACGTTACGGTACCTGACTATGATATATTAAATAATTAGTAAATAAATGATAATAAAAATTACATTATTTGGGTACAAGACTGTGAAATTGTATATTTTTTTGTAATTTTATTAATGTGTATTTCTAAATGTTTTTTATTATTATTATTTTTTCTATATTAACCCTTTGTCCGCTCCGACTGACTTTAGTCAGATTAATCAGATTTAAGTCATCAAGATCTCGTGTGTGTTTATTCATTCTTTGATATTTGAATAAGATAGTAATAAAATAAATTATTGATGTAATGAGGTTAAAATTCATTGATTTGTACACTGAAAAAGGGATGTCTGTGTCTCAAAACATGTTTGTGAAAGGTGCAAAGAAGTGTTTTCAAAATACAATGTTTAAAAAAAGTAATTCAAATGTGAATATAGAAGAAATTGCTATAATAATTTGGTTTGAAAGAAAGGTTGTTTTAAAAGTGTCATTTAAAAAAAAAGCCCTGACAGAGAATGTGCTATATAGCAATGAGGATAGAGTAATGTTTGTGTAGTGGTCTAAGGGTTAAATATGTAATCTATGCTATTAGCAGGATATTCAAATAAGATTTATAATTTATTATTATTCCCCCCCCCCCTCTGGTTCTATGTCAGGTCAGAGTATTTGATTCCTCTTAGTGATGACCTAGGGCAGGGGTCGGCAATTGACAATACAACATAGAACAAGAGGAAGAAGAAGAAGAAATTATCGTTATTAAAACATGAAACAAAATAATTATAAGGTTAATTTCGTAAAAAGAAAACGGAAAATCACTCTGTTCCACAGATAGATATTTGAAATTTGTAAATTTGAGCCAACCTAAAAATCATACTTCGTCTAGTAACGACATTGTTCTATGCGAATTGTTACAGCGTGAAAAAAAACTTAGGAACATATTTCTCAAACGAAACTAATGCATTTCCAGAATAATAAAATTATATTTCCACTATAACAACGGCAATAAGAGTCAAATTGTCATGGAAACAGGATAAAAAAGGTACCAGAGAGTCACATATATGTAATATTTATATGTACAGGATATGGATTTTTAAGGAATAAAAAATTCCAGATGTTTTATTTAAAAATTTAATTAGAATGGTGTCCATGCATCGCTATGATAGCTTTACTATTGCTGGCAAATAGCTACTTATTTTAATTTGAATACATGACTGTAAATTTTTATCCGTTATTCTTCTAAGTTTATTTTTTATTTGGTTCATAGTTGAAAATAGATAGAACATAGAGTCAAAGATTGTGAGAATACCAAAAGCTAGTTTTTTTAACGTTTCATATGTGTCAGGCAAGATGCTGTTAGTTACTTTGATGATGAAGTTCATTACCGCAATTTACTTCTTTAGGTGAAATTAGAGTTTATATTCAAAGAGCCGCAACATCTATGCAAAGAGTCGCATGCGGCCCGGGAGACGCTCTCGCCGACCCCTGATCTAGGGAACGATATCTAGAGTGGTTTTTTCCCCTTGCCTTCTCTGGAGGATTTTCTGTTGGGGTTGCCTTCCCTTATTCAGGCGAATCCAGTTTTTTGACGCTGGAAATTTGCCATTCGTCCACTCTTTATTAGCTATGACACACATAATAATGTCAATGGTTATATTGCTCAGGATTTGTGAGGTCTAAGAGACCACTTGTGGACGCTACAGAGATAAACTTGGTAGGAGTGTTGCTGATGTCATTGGCAACATGGCCCATTATGACATTTTATAGAGGCATACTTAAATTTATTGTTACTGTGAAATGTTCCAAATTGATTTAAAAAATGTAGTGTTAATTTACCCTTTTTTTTTAAAAAACATCACTTATTCCGGAGTTCTGTATGAGATAATCTTTGAAGAACTTTTTAAAATAAATTGACTGTAATTGATTTGTTCGATTGTATGTATGTACCTGGTTTGTATTCGTCTCCACCGATATTTTATTAACTGTAATTATTATGTACCAAGTGCTAATTTGAAAATTTTGTCGATTTTACTAATTATTTGATAAATGTTTCTTTTAATAATAATACATTGTGATCTTAGAGTTGCCAGCGGGTTTGGATGATTATTTATTTTTGTGCTACTGTGGGATGCGATCTACCTGTTTGCTATCTAAATCATATTCACAACGAAAGTGGCCTAGGGACGAAGAAATACAGAACTGATTCATGATAGATCGCTAATTGAAGGATAAATTGGGAATGAAACATGTGATTATAGAAGTAGTGAAATAAAATATAATTAGAGTTCATTCACAAATTGAAGATCTCGTATCGATGTATGAGTGTGGTGATAGTTTTTTGGTTACCGAGTTAAATGAGCCGCGCGGCGTCAGTACGTTCTGAGACATGGAGGGAACCGCACGTATTTGGCATTCTTTGGCATCTCGTATACTTGGTGATTCGAAAAATACTCATTTTGCAGGAGTATTTTTGAAATGCATATTATTTTTATTATTGATTAATCCTATATTGACTGAGTCGGCTCTGTACAGTTTAAATACATAATCAAGAAATAAATTTTATAATATACTAGAGATAAACACCTGCAAGGATCAAATATTGTAATAATAAAAACCACTAAAGGAAAAAAAAGTATCATTATTATTATTAGTCTCACCCTTAGTTGCTTTTCCAAGAAAAAAATAATTAACAAATTAAAATTTTAATCAACATAATTTTGATAATTATTACAATTAAGCCAATAGCATTTTTGTTAATAAAAAAATAATATGTTTATTTATTTCAATGTGTGAATAAACAATTGAACGTTTTTTTTGGTTTTGCAATCATAAAAAAATTAAATAAAAATAGCATCTAGAGTTTTTGTAAACGCACTGTCATTCATACTATTGCAAATGATCTCCCTATCGTGAACAGACTCTACCAGAAATATAAATAGAAATTCCTAATTTATCAGTAGTTCATTCATTTTACATTTTAAATTATATGTTTATTTTTTTCCTAAAGGGCTCAAATGAATGAAGCAGCATTTAAATTATTAAGCTTTCAGTTGAAACTTAAACTAACGGAGTATTTTTTAAAATTATTATTATTATTTTTAAATGATTTCATGACATTGATATGTTTAATATGTTTTTTTGTTTTGAGGTCTTCATTCTATGAATCTGTGAAGTATTTTACGGAGTGTTTGATGATAGTTGTTAAAGTAAAATTATTAAAAGTTGTTATTTCTATGAATCCTCAAGTATTTAATGGAATGCTGAGAAAGTATTTAATATGAATTTTTTTCAACTATAAACTGTCGAAAAATGATGTGTCATATTATATTATTATTAGGCACTGCTCTCTTATAATGTATTAGTTTGTTTATTTTTTTTTTGTTAGAAGTTATTTTAAATCAGAAAAATCATTAAATTTTTAGTTTTATTAACTGGTAAATTTTTCTGTGCATCTTTACTGCCATTTTCTGGTGTCTTTATCTATGTTATTTAACAATGCAAGTTAATGGTTAAACATTATAATTAATACTGTTAATTAAGCCATATTTTGACACTAGAGGGCCGAAATGCAAATGAATTCACCCTGGTGGAGAAAATTAGAACTACATACTTGAGAATTAAATTAAATATTATTACATTATGTGATATTGGCTGTCAGTATCTTAAAAAAATACACATTGAATCTCTGGATTTCTTCTTTTACATTATTTAAAATATATTTGAGGTATGATTCGCAACCTGCAGTAGAGTTTAATTCATTTTATCATTTTAATTTTGTGATCTATTGTTTTTTTTTTTTTCCTTCAAAACATGTGAACAAATGAAAGAAAATAAACAAGTGAGACTTGTGTTGGCATGCTCCCGTATGATGATTTTTCTTTCTGATAACCTTTCCTCCACAACTGAAACAGGGTGACCAAAAGTCCAAATACACCATGTACCCATAAATGGGAATTTTAGATTTAGATAGATAAGGCTAATTCTACTTTGGGCGTTCGAAAAAGGGCTATTTTATCTTTATTCATAATAATAACTTATGCTTAATCAGCAATGCCTCCACCTTACAAAATGGTTACCGACTTTTTTAAAAGATCATTTTCTAACAATTTTCCGCTTTGTTCTAATCTTGAAAAATTTAAGGTGTTTGTTGCTTCGGCTTTACGATACTTGCGCCAGGAGTCTGCTCCGACAGTATGTATGCACTCAGGTAGTTACGTTTGAGGGACTGAGAAGTACAGTTAGACTGCTTGAATCAATTTTAAAAAAATTAAAATTTGTAAAAATAAAATATTGCTTTTTTTAAAGTTTATAACACTTTCATTCGCACTGCATTCACTTTTTATATTTTCATTGGAGACTATCATACACAGATTTCCACATATCCGTCTAAGAGATCTCATTTCTATTCTATTTATTCTACTTTCATTCTTTTTTGCCAGATCCATGCTTCACATCCATAGATAAGCGTCGGTATATATAAAATAAAAATTTATATTATTTAATATACACTAAAAAAGTTGATCTCGAAGGGCAGTTTTAAGATTTATATTGAAAAGAAATATTTATTTATTTAGATTGCCAATATATTTTTAAAAAAATTATAAATATAGTATAGTAATAATAAAACACTTTGTATTTAACCACGGTATGGTTATTATAATTGGTGCCAACTAGTTTCACTTGTACCCAAGCTTCATCAGGGCAATATAATAACTTAAAATAATGAAAAGATCATTAAGATGGTTTGGACACATGAAAATATGAATGAAGAAAGAATGGTAAAAAAGTATATGTTAACATTATAAATGAAACCTGAAATAGAGGAAGACAGAAGAAAACGTGGCATGATCAAATAAATCAAATATTGAATGTCAGACACGTGAGGAGTCAGAGAAATCGACGCGCGAATTAAAAGTGTGGCAGTCCATTCTTTCTGCCTCTCCCTACGGGAGACGGCGTGATGGTTAGTTAGTTAGTTAATTAAGATAATAATAAACTCAGTTATATGCAGATAAGAAGGGATGGGTGCACACTTACCCATTTCTTCATACTTATCAGGGGATCCTTTGAGAACTCCGTTATCTTAGAGGCTATTCATCTTTATGTTCCAGATGGTTATCTTCTACATCGTCAGCAGACTGTTTTATGTCCCAGCGTGCAGAACCAACCTGCCTCTGGTGATGCCGGTGAGAAGAGCACGTTCAGAAGACATACTTTTTAAAATTTGGAGAGTATCTTGTATTCGTAATGTCGAACCATCTCTCATGCTTTCCTGGTATTATATATTTTATTTTTATTTTACCTGTTCTCAATAGATGCCTTAAACTATAATTGTTGTTTATAATATCTTTTGAGAAAAGAAACTGATTAGATTTGATTATATTGCCCTGATGAAGCTTGGGTCCAAGTGAAACTAGTTGGCATTAATTATTAGGTCCTTAATCGGAAGCGCTCATCGCAATGGCTGAACCCTGCCGAACCAGCCAAACCATGCCCCAAGCGAAAATTGACTCTAAAAAAGTTACTTGTGAGCGTTTGGTGGACTAGTGCTGGTGTCGTTCACTACAGCTTTCTTAAATCTGGCCAGACGATTACGGCAGATGTCTATTGTCAGCAACTGCAAACCATGATGGAAAAGCTAGCTGCTAAACAACCGAGGCTGGTTAATCGCTCTAGGCCACTGCTGCTTCATGATAACGCTAGACCACACACTGCACAACAGACGGCTACCAAATTAGAAGAGCTTCAATTGGAATATCTAAGACATCCACCGTACTCTCCGGACCTTGCCCCAACAGATTGCTATTTTTTTCGAAATTTGGATATTTTCTTGCAAGGGAAAAAAATCAACTCCGATGGGGCAGTCCAAACCGACTTCAAAGATTTTATTGATTCCCTTCCGAATGATTTTTTTAGTAAAGGGATCGATGAACTACCTATGAGATGGCAAAAGTGCATAGATAGCAATGGTACATACTTTGATTAAATAAATATATTATATTAAAAAAAATCAACTTTATGTTCCTTCCATACAAAACGCCAATTTCATATGTAAGGACCTAATATAATAACCATATTGTGTTTGAATACAAAGTGTTGTTTTATTTTATGTCTTTAAGTTTACAATGTTTAACTACAAAGTGAGGTCTACATATAAATTAAGAAATGTATTTTTGATCCTGGTCGCCCTGCCAGAGATGTATGTCAGGTCTGTTGACTTTGTACCTTATCTCAGGCGCTCACTAGAGACCTTGATAAAGCTACCCAATGTTTACTTCAGACAATTATCTCTGCCGAGTGCAGAGATGTGATTTTTTCTGCTAAAATTCACTTGTGTCGTTTGTGACTACGTAACACCGATATATTCGCCAAACATTTTCTTTTATCAATTTAAGTTTTAGTTATTGATTAATATCAGGTTTTTATCTCTGATAATTGAGTTATCTCTCTTTAATACTTTTTATACATTTTTCTAAGGCTTCAGTGTTGTATTGCAAGTTTCAATATTCATATCATTTAAGAAATATCTTTGTGAATTGATATTTATAGTGCGCAATTCGTAGTGTATATTTTGCAGACATGTAGTTCTGCGTGCGAACAAGTGCAAAAGTGTTGTATGCGTCAAAAAGTGCAATCTCTATCAAGTGCATCACGTGTTACATTAAAATCGTCTGCCATTTTGCTTTCTCCAAAATCAACATTTAGACTTTTCTAGATAAAAAATATATATACTTCCATAAACAACATTCCAACGCATAACAGATAGTATAAAAGTAAAAATCTGTGTAAATATTTCAAAATTAGAACGCATTTTGTTTTTAGATACTTCTATGAACAATTTTATTGCCAGGTATGAATTTTAAATAAGATTTGCAAATAAATTAATTCCTACCCAGGAATATACAGTCTCGGTGTTAGGGAGTGGGTGTGTTTACATGAGATAATCCTAATGTGAAAGCAAAATGCCTGCGGCCCTACAACATATTGCGGCCTTTGCGCCTCTCATGTCTCCGGCGCAAAGGGCTATGGAGAATCAGAGACCACGTTCCAACTCCTTGGGAATCCGGAGACGTTCCTCAGCTATACCTGTCCGTAATGAGCCACGGAGATCCTTAAATATACCGGTAAAATATGTTATTTCATCACAATTAATTTCTAGATTATTGTGTACTACATGTAGGTACTGACATAAATAATCTGATTTTAAAAGATGACTACTTTATAAAGACATCTGAATTTGTTTGTTATCTGTACTGAAATATTTCATTAGACAAAATGTTACATTCTATCAGTTTAGCTTATCATGACTCAAGGTTTGTATTGAAGGAGGTGCCAAAAAATATTGTCATTTTTTATGTTGTAGTATTTGAAGAATCAGATAATTTTGATTATTACAAGTAAATAATCATCATTCTTTTTCTTAGTTATTCAATTTAGTAATTTAGTTATATTATTATTATTTTGTTCAATAGCTCTTTACAGCATGAGGCAAATAGTGGAAAAAAATGACATCAAAGGAAATGCATGTGAATAGAAATATAAAAGTTATCTCTTATCATTAAGGTATTCACGAATTCCACATAGTTGTATTTAAGAGGTCTACTCAATATCCACCTCGTTAAGAAGACAAATCGCCTTTAATACAGGAAAAATTTGAAGCACTTCTGTATGGCAATTTGGGGCATAAAATAAGATATTTAAATACTATATTATTTACAGCATTTAAAATATGCGATTTTAGAACTAATACTCTGTTTATTTTTATCTGTTTTCAAAAAAAAAAACCTACTCCAAAAAAATACTTGCAACCGTTCAATTTGGAGTTAAGCAATTTGCTTCATACCCCATTACTCGAATAATTAAAATATTTTGTTTTACTTGACAAATTCAACAACTCTTGTTTCACTTGAATACCTTGACAAACATATATATGTTTTAGAATTTATAATACTATACATTATTGTGTAGGGAACAATAAATTCTCTCAAAAAACTCTGGCAAAACAAAAGTGATTTGATGCCACTACATTATATGCAAAAATACAATGTCTTTTATTTATGAAACCAATTAAAACTATACACAGAACACATACATGGGAAATTGCACATTTTTATTTTGTGTAAATACCTCATTTCACTGCAATGCACCATTTATTTTTATCTGTTCTCAACAAATACCTATTCCAAATCATTGAATACTCATCCTTGTAAAGTCATTCGACAAAATGGTAGATATGTAGACATGTGCAAAGTTACTCGTATTATACTATCAGCTGTCTTCAAAAGATAGTGATTATCTACTATGACCGCATCTGTGCCCATTGCACGTTCTCTTAACACCTATCTAATAATAAATAAAGACTTAAATTCTCACAACATCACGGGATTTGATCTTGAGGCCCCATAAGCATTGTGAAATAATATCAATGATAAATTACTTATAATAATACCGCTATTATTATTTGTACCTTTGTATTCAAGTCTTATATATGTCTAGAATGTAAAGAAAAAGATAAGAAATGTTTTATGGTACATATTAGTCATTACTTGAAAGGCATTTGATGCCCTCTTTTGTTATATATTCAAAGAAAACCTTTCCATAATGTAAAACTTTCTCAGTATAATTAATGAGTTTATTATAATGAAAAAATAAATAAATATCCAAGGCTACTAATACACACGGAAGAAATTCATTATGTTACCTTATTCCCGCGTAGCTAATGAGTGTTGCCAGAATCAAACAAAATTTAGATCATATCTGTGTAATTTGAAATCTTTAATTCTTTGTCATATGACCTGATTTACCTATTATAGATAAATCTATGTAGAAAAAAATTATCGATATAATCACGTTGAACTACGTCGTTTGTATGATTTGTGAAGCGGAAAAACTAGTATTTTTAATAATTTTGTTTGCAGTACCTACCCGCATAAGCATAATTCTTGTATTGTTCAATAATTTGTCGCTAGAGTATGTGTCATTCTCATGACATTTGACAGCAGTGATATTAAAGTTAAGAAGGCTTTTTGTGTAAATTTGTTTAATCGTATTATCTAAAAATGTCTCTGGATAGTGTTTAAACTCTCTTAACTTTGTGATCAATTAGTGTTTTGATTAAATAGTTTATTAGTAACCCGTCCATGTTCACGCAAGAAGTCGTCCTTTGGCGAAACCATTTCCAAAAATTGTCACGCGTATGCCTCAGATGGAATATTTTTGTTCAGAAGGCCGCTGACTATTAATTACGTAAATTTACATCTGGGCGATGGCCCAAAGAACAATAAACTACGGCTATGTCCCTACTCCTGACGAGTTTGAACACGTAAGTAGAACTGGTTTATACCTAACTGTATTTTGACGATGTCAACTGTGCCTGCAAGTATGTCTTAATTACCACCTTACCCTCGAGGGAACACGATCCTTTATCTCGCTGTTTATGTTCGACTATCGAGTTAACATTCGTTCTTTGCGATTTTCGGATCTGTTTACTAATTAGCCCATCAACTTACTGGACATTTTTTATTTGTTCTTTGTATTGAAGCAGGTCGCCTGACCCAGGACGACGAGTTAAATCAATTTTTTAAACACAACCAAGAAACATAAACAATGTTTTGTTTTGTGATGCTTTAAATTATATTATAACCTGATCTATTTGCATTAGTGTATAATGCAGAACCTTGAGATGACCAATGTATCGCAGAATTTAACATAAACATACCACTTCATTAGCAGTTCCTCCTTTTATAACATTAGGTATATTTATTTAGACACATACTTACCGAGTATGGTGTACCTACCGTAGTGACTTGTGCATAGGAACTACAGAACTTTTTAGATGTTTGGTATTTTCAAATGATAATTTAATTCAAATAAGTATTATTTCGTATGAAGCGCTTAATTTGTAGTGCGTCATTATTAAAAATTACTTAAAAAAATGAATGGTGCACAAAAAGTAAGTGAATAGTGCACTTAAGTGAATGGTGCACTTAAAGTTGTCATCGCAAACAAAAACCTATCCAACAATGGTGTTCTTCTACCTACCCTTATGTATGGAAGCGAAGCATGGAACTGGCAAAAGAAGGATGAAAGTAGAATAAATGCAGTAGAAATGAGATCTCTTAGACGAATGTGTATATACTCTGTGTACGATAGAGTGTCGAATGAAAATATAAGAAGTGCATGCGGTGCGAATGATGGTGTCATGAACAAAATAATGAAAGTATCATTAAGATGGTTTGGACATATGGAAAGAATGAATGAAGAAAGAATGGTAAAAAAATTATATGTTAATGATGTAAATGGAACCAGAAATAGAGGAAGACCGAGGAAAACGTGGCACGATCAAATAAATCAAATATTGAATGTCGGCCATGTGAGGAGTCAGAGAAATCGACGCGCGTGCATGACACGATGTATGAATGTTGAGGAAGCGAGAGAAATATGTCAGGAAAGAAAAGTGTGGCAGTCCATTCTTTCTGCCTACCCCTTCGGAGAGACGGCGGGATGGTTAATTAGTTAGTTATAATTAGTTAATTAGTTAGTTCACGTCGTCTCCCCAAAGGGGTAGGCAGAAAGAATGGACTGTCACACTTTAACCGATACAGCACTCCATTCTTCTCTTTTCGCCCCCGTGGGAGACGCAGTGTGATGGGTTGCGAACCTCATCGCCACCAATAGGCATCTCCCGTGAACATTTCGATCGTAGACATACCTATGTTATTTAAGATAATTATATATAAATGCTGATATAAGAAAGGAATGTTGAGCGGAATAAAGTATTATGAAAGAATCGCTGCGATGGTTCGGACATATGGAACGCATGGATGGAGAAAAAATGGTTAAGAAAGTGTACGTTAATGGTGTAAATGGAGTACGGAGTCGAGGCAGACTGAGGAAAACATGGCATGACCAAATTAATAAAATTCTAAAAGTTGGTCATGTTAGAAGTCAGAGGAATCGACGTGCGTGTATGACTCTTTGTATGAATGTGGAGGCAGCTAGAGAGGTTTGTCAGGATAGAGTAGTGTGGCGGTCCATTCTCTCTGCCTACCCCTGCGGATAAACGGCGTGATGGTTTGTTTGTTTGTTTTATTTGTATATAAATTGTGACAAATTTGTTTCACCTTGCTAGGGCATTCTCAAAATGAACCTAATCGCCAAACATTGTGTCCTTATATTGAATTTAGAAATCTTAAGGGTGGGGGAGAAAGTATTATATTAGGTGTATAACTTTGCTTCCGCCGTTTTGCAATAGATGGCAGTAGCGGTAAGTGGTAGTTGGAATAAATAGATCATAGATGTCATACAATAAGCTTAAGTATTTGTAAACATAACGCCATCGAAATATTAATCGATTTGTGTCTGCATCATAAAGTTATTCCCGATTAAACATGTCAGCTTACGAGCCAAATTCTCGTCATTTGCGGGAGGTTTTAATTTTATGCTTTAATATGAAGAAATCTGTGGCTGAGGCTCATCGAATGCTCTCAAATACCTATGGTGAGGCCGCTATTAGTGAAAGAACGTGCCGAGAGTGGTTTCAACGCTTCAAGAACGGTGATTTTAACGTCGAAGACCAGCATGGCGGTGGAAGAGAGAAGGTTTTCGAAGATGCAGAATTGGAGGCATTACTTGATCAAGACTCGTGTCAAACGCAACAAGAATTGGCAGGATCATTGGGAGTGACGCAACCAGCCATTTCAAAACGCCTGAAAGTCATGGGAATGATTCAGAAACAAGGAAATTGGGTGCCGTACGAGTTGAAGCCGAGAGATGTTGAACGGCGTTTGTGTGTTTGTGAACAGCTGCTTGCAAGGCAAAGACGGAAGGGATTTCTGCATCGCATTGTGACTGGGGACGAGAAATGGGTTCATTACGATAATCCCAAGCGCAGAAAATCATGGGGATATCCCGGCCATGCTTCCACGTCGACGGCCAAACCGAATATTCACGGTTCCAAGGTTATGCTCAGTATTTGGTGGGACCAGCTCGGCGTAGTGTATTATGAGTTGTTAAAACCGACTGAAACAATCACAGGCGATCGTTATCGAACGCAATTAATGCGTTTGAGCCGAGCATTGAAAGACAAACGGCCGCAATACAACGAGAGACATGATAAAGTGATTTTACAGCATGACAATGCTCGACCCCATGTTGCGAAAGTGGTCAAGACATACTTGGAAACTTTGAAATGGGAAGTCCTACCCCACCCGCCGTATTCTCCAGACGTTGCTCCCTCGGACTATCACTTGTTTCGATCAATGGCACACGGCCTAGCTGACCAGCACTTCCGGTCTTATGAAGAAGTAAAAAATTGGATCGATTCGTGGATCGCTTCAAAAGATGACCAGTTTTTTCAACGCGGGATTCGTATGCTGCCCGAAAGATGGGAGAAAGTAGTGGCCAGCGATGGCGATACTTTGAATCATAAATGTATAACCAGTTTTTTTACGATAAAGCCTCGAATTTCAGAAAAAAACGGCGGAAGCAAAGTTATACACCTAATATATGAATAGTGTTTGTTTTAATGTCTCCCAATAATAAACTGGTGATTATTTCTGGCAGTGCTTCGTCGTGTGGAATCAAAGTTATACACCTAATATATAATGCAAAATTTTGAGTTGTTAAATAAAACAATTCGAAGGTTTTTCCTAGAACTCATGAGTGATAGGTAAATTTACAACTGATTTACAACTTAACTTGAGGTTCAATACATAAAAAACAGTAACATTACAACTGAAGAAATTAAATCCAAGTAAAACCACTAAGCAATCGTGATTACTATTATAAGTTAAGTGTAATTGTGTTCTTTTACCGCGAAGCGAAGCATGAAACTGCCAAAAGAAGGATGTAAGTAAAATAAATGCAGTAGAAATGAGATCTCTGAGACGAATGTGTTTATACTCCGTGTATGATAGCATGTCAAATGAAAATGTAAAAAGTGAATGCAGTGCAAATTGAAGTCTTATAAACAAAATAATGAAAGGTTCATTAAGATGGTTTAGACACACGGGAAGAATGAATGAAGAAAGAATGGTAAAGAGAGTATATGTTAATTATGTAAACTGAACTAGAAAAAGAGGAAGGCCGAGGAAAACGTGGCACAATCAAATAAATCAAGTATATTGAATGTCGGCCACGTGAGGAGTCAGAGAAATTGACGCGGGTGCATGACACAATGTATGAATGTTGAGGAAGCGGGAAAAATATGTCAGGAAAGAAATGTGTGGCCGTCCATTCTTTCTACCTACCCATTAGGAGAGATGGCGTGAAGTTTAGTTAGTCAGTTACTTTTTTTTAAATTAGTATGAATAATTATGCAATGTTAGCTAATTATGCAAAAGGCAAAGGTATTGGTTTTTGAAAGGGAAGAGCAAATGACAGTTTGTAACATAAGTGTGAACAATGAGAACTTGTAACAGGTGAATGAATTTATGTATTTAGGTAGCATGTTCACAGCGGATGGCCGAACGGATGGTGACATCAAAAGAAGGGTTGGTGCGGGTAACAAAGTGAATGGAGCTTTAAAAACAGTTATTGAAAACAAGAATTCATTAATAAGAGCGAAAATAGCCTTCACAGTGGAGATCTGGTCCCAACCTTAATCTATGGAAGTGAAGCATGGAACTGGCAGAATAAGGATGAGAGCAGGATAAATGCGGTAAAGATGAGGTCCCTAAGACGTATGTGTGGTAGAACTATATACGACAGAATCTCAAATGCTGATTGATATAAGAAAGGAGTGTAGAGCGGAAGTAGGTTTTATGAAAGGATCGCTGCGTTGGTTCGGACATATGGAGCGCATAGATGGAGAAAGAATGGTCAAGAAAGTATACATTAACGATGTAATTGGAGTTCGGAGTTGAGGTAGACCGAGGATAACATGGCAAATAAAATTAATCATATTTTAAATGTTGGTCATGTTAGAAGTCGGAGGAATTGACGTGCGTGTTTGACTCGTTGTATGAATGTGGAGGAATCTAGGGCGGTGTGCCAGGATAGAGTTGTGTGGCGGTCTATTCTCTCTGTCTACCACTGCGTGAAACAACGTGATGGTTTGTTGTTGTTTCTATTTATGGAATTAATGGAATTACATGAATACAATTAATGAAATAGTCATTAATGGGAACTACACCCCTATTGTTTCAAAATATAAGCCACCATTAAGTAGCTACCCTATTTAAGTTATAATTAATTAGTGAATGAATCATTTTTTATTTTTTCTCTGCAAATTCTAAGTCTTACCCAGAGTATAAAAAATCACTTACCTCTGTCATTCTAAAATTTACAAACATGAAATAAGAATAATAATTAAATCTTCTTCTTCTTCTTGTCCTGTCACACCTCCGCAGTGCATAGGGTCTCAAGAAACCTTCTCCACCCGACTCTATGGCATGCCTGATGCCTAACATCATTCCAAGTGAGGCCTGATGCTTTAACCTCATCGTACAGGACTCCTCTCCAGGTGTTAGGAATTAAATAAACCAATGTTTTTTAACTACTTCCACTTTTGTCTTTATTTCGACAGCGACTGGTTTCGCCAGGTTCGCTGGCATTGACAGACTAATGACACTATTATAAATTTACTCCTTTATATACAAACGGATCAGGAGTGGTAAATATGATTCTATACAAAAATAATGATGTAATTTTGTTTAAGAGCTGTAATTGCAATATTTAAATTCAGTAAATTTTAAATAATAGTGTCACCAGTCTGTCGATGCCAGCGAGCCTGGCGCAACCGGTTGCTATCGAAATAAAGACAAAAATGGAAGTAGTTAAAAATTATTGTTTTATTTAATTATTATTTAAAATGAACTTCCATCAAGAGATTTCAGTTAAATCATTTGATTCATCATCATCGTCATCAGCCTTTAGTCGTCCAGTGCTGAGCATAGACTTACCTTCCCGACTTACACAACTCTATATCTCTCGCCGCTCTGTGCCATTGACTTCCTGCCACTCTCTTGATGTCATCAGACCATCTGGCTTGTTGTCTGCCAGGATTTCTATGGCCAGTTCTCGGTCTTCAGGATGCGTCTTGTCCACCGATCATCCATTGTCCTCGCTATATGGCCGGCCCAATTCCATTTCAACGAGACTATTTTGCACGCTACGTCCGTAACTTTGGTCCTTCATTTGATTTTCATAAAATAAGAATAACCTTTCTCTTCTTGTTTTATTCCTCTTGTATTCTGTTTAATTTATTCAACGATTGAAGGTTTAGTACCTCTAAACATGAAAAAAGATACTTTACACTTGTGGTGGGATGAGGTTCGCAACCCATCACACCGCGTCCCCCGCGGGGCGAAAAGAGAAGGATGGAGTGCCGCATAGGTTAAAGTGTGACAGTCCATTCTTTCTGCCTACCCTTTCGGGGAGACGGCGTGATGGTTAGTTAGTTACACTTAATAATAAACAGTAACAGATGCAGTGTTGACACACTGTATCAAAATTGTCTTGCATTAAGTACCAACTATTGCACAATTATTTCATTATATTTCACCTCTGTAGATTACTAATTTGGTCAATACGAACCATAGTCTTACAAGTTAACAAATAATTTTCCTTAAACACTGAATTTAACAGAATACAAAAATTCAAGTTGAATTTGATTTAGATTACTATAACGATTCTTCACTTCAATACATTATTTAAAGGAATTACAAATACGAAATGATTTTTCCAAAAATGGTCTTCCGTGTGTTTGTGGCCATTTTAAGTACAGCATTTTGGATTTATTTGTTTAAACACTTAACTAAGCAAACTTACTAAACCATCACGCTGTCTCTACGAAGGGGTAGGCAGAATGAATGGACTGCCACACTTTTCTTTCCTGACATATTTCTCTCGATTTCTCAACATTCATACATCGTGTCACGCATGTATGTCGATTTCTCTCACTCCTCACATAGTCGACATTCAATATTTGATTTATTTGATCATGTCACGTTTTCCTCGGTCTTCCTCTATTTCTAGTAATAACGCTTAATGAATTTGTTATTTTTATATCAGAGGCTAAACCTTTTTAGATTCATTGACATTCATTCACACACTAAAATTGTTGAAAGAGTACGACATTTGTTTTTCTATTAATATAATATTTATTTATTTATTTTGAACAATAATGTTAAAACTCCTTTTTAAATAATTAATGTAAATGAAAACGTCAGTTTTTCTATAAGTTTTATTATATTTTACGGGAATGACATTCATCTTGCTAAAGCATTATCGAATGTGATGTCTGACATGTTAATTACTGTGGTAGATTACCCAGTCTTGCATCCGTTATATATATAATTTTAAATAATTTTAAGATGTCAACACTGTGGAATTCCATAATTTTGAATTGTTTTTTTCTCTTGATATTTTTAAGTTTATTTTTCTCAATTTGTTTCGAAGGTATTAATTTCATAAAAATATCTTTGACCCGTTAACAGAGTAATTTTGCTTTGCAATATATGAAGTAAATAAAAATATGACGACTCGGTGCAACTGGATTCCTGGATATATTATATATATATATATATATATATATATATATATATATATATATATATATATATATATATATATATATATATATATATATATATATATATATATATATATATATATATATATATATATATATATATATCTCTCTATATATATATATACCATATATATATATATATATATATATATATATATATATATATATATATATATATATATATATATATATATATATATATATTATGCTATTATATATATATCTATATATATATATATATATATATATATATATATATATATATATATATATATATATATATAAACTAACTAACTAACTAACCATCACGCCGTCTCCCCGAAGGGGTAGGCAGAAAAGAATGGACTGCCACACTTTTCTTTCCTGACATATTTCTCTCGCTTCCTCAACATTCATACATCGTGTCATGCACGCGCGTCGATTTCTCTGACTCCTCACATGGCCGACATTCAATATTTGATTTATTTGATCGTGCCACGTTTTCCTCGGTCTTCCTCTATTTCTGGTTCCATTTACATCATTAACATATAATTTTTTTACCATTCTTTCTTCATTCATTCTTTCCATATGTCCAAACCATCTTAATGATCCTTTCATTATTTTGTTCATGACACCATCATTCGCACCGCATTCACTTCTTATATTTTCATTCGACACTCTATCATACACAGAGTATCCACACATTCGTCTAAGAGATCTCATTTCTACTGCATTTATTCTACTTTCATCCTTCTTTTGCCAGTTCCATGCTTCGCTTCCATACATAAGGGTCGGTAGAAGAACACCATTGTGCACTGCCATTCTAGCTTTTTTGGATAGGTTTTTGTTTGCGATGACAACTTTAAGTGCACCATTCACTTTGTTGCCTGCCCCAACCCTTCTTTCAATATCCCTCTCCACTCTCCCATCTCTTGTAAACATACTACCTAAATACACAAACTCAACTACTTGCTCCAAATTTTCACCATTCACGCTAATGTTGCAGACTGTCGTGGTTTCTTCCTTTTCAAAAATCATTACCTTGGACTTATTAACATTCATCATCAGATCATTTCGCATGCATACCTCATACATACAATTCACCAGGACTTGTAGTTCATGCTCGTTGTCAGCAAGTAGGACAGCGTCATCCGCATACAAGAGACAGCTTACTGACACTCCGCTCATTTTGGCACCTACATCCAACCCTTTCAGCTCTCTCATACAATTGTCCATATACAGATTAAATAACCACGGGGACATTACGCAACCTTGTTTGACACCTTTATTGATATCAAACCAGGCTGTAAGATCACCATTTACTCTGACACTAGCAGTGCTTTCTGTATATAGCGACTTAATGGCCGTGATCAGTTTTGTACTTATTCCATATTCAGACAATATTTTCCACAACTTTTCTCATATTATATATATATATGTATGATACGTAGAAAAGAGATTGTCCGTAGATAGTCACCCCTATTTAAGGGTAATTTTAGAAACGTCTTGGTGGAATATTTTGTTATTCCGGTTACTGTTGCTTTCTTGGAATGACGTAATATTTCTTCATATTCAGTTAATGAATTAAGTTTATTTTTCTCTATATATTTCAAGATATTATAATAATATTCATTATTTTGTTGAATCGCTCTTTAAAACGATGTAAAGGGTATAGCTATCATTTTGATTCTCATGACATGTGATAGGTAGTTCATCTATCACAATTTTATTGTCACGTGAATTATACACCAGAATAAAGGAAGTGTAACAATCACACTGCCATCACCGGGAATATAACCCGGGGACCTTTGGTGTGGCAGTCATAGCAATTGCCATTCCGCCACGAAGGTCGTCAATATCTCTTCTTCTTCTTTTGGTCCTGAGACACCTCCGTGGTGCATAGGGCCTCAAGGAACCTTCTCCACCCGTATCTATCGCAAGCCTGATGCCTAACATCATCCCATCCCATCCCATCGGCTTGCTGCCTTAACCTCGTCCTGCAGGGCTCTAGGTCTGCCTCGCTTTTTCTTTAACCCCCATAGGGGTCCAGTGTAGTGCGCCCTGAGCGATGCAGGCTGGGTTCCGTCTCAGAGTGTGACCGATCCACTGCCATTTGCGTCTAGCGACTTGTTCTCTCATTGGCTTTTCGCTTGCCATGGTCCAGAGAACGGCATTTGACACTGTTTGGGGCCAATAGATTTTGAATATTGAGCGAAGGCACCTATTTATAAACACCTGGAGTTTACCAATAACGTCCGCGGTAAATTTCCAAGTCTCATATCCGTCAATATCTTTTTCATAATAATGTATTATTTTGTATTTTTGAACCGATAAACCTAAAAGAATGTATGATATCTTTGAAATATGTTGAATAAAAATATATAGATACTTAACTAACTAACTAACCATCACGCTGTCTCCCCGAAAGGGTAGGCAGAAAGAATGGACTGTCACACTTTTACTGATGCGGCACTCCATCCTTCTCTTTTCGCCCCGCGGGAGACGCGGTGTAATGGGTTGCGAACCTCATGGCCACCAATAGGCATCTCCCGCGTACATTTCGATCATCCAACACCCACAAAATAAATTTAAAACAAATAATATGTAATAAAAATAATTTAACACAAAATGTTCTTTTTAGATGGTGCACATATTGACTATTTAATTTTCCATGTTCCACGAATCCACCGGTTTTTTAATTTAGCACATAATGTAATAACACATAATGTTTTTTTCGATGTTGCACATATGAGGGTATTATTTGCAAACCCGGCAAACTCCACCAACAATCAAAAGTCAGATATGAATTGGGTCTTAATCATAATACATTTGCACACAATTTTTATTGATTTTCAGTTTCAAATTCGGCTTCATTCTGAAGAATTTTGCTATTAAAATATAGGGTTTGTTGCAAACATGGCAACCTCCACTTGAGTGTTGCAAAGCTGGCAAACCCCAAAATGAAATTCATTATTTTACTTTAATTATCTACATAATGATGATTATTTCACGGCTGATTTCACGGCTGAAAAGTCCCATATAACACAACATCTCAAAGAACTTTACTGGCTTAAAAGTCCAGAAAGAATCCAGTATAAACTCTGCTGGACAGTCTTCAAAGCGCTACATGGAATGGCGCCAAGTTATATATCTGAACTCTGTATAACGGACAGCCTAAATTCACGGAAATCCACACTTCGCTCGGCAAACTCCTCAGCAATAGGAAGATTAGTTGAGCCGAAGCGTTGCCCCAGTACAAATTTCGGGGATCGAGCGTTCGCGGTAGCCGGTCCATCAGCTTGGAACAATCTCCCTTCACACCTTAGATGCATAAATGATCCGACAGATTTCAGATCTAAATTGAAAACCCATCTTTTTTATATTTAATACCCAATTTAAACATTTATACTTTGTTCTACTATACTTTTAAACCGATTGTTTTTTAAGCGGTCACATTTAGATTTTTAGATTTAAAACACGTCTTAATGCGCCCTTGAGGTGATTACATCACAAAAACGGCCCATTAAAAGTTAGCATATTATTATTATTATTACTTTAAAATACTAACTAACTGGTTGAGATGAAAAAAATTAATATCGTAAAAAATCACATTTTATTAGCGTATCAGTTTTTTGCGATTTACTCAAAACATCTAATGATGGAGTTTGCCAGGTTTGCAACTAATACCCTCGTATAGATACTTTTATATGAAAAAAAATGAATGAGTATAAAATAATATTTAATAATTATTATTTTTTGATCCATTAATAATTGTTTAGAATAAATTGTGTAATCATATTTTTAATTCCAGGCGGATGAAAACTCTTGCTTGCTAAGGCTAAAAGTCATCGCCGGCCATGCCTTGGCTAAGAAGGACATATTCGGGGCGAGGTATTTTTTCATTTTTAAATATTTTAGTTATTAAAACCTTAACGTTGGAGTTCTGGTTCCAACCCTTATGTATGGAAGAGGATAAGAGCAGAGTAAATGTGGTAGAATTGAGGTCGCTTAGATGTCTGTGTGGTAAAACGATGTATGACAGAATTCAAATGCTGACATCAGGAAGGATTTTAAAGAAGAAAGCATTTTGAACAAAATCATGAAACGATCACTGCTGTGGTATGGACATTTGGAATGCATAGATAAAAACAAAATTAAAAGAGAAAAAAGTTAAGAAAGTATGTTAACCGCCTTACCTCCAGGTAACATTCAGAGAAACAAAAAAATCACGTTTTTTATTAAATAAATTTAATTACATATTAATTTATTTTTTTTAAATTACGAAACGTCAAAAACTCAACTGCATACTTCGCCTGCCCCTTGTAAAATTATCACACTTGTGAAGACTTGTATTCAAGTGCTGTTGGCACACGCGCGTATCCCTAACCGTTTGTACATTTTAGGTACATTACTTTTTCTCAAGCGCGTACGTGATACGGGATAGCGCAGAATGGTATAGTCAAAGTGTGCGTATCACGTACGTTCATATGCATAGGGTGGTTAATGAATGCATGAATAATAATAAAATGTTTGATCACGATCAAATCAATCAAATATTAAATGTCGGCCATGTGAAGAGCGCATGCATGACACGATGTATGAATGTTGTAGATGCGAGAGAAGTATGTCAGGAAAGAACAGTGTGGCCGTCCATTGTTTCTGCCTACGCCTTTGGTGAGATGGCGTGATGGTTAATTAGTCGGTGACCTTTGTTTAACCCCCATTGTGCGACTGGCTTCATTTGCAGTAAAAAAAATTGGTCTCGTAATTTGGCTTACAACATTTGCAGCTTAGACAGATACTCCCAGTTCATGGTAATATTATATTCAATTTAGTTTTAACTAGAAAAAAGCTAGAATGGCAGTGCACAATGGTGTTCTTCTACCGACCCTTATGAATGGAAGCTAAGCATGGAACTGGCAAAAGAAAGATGAATGTAGAATAAATGCTGTAGAAATGAGATCTCTTAGACGAATATGTGGATACTCTGTGTATGATAGAGTGTCGAATGAAAATATTATAAGAAGTGAATGCGGTGCGAATTATGGTGTTATGAACAAAATAATTAAAGGATCATTAAGATGTTTTGGACATATGGAAAGAATGAATGAAGAAAGAATGGTAAAAAAATTATATATTAACGATGTAAATGGAGCCAGAAATAGAGGAAGACCGAGGAAAAGGTAGCACGATCAAATAAATCAAATATTGAATGTCAGCCATATGAGAAGTCAGAGAAATCAACGCACGTGCATGACACGATGTATGAATGTTGAGGAAGCGAGTGAAATATGTCAGGAAAGAAAAGTGTGGTAGTTCATTCTTTCTGCCTACCCCTTCGGAGAGACGGCGTGATGGTTAGTTAGTTACTTAGTTTTAACTAAATGAAGTAAAAAGGTTTATAAAATAAATTGAAAAATGAGCTACAAATGTAGTCAGGTTCAGTTCAAAACCTATTTTTTGGACTGCAAATGCAGCCGGTCGCATAATAGATTTAAAAAAAAAAGATATTTTCTAATAATATTGAGGTTGGATTTTTATTATTTTGTTAAATCACTAATGTATGGAATGTGTAGAGTGTATGGAAGCGAAGCATGGAACTGGCAGAAGAAGGATGTGAGCAGAATAAATGCGGTAGAGATGAGGTCCCTAAGACGTGTTTGTGGTAGAACGATATACGACAGAATCTGAAATGCTGATATGAAAGAAATTTAGAGCGGAATAAAATTATGAAACGATCGCTGCGTTTGTTCGGACATATGGAGCGCATGGATGGAGAAAGAATGGTTAAGAAAGTATACGTTATGATGTAAATGGAGTACGGAGTTGAGGCAGACCGAGAAAAACAAGGCATTACCAAATTAATCAAATTTTAAAGGTCATGTTAGAAGTCGGAAGAATCAATGTGCGTGTATGACTCGCTGTATGAGTGTGGAGGAAGCTAGAGAGGTGTGCCAGGATAGAGTATTGTCGCAGTCCATTCTCTCTGCCTACCCCTACGGTGAAACAGCGTGATGGTTTGTTGTTGTTGAGTCACTCTTTACATAATTACAGCGCGAGCCAAATCAATGTAAAGGGTATAGCAATCATATTGATTCTCATGACATGTGATAGGTAGCTAATCTATCGCCATTTTTTTGTCACGTGAATTCTACACCAGACCAAAAACAGCATGACAATCTACGATCGCCGGGAATCGAACCCGGGACCTTCCGTGTGACAGTCATAACATTCGCCTACGAAGATCGTCAAATCGTCACCTGAGAATAAGAAGGTTCCAACTGTCAAAAGTAAAAAGCTGAGGAAAATGAAGTCAAAGTTTTTTTGGTTTCGGGTGTGTATCTTGGAATAAAAGGGTTCCATCTGAAGCAGATGAAACTCTTTTACCGAGTAGCGTGTAAATTTTCTCTGGCGACAGTTGGAATAATAAAGTTCTAAGTGTAAATGAATCCTTCTTCAGTGAATTGTGTGTTTTGAATGAGCAGATGGAACTTGATTCTTTTCGTAGCATCAAAATGATGATACTATTACATGTTTTTTTTTAATTGTACGTATAGATAAGGTTATTAAGAACCCTTTGAACGAAAAAAAGTCAAATGTGAAATTTTGTTAGTTGGAACCCTCTTACTCTCAGGTGACGAAATGTTGATATGACTTGTTCATGAAAATTTCAAGACATCCTTATAAGACACTTCTTTTCCACACCGTTCTGACTTTGCGGCTGTCGGATTAAGTTGGATTCAGATCAGCGGCTTTAACTGTAAAATGAATTTGCGCTTAAACAAAAATGTTTATCATAGATTGCATTCAGGAAGTCATACTTAAATGATTCTTTATCATTATCACTTATCTATCTGTCCACATTATAACTTCATTATTGTATGATAACAACTCGACACGATGCATCTCTTGTTTTTAATATAGACTTTAAATGCAAGGCTTCCTTGTATTTTTTGTGTTCATTTTATATGTTTATTCTTTCTTTAACAATGATGTAAAACTCCATATTAAATAATACAAATGGATATAGGTCCTGGTCGAAGGACATGAGGAGTTGGAGCCGAGGAGTAATAGAGACCAAGGCTCGGTATGGGCTGTTAAGAGGGTGTTTGAGCCAACGAAGAAAAAATAAGAAAAACTTATTTTCTAGAATTTTTATTTTAGTTTATGGGAATGACACATTTCACCTTGTTCGGATGGCGTTATAAAATGTATGATTTTATTATGTTTTATGGGATATTCTTTCACGATGGGACAAGGGACGTTTTAATTAGTATTGATTAATTAATTTTACCTCTTGAATAATAAAACACGGCACTATCAAATGTCGACCACCTGAGTAGTCAACGGAGAGAAATCGACATGCATTCATGAGAAATCGACGAGCTTTGAAGTAAATCGACTTGCTTTCATAAGAAATTGAATAATTCAAGAGAAATGGACAAGCTTTCATGAGAAATCAACGTGCTTTCATGAGAATTCGACATGCTTTCATGAGAAATTGACATGCTTTAATGATAAATTGACAGGTTTTCATGAGAAATCGACGCGCTTTCTTGAAAAATCGACGTGCTTTGATGAGAAATCTTCGCACGTTCATGAGAAATAGACGTGCACATAAGAAATCAACTAATTCAAGAGAAATCGACAAACTTTCATGAGAAATAGACTTGCTTTCATGAGAAATCAACGTGCCTTCATGAGAAATCGACGTGCTTTCATGAGAAATAGACTTGCTTTCATGAGAAATCAACGTGCATTCATAAGAAATTGACTATTTCAAGAGAAAACAACAAATTTAAATAAAAAAATAAACATGCTTTCATGAGAAGTTGACGTGCTTTCATTAGTCATCGCCGGGCTTTTATGAGAAATCAACGTGCTTTCCTGACAAAATGACATGCTTTTACAGGAAGCAATAGAGAAGTATGTCAGAAAAAAACAGTGTGTCGGTCTATTCTTTCTGCCTATCCCTTTGGGAGAGTCGGTTGGTTAGTTAGTTAGTGTACCATGATGAATAGTTATATTGTTTAATTGTATTTAATTTAATTTTATTATGAACTTGCTTAATTAATAATAAATTTAATACAAATGAAAATGTCTGATTTCTAGAAGATTTATTATATTTTATGAAAGTGACATGTTTCGCCTTGCTAACTCATTATCGAATGTCCATCATCATTATCAAATGAAACATGTCATTCCCATAAAATAAAATAAAACTTTTAGAAAACAGATGTTTTCGTTAGTATTAATTACCCTATATGGAAATATACATTGAAAATGTGATTGCTTTTTGAAGAAGAAGAAACTGTTTATGATAGAGTGTCGAATGAAAATATAAGAAGTGTATGTGGTGTGGTGTAATAAAAATGTTATGAACAAAATAATGGTAAAAAAAATATATTAAACGATATAAATGGAATTAGAAATAGAGGAAGACAGAGGAAAATGTGGCACAATCAAATAAATCAAATATTGAATGTCGGTCATACGAAAGAATAATGAAAGTAGAATAAATGCAGTAGAAATCATATCCCTTAGGCGAATGTGTGATCATCTGTGTATGATAAGAAGTGAATGCAGTGCGAATGATAGTGTTATGAACAAAATAATGAAAGGATCATTAAGATGGTTTTGACACGTGGAAAGAATGAATGAAGAAAGAATGGTAAAAAAACTATATGTTAACGATGTAAATGGAACCAGAAATAGAGGAAGACAGAGGAAAATGTGACACAATCAAATAGATCAAATGTTGAATGTCGGCCACGCGAGGAGTCGCAGAAATCGACGTGCGTGCATAACACGATGTATGGATGTTGAGGAAGCGAGAGAAGTATGTCAGTAAAGAAAAATGTTGCAGTCCTTTCTTTCTTCCTAACCCTCCGGAGAGATGTCGCGATGATTAGTTGGTTATGAATAATATTTTAATAACCCATATGACCGCCTTAAAAGAGAATATTTGAACTGATAGTTTAAAGTACCAATCAATATGATCCATATGCACCATCATGAATTAATGTTAACTATTTCCATCGTAGCCGGGTTTCAGCGTGTGTGTATACTTGTGACACACAAGATCAATAACCTAAAAGAGAGGATTACTCCTAACCTTTTGAACCTCTAATCTAAAATGTCAGCCAGTACACAAAGGCACTGTGAATCATCGCAAGGGAATAAAAATGGAAACTTTTTCCAGCAAGAAGTTTACTTACTTAATTCAGGGGAATTAGTGAAATACGAAAGAAATAGTCTTGTAGGTACAAATCAACACTCACTGATGGATATTTATTTATAGTTACCAGTGACGCGCGAGTTTAATACTGTCATGACTGTCCTTGAGCAAGATATGTGTACGTTTCTTGCAATTATATTATACAAGGTGTCTCAAAAGAAAGTTTATATTTAGTGGATCGATTAATCTGTATATGGATAAATGTATGAAAGAGCTGAAAGGGTTGGATGTAGGTGCCAAAATGAGCGGAGTGTCAGTAAGCTGTCTCTTGTATGCGGATGACGCTGTCCTACTTGCAAACAACGAGCATGAACTACAAGTCCTGGTGAATTGTATGTGTGAGGTATGCATGCGAAATGATCTGATGATGAATGTTAATAAGTCCAAGGTAATGTTTTTGAAAAGGAAGAAACCATGACACTCTGCAACATTAGCGTGAATGGTGAAAATTTGGAGCAAGTAGTTGAGTTCGTGTATTTAGGTAGTATGTTTACAAGAGATGGGCGAGTGGAGAGGGATATTGAAAGAAGGGTTGAACAAAGCCTGCCCAACAAAGTGAATGGTGCACTTAAAGTTGTCATCACAAACAAAAACCTATCCAAAAACGCTAGAATGGCAGTGCACAATGGTGTTCTTCTACCGAACCTTATGTATGGAAGCGAAGCATGGAACTGGCAAAAGAAGGATGAAAGTAGAATAAATGCAGTAGAAATGAGATCTCTTAGACGAATGTGTGGATACTCTGTGTATGATAGAGTGTCGAATGAAAATATAAGAAGTGAATGCGGTGCGAATGATGGTGTCATGAACAAAATAATGAAAGGATCATTAAGATGGTTTGGACATATGGAAAGAATGAATGAAGAAAGAATGGTAAAAAATTTATATGTTAATGATGTAAATGGTACCAGAAATAGAGGAAGACCAAGGAAAACGTGGCACGATCAAATAAATTCAAATATTGAATGTCGGCCATGTGAGGAGTCAGAGAAATCGACGCGCGTGCATGACACGATGTATGAATGTTGAGGAAGTGAGAGAAATATGTCAGGAAAGAAAAGTGTGGCAGTCCATTCTTTCTGCCTACCCCTTCAGGGAAGACGGCGTTATGGTTAGTTAGTTAGTTATTAAAAATAAATAGTATTTATCAAAAAAAATGTTTTGCTATTAAAATTTATAACACTGTTATAATATCACAATTTATTTTTATTGACTGAGAATGTCGCGACAGCTGTTTCGCCAACCGATGTTGGCATCATCAGGTGCAACCTGTAAAATATTCACGTAAATAAAGATTTTCTAACCTTTAACCACCCTGTATTTGAACATAAGTGATACGTTCACTTTGACTGTGCCATTCTGCGCTATCCCGTATCACGTACGCCCTTGAGAAAAAGTAATGTACCTAAAATGTACAAACTGTCAGTGATACGCGCGTGTGCCAACAACACTTGAGTACAAATCTTCACAAATATGATAGTTTTACAAGGGGCAGGCAAGGTGTGTGGTCGAGTCTTTGACGTTTCGTAATTAAAAAAAATAAAATTAATATACAAATAAATTTAATTAATTATATTGTTTCTCGGAAAATTACCTGAAAAAATTAAAATTACATAGACATGTTTCGGACAATCAGTCCTTCTTCAGTGATACATATTATAAAGATACATATATAAAATATTATAAAACTATTTACATGATCTGACAGATGTTAAAAATCTTTATAACATCTGTCAGATCATGTAAACAATTTTATAATATTTTAAATATCTATCTTTATTATTATTATTATTATTTGAATCCATCTTTACATCATGACAGCATGAGCCAAATCGATGTAAAGGATATTATAGCTATCATAGTGATTCTCATGACATGTGATAGGTAGCTAATCTATCGCCATTTTATTGTCACGTGAATCGTACACCAGACCAAAGACAGTGTGACAATCACACTACCCTCGGGAATCGAACCCAGAACCTTCGGGGTGGCAGTCAATGCACTTACCACTTGGCCACGAAGGTCGTCACTATGTATCACTGAAGGACTGGTTGTCCGAAACATGTCTATGTAATTTTAATTTTTTTAATGTAAGTGTTGTGTAAACAGAGTGTATAAAAAAGAAAAATAGGAATAAAGCATTACAACACGAAGTATGGCGAATATAGAAGTATATTATTTAAATTAAATGTATTATTAATAAAATTTTCTAATTTTGTTTCAGTGATCCGTACGTTCGAGTTGACGTGCACACCATAAATGGAGACCTTCTGGTGGACTCGGTTTTTACAAAGACGAAAAAAAAGGTTTGTATCTTCTGTATGCACACCTAGCAATGTTTTATCATATGAAATTGGCACGGTTATTGATAAAGGAGGCTCTGCGCCTGCAGCGCTCCACAAGTACTGACCCGTGATAAATCATGTTCTTATCATTGTCCGATAATGCTTGTCTCAGCGAAAACATCATCCTAATAGACACAGATATAGTATTTACAATCCTGGAATACTGAGAGATTTTTATCTATACGTTCCCCACAGCTATAGCAAAACAAGTGGCGTATCTAATTTTATGCGCAGCACAAAGGGGGTTTGAAGTTCTCCTGTATTGAAGGTAATTCGTCTTCACGAGATGGCAAGTTAGCAAATTCATGAATACCATAACGATAAGAGCAACAATGAGATGCATATTTCTTTTGATGTTTTTTTTCCACTCTTTGCATCAATTTGGCTCATGCTTTGATGTAAAGAGCTATTTTACAAAATAAAATACACTTCCGATTTTCCGGGGTCCGGTTAACCAGGAAGCGGATTATCCGGGACACTTGAGTCATCATAAAAATATTTATAATTTTTTTTTTTTACAATAGTACTTATAATGCGCCTGTCACAATGACATTGGGAGTTTAGTTCACTTGGCGCCACCGCCAACATAAGTTTGTGGCTCTTCTTCTTCTTCTTCTTTTTGTCCTGTCACCTTCGTGGTGCATAGGGCCTCAAGGAACCTTCTCCACCCGACTCTATCGCATGCCTGATGCCTAACATCATCGCAAGTGAGACCTGCTGCCTTAACCTCGTCCTTCAGGTGGCTCTAGGTCTGCTTCGCTTCCTCTTTCCCCCCATAGGGGATCAGTCTAGTGCGCCCTGAGGGATACAGATTGGGATCCGTCTCAGAGTGTGACCGATCCACTGCCATTTGCGTCTAGCGACTTGTTCTCTAATTGGCTTTTTGCCTGCCATGGACCAGAGAAGGGCATTTGACACTGTTTGGGGCCAATAGATCTTAAATATTGAGCGAAGGCACCTATTTGTAAACACCTGGAGTTTTAAAATAACGTCCGCGGTAGATTTCCAAGTCTCACATCCATACAGCAGTACGCTTTTAACGCTGCTATTGAATATTTGGAGCTTGAGCTTTCTCGATATGATACTGGAACGTCATACAGGGCGAAGCACAGCGTAAGCTCCCCTTGCCTTGTTGAGTCTTGTAATTTTATTTTACTGTGAAAAAGTGTCTATAATAATGGATAAACGCAAAAGAGTCGTACTTTCAATTGAACAAAAACTCAAAAGTTTGAAAATGGTGCAACCTTTAAATATTTATAGAATAATGTTGGTGATCAAACTATACAGGATATCATGAATAAAAAGAGCATTATTTTTGGATTAACTAGGAGCTGGCAAAAGAAGGATGACATTAGAATAAATGCAGTAGAAATGAGATCTCTTAGACGAATGTGTGATACTCTGTGTATGTTAGAGTGTCCAATGAAAATATAAAAAGTGAATGCGATACAAATGATGGTGTTTTGAATAAAATAATGAAAGGATCATTAAGATGGTTTGGACATATGGAAAGAATGAATGAAGAAGGAATGATAGAAAAATTATATGTTAACGATGTAAATGGAACCAGAAATAGAGGAAGACCGAGGAAAACGTGGCACGATCAAATAAATCAAATATTGACAGACAGTTTCATTAGTATTAATTATTTAATACTGTGTTATTTATATATATTTTGTAATAAAGTTTAGTTATGAAGTTAATGCTTTTTTAATCCATAATGTGAAAGATTTTATTTAGAATATTATTAAATTTTGTATTTGTACTTATTTAATATGTATTTTTTTTTTCTTTCAGACATTAAATCCATTTTGGAATGAAGAATTTGTATTTAGAGTGAGTATATCTATATTTTTTTAAAGCACTTGTTAATATCTTTTTCCTCGTCTTCTTTTCGTATCCTGTCGCATCTTTCTGTTGCTGATCCCCGATTGGAAGACAGCCTGTCTTTCCTCAGCTGTGCAAAATGGCTTCTTGCTATCAAGTTTTTGCAATTTCTAAACTTTTATAGCCAGACCATATTTCTTTTAATTGTTTACTTATATGGTATAGCCAATGTCATCCATCATACTTCTCCACACACTTCTATCTTGTGCCTTCTGCATCTAGTCACCAGCTATTTTCCTTATGTCATCAGACCATCATGTGGGGGGTCTTCTTCTACTTCTTCTATCTTCACGAGGTCTCCACTCCATTACCCTTCTGATCCATCTTTGATTTCACTAACTCGTACAAGTTTCAAAGTTTTTTCTTTAGTTAATATTTTCATACTTAGCTGGTGGGTATGCGTTTTTTTTTTGCAATTGTTGATTACTCTAAAATCTAGATCACAGGTTCCTAAACTTTTTCGGGCCACAGCCCACTTTGCAAGACATACTTTTTGTAACGCCAAAGAACAGGTTAGGACCTTCAAGTATCTAGGCATAGGCCTGGTGGGAGGAGCTGATCTGCAGGAAGAAATACAAGCCTAAGTAAACAAGGCAGCTGCAATCTCTGGCGCTCTAAAATCCACAATATGGAAAAACAAAGACATGGCCATTAAGAGTAAGATGAGAATCTATAAAGCATGCGTAAGACCAACATGGCGTCGAAGCAAGGGTAGACACAGTAAGGACCAAACAAGTTTTGAGGACTTCTGAGATGAAGACACTGAGGACGATAGCAGGCAAGATCGCATGAGGAACACCAGAATAAGAGAGATATTTGAGGTTGAGGATATTATAAGATGGAGCAGACAGCGAAAGAGGGACTGGTATGGTCATGTTCAAAGAATGGACACCACCAGACTCCCCTATATTGCACTACATAATCAACCTCATGGGACTCGTCCTCGTGGAAGACCTCCTAATAGATGGAAGGACAGCTGGGAGTCTACCTCACAGGAGGAGCAACACTCTGGAGAACAGACCACAACAGGTCTACAACAAGGGAGAAGAAGAAGAAGATTTTTTTTATATATTAACGCATCTGCATTACTTCAACGTGCTAAATACTCATGTGAGATGTGTAAATATGTGTTAATATGTGTTAGTTGTATCTATTGAAAATATACACATCTGCACTTTTATAAATTTTGTTATATACAAATTATCTTATAATTACTACCAGTTTCGGCAGCTCACGACCAGACAATCCCAGACCATAACTGCTGAGACCAGTTGTAATTATCACATAATTTTTAGAATTAAACTGTACACATATTTTTCTCATTAGTAGTACAATTAGTAGCAGGCTGAGAATTAAGATAAGACAAGAGCAGAATCATGCGTTTATAATTTACATATTCTTATGAAATTTTGCTGTTTCTAAAATAAAATAATAAACAACAACAACAAACCATGTAAACTAATCATCGATAACACACCTATTGAGCAAGTCATGCGATTCATGTACCTAGGCATAGAGATCGGTAGCTACAGTGACCTATATGACGAGGTGCGAGCACAAACCAACAAAGCAAAGTCAAGATTTACAAGGCATGCGTTCGCCCCATCATGACATATGGAATAGAGGTCAGAGCCGATACCAATAGAACTAAGAACCTTCTTAGAGTAGCAGAAATGCAAACCCTACGCTCCATCGCAGGCAAAACCCTCAGAGATCGGATCAGAAATGAAACGATAAGGTCTGTCTGTGGTGTTGAGGACATAGTGAGATGGGGAAGAAGCAGAAGTCGCTTTTGGAGAGAAAACGTGGACCGCATGGAGAATACAAGGAAAACCCAAGCAGCAAGAGACTACCAGGAAGGCCGCCAAAGAGATGGAGAGATGACTGGACATCATCATCCCAGGACAGCCCACCGTCACAATCAGGTCATACGACCTAAACTAAGAGGAAGAAGAAGAACAAACCATCACATCGTTTCCCTGAAAGGGTAGGCGGAGAGAATGGACTGACACACCTCTCTAGCTTTCTCCGATTCTTCCTTATGATCCAATCATCTGCTTTACCCTTCTTTCAGTATCCTTCTTCAAATAATAATAAAATGTTATTGTACCAGGTACCTTCAATATCATTAATATAATAATGATAATAATAAAAGGTTATTACACCAGGTGAAGCCGTCAGAACACAAGCTGGTGATGCAGGTGTTTGACGAGAACCGGCTGACCCGCGACGACTTCCTGGGCATGGTGGAGCTGCCGCTGGGAGCCGTGCCGCAGGAGCAGGCCCTCGCGCCCGCCCCGCCCACGCTCAAGTACCCTCTCAGGCCCAGAAGGTCAGCGTAAGTAGTCCACTCTGGGCCCCCGCTGCATGCGACACGCCTTCCTCCTCGGCTCCTCAGCTCTGATGGTCTGTAGTCTGTAATATAGCATGGCTGAAGAGTTTTAACATCCATAGAGGTAGAGTATCATATGTTTAGGATTATATCTGACTCGTGGATTTTGCCATATCTTCACCTGAGAGTAAAAGGGTTCCAACTAACAAAATTTCACATTTGGTTATTTTTCGTAAAAAGGGTTCTTACTAACCTTATATATACGTACAATAAAAAAAAAACATGTAATAGTATCGTCATTTTGATGTTACGAAAATAATCAAGTTCCATCTGATCATTCAAAACACACGATTCACTGAAGAAGGATTCATTTACACTTACAACTTTATTATTCCAACTCTCGCCAGAAAATTAACACGCTTCTCGGTAAAAGAGTTTCATCTGTTTCAGATGGAACCCTTTTATTCCAAGATACACACCCGAAACCAACAAAACTTTGACTTTATTTTTCGCAGCTTTTTACTTTTGACAGTTGGAACCTTCTTACTCTCAGGTGACGATATTTAAACGCCCTACCTTCAGGTAATTTTCCAAGAAATATGCAAAAAAATCTCCTTTTTTTATTAATTTAATTTAATTAACTGTTAAATTATAAAACGCTGTTTATTGTATCAGTTTTTTTTTGTGACAGCTACTATAAGTTCTTCTTCTTTTTGTCCTATCACACCTCCGTGGTGCATAGGGCCTCAAGAAACCTTCTCCACCCGACTCTATCGCATGCCTGATGCCTAACATCATCCCAAGTGAGGCCTGCTGCCTTAACCTCGTCCTGTAGGGCTCTTCTCCAGGTGGCTCTAGGTCTGCCTCACTTCCTCCTTCCCCCCACAGGGGACCAGTCCAGTGCACTCTGAGCGATGCAGGCTGGGTTCCGTCTCAGAGTGCGACTGATCCACTGCCATTTGCGTCTAGCGAATTGTTCTCTAATTGGCTTTTCGCCTTTTAGTATTTGTTTCTTCTTCTTCAAGTGCCCTGTCGGTTCCCCCCAATGTTGGCGATCACCTCGGCGAACCTGTCCCTGTCCTGCGCTCCTTGGAACAGCTCCTCCACACTCCGATGCCGGTCCGCTCCCTCACGTTTCGCAGCCAGGACATTTTTCGCCTACCGGGCCCTCGGCGTCCCTCAATTTTCCCCTCCAATATCAGTTGAAGAAGGTGGTACTTTTCCCCACGCAGTATATGACCCAGATGTGAAATCTTTCGAACCTTGATAGTTGATAATAGTTCCCTGTCAACTCTAGCTCGCCTCAGGACTTCTGTATTGGTAACCATGTCTGTCCAAGGAATTCATAGCATTCGGCGATAGAGCCACATTTCAAATGCTTCCAGTCTGTTCATTGAGTTGACTTTCAAGGTCCACATTTCACATCCATACAATAAAACAGACCACACATATCATTTGATCATTCTCTGGCGGAGTTTCAAGTTTATGATATCATTGCAGAAGAGTGATTTCATTTTATTAAACGTAGCTCTTGCTGCCTCAATTCTGCATTTTATCTCTACATCTGGGTCAAGAGATTGCGTTAGTATGCTGCCGAGGTATTTAAATTTTTCCACCCTTTCAACGTTACGGCCATTCAAATGCAATACTGACCCACTGTAGTCAAGCATTTGTTTAATTATTTTTTATTGTTACGTGAATTCTACACCAAACCAATGATTGCCGGGGATCAACCCCAGGACCTTCGGTGTGGCAGTTATAGCTCTTGCCACTCTGCCAGGAAGGTCGTCAATGATATACAGTGTACTTTATAATGCTCTTACTATGTGTCAAGTATAAAGCCCTTTATCTATGGGTGATGTTTATCAATCTTATTTGTTGTCTATGAAATTTTAACATTTCTCTATTTAGTTATGGTATATGTACATGATTTGTTATGGGAATGGAATTATAACATTTTATTCTTTAGTAACATCAATCTGCTGAACGCGGTCTCCTCGGAGATCGACGTCTTTCATATTAGTGAAAGTACGTTCAGAAGACAAATACTCTTGACTTTGGATAGTGTCTTGTCTTCCTAATGTCAAACCATCTCTCATGCGTTTCTGCTAGTATACTATATACAATATATTATTTTATCTGTTTTGAATAGATGCCTTTAACCCTTAAAGGCCGGCGAGAATTTGAAACATCGGAATGCTCTTGTAAACAATTAAATTACTCTTCACACAAAATATATTACATAAAAAATATCAAATAAATGGTATTTTGTAGTCAAATGTTTTACTATTTTTATCTTATAAAAATGATCAGACACAAAATGAAGAAATGAAGTCTGCCGCAGTTTGATACCAATTTTTTGGACTGCAAATGTAGCCAGCCGCACTCTAGGGGTTATGGATCTCTTGTTTATTATTTGTAATATGCTATCTCCAATATCAATGTATCCCAATGTACGTGATAATATTTAGAATATGAAAATTTGCCATGAGTATTCCTGAATAAATAAAGGTCAATGTTTTTTTTTCGCTTGAAGTTCCATAAATGGGTAAGGATCAAACTCTTTGCATCGTTGCACAATGGAAATTACAACGGAAATTATTGTAGCACACTGGAATTATAAAGCCGTGTACACGATCATGAATAGGTATTGTAAATCTTCTTCTTCTTGTCCTGTCAAACCTACGTGGTGCATAAGGTCTCAAGGAACCTTCTCCACCAGACTCTATCGCATGACTGATGCCTAACATCATCCCAAGTGAGGCCTGATGCTTTGACCTCGTCCTGCAGGGCTCTTCTCCAGGTGGCTCTAGGTCTGCCTCGCTTCCTCTTTCCCCCCAGTCTAGTGCGCCTTGAGCGATGCAGGCTGGGTTCCGTCTCAGAGTGCGACTGATCCAATGCCATTTGCGTCTAGCGAATTGTTCTCTGATTGGCTTTTCGCCTTTTAGTATTTGTTTCTTCTTCTTCTTCTTTTATGTAATACGGACAAAAAACATAACAGGGTTTGCAAAAATTTGGTCCTTACCCATAGTGCGGAATTGCTTACGGTAGTTTTTAATTATATTTTTTTAAGTTATAAAAAGTAATTTTATGAACCCTTGAGGAGCCGCTGATATGTAAATTTTTGTGTAGTTTTTATTTTTATAATTCATAATAAATGTTGTGTGTATGATATGCATTCATATTTTTATGTTTCGGTACTTATTTGGCAAAAGGTCCCAGATGCGTTTTTTTTTATATAATTGAGTGAAATATACCATCAGTATTATTTTTGCACACTTTATGTTTTGACAAAACGTTAGAGCTGTACTTTTTTATATTACAATTTTATTTATTTTTATTTATGTACAATTGCATTCAACCCCTATTTTAAAAAATATACGAGTATATAAATATGTATATTCTTTAAATTTATTTACTGATATCTTGTAGATAACGTTATGCTATGTACGAGTAAATTGACATTTGAAATAAACAATTTGGAACACAAATAACATTTTTATAAATAATCACAATTTGGTCAATTTAACTGTTGCCGCACTTTATAATAGTTAATTGTGACACGTAATACGTGTGTACTGTTTTGCTGTTAAAATTATATCAGTTTTATCGTTTTTATAAAGAATTTTGACAGGTGTAAAAAATAAAATTTTCATTTGTTCCAATGACAATTCGAATAATTTCTTCAATATTATTTTTAAGTTATTGCTGGTTAAGTGCCTAATTACAGCTAATTTAAATAACGGTGGATACGTGTAACATAAATTAAATAAACACAAAAGTCCGGATCGTCCATGTCAACATGTGCAATATTGAAAAAAACATTTTGTGTTATTACATTATATGCTAAATTAAAAAAACCGGTGGATTCGTGGAACATAAATTAAATAGACAATATGTGCACCATCTAAAAAGAACATTTCGTGTTAAATTATTATTATTTTGTTATTTTATTTTATATCATTGTATTTTATATTATTTGTTTTAGATTTATTTTGTGGGTGTTGGAAGATCGAAGTGTGCGCGGGAGATGCCTATTGGTGGCGATGAGGTTCGCAACCCATCACACCGCGTCTCCCGCGGAGCGAAAAGAGAAGGATGGAGTGCCGCATCAGTAAAAGTGTGTCAGTCCATTCTTTCTGCCTACCCTTTCGGGGAGACGGCGTGATGGTTAGTTAATTATCAAAATAATGTAAAAATCTTATTTTTGCTCTCCTGTAAAATTCATAAAAAAGCAGTTTGGACCTTTTGGCAAATAGGTACCGGTTTATTTAAATTCATGTTGGATACTATAGTTATTCTAAAACATGGGTAAGTATACAAAAGTAGTTTACAATTTGTTTATTAATTATATGAAATTACACATTGAATATTAATAATTCTTTTATATTCACCATTCCTTTGTGTTGCGGATTCATTATTGTATTTTTAAATCAAATAAAATGAAAAATTAACATTAATACAAACATGTTTCGGGACAGCGTTTCATCAGTGTAGTTAAAATATTATACAGGGTCTTTCAATAGGGTCGCTTCATTTTTAATCGCTTGTGCAGAATGTCCATCGTGGCTTGCGCTGTGCCATTTTGAAACCATATGTTGTCGGTATCCATATCATCCGGTTTAAGCTACAAGAATCTCAAATTTATGCATTAAACACCATATTGTGGACTCTGCAGGACGGTCAAGAATGCTACAAATTGGCAAACAGAACACTGATTTTGATAATAAATTTTAACAATTTCAATGCTTTGTTGAAGCGTGTAGCGTTCCATGGTGAAATGTCAAGACTAAATAAGTATTCTTGTCGAATTTGACAGCTATTGCTCTACCCAAATGACCGCTTTACAATGTCAAAGTTTGAGCGTCCCTGTTGAAAAACCCTTTGAACACCAGGATACACTACCTGCAGCGAAGCTACGGCGGCCATTTGGGCGTCATTGAATGTCCTTTTCATATTTTTGTTGAAGAAACAAATTTGCTTTCCTAACAACTCAATAATGCTTATCAGCATTTAAAGTGGTGTATGTGATGTCATAATGTATAATTGTATGTGTGTAGTGCGCGGTCTCGGGTTCGAGGCCACTTGGAGATATACCACGCCCTCATCGGAGGCGTCCCCAACGGGAGTCCCCCCGCCAACAGCAACGGACAGTCGTCTGGCCAGCCTGAGGACTGGGAGCTCATCGAGCCCCCACTTTCACCGGGAGTCGTTGAATCGGTAAGCAATAATTTACTCTCATCTTCCTCAGCCTTGATCTCTCCATTGCTACATATAACAACAACAAACCATCAAGCTGTTTCTCTGAAATGGTAGGCAGAGAGAATGGATTGCCACACTACTCTATCTTGAAATACTTATCTAGCTTCCTCCAACAACAAAGATACAATAATGCAGTATGAATTTATTTAACCCTTTCATGGCCGCAAATATATCACGCCGCAGTGCTCAGCAGGCCGAATATTTTTTGTCAAAATAAAACTCGTCTTAATTTTTTTTTTTGCTCTGTTAGAAAGAAATTATAGTTTACTTACTCAACTTATTCACTAAACGCAGAATACGAAAACAAAGAACTTAGCACAAAGCAAACTGTGAAGAGTTATAAAAAGAGACCGATATCACAAGCAAAACACTGATAAAATAGGTGCTGACATACCAAAAACAAGTAAAAACAAATGCTTTCATAATATTAATTGAAAATTATACAAAAACTACGCAACGATCGATGATTGTGACAGCGATTCTGACATCTGTATACTGTCAGCTGAAACAGTTTTCGAAATTTACGATAAATCAGTTAAAGTACATATTTGGAAACTTGATAAAATATTTCGGGATAATTAAAACTGAGAACAGTGTGTGTTCCGTTCCTGCCAAATTGTCAATACAAGTCAATACGGTGCACAACACGTTACCAAAGTACTACCGAGATATCTCGCCTCTGGCCTCTGTCGACCATCGAGTTAAATATCAAATCAAATCAGTTTATTTACTTTAAAGACATCAACTAACCATCACGCCGTCTCTCCGAAGGGGTAGGCAAAAATAATGGACTGCCACACTTTTCTTTCCGACATATTTCTCTCGCTTCCTCAACATTCATACATCGTGTCATGCACGCACGCATTTCTCTAACTCCTCACGTGGCAACGCCCTCAACACTATTATGCACTGCCATTTTAGCTTTTTGATAGTTTTTGTTTGCGATGACAACTTTAAGTGCACCATTCACTTTGTCGCCTGCCCCAAACCTTCTTTAATATTCCTCTCCACTTTTGTTAACATACTCACTATCTTTGTTAACATACTACCTAAATACACAAACTCATCTACTTGCTCCAAATTTTCACCATTCACGCTAATTTATTCAGGGGTTCAGAAAAAATCTGAGGTACCTCAGATTTTTTCTGAACCCTCTCCAGCAAAACGGAATATCTCGCCTCATGAGGACTCCATATCACAGAACCACTTTTGAGTCTGCTCAACCAACGGTGTTCGAACCAAATATGTCAAGTCCAAACCCCCAAATCTAAGGTATCATGCCCATAAACCAACAACCTACAAATCACCTTCCAACAATGTTCCCATCAGACGAAGAGGAAAAGCTACAAGAGCTGAACCTCTGTAAGCCAGAAGAGGTTTTGATTCAAAATTTCTTACGCAAGTCGGGCTTCTGGGCTTCTATTTCATTTCATTTAATTTATTTTGATAATAATCACAAACATTACAGACATACAATTCCAAATCGTTTGCAATTACATTATAAACAGAGAAGCATTAAGAAGCATTCTATGGGAGTACCGCCACTGGTGAGGAGAGGATATTTGTTTGCTTGTTGGAATTATTAAAAAAAAAAAAGTATTTCTAATTGTTAAACTTATTAGTACCACCTCAAATTTGCATTATATATTTTCGCCCACCCATAAGTTTTCTAAAATCATCTCTATAAGGACACTCTGTTTGGCGATTGGGTTATGTTTGAGAATGCCCTCGCAAGGCGAAACAAATTTGTCCCAAGTATTTAATTTTTTTATATATAAGTAAAAAATCTCCGTAAAGCCAACGAAACAATTGGAATAATTTAATTTTTATTGACATAACATTCAATGTTCAATTTTTTTTTAGACTGTTTTCCAGGATCACCTGCCCCCGTTGCCTTCAGGCTGGGAAGAGAGGCAAGACGCTATCGGCCGGATGTACTACGTCAACCATGTGGCCCGGAGTACGCAATGGGAGAGACCTACCCTCAGGTAAATACTCAAAAGCTTTTTTAATTTTAATAAGGTAAATACTTGTTATTTCATTTATTTATTTAGATATATCCAAAGCATTACAGAATTATTTTTTTCAGTACACTAAAGATACAAGTTTAAGATACATAATAATAAATAATACATAATAAAATAATAAAAAGAACGAGAAACACAACAAAACGAAATGGATGTAAAAAGGAAGAAAATATTGTAATGAACTTAACGAATAAAAGAAAACAAAAAATGTAAAAACTGTTTGTAAATGATGATGTAAATGATGTCAAAAAGAACGGAGCGTTACAAATCGAGTCGAAAACCGAATGACAGAAGGACAGATGTTAACTGTAGTGGTGGGCGATCCGCTCACGAGTCAGCTCAAAGAGTCGACTCACTTTGGTGAGCGAGTGAGCGATGACTCATAAAAAAATAGTGGTAGCTCAATGATTCGGGTGGTGGTCTAGGGGATAGAACGCTTGGCTCCTGATCCAGGGGACATGGGTTCAAGAACAAGCCTGGACACGACCAGATTCCTTTTCTGCTCACATTGAAGATTGTAAAATAAATTCTAATATCATTGATATAAATCCTTGATGTTGACAATAAAAAAATTGACAATAAAAAAAACGTCAAATCTTATTATAAATTTAAATATTAGCGATAAATATCAGCCAGCACTTCATCTTCCATATTGTCATCGGGATTACTAAAACTCATTTTGAGACTGTATAAATTTAAAAATTGTAATATGCGAAAGTACTTAAAACATCATTCCAAACTGAACGAAAGTATATATGGCAATCCTTTTATCGTTTAATTTCTTATCGTCTAGTAATGAAAGCGCCGAAGCCGGCCGCATGGAGAACGCCGTGACAGAGTTCCAGAGAAGATTCCACATCTCGCACGACTCCAGCTCCCCACACATTCCCGCCGGAAAGTCCACTCAAGTCAGTATATGCCCTATTCCCTTTTCTGTTTTCAGAACCTTGCATTTCCCAATGGGAAGCTGATACACCGAATGATTCTGTCATAGTTTGATCTAACCTATTTATATGGTACTCTCAAAAATATTATTCTATTTAATTTCCATATTCTTTTGATACATATGTTAACAAATAATAACGTATCTTTTATTCTTTCAAACCTGAGTTATTTTCTTTTGATTACTTAACAAATTAGATTTTAATTAATTAAATACATTTTATTTCTTTCTTTCGCGGTGGCAGTTCCATCCTTAAAAACTCTTCTTCGATGGCCCTACAGTCCATATCGAGCCTTAGCCTCCAGTATTCTTCGCCTCCAACTCCTCCTGTCCTCCGCTTCGACCCTCCTATCTGACACTCATAACAATTTCGCCCCATCTCTCCCAACTTCATCCTCCCATCGCAGCCTTGCTCGTCCAATTGGTATTCTACCACCTTGGTGCCACTCCAGCAATCTTTTTGGGGTTCGGGATGACGGCATCCTCTGCACGTGACCGGCCCATCTCAGTCTATTGAGTATGACCTGTGTGGAGAGACTGGGAGCTTTGTAAATATAGTACAGCTCGTCATTATGCCGCACTCTCCAGCCTTCACCGTCATTCACAGGTCCCAGAATTCTGCGCAGCACCCTTCTCTCAAAAGTACCCAGTCACTCTGCTAAAAACTCACCTTTTCAAAATGTCACATAAAATGTAAACAACGGTTATCTGATTGCTGGTGTCACATGCAGCTCTCATGACTAAAAACATCGTCAAAGCGCCCTTGAGGTGAGTTGTTTACTAAAATGGCACTATACAAATTAGCCTAATTATTATTATTATTATTAATCGCAACCCTATTAAGAAAATATGTGTTTAGCTTATGTCAGTGCTAAAATAATTTCAATATTAACCGATTCACTTCATGATTCTCTTTTTAAGAAGTTCAGCCTTCTTCCCTCCACAGCTGGATAAAGGCCTGTTTAATTTTTTTTCCACTAGTCCGCATCTAGGTCAGGGGTCTCTAAACATTCCAGACTTAGGGTCACACTGATTACTCCAGTAAATTTCAATGGCCAAAATCGTTTTCATTTTCCTGCCATTACACTGATCATTAGCTGTCGCTGACACTGGTCATTAGCTGTTGCGGGCCGGATTGATGACACTGGCGGGCCGGATTGATGACACTGGCGGGCCGGATTAGTGACACTGGCGAGCCAGATTGATGACACTGGCGGGCCGGATTGATGACACTGGCGGGCCGGATTGATGTCACTGGCGGGCCAGATTGATGACGCTGGCGGGCCGGTCTTGGCCCACGTGCCGTAGTTTGGAAACCCCTGATGTTGGTCGTTCCAGCTATTCCGGCAATGTCATCAGTCCATCTTTTAGGTGGCCACCCGACACTCCTTTTTTTTGTCCTAGACTTCCTTTGGAGTATTATTGGTGTCCATCTGGTACTGCCCTGTCTGGCTATATGTGGAGTTTATTTAATTTGAAGACTTTAATTTATAGATTGGAGTGACATCTCCAGGCAGTTTCTAGCAATGCGCTAAATGGCGGTAGCCTTTCACATTGTGTTAAAAAGATCTTCTGCTTAATGCTTAAAAATACAATCTTCATAGATGGCGTTAGTGTGTAGATTGAATAAACTACCATGCAAAGGGTGGTGTTGCAGATTAACATATATACAACTTCCAAAAATTTGTCAGACAAGGTGGTCATAAGAAAAAAATGTGGAATGGGGAATGTTGTATTACATAAAGGTTGCGCTTAACCCAACCAATGACAGGTCATAAGTCCTGTAAACACCTTGATCAACCATATTCTGTTTCCAATTTGCATCTTCGTCTCTTACAATTGAGACTTTAATTTGGTTTGAAAGGATAATGTAATTATTTGGAATTATTTAATAAATTTAGACAGTACCAATTAATAATTTTATGACATTACGCAATGTGCAGAATTACGGATACATTGTCTCGGTGTACAAATAATATTACACACCATGTTGCTTTAACATAAGCATTTTCGATACTGTATATCTAATATTTCATTTTTGATTAACCCGACATTCATTTTTTTTTACTAATTTTGTTTGTATTTTTCTTTTTAATCTTTGGGTTTTGGTTTTTATTAGCTGGTTATCAAACAGCCATATTATTTCTTTTTGGTTTGATTATTTTTTTATTTGTTGCAAATGGTTTTATTTAATTTATCATAGGAATATTATAACATTGTTTCGATTGGGTTAATTTTTAGAAAATATTTTACGACCGTTAAAAAACTCAATGCATTTTGAATGGGTCGAATATATGTAGGAATGTTGTCTCGTAGCAGAATCGTGCATGCTCCGTAATGATTTTGTTTCTTCTTGCATGCATCTTCATCCATCCATGCTGGGCTACTGCTATTGATTTCCTATCTCACCAACGCGAGCAATGTCAAATCGACTATCGATAATCCGGATGAACTGCTTAATGTTTATTTATAATAATTAATTCATTTTTACATCAAAATGTGTTGTTCCGATGAAATAAACAGGAGGACAGGTTGAACAGCAACCAGAATAGTGAGATCAATTCCGCGCAAGGGACTCCAAATCTATCTCCCATACACACGCCGGAATTGAGGCATCGGCTGGCGCTCTTGGCCGAAGAACAGCGCGAGAACGACGAAGAAGACGACCTGCCAGAGTTTCGCGAAGAGAACACCGAAACCGCAGATAATCCGAACGCGGAAAGCAGCACTAACAACGAAGCCGCGGCCGCGGGCACAAGCCGTGATCAGGAGGACGATTTGGGATTAACAGAATCGACAGAGGAACCAACCGTGATTACGGAAGCGCTGAACGCCGAGGCCTCGGGGCTGCTGATGGATGAGAATCATTTCAGCTCCCCGGGGGCGCGGCGGGGCTCCTCGCTCGCCTCCGAGGACTCCATCACATCGGAGGTAAGGGGGGCCCTCCAGTGTGTGCTTGTTGTGCGAGTCGCTTCATCCCGCTCACCACCGTTCAGTCCGTAACCCGCCCCCGCCTCATCTCACCGTATCTTTGTTTAATACATCTGATCGTGTACTCTAATAGAGCCAACCGCAATCAACTTACCTAGCTATTGTGAAGGGTCCCACTGCACACCAAACTAGGTACTCCAGCATACTTTAAACAAATCAAACATCTCTCGTAGTACCTGAATAGCGAGTAAGTATCCAAAACAATCCAACCTGTTTATATGTTCTTCGTAGTCTCACGTCTAATTAGTGTGATTTACCACAACTGCAATATTTATTTTTGATTTCATTCATTGTATTTCTAACATACTAGCTATATTTATAATTTGCTATTATACAATTATCCCCAACCGTTATTTATGTGCACAAAACGTTGTATGATAGAATACCAAACGATGAAATAAGAAAGAAATGTAAGGCTGCATCATGGATAAAATTAAAAAAGGATCCCTGAGATGGTTTGGACATATGGAACGAATGGATGAGAGAAGAATTGTTAAAAAGTTGTACACAATCAGCGTGAGTGGGAAAAGAAGCCGAGAACGACCGAGGAAAACATGGCATGACCAAATTAATCAATTACTAAAAGGCGGCCACATTCGATGTCGGAATAATCGACGTGCATGCATGGTACGATGTATGAATATAGAGGAAGCCCGAGAGGTATGCCAGGACAGAGCATTGTGGCGATCCATCCTCTCTGCCTACCCCTCCGGGAAATGGCGTGATGGTTAGTTAGTTAGTGAGTGAGTTTACAATTATCCCCAACTGTTATTTATGTGCACAATGGTGTTCTTGTAAATGGAACTGGCAAAAGAAGGATGAATGTAGAATAATTGCAATAGAAATGAGATCTCTTAGACGAATGTGCGGATACTCTGTGTATGCTATTATACAACTATCCCCAACCTTATATATATATGTGCGCAATGGTGTTCTTGTACCGACCCTTATGTATGAACGCAAAACATGGAACTGGCAAAAAATGGATGAAAGTTGAATAAATGCAATAGAAATGAGCTCTCTTAGACGAATGTGCTATTATACAATAATTATCCCCAACCGTTATTTATGTGCACAATGGTGTTCTTGTACCAATCTCTTAGATGAATGTGCGTATACTCCCATGTGTGATAGAGTGTCGAATGAAAATAACGATCGCGAATATCAATCAGATGCAGCGTTCACATTTAGATTTAAACAAACAAAAAACACGATCAAATAAATCAAATATTGAATGTCGGGCACGTGAGGAGTCAAAGAAATCGACGGGCGTGCATGAATGTTAAGGAAGCGAGAGAAATATGTCAGGAAAGAAAAGTGTGCCAGTTTATTATATAAAAATAATATTTTGAACTGTGTTTTAATTCATATAAATATCATAATTTCAGAATTCCACAGTGTTAATAACACCCATAGTTTATTAAATATTTTTTAGATAATCTATTGTTTTGGCAGAAACACTTTGATATTTCAACATTATTAACTGTTTAAATAAAAAAAACTCTTTCATAAATATCACAATTGATTATATTTTGTCGAGACAGCTATTTCGCTAACCGATGTTAGCATCGTCAAGTCTTCTTCAAACTCAATATTAAGTATTAAATATAAAATGAAAATTATCTGTTTTCTAGAATGATTTTAATTTATAATAATGACATGAAAATGACTTACAAGCAATGCTCTCAAAATTTTACGAATCCTGCTCTTAATACAACATGATCATATCCACCTCAAAAACGAAGTGTATGACATTCTCTAGAAACCAACTAAGATGCTAAATCTCCGTACGCCAAGAAAAAATTTAACAGGTAGACCAATTCAGATATCTCGGAAGCGAAGTAACCAGCTCTAATGACCTCCCCAGAGAAGTAAAGTCACAGGTAGATAAGGCTGCAGCGGTTGCAGGCTGCCTGAAAGATGTCATATGGAGAAACAAGGACATGAGGACTGACAGCAAGGTACGCATCTATAAGACCTGTGTGCGACCAATCCTCACATATGGCATTGAATCGAGGGCAGACACTGTCAAGACAAAGAGTATGCTCAGGACAACCGAGATGAAAACACTCCGCGCTATAACTGGCAAAACCCTACGTGATCGAGTTAGGAATACAGCAATCCGAGAAATCTGCGAGGTCGAAGATGTGGTCAGATGGGGACGTCAAAGACGGCGATACTGGCATCAACATGTAGAAAGAATGAGCTCAAATAGGATACCATACATAGCTCTCCATGGAACGCCAGACGGACAACGCCGACCAGGAAGACCCCCGAAACGGTGGAGAGAAAGCTGGAGTTCAGCGTCTCAAGAGGACCCGCCTGAAATAACAGACTCCCGAGTCTATCAAAAGTGAAGAAGAAGAAGAAGACATGTTTCACTGAGCTAGGATATTATCAAATGACATGCCTTAGTTAAGCTGTACATAAAATATATAAAAAATTCTAGAAAACAGACGTTTTCATTCATATTCATTATTTAATTTTGAGTTTTACATAGCTTACAAAAAATGAACTTTGATTTATTATTGTTATTTTGTTGAATACCTCTTTACATCATTACAGTATGAGCCAAATCGATGTAAAGGGTATAGCTACCAATGTGATTCTCATGACATGTGATAGGTAGCTAATCTATCGCTATTTTATTGTCACGTGAATTCTTCACCAGACTAATGACAGTGTGACAATCACACTGCCATCGCCGGGAATCTAACCCGGGACCTTCGGTGTGGCAGTCAAAGCACTTACCATTCGGCCACGAAGGTCGTCATTTGATGGCGGAGTTATTATTCAAGAATAGTTTTATCATTATTTTGAAAGCTCGTATTGGTTAATTAAAATTAAATTAAATTAATTGTAAATTACATTTGATCTCGTGTTTTGCTGTCGACTTTTTAAAATTACATTTATTATTTGATTCTACATGCCTCAGTATATTTTATTTTGTCAGCTGCTTTTTGTATTTAGTCATTTTGATTTTTGTAATTTGTATTACTGCCTATGTTATATATTTTAATTTAGTATTATCTATTGACTAAATCACACTTCATAATGTATTCTTCAGTGGCGGTACTCTCATAAAAGCCCAGGCTTGCGTAAGAAATTTTGAATCAAAACCCCCAAATCTAAGTAATCATTAACTAACTAACCATCACGCCGTCTCCCCGAAAGGGTAGGCAGAATGAATGGACTGCCACACTTTAACCGATTGGGCACTCCATCCTTCTCTTTTCGCCTCGCGGGAGACGCGGTGTGATGGGTTGCGAATCTCATCGCCACCAATAGGCATCAATAGTCCAACATCCACAAAATAAATAATATTAAATAAAATAACAAATTAAAAACAATTTAATACAAAATGTTGTTTTTAGATGGTGCACATATTGTCTATTTCATTTATGTTCCACGTATCCACTGTTTTTTTTAAATTAACAGTAATTAGGCACTTAAATAAAAACACCAAAAGCAAGAACTTTAAATTAATATTGAAGAAATTATTCAAATTGTCATCGGAACAAAAGAAAAATTTATTTTTACACCTGTCAAAAATCTTTATATAAACGAAAAAACTTGTATAATTTTAACATCAAAACCGTACAAACGTAATACGTGTCACAATTGACTATTATAAAGTGCGGCAACAATCAAATTGACCAAAACAATTAACTTATACACGACATATCTTGAAATTTACGGGAGCACCACATGAACCAAATCAAATTTTCAAAATCAGAACCAAATATGTAATCATGCCCCCGCATAAACCAACAACCAACCAAATCACCTCCCAACAATGTTCCCATCAGACGTAAGAGGAATAGCCACAATAGCTGAACCCCTGTAAGCCAGAAGGTGTTTTGATTCAAAATTTCTTATGCAAGCCGGGCTTCTGGGCTTCTATGGGAGTACCGCCACTGCTTGTAGTGCACCTAAAATTATTGTTGAATCCTTAATAATATATTCATTTAGCATGCTTTTTTGGTTTCCGCATTTTTGTTTACAATTACCTGAATTGTATAGTGTTCTTTATATGTTTGTGCTTGGTTTATATAATATTTATAATTATTTAATGTTTATACTTTATCAACATATTTATATATTGTTTTTGACTCCAAAGATGCTACGATGGCAGTGCACAATGTCATTCTTATTCCGACCTTTATGTATGGAAATGAAGCATAGAACTGGCAAAAGATGGATGAAAGTAGATTATCTGTATATTCAGAATTTTCAGAATTTGACAATTTATTTATAACATATATAAATCCTTTTGTATTTCGACGTGTCTGTGTCTGTTCATTCGGCATTTGTTTGTTTATTTATCTATCTTCCCATTTGTCTGTCTATTATTTTGTATTTTGACCTATCTGTCTCTGTCTATTCGGCATTTGTCAGTTTGTTTATCTGTCTTTCTTCCAATTTGTTTCTTTTGTATTTCGACCTATCTGTGTCTGTCTATTTGGCATTTGTCAGTTTATTTATGTTTTTCTTCCAATTTGTTTGTGTATTATTTTGTATTTCGACCTATCTGTGTCTGTCCTATTGGCATTTGTCAATTTATTTATCTGTCTTTCTTCCCATCTGTCTGTCTAATATTTTGTATTTCGACCTATCTGTGTCTGGCTTATTGGCATTTGTCAATTTATTTATCTGTATTTCTTCCCATTTGTCTGTCTATTATTTTGTATTTCAGCCTATATGTGTCTTCATTCAGCATTTGTCAGTTTATTTATCTGTTCATCATCCAATTTGTCTGTCTACACTTTTGTATTTTGACATGTGTGTCTTCAATTCAGCATTTGTCAGATTCCCATTTGTCTGTCTATCCTTTTGTATTTCAATCTATCTGTGTCTGTTCATTCGGCATTTGTCAGTTTATTTATCTGTGCATCATCAAATTTGTCTGTCTACACTTTGTATTTTGACCTGTGTGTCTTCAATTCAGCATTTGTCTGTCTATCCTTTTGTATTTTGAACTATCTGTGTCTGTCCATTCAGCATTTGATAATTAATTTATCTGTCTTTATTTCCATTTGTTTTACCTATCTGTTTTAATATTTCACTGTCTGTATATTCATTAATTCATTGATGTAAGTACCACATTATCTGTTAAGATTTGTTTAAATGAAATAATTTATAGATTTGTTTTCACACATTTTGCTCTTGTTCTCCTAACCTCAATAATTCCCACCATTACATGAGTATGTGTTATGATTATGACTTTAAAATATTATTTTATTATTATTGTCATAAAAAATATGTTTTTATTTCAGTTATCTGTTCTATTTTTTGTATGCAATTAATTTAAAGAAATTTAATAGCTTGATTGTTTAATAGTATTTGAAGAAATAATGTAATTTTAGATTCTTAGAGATCATCTTAACATGACAGTTGTCAAATTTAATATTTCCTAAAATAAATACAAGTTTCTTTTATATTCGCTTTCACTTTGTGTTGTGGATTCATATTTGAATAAATATAGTTATACTTTGTATTACAACACTTTTTATTTTTACTGAACTCGGACGTGTTTCGGTTACAAGTAACATTTTTCAATGTATACAATTTTAACAATCAAATAAAACAGAGCGGTCACTTATACACTAAAAGGGGTGGAATTATGTATAAAAGTGGAGGGGGTATAATTAGAATTTTTTCAAAAAACCCTCTGGTGATGAGGCGCTCTGGGAAGTGTTCCCTCAAAACAGCCATCCTGTGACAGAAATCCCATGTTTATGTGAACCATTCAGGGACCCTAAAAGATTTGCAGTCTTGAATCCAGGAAGAATTTACTAAGATAACGCCTGATATGCTGGCAAGAGTCATGACAAATGCCAGAAATCGGTTTACTCAGTGTATGGAGAAGGGGGGACGTCACCTACCTGATTTGGTCTTCAGAAACTAATTATAACACAACTTTAGGTATGTGCCTACATTATAAAATCAAATAAAAAATTTGGATTCATACAATGGGTTTTATTAAGTTTTGAACAAAATCCGTTCGAAAAGTAGGCCTCAATGGCAAACGCCCGCTCCTCACTGTTCCAACGCATGATGCCGACTAAACTGTGTCAGGACAAAGCTTTATAGTTCCGCCTCTCGAATGAGACCACTAGCTCTCCGCTACGACTTCAACTGAATGGCACGCATTTTAAAAAAGAAAGTTATGCTGCCGCACCCTGTATAATAATCTACCAGTTAAATTTCTAAATCATAATTACACCCCCTCCACCTTTATACATAACTCCACCCCCTTTTAGTATTAGTGATCACTCTGTTTTGTTTGATTGTTAAAATTGTATACATTGATAAAGGTTTCTTGTAACTGAAACATGTCATGAAACATGAGTTCAGTAAAAATAAAAAGTGTTGTAAAACAAAGTATAATTATATTTAATCAAATAAAGACATGTATTTATTTTGGGTATTGATGGGTTTACCTTGTGAATTGGCGCAACCCTGGGATGTTTCATATGATGATATGGTTGCGGCTGTTTCAGATTGAAGATCACGTCGACTCCGGGCACACATCCGGGACGGAAACCTCCCAGGAAGGCCAGAGCGGCCACGGTTCCACCAACAGCGTCCAGACTGTACCCGGCAGTGAAGGTATATCTTATGTGACATTTCATTTATTTATTTTAAATATATCTAAAGCATTACAGATTTTTTTTTCCAATACACTAAAGATACAAGTTAGAGATACACAATAATAAGTAATACATAATAGATTAATAAAAAGAGCGAGAAACATAAGATACATGACAAATTAATAAAATAAATACACCAAACAATTATAATAAAGATAGTACTTCCCTCATATGAGCCAAACTATCACAAAATACGTCAAACTCCGAGGTGATACGATTAAGCAAAGATATTGCTCTACCTACCGGCATAACCATTGGCAGTTGGTTCTGTTGGTTCTGCATGTTTACAAGAGATTGAAAAATGGAAATAGACATCGAAAGGTGGTGAGAACAAAATAAATGACGCTCTCAAAGTCATCAATGCAAATAGAAAAATGTCCACTAAAGCAAAGATGGCAGTACATAATGGGGTTCTAGTGCCAACGACCTTCGTGGCCAAGTGGTAAGTGCATTGACTGCCACCCCGAAGGTTCCGGGTTCGAATTCCGGGGGCAGTGTGATTGTCACACTGTCTTTGGTCTGGTGTAGAATTCACGTGACAATAAAATGGCGATAGATTAGCTACCCTATCACATGTCACTAGAATCACTATGGTAGCTATAATACCCTTTACATCGATTTGGTTCTTGCTGTCATGATGTAAAGAGCGATTCAACAGAATAATAAAATAAAATAAACCTATATGTTTGGTACTAAAGATGAAAGAAGGATGAAAGTAGGATAAATGCCATAGAAATAAAATCACTGAGAAGAATGTGCGGGAAAACGATTTATGATAGAATACCGAACGGCAAAATATGGAAGAAATGTACGGCCAAATCCCTAAGATGGTTTGGACAGCGAACAAATGGTTAAAATGTTGTATACAAGCAGTGTGAGTGGAAAGATAAGCCGTGGAAGACCAAGGAAAGCATGGCATAACCGAATTAGTCGAATACTAAAAGGTGGCCACATTCGAAGTCAGAAAAATCGACAAGCGTGCATGTTACGATGTATGAATGTAGAGGAAGCCAGAGATGTATGTCAGGACAGAACATTATGGCGGTTCATACACAAATGAGGGTACTATTTCCAAACCTGGCAAACTCCACCAACAATCAAAAGTGCGATATGAATTGGGTCTTATTCATAATACATTTGCACACAATTTTTATTGATTTTCAGTTTCAAATTCGGCTTCATTCTGAAGAATTTTGCTATTAAAATATAGGGTTTGTTGCAAACATGGCAACCTGCACTTGAGTGTTGCAAAGCTGGCAAACTCCAAAATAAAAATCATTATTTTACTTTAATTATCAACATAATGATGATTATTTCATGGCTGATTACTTTCAAAATACTAGCTGGTTGAGATAAAAAAAAAAATATCGTAAAAAGCGCATTTTATTAGCGTATCAGTTTTTTGCGATTTACTCAAAACATCTAATGATGGAGTTTGCCAGGTTTGCAAATAATACCCTCAAATGTTCTTTACATGAATAGTTGTAAAAATAATTGGAGAAGTATTGTGTTCAATTTTAATAAAATAATAATTCCAGGTCTCCCCGAGGGGTGGACGATGCAGCTGGCTCCCAATGGAAGAATGTTCTTCATAGATCACAATGAAAAAACCACCACGTGGGTTGACCCCAGAACAGGTCGGTCTTTTATTTTGTATTTAGAACACAATCTGTCATTTTTAAAAGTAGATCACAAATTTTGTTTCGTATTCTTTTTATGAAAAATTACACATTCTAGATTCAATTAAATTCAATCAATTTGTTATCTCCAAGAAAGAAATTTCCAACATGTGGGGGAGCAATAGCCTTCGGGCTGGTACTCCCGAAAATACAATATCCAATATCCAAGATCAAGATTAATCAATTTGAAACAAATGAATTCTAGTTTTATGTAAGTCATTGTTTCATTTTCATTTTGAAGTATTTTCTATACACAACAAATTTAATGGAAATGTTCATTCAATTAATAGTATTAGTTTGTTTTTATACAATCAGTTATTACATACAATCAGTTAGTTTGTTATATACTATATATTAGTTTGTTTTTATACAATCAGTTATTACATACAATCAGTTATACTCGTATATATATTTTATACAATCAGTTATACAAGTTAATTATTTTGATGAAGGACTTAAGCAATTCCCGAATAGTACCCATATTTATACTGTATCAGAAGCAAAGTTTGCTAGAATCTTCTCAGTAACAGTTTGTTTTTGTGGGTACATGGCATCAGCAGCAAAGTTTGCCAAAACCTACTCGGTAACAGTTTGTTTTTGTGGGTACAAGGCATTGGCAGCAAAATTTGCCAAAACCTACTCGGTAACAGTTTGTTTTTGTGGGTACAAGGCATCAGCAGCAAAATTTGCCAAAACCTACTCAGTACCAGTTTGTTTTTGTGGGTACAAGGCATCAGCAGGAAAATTTGCAAAAACCTACTCAGAAACAGTGTTTTTGTGGGTCAAAGCATCAGCAGCAAATTTCGCCAAAACCTACTCGGTAACAGTTGTTTTTTGCGGGTTCAAAGCATCAGCAGCAAAGTTTGCTGAAACCTACTCAGTCATAGTATTTTGTGGGTAGAAAGGACCCACAGCAAAGTTTGCTAACACCTACTCAGTAACAGTTTTTTTCTGTGACAACATCATGGCTATTTTTATTTGGATACAAATCTTCTAAATAAGGATTTTGTATTGAAACTGAACAATTTTTGAAGGTTTTTAAGCCAGAATTTTCTTAATACTCTGTTTTCTTTCAATTTTACGTGAATCTTAACAAATGTTATAGATTTATATTATTCAATTATCTGAAATGCTAATGTTAAAGCAAACTCGAAATAAATAAAAATAACTATAGAGAAATGACCAGATCAACTTGGTGACTAAGGCTTCTTTGGTGTTCAGGTCGGGCATCCCCTATGCCATCCGGGGAAGGTTCTGAAGCAGGGAGTGGCCATGTGGCATTGAACTCTTCCATCACGGCCGAGGACCGACTGGGCTCTCTGCCCGAAGGATGGGAGGAGCGCTTGCATTCCGATGGGAGGATATTCTTCATTGATCACAGTAAGCCACCTATCATATGGATCAATGCAATATTACATTATAGGTATCATTACGTATTCAAATACATGGAGTAGATCCAGAAGAAGATACTGAAGGGACCACATAGTTAGAATTGATTGAAATCACCTTCGTACACTGTCCACCTGGAAGACCACCTAAAAGATGGAGGGACAGCTGGACCTCATCATTTCAGGGGACATAATTTCTGTGCCACAGATTGTCAGATCTATTAAAAGAAGAAGATATATTCAACTTTTTTATTTATTGAGAATAACTGAGTGTTTGAACCCTTATGTATGGAAGCGAAGCATTGAACTGGCAAAAGAAGGATGAAAGTAGAATAAATGCAGTAGAAATCAGATCTCTTAGACGAATGTGTGGATACTCTGTGTATTATAGAGTGTCGAATGAAAATAAAAGATGTGAATGCGGTGCGAATGATGGTGTTATGAACAAAATAATGAAAAGATCATTAAGATGGTTTGGACATATGGAAAGAATGAATGAAGAAAGAATGGTAAAAAAATTATATGTTGACGATGTAAATGGAACCAGAAATAGAGGAAGACCGAGGAAAACGTGGCACGATAAAATAAATCAAATATTGAATGTCGGCCATGTGAGGAGTCAGAGAAATCGACGCGCGTGCATGACACGATCTATGAATGTTGAGGAAGCGAGAGAAATATGTCAGGAAAAAAAAGTGTGGCAGTCCATTCTTTCTGCCTACCCCTTCGGAGAAAAAACGGCTTGATGGTTAGTTAGTTAGTTAGTTTTATTTATTTAAGTATGCATTGCAAGTATGTATACAATTTTTTTCATTGAATTTCTATGCTTTCCTTTTGTTTGCATAGATAAAGATGAAAAGGGTAGTGAGAAAATAAAGGAAAGCTCCCAGTGTCAGTAAATGGAGATTTTAGGATATTTTTTATGAAAACATCTGTTTTCTAAACTCCCATAAAATGAAGGACCTTCATTGGCTTAAAATCCGAGAGCGAGTAAAATATAAATTGTGTTTGACAGTGTTTAAGGCTCGACACCAGAGAGCGCCAGCGTATATATCGGACCTCTGCGTGACACCCATGCCAACGGAAAGGCAACGTTCACTCCGATCAGTAGAAACAAGTGCAAACAACATAGCGATTCCAGTCAGAACCAATAAAGCATGTTTCTATGATCGTGCCTTCAGCGTTGCGGGTCCGTTGGCGTGGAATAGCCTCCATGTTAGTCTTAAGTATGAGGATAGTGACGTTAAATTTAAGAAACATCTGAAGACTGCACTGTTCGGTCAGTCATTTCCTAGTGCGCCCTTGGAGTAATTGATTTTACAAAACGGCGCACTTAAAATACAAATCATCATAATAATAATAATAATAATAATAATAATAATAAAACTTCTAGAAAACGGATCAATGTGGCATGATCAAATCAATCAAATATTTAATGTCGGCAATGTTTTGTTTAAAAGTAAATTAAGTGTTGTGTTGTGAAAAAAAAACTGTATTTCAATATGATTCAACCACAAAGGCAGAAATATAGAAGAAATTCTTAACAGAAAGTCTATCTAAAGATCCGGTAAAAAGTATAATTAGTACATATATGGCTAATGTATTATTTTTATTATTATAATAGATACCCGTATGACCCAATGGGAGGATCCTCGGATGTCCAATCCACAGATTGCTGGTCCAGCGGTACCCTACTCAAGAGACTACAAGAGGAAGTATGAGTTCCTCAAGAGTCACCTCCGTAAACCTGTATGTTATTGCTTTTATTATGAATTTATATTACAAATATTTCTTCTGTATCACCATTACTTTGTGTTGCAGATTCATAATTGAACAATATTTTTTAAACACAGTCATGAAAAATTTATTTAAATATTTATTTTAAATATACAATAGTAAACTACACTGATCTTCATCACTGATGCCAGGGCTGCTATTTATAATTTCGGCCTAATAATGAAGAAACAAATAAGTATGATTGATTTTTCATGCATTTTAACTGATTCCCGAAACACTTTTTCCACTCCAATGGAGGTACTCCAAATCACGGGTTTTAAACGCATCAACCGCATCTTCGGGTGTCGAAAATCGTTGACCACGTTATTTGTTTTTGATTTGCGGGAACAATAAGAAGTCATTGAGAGCCAAATTAAGTCTGTACGGTGGATGACCCATCAATTCGATGTTTTGGCCGGTCATAAATGATTTTGTTTGAGCCGATGTGTGAGAGCTCTCATTGTCATTATGAAGAAGAGTCGCCTCTTCTTCGACATTTTCCGAATTTCTCCGAAGACTTCTGATAAACAAATGATCGTGTATCACTCAGTAGTGAGAGTCCTACATTTCTCTAACTCCATTTCTTTTCCTAATTTAATATTTTTGTCCTTTTCAGAGTAACGTTCCAAACAAATTTGAAATTAAAGTGAGAAGAGGCTCTATCCTCGAGGACTCTTACCGGATCATCAGCTGCGTTAGTCGCCTGGACCTGCTCAAGACCAAACTCTGGGTGGAGTTTGAGTCAGAAGTTGGCCTGGGTGAGTGTCAATTTTTTTATGACCTACAGCAACACCAGGACTATTTTTTATGACCTACTGCAACACATTGACTATTTTTTTTATGACCTACAGCAACACCAGGACTATTTTTTATGACCTACTGCAACACATTGACTATTTTTTTTATGACCTACAGCAACACCAGGTATATCTTTTATAACCTACAGCAATACCCGGACTATTTTTATAACCTACTGCAACACCAGGACTATTTTTTATGACCTACAGCAATGCCAGGACTATTTTTTATGACCTACCGCAACACATTGACTATTTTTATTACCTACAGCAACATATTGACTATTTTTTATGACCTACAGCAACACATTGACTTATTTTTTTACTGAATTTCCTAATTGTTTCATTTGCAGATTACGGTGGCCTGGCAAGGGAGTGGTTTTTCCTGCTTTCAAAGGAAATGTTCAATCCGTATTATGGACTCTTTGAGTACTCGGCCATGGATAACTACACGCTCCAGATCAATCCGGCCAGTGGCGTGTGCAATGAGGAGCACCTCAACTACTTCAAGTTCATCGGCCGTGTGGCCGGCATGGCCGTCTACCACGGGAAGCTCCTGGACGGTGCGTTTCTCATATAATTTTCTCTTGGTTCTTACCATGTTGACTGCCAACTGCGAGATAACTCGTAGCTTAACACGTTGACTGCCAACTACGAGATAACTCGTAGCTCAACATGTTGACTGCCAACTACGAGATAACTCGTAGCTCAACATGTTGACTGCCGACTATGAGATAACTCGTAGCTTAACATGTTGACTGACATTCAAACAATTTTATGAAAGATAACATATCGCACGCTTAATAGTAAACTGACCGATTATGGTTTAGGTCATAATTGAGTTAACATTAGACAGAGGCTTGTGTTAACGCTATACATATATTTTTCTCAATGTTAACGCTATCCATTCCTACGTGTTTTTCGATTGTTTTTGTTAAAACACCGACTCATGTCAGATTGAGCAAAACTTGTTTTTTTGAGTTAAGCCAGTGTTCTATTAAGCGTGCGATATATAAATCTTATAAATTTTGTTTCTACCGCTGGTCATTTTTTGATGCTGACCAGTTTCAGTATGTATCCATATCTTCATTGGTGCTAATTTTTAATATATTTGAATGCAAGAATAGCTTTATGAAAATAAATTTGTTTAAGTGATAGTCGAAGTTAATAATAATAATATAAAATTAATTTAATTTGATAATTTTGTGACAAAATTTTTTTTGATACCTAATTTAGAACTACATATAGTCCAACTCGGTTATTATGACCACAGAAAAAGCGAGTTCTCAGACGTAACGAGAAAAACGTTCTTATTTTTTCATTTTCTCCATACTTACATTTATTCACTTCTTTAACATTTCTACTTCTTTCTAATTGTTTATTTTTGTTTAAATTGTAACTTATTGTGTTGTGTGACCGCTACAGATACTCCATGTCTTCATGAGACGGGTATGTTTTGTTAGCATTTAAAAATACCTATTCTCTGATATAACAAGCAAATTCAGTCGGTCCCATCTTCCTCGTAATAACCGAGTTCGACTGTATTTGAAAATTACCAATTGATATTGAAGGAATCTTTAATAATGATATAAATGTTTAATAATTATATTATTGTTTTGTTACAGCATTTTTCATTAGGCCATTTTATAAAATGTTGTTAGAGAAACCAATAGACTTAAAAGATATGGAATCCGTGGATTGGGAGTACTACAACTCGCTCATGTGGATCAAGGTAATGCCGTTTTTTATTTGTATAATATTACGTTTTCTTCTAGCCCGTGTCAGATTTTTACTGACTAGACCAACACGCACTTGGACTCCTATGCTCATGGTACATACCTGAATTTAAACATTTGCGCTATGAGCATCTATTTGTTCTTTAATACGTCAGATCTGTTCTCTCGACTTCTTCCTCTGTCTTTCGAGATCCTCTTTCTCGGACACAACCAGCGCTACAAATGCAGCTAGGGGGAGTGATTGCACATCTTCTTTGTCATTCTCTATTCTATTGGGTGTTTCGGAAAATTCGGTCCGTTTTTGTATGAAATTCGCATTTATTTGAAAGGTAAAATAAAAAACACATCAATCAACATATTTTCCATCGTTAGACACTACTTTTCCCATCTTTCTGGCAATAGATGAATCCATCATCAAAAAAACGCCTCGTCTTTTGAGGTAATCCAGACATCGACCCAATTCTTGACATCTGCATATGAATGGAGGTGCTATTCTTCTAAGGTATGCGACATGGATCTGAATAAGTGGTAGTCCGATGGTGCCACGTCTGGTGAATACGACGGGTGCGGTATAATCTCCCAACCCATATTTTGTATGTAGTTTTTGAACGCAATTGCGAAGTGAGGTCGAGCGTAGTCGTGTTGAAGAATCAGCTTGCTGTGCCTGTTGCCCCATTCGGGCAATTTTTCAGCCAGCGCCTGCTTTAATCGCATTAGTTGTGGTCGGTAGACTTCCCCCCAAGACCGTTTCACTTGGTTTGAGGAGTTCCAGAGCGATCTTTGCCCTCAACACTAAAATCACCAGCTTCGAAGCGTCTATACCATTCTCTGATTTATTTATCCGATGGGGCATGATCGCCATAAACTTCCACAAGCATTTTATGCACCTCAGCTACACTCTTCTTCCAATTAAAACAGAACAACAGAACTTCCCGCAAATGGTTCTTATTTACCACGACATTTTAAGGAGCGATGAAACAAATGTTGTTGTAAGAATGACAAACATTTGTAAACTGAACTTAATTGACAGATGCTCAGGCTTACTAAAAATAAAGAAATGCCCGCCGGATTTGAAGGCTTGAAGCAGCCAGAGCCCTCTGTTGTAAAACGGACCATACTTTCCGATACACCTAATATCATACAATGTTTTCTAGTTCATTCTTCTCAGTGAACTCATTTCTTTTTTATTCTTATTGAATTAGTATTAAAATTAATAGGCATATGACGTTTAACCCATTGCAACACAAAGCCAGCGAATCGCCGGCCAAGGTCAATTTCTCACTGACTCACAAAGCCGGCGATTCACCGGTTTGTCTTTGAAGTGATTTTTTTTACATTAAAACTGAATGACAATAACTTTATTCATATAAATGACATAAATAAGTATATTTCGGTTACTGATTTCATAATAAAATGTAATAATCACATGGTCTGTTTTATTGTACGGGTGTGAAACTTGGACCCTGAAAGTTAACTCAATGAACAGACTGGAAGCATTTAAAATGTGGCTCCATCGCCGAATGCTCAGGGTTCCCTGGACAGACATGGTTACCAATGACAATGTTTAGACAAGGCACTTGAAGAAGAAGAAGAATCACAATTTATTTCACATTATTTATTACAAAATTTTACGATATTTTAACATCTGTCAATAACTTCAAAATGGCCGAACGCATTCGTAAACAAACTCGTCGCGCTTGTAATATTTCATCAAATGAGGATGAAATACAGCGAATCCTTTTGGAAAGTGGCTGTGAGAATGAAGTTGATGAATATTCTAGTGATTCTAGTGATTTTACGCCTTCGAACAATGTTTTGGAGCATTTAAATAGTGGCTCTCCACATGCCAGATTGCTTTAAAGCTTATCACACTCTTCCAAAACTGCCTGGGGATGAGCCATTATGCTTTTCTGTTTTACCATTTTTATTTTGTGTGTTTGTCTTATGTTATTATAAAAAAATTAGTCAAAATTAAATAGTGTGTTGTATTAACAAATTATGTCATCTTTATTAGTGGTGATGGTGCGAATGATGGTGTCATGAACAAAATAATGAAAGGATCATTAAGATGGTTTGGACATATGGAAAGAATGAATGAAGAAAGAATGGTAAAAAAATTATATGTTAATGATGTAAATGGTACCAGAAATAGAGGAAGACCGAGGAAAATGTGGCACAATCAAATAAATCAAATATTGAATGTCGGCCATGTGAGGAGTCAGAGAACTCGACGCGCGTGCATGACACGATGTATGAATGTTGAGGAAGCGAGAGAAATATGTCAGGAAAGAAAGGTGTGGCAGTCCATTCTTCCTGCCTACCCCTTCGGGGAGACGGCGTGATGGTTAGTTAGTTAGTTAGTTTATTAGTGGTGCAATGGGTTAAAATTAATAAGTTGTTTACGATGTCTCACATTTTGCAGGAAAACGACCCATCGGAGCTGGACGTAACATTCTGTGTGGACGAGGACCAATTTGGGAAGACGAATCAGAGAGAACTCAAACCCAATGGTGCCAATATTGCAGTTGACAATTCTAATAAGGATGAATATATTAGGTAAGCTGTTGTCTAGGGCAGTGTTCACCAACCTTAGACCACTAATACTGAAATAAAAATTGTATGTAATATTTTTTTATCTTAATATTGTGACAGATGAACATAACTACGAGGTATATCTAGAAAGTAAGTGTACTGAGGCTCTCACGACCGAATGGATTTTATTTTCGACATGTTGGCTACACTTCCGTGTAGCCTGACCCTTCCCCTCCGCAACGAGACCGTTTAGTGAAAAATGTCAATCCGATCTCCCGCCAAGTGTGAAATACGCGGCGCCGGGCAAGAGTTTTTGAGTATTTGATTGAACATTTTTTTTGGTTTTCCAATCATAAAAAAATAAAATAAAAATAGCGTCTAGATTTTTTGTAAACGCACTGTCATTCATACTATTGCAAACGAATCTCCCTTTCGTGAACGGACTCTACTGTTGTTTACCCTGACAAAGTTTTCGGTGATTAATTTTCTTGCTCTTTTCAATGCACAGGCTAGTGATTCAGTGGAGGTTCGTGAGCCGCGTGCAGGAGCAGATGTCTGCCTTCCTGGAAGGGCTGAGCGGGCTGGTGCCGCCCAACCTGCTGAAGATCTTCGACGAGCACGAGCTGGAGCTGCTGCTGTGCGGCATCCAGCACGTGGACGTGCGCGACTGGCGGGCCAACACGCTCTACAAGGGAGACTACCATGCCAACCACCTCGTGGTGCAATGGTTCTGGAGGGTAAGTACACACTCCTGCTGCATACCTCTTGAGCACGCCGAAGACCAATAAACCAGATAAAAAAATAATCCATCCATCATGGTATTCATCTTTGTGTTCTGAATTAATCACTTTGTAGATTGCTTTATCTCCCAACATGCAGAACCAATCTTCCTCTGGTGACATTAGTAGGCAGAGCAATTAAACCGATGAATATCCTCTTCCTTTCAGCAGCTCTCTACCATTTTCTGGAGATGAAAGTGAGCTGCCGAAACTATTAGGTATTTCGGAAAGTCTGGTCCGTTTTACAATTCAAGGCTCTGGCTGCTTCAAGCCTTCAAATTTGCAGCCATTTTTTTTTAGTAAGCCTGAGAATCTGTCAACTAAGTTCAGTTCGCAAATGTTTGTCATTCTCACATCAACATTTCTTTTATCACTTCTTAAAATGTCGACTTTCGTGGTAAATAAGAGGCATTTGCGGTTCTGTTTTAATTGGAGGAAGAGTGCAATTGAGGTGCATCAAATGTTTGTGGAAGTTCATGCACCTCAGCTGATCGCCATGGAAGATGGAAAAATTTTACCCGAAAAATGAACTTCTCAAACGACCGGTGAAACGGTCTCGGGAGAAGGCTACCAACAACAACTAATGCGATTAAAGCAGGCAACGAAATGAAAAATGAAAAACAACTGAATGAGGCAACAGGCACGACAAGCTGATTCTTCAACACGACAACGCTCGACCTCACATGGCAATCGCGGTCAAAAACTACATGCAAAATATGGGTTGGGAGATTATATCGCACCCGTCGTATTTACCAGACGTGGCACTGTACTGGTAATAAATATTGAATACGTTGTCAGGTGGTGCTGTCCTTCTCGAACGAGATGCGCTCCCGGCTGCTGCAGTTCGTGACGGGAACTTCTCGGGTGCCCATGAATGGGTTCAAGGAGCTCTACGGGTCCAATGGCCCGCAGCTATTCACCGTGGAGAAGTGGGGCACGCCCGACAACTACCCCCGGGCGCACACATGGTTAGTATAACTCATTTCAAATGCTTCTTTAAAAATATTTCTTTTGTAATTTGTATTTCTGAACAAAGTCAGGCTCGACATGTTAACAGGTTGACAATAATAATCATAATAATAACTCACCTTAAGGGCGCTGCATCTGACATCAACAATTGGATAATAGTTGTTTATATTTTATGTGATATTTTGAAACGTTTGGTTTTTAACTTAGATTTAAACTCAGTCAGTCAGTCAATGCATCTGAGGCATGCAGGGAGCATATCCCAGTCGGACGGGCTGCCACCGCGAAAGCCCGATTCTGAAATTTGTCCAACTTTGGCTCAACTAATCTATTTTAAACTTCACCGACAAATTCAAATACTGGAGTTCCAAGAGCTTTTGATTTGTGAGGAACTTGGCAAAGTAATGTGTTTCTTCCTCGGAAGGTGCCGAGCGCTTACGTCCCTCTGGGAGCTCTCCCACGCCACGCCCTTCGACCTCCCACAGGCACCCAGGACGCTGGACGAGTGCGACACAATAGTCTTCCACTGCACCTTGTAGCACAAGTTGGGGTTCCTGAAGAAGTTCTGTAGAGCCCAGAACTTGCATTAGAGATTGTAGTCGATCTTGCCCCCGCGGCCCTCCTCCGTCTCCTCCTCTGTGTCCCCTTCTCCCTCCCCTTGTCCGTCTCTACCCAACTCTGTCACATTGTCCAAGTTAAACTTAGGAGTTTGCTGATCGAAGCATAGTTTGCCGCATGTTACGGCTATCAGCAATACAAATATCAGATATATAAGCTGGTGCCATTCGGAGAAGTGCTTTGAAAACCGGCCAGCATAGTTTATACTGGATTCTTTCAGGATACTTAAGCAAGTGAGGATATGGTTTGGTTAAATTTATTTGAAGCGGTTGTTTCAGATGATATTTTTTATTACCGCATGAAGCTAAATATTGCCTGTTGATTGAAAAGGTACAGAACAAGTTCTTACGTTTTTTGTACCTCAAAGATAACGGTTATTACCCCTAGCTGCACCCAATTGATTTTTGCTGGGAATGCTGGACTACCAATCATTGGAAATTCGACGAACTATCCATTTGTGTATTCATTTTTTTCAACTGATTCGTGGTTGAATACATAACTCTGATATTTTGAATGACTTCACTTTGTTTGTCCCTGACAATTGTCTGCGACAAAGGCAACATAGATTATTTCACCTGCCACTGTGTAGAACCAATCTACCTAAGGTAATGCCCGTGGGCAGGGTAATAATCTTTATAAAAATCGCATCTCTTCAGATGTGGACATCTTCCACGATAGTGAGGCTACCCTCAGAAAGCATCTATCTCTTATATAAAATTGATATTGGCTTCTCTTGTTCTTCTTATTGTTTCTGTTTACTTAATTTTTCTTAAATTTTTAATTATCTTGTGTTTATGTTTATTGTTTATATTGTATTTTGTCTTTTTGAAATTTCACAACTGTATCTTCTTTCTGTTGTCATCGCAAACAAAAACCTATCCAAAAAAGCTAGAATGGCAGTGCACAATGGTGTTCTTCTACCGACCCTAATGTGTGGAAGCGAAGCATGGAACTGGCAAAAGAAGGATGAAAGAAGAAAAAATGCAGTAGAAATGAGGTCTCTTAGACGAATGTGTGGATGCTCTGTGTATGATAGAGTGTCGAATGAAAATATAAGAAGTGAATGCGGTGCGAATGATGGTGTAATGAACAAAATAATGAAAGGATCATTAAGATGGTTTGGACATATGGAAAGAAGGAATGGTAAAAAAATTATATGTTAACGATGTAAATGGAACCAGATATAGAGGAAGACCGAGGAAAACGTGACATGGTCAAATAAATCAAATATTGAATGTCAGTAATGTGAGGAGTCAGAAATCGACGCGCGTGCATGACACGATGTATGAATGTTGAGGAAGCGAGAGAAATATGTCAGGAAAGAAAAGTGTGGCAGTCCATTCTTTCTGCCTACCCCTTCGGAGAGACGGCGTGATAGTTAGTTAGTTAGTTAGTTATCTTCTTTGTGTTTAAAATATATATTTTTTTGTATTCTATAGTCATAAGCGATTTAGTGATTATATTGTGATGTTTATGATTTTTTAATAATAAATTGAATTGAATTACAGTTTCAATCGCCTCGACCTGCCTCCGTACGAGAACTTGCAGCAGCTGCAAGACAAGCTGGTGAAGGCCATCGAGGGCTCGCAGGGCTTTGCCGGCGTCGACTGAACCTCCCTCCACGCTCTAACGACCCGCTGTACTATCGACGTCTATATATTATTCTCAACCTCTGTCCTGTGGCTCTATACTCTTCTTTCCTTTGGAGATATTTCCTATTTATTTTAATTATTCACTGTTTATATTGTACTAAAAAAATATTTTAATTAATTAGTTAATAAATAATGTAAATGAATTCCGAACGTGTTTATATACATTGTGTTTTGTCATCAGCTGTCGTGTGTCTTTCCAGTAAACGACCTTCGTGGCCGAGTGGTAAGCGCATTGACTGCCACCCCGAAGGTTCCGGGTTCGATTCCCGGCGAGGGCAGTGTGATTGTCACACTGTCTTTGGTCTGGTGTAGAATTCACGTGACAATAAAATGGCGATAGATTAGCTACCTATCACATGCCGCGAGAATCACTATGATGGCTATAATACCCTTTACATCGATTTGGCTCATGCTGTCATGATGCAAAGAGCGATTCAACAAAATAATAATATTTATAATAAACTGTCAACTTTTGAACAAGAACAATGGTTCAATTCAGGGCACAACTGAGTTATTCATAATTATGAGTTATTTTAAGAAGTAACTCTGTTGGATTCACTTGTAAAAAATATATGTACGTATACTAATCTCGGGAAAATCTTCGTTCTTCAAAAAATTAATTCATTAATATTTTTTGATAAATTTAAGGCGCTGGAATTCCTTATTAATGATTTTTTGCACTTCTGAGTTTACTTTCTAAATATGTTTCAAATGTTTTACACCTTCATCATCAGGAGAACAATTGATCTCTCTCCGGTCTCAATCTAGCTCCGCTCGATCCTCGGCAATCTCTTCAACTCCACATAAGAGGTGCAGCCCATATCTCGGTAAATCTGGTCTACGTTCTCCTGGCGAGGTCGTCTTCTACCAATCGATCCCTCGACCATTCCCTCCAACACATTATGCAGGAAACATTTGTGTCGCAATACATGACCAATCCATCTTGCGCGCCTCTCCGCTATGGTGTTCAACACGCGCCTACTCTCTTCAACTCTGCTGAGAATTTCTTCATTTGTAATGTGGTCCCTCCATGAAACATGGGTTACTTGTCGGTAGGTCCACATCTCAAATGCCTCCAGCCTTTTACGCTCTCTTTCGCCCAGGCACCAAGTCTCGCAGCCGTACAGTAAAACACCCCACACCAATGTTTTTAAAAGTTGTTTTCGGAGGTTCAGGTCTATATTTTTGGACTCGAATATTTTAGACTTTTTATTGAAGGCAAGTTTAGCCTGGTGCATACGACTATCGACGTCTTTCTTGGATCGACCATCTCATGTAATACTGCTCCCCAGGTAAACAAAAGTCTTTACATTCTTGATCGCAGTTCCAGCCATCTCTACATTTAACAATTGATAATGGTGTTAGTTTAACCTTTGAAACATGTTGAAAAAATTTCATCAAAAAGTCGAAAAAGCAGTGATTTAATTTATACAAATTTGTCATTAATATTTGATAGATTTGCCAAATTTTCCGTGGCGTAGTTTGAAGGAAGTTAATATGGTTATAGCCTTATTCTTTCCTGTTGTCCTATCTGGTAGCAAAGCCTTGCATCTTTTCCTCCATTCCACTCAGTCAGCAATCTTCTTCAGCTCTGCATGAGAGGTACAGTCCGTAATGTGATGTGCTACAGATACTCTCGGCAAAAACTTCCTCTGCTAATCGATCAGTCATTCTATTTGTTATATTGTGCAGGATATTTTCTTGTCACAGCATACGCACGTCAATTCTGCATACCTTTCCGAAATGGTGTTTGACAGGTGTCTGGTTTTTTCGATCCTGCTGAGAACCCTGTCGTTTGTAATGTGGTTGTAATAATCTATAGGAAATATATAAAAAGACAGTTTTTAGGTGTGGATATACAACATAAATTCAATACAAGTAAAGAAGAAATATTAATTATTCATAAATTATACTGAATGAAAAGTTTTCAATACTATTTTAAGTATAATTACATTAGATAAAGACACATTGTATGAGGCAGCTTTGTGATGCTAGCGGGTTGAAAAATTTGTATGCAAAATTTCACATTTAATTACAAATTTAGACCCTTTTTTGTTTGTGAGAGGAAGCATTTTATTTAAATAACATTTTTTGCTGGTTCCGGGATGGCCACCTGGGCCTTTTTTATTATCGTAGTTTCCAATTGCTTTTCACATTTTCGAATTTCATTATTTGAACCCAATTACTGTATACATTTTTTACCTATTGATTCTCGTGATGTGATGTGTAGCTAGTCTATTGCCATTTTTATTATCACGTGAATTTTATTAAATCAAAGACAGCGTGATTTTTTTTCACGCTGTCATCGCCGAGAATCGAACCCTGTCGTGTTGCTGTTGCCGCTTTGCCACAGAGGCCGCCTATATGATATATCATGCCATAATAGGTTATGATTAAATCTGTTTTATTAATATTTTTTCATCTTCTTCTTTCGCCATACCAGATGGCACGGAAAACAGATTTAAATACTTTTGTGTTCCTTATGCTCATACTCAGGGGTAATGGTTATTATTATTTTATTAGCTTTTTCTCCTGTTATTTGGGGTTGGCTCTCTTGGCTGAATGGCTTTTGCCAAGTTTCGCGATCCTGGGTCATCTGACTGTCCAGTCCCACGTTGCAGGAGACCGACCTGGTCCTCTCGTTCCATCTTCCATTTGCAGGGCCTTGTAGACCATGTATTCATTGTCCCTCCTGCTCACAATGCCTCACATATGTTTTAGTATTAATTATAATCAAGAATGCAAATAATAAACCACCACATGCAACTAATAAACAAAAACAGCCCACCAGATGTGTACCCCACTACACCTTACCACCACATGCAACTAATAAACAAAAACAGTCCACCAGAGTGTATCCCACTACAGCTAACCACCAGATGTGTACTCCACTTCAACTGAAGACTACAGGGGAATAACAAGGAATGTCAGTAGAAGGTTAATTTGAATAAATTGAGAATAAAGCTAATCAAAGTCTATACATTTCTTAGCGATTAGCAATCGATTATCTGGCCATAGTCAATGACACAGATGATTTTTGAATATGAAAATTTTACTGTGGATAGATACGTACAAATGCCGCTAGATGGCATTATTACATTTATTTTGAATTTTAACTGACATTCCTTGTTTTTCCCCTGTAGTCTTCAACTGAGCACCAGATGTGTACCCCACTACACCTGACCACCACATGCAACTAATAAACAAAAACAGTCCACCAAATGTGTACCTCACTACAACTGACCACCACATGCAACTAATAATCAAAAACAGTTCACCAGATTTGAACCCCACTACAACTGACTACCACATGCAAACAAAATTAAGCCATTTATTAAAAATATGTTTTGTTTTCCACCACTCTACCAATCTTCATATTGTGTTTTGTTATATCAATCCAATGGAAAGATGTGTTTTTTATTTCACGGGTCCATAGTTAAACACTTCCCCGCACGATTCTTAACAGCAGAAAGATAAAACTCAGTGTATAAATCCACCAGTCATTAGCAAAGACAACTCTAAAAATGATTAAAAATGCATATATTTTTATATTCATAGTGTAGTTTAATAACCCCCTTACCTCCAAATGTAAAGAACTGTATTCCCACTTGAAGCAGAGATATTATTTTATGAGTGTGAATATTTATTGCATTATTTTGTATTGTTTAAAATTCCTTATGAAATTGTAAATATATAAGTTTGTATGTAATAATTTTTTTATGCACTCTGTCTCCACTTGGAGCTCCAATACTTGACCGTAAGTTAGTCTGGTGTGGCTCAATAGTTGGAGTACTCTCCTGATATCGTTTAATTCAATCCCTGCTAATTGGGAACAATACTTATTCACTTAATTTGGTATGTTACAAATGTTTTGATTTAATTTTTCCATTCATATCAAATATCCATTTAACTTATTTTAAGTATACATTATTATTTTGCTGAATCGCCCTTTACATTATTACAGCGCGAGCCAAATCAAGGTAAAGGGTATAGCTATCATATTGATTCTCGTGACGTGTGATAGGTGGCTAATCTATCGTCATTTTATTGTCATGTGAATTCGTCACCAGACCAACGACAGTGGCAATCACATTGCCATCGTCAAATTAAACCCAGGACCTTCGGTGTGACGGTAAAAGCACTTACCCGCTACGAAGGTTGTTATATATCTTTTTAAATACATAGTGCAATGAAATCGTTGGTACTTTTCATAAAACGGGTTATTCTTCTTGATTTTAAAATGATTCTCAACTACCCTTTTGTTTACACCCTGTTATAACTACTACTTAATCATATTACTGACTGGTTTCTGTATTTTATATGGGCAATTAGATATTAGAAAGCAATTATTATGTAATTGCTCTGATGAAGATATACGCAGTATAAAAGCCAGTTACTGGGCAATAAGGGAGAATTTATTTTTCTTCTTAACCCTTTATAGGTCATAAGCTAAAGACGGATAGTTTTGAGACCGGCAACATTAAGGTCTATATTTCTATAATTTTTCAAGTTAGATAACTCAGATAACTCGTCCCGGTCAGATAACTCAGATTACTGACCGGGACGCATTATTTGTCATCTACTCAATATGTGCGAACTTCAGGGCAGTTGGTTAGATTCAAGACCTCTGTATATTATCTGAGAATGATTAAAACCCATGAGGGTGTTTATAACTTGAAAGTTTATATAAATATAGACCTTAATGTTGCCGGTCTCAAAACTATCCGTTTTTAGCTTATGAACTATAAAGGGTTAAGTTGTATCAGGTTTCCTCAATGTTTTCTCCATCACTTTAGAAAAAGCTCCTCTGTCTTGCGCTGCCCGGTATAACTCTTCCACGCTTCTTATTCCAGACCAATCTTTAAATGTTGCGCAGCCAAAGATGTCTACCTTCTGTCAGGACTATGTTTTTCTTCAATCTTGCTCATTATTATGATCCCATATCTGCCTCCGGGGTGTCCATAAGGTGTGACCCGGATAGAAAATGCAATTACAGTCTTAAAATACACACTAATAATACATCATCTCTTCTCAGTTGTATTCCTCATGATTGATGGTCGTGTCCATCCTGTAAACTATCGACTGTGGCACTTCATGCGCTCCTGTCACCCGTCAGTCTCCAGGCTGCAGCTAATGAGAGTCCAGTCAGATCCCTGATTCGATCGGACCAGTGGCTTGGTGGTCGTGCCTTCTCTCTACTTTGCCCATGATGATGAGCCTTTCAAGGTTGTCATGATCTCTCCGGGCTATGTGTCCAAAATATTTCAGCACTCTCTGAGAGCACATTCGCGAGAGTCTTGCCTTGATACCCAGATGATCAATTTGGTTTGTTCTTCTAGCCGTCCAGGGTATAGGCAGCATTCGTCGCCGGCACCACATAAATTTTGGACCTCTCTGATGTTCGCATAGTCCAAGACTCGCAACCATAAAGCAATATGGAGAAAACAAGGGTTTGAACCAGCCTCATCTTGGTCTTGTTGGTTAATAATACATAGATTTAAAAAAAATGTCCATAGACTACACAATGCCGTCTCGAAATCTCTGTTTAACAAACCATAAAGTTGAATTAAATGTGGGGCCGGTTTGATCTGACGGCTATCAAATATCAAAAAATTTAAAAAAATATCGTGACTTTCGAAACAATTAATAAACATAAACATTTTTAACATTTGAAGATTCTACATCACATTCTTTGGAAATATTATGTAGAATTTTCAGTGTAGAGAGGTTAAGCAGCCAAATTGAAGTACCAGCACTGCGGAAACACAAAAGTATTATATTAAAATGTTTGTAACATGTTTGTTAGGAGTAATAATACAATCGTAGTCGTATTTGACATTAATTTCACATTTATAATCGAAATAACTTGAAATCACGGCATGAGACACATACTAACTTCACGGATTCAAATATTACATGTGGCCTCATAAAATTCCTCTCTCTCTCACTTTCCTTTTGCCATTTCCCATCATCTGAGGTCGGTTTCCTCGTACGAAGATGCCAAACTCTTCTAACCCGGCTCATCTCCACTGCCAGGTTCTGTTGTGTTGCCTTTAAATGTTGAGGGCTTTTTGGACAATGTGTTCGCTGTATCACTGGAATCAAGATTCTATTAATATTTCCGTTATTGGGGCAACCTTAAAGCTACCGTATTCGTTCCTTACGTGGTCCAGCCTTGTGACGCCTCCGGCCCTCATTCTCATTTCGGCAACATGGACTCGACGTTCGTGGACTTTTTTGTTGGTCCAGCACTCTGCTCCATATAGCTGGGCGGGCCTCACTGCAGTCATGTAGACTTTGCCCTTAATCCGTAGATTGGAAGTTTTTGATCACACAGAACACCCGGCAGAGATCTCCACTTGAGCTAGGCAGTGTTTGTCGTGTGTTTGACATCAGTGTCTACGTTGACCAACCTGAGATACTTAAATTGGGACACTTTGTGAACTGGAATATTGTCAATATGAATTGTATTTCCACGAGTCAGATCTGCAGCGATAAATAAATCTCCATGTTGCAAATATTGTTTATGGTCCCTTAACCTGGCAAATACTTTCAAGACGGCATTGGACTTTACATCATTAATATTTTTGGCCTTTTCATTATTTCTATGGAAAAAAATTATATAAAGGGTCATCTTTAAATTGTTCAATTGTTTTAAAAATTATATTGAATAGCCTATTTTAGGAAGTACCATTAATTTCTATTAAAGGCCGTTCCACACTGTTTGAAACAAGCTTTCCACAGGGGTGACCTTGGTGGAGAGCTGTGGAGCCCACGGTTGGTGTAGCGTCCACATACTGTTTTAAACAAGCTCTCCACAGGGGTCACCTTTGTGGAGCGATGTGGAGCCCACAGTTGGTGTGGCGTCCACACTATTTAAAACAAGGTTCCCACCTCAGTGTGTTGTCGACTAGGTCCCAAAGACAGGGCATGTCCCTTTACAGTTCAATAAATTCACTGATCACTTCTTTTTCTCGCGTAGACACCATTTTCGTTTATACGTCCGCACTCCACCGATGGCGCAATGCAACTGACCTTGACTGGTGGAATGCGTGTTTACAACTGTGGATCCACACACATATTATGCGCGTCCGTCCACAAATTTTGGTTTCAAACAGGTGTCCATACAGTTTTAAACGGCCGGTGGAGACCGATGTGGAGAACTTGTTTAAAACAGTGTGGCACGGCTTTTATGTATTATATATTGTTACTGCTCTAACAAAATATCAAACTCGAACGAAAATAATTTCTTTCTATTTCATTATCTCGCATTATAAATCAATAACTTTTAATTTTACCTTCACTGTATGCTAAAAAAACAATTGAATATTGAATAATGTGTTACGCTAGTTCCCGGGTTCTTAATTTAAAACATTTTTTAAATCCTTCGATAATGAAATGTACTTAAACACATGAAATAATTTTTTTCACAGCATTTAGTAGGTTATTTTGTTTTATTTATTTGCAATGTCAATCTAACAGAGTTTTATTGGGCGTTGTGGCAGCCATATTAACGTTTACATATCGTCACCTGAGAATAACAGGGTTCCAACTAACGAACTTACACATTTGCCTTTTTTTTCTTACTAACCTTATCTATACATACAATTAAAAAAAACATGTAATAGTATCGTCATTTTGATGTTACGAAAATAATCAAATTCCATCTGATCATTCAAAACACACGGTTCACTGACGAAGGATTCATTTACACTTGCAACTTTATTATTCCAACTGTCGCCAGAGAAAATTTACACACTTCTCGGTAAAAGAGTTTCATCTGCTTCAGATGGAACCCTTTCATTCCAAGATACACACCCGAAACCAACAAAACTTTGACTTCATTTTTCTCAGCTTTTTACTTTTGACAGTTGGAACCTTCTTACTCTGACGATATCCGTACTAACACGGGGAGGGCCCGACATAGTAAACTAACTTTGGGATGGATTTTGCAGTTTTTGCAGCAATTGTAGTATCCATTCATAGTTAAAGTAAGAAAGCCCAATAGCCAGTCAATTTATAGAAAACAGTATTTAAACGTTTCACCATTAGTTAAAAAAAAAATGCATAACGTGGGATTTGAACCGGAGACCAGACAGCCATCAAAATAGAGTAGGCAAGCTATCTGCTAGGCCACCTTGCTATTAATGCTAGTGGCGAAATTTCTAATACATAAGCAACGGTGAAATGTTTAAAGATTATTTTCTAGAAATTAGTTGATAACGTTGAAAGGGTGGAGAAATTTAAATACCTCAGCAGCATACTAACGCAATCTCTTGACCCAGATATAGAGATGAAATGCAGAATTGAGACAGCAAGAGCAACATTTAATAAAATGAATATAATCTTCTGCAATGATAACATAAATTTGAAACTCCGCCAAAGAATGATCAAATGCTATGTGTGGTCTGTTTTATTGTATGGATGTGAAACGTGGACCTTAAAAGTCAACTCAATGAACAGACTGGAAGCATTTGAAATGTGGCTCTATCGCCGAATGCTCAGAATTCCCTGAACAGGCATGGTTACTAATACCGAAGTCCTGAGGCGAGCTAGAGTTGAAAGGGAGCTGTTGTCAACTATCAAGGTTCGGAAGATTTCACATCTGGGTCATGTACTGCGTGGAGAAAAGTACCACCTTCTCCAACTGATTATGTAGGGGAAAATTGAGGGACTCCGAGGGCCCGGTAGGAGACAGATGGCTGCGAAACGTAAGGGAGTGGACCGGTATCCGAAGTGTGGAGGAACTGTTCTAAGCGGCGCAAGACAGGGACAGGTTCGCCGAGGTGATCGCCAACGTTAGACTTGACAGGGCACTTGAAGAAGAAAAAGAAGGTTGGCTATTGCGCACTCTTACTTTGAATATGAACGACTCTTATGAGGTACTACAATCCCGCAAAATCTTATTCCGTTGTCAATGTCGGCCCTACCCTTTGTAAGTCTATTTATTTTCAATCTATTTGGTTCCTTCAAGAGGCTGTAAAATAATGTCAAAATTATTAATTTTTGTGTGTTTTTTTTTAAATATAATTAAAATGAACGCTGCTTAGAACATTTCTCGTGAATTTGACTTCAATCCCAGGTAAACAAAAACGCTCAGAAAAAAAAGACTTTTCAATTTTTTAATTGGCTTGTAGAATGACTTAGACCACGAACACAGAGCTATGAGCGGTCACTGGTCTACCGCAAGTCTACTGTATTTGGATTTATGCTTTCCATATATTTGTTTATATAATATTTTGATTGTACACTTCTAGAACTATTTTTTTACATAACATTTTCTTGGACAAAGTTATCGTTTTTTTATTGGGAACATATTTTATTACTAAAAGTTATATATGCTCTACATGCAACCTGCCGTCTAGTGCAGGGGTCTCCAAACTTCCCAGCCTTAGGGGCGTACTAATTACTCTAATAAGTTCCAAGGGCCTAAACCGTTTTAATTTTCCTGCCACTATCTATAATTTCTAGACTAGTCGCAAGTTAATAAAACCGAGTTACTATAATTCTGTGTTTTTTATCCAAATTATTACAACACCAATAAGCCATTGGCTGTCACGGGCCTGATTGATGACACTGGTCATTAGCTTTCGCGGTCCGGATTGATGACACTGGTCATTAGCTGTCGCGGGCCGGATTGATGACACTGGTCATTAGCTATCGCGGCCCGGATTGATGCCACTGGTCATTAGCTGTCGCGGGCCGGATTGGTGACACTGGATATTAGCTGTCGCGGGCCGGATTGATGATACTGGTCATTAGTTGTCGCGGGCCGGATTGATGACACTGGTCATTAGCTGTCGCGGGCCGGATTGATGACAACGGTCATTAGCTTTCATGGGCCGGATTGATGACACTGGTCACTAGCTGTCATGAGCCGGATTGATGACACTGGCGGGCCGAATTGATGACACTGATCATTAGCTGTCATGGGCCGGATTGATGACACTGGCGGGCAGGATTTGGCAGTTTGGAGACCCCTCGTCTAGTGTATAATCATTTGTGACATTATACACAAGTTTCAATTAGAATAAAACAATTTAAAATCTAAAATAATTTACATTATTAAAAATGTGTAGTATTTTTTTCTAGGATTTTCTCTCATTAATGAATAACACAGTGCAAAGTATATTATTATTATATAATAGCAACGATGCTTAAGCAATATTATGAACATAGCAATATCTACCCGTAGTTCAAAAGATTATAAAGTTTGTATAGACTTTGTTTTTCAAATTAAGAATACCGTATTTTACAGACTATAAGATTCACCTTAATTTTTAAGCAATTAAAAAAAAAACATTTTTACCATTTTGGTTTTGCTAAGTCCATGATGCTTTATAAATCTTTAGCACCAACCAACTACACCCTTAAAGTCTGTTTACTCTTCCACTATAGCGCTAGCTTACGAGCGTGTAGTTGAATCATTTTTATATTAATTCCAATGACATTTATACGGTGTCCTTGAATCCATTTCTAACTAACTAACTAACCATCACACCGTCTCACCGAAGGGGTCTCTTCTTCTTTTTGTCCTGTCACACCTCCGTGGTGCATAGGGCCTCAAGGAACCTTCTCCACCCGACTCTATCGCATGCCTGATGCCTAACATTATCCCAAGTGAGGCCTGCTGCTTTAACCTCGTCCTGCAGGGCTCTTCTCCAGGTGGCTCTAGATCTGCCTCGCTTTCTCTTTCTTCCCATAGGGGACCAGTCTAGTGCGCCCTGAGCGATGCAGGCTGGGTTCCGTATCAGAGTGTGACCGATCCACTGCCATTTGCGTCTAGCAACTTATTCTCTAATTGGCTTTTCGCCTGCCAAGGTCTAGAGAATGGCGTTTGACTCTGTTTGGGGCCAATAGATCTTGAATATTGAGCGAAGGCACCTATTTATAAACGACGCGGTGTGATGAATCCATTTCAATACGTCATTTTCTAGTTTTGGCCGATGTTCGTCGCATTGGTGCACTGTCGCTTCACGTGAATCCAATGTTGCCAGATGTGAATAATTTTCCCGTGGCATCGAATATATATGGCAATTTTTAAGACTGGCGGGAATTTTAAATCAACACTGGACATTTTTATATTAATTTCGAGTATAAGACACACCTGAATTATAGAGGCATTTTTTTAAAAGAAAAATGTGCCTTTTATACTCCGTAAAATACGGTATATTACAATTTTGTTTTGTGTGAATTGATTACTTTCAATAATTTATATGAAATCAATCTGTGAAATTAAATAATGTTTAAGTTTTTTTTCTTACACTTATAAAATATTGTTTATTAGTTTGAAATATATTCTAAACTTGTGCATAGTTCAATGAAGTAATTACTATAATGATAATATAGTCCTTTCTTATTAAGATCCGTAGATTTTTTTCAATTAATGGAGTGTTCAGATCTAAGTGTTTGTGAAAAGGAATGAATGTGAAGTATTTTTTACAAATATTTCATTGTATCAATAACATGTTCTAAGCAGTGGCGGTACTCCCATAGAAGCCCAGAAGCCCGGCTTGCATAAGAAATTTTGAATTAAAACCCCCAAATCTAAGTAATCGTGCCCCCGCATAAACCAACAACCCACCAAATCACCTTCCAACAATGTACCCATCAGAAGAAGAGAAATAGCCACAAGAGCTGAACCTCTGTAAGCCAGAAGAGGTTTTGATACAAAATTTCTTACGCAAGCCGGGCTTCTGGGCTTCTACGGGAGTACCGCCACTGGTTCTAAGGTATGATTGTCAATTTGAGGTTAATTTGGATCCAAGAATAGATGATCAGTACATCAATTTCAAAGTATTTGAAAAAATATTTATTTTTCTTTCTATATCTTATGTTTTGAGATGAGATGTTTTCTCTATTATAAGTTTTACATCAACCAATAGTAAAAGGTTTTTTTATTAAGAGTGCTCGAATGTTGAAATGAAATAAAACAACCCGTCAAAGTGATATTGCCACAAACTTAAAAATTCTGATAATTGGATTTTTCCTGAAAAAGGGGTCTATTTTAATTAATTACTGTATGTGTGTTGAAAATGAGAGATTAAACTTCTAGAAAACAGACGTTTTCACTTATATTAATTATTCAATATGGAGTTTTACATCTATGTTCAGGAAACAATATTGTTTTATTTGTCTTTTTTATGTACTTTGTATATACAACACTAACTTTAAAAAAAATACATATCAGACATGTTTCGGACAACCAGTCCTTCCTCGGTGATAAATATTATAAAGATACATATTTAAAATATTATAAAATTGTTTACAAATATGATCAGTTTTGACAGATGTTATAAAGATTTATTCTGGAACGTTTATGCTTTTGTTATAACAAATATTATGAATCAATTTAAAATAATAAAGTTAATTCATTTAGTAAAGATAATGGCGTTGAAATTTTGCATGTTAATAATAGAAATATAACTGAGCAATCTAGAAATTGCATGAATTAAAAAAGCAATTAAAAATATAGAAAATATTATAAATATTCAAATATATTTAATCAAGTCCAATCTTTGATTTATTTCCTTTGCTGTAAGTAATTACCTTATCCTCAATAAGAACTTTAAATTATTATTTTAAAATTTAAATTGATTCATAATATTTGTTATAACAAAAGCATAAACGTTCCAAAATAAATCTTTATAACATCTGTCAAAACTGATCATATTTGTGAAAATTTTTATAATATTTTAAATATGTATCTTTATAACATGTATCACTGAAGAAGGACTGGTTTTCCAAAACATGTCTGATATGTAATTTTAATAGTGTTGTATATACAAAGTATATAAAAAAAAGACAAATTTTAAAATATCATTTGTTTTTACAAATGATCCTTATTTCTTCAATCAGTTTTATTTTTCATTTCAGTTGTCACAAAAGTTATGTTGACAAGCGCGAATGGTGTTTTGTACTAATTATTCAGCTCGGAAATGTATGAATTGAATTGAGATCTATCACATAAAATATAAGGTGAAACATTGTATGCTTTTATAAGAAAATATTACAGGGCAAACGAAAGAATTATCAATATTATAATATTGTTTTGTTGAATCGCTCTTTACGTCATTACAGCGCAAGCCAAATCCATGTAAAGGGTATTATAACCTATCATATTGATTCTCGTGACATGTGATAGGTAGGTAATCTATCCACATTTTATTGTCATGTGAATTCTACACCAGACCAGGCAGTGTGACAATCACGCTGCCATCGCCGGGAATCGAAACCGGGACCTCCGGTGTGGCAATCACAGCACTTAACACTCAGCTATTGTTGATCCATCATAAGAATACCCTGTGAGAATGCGAAATTTGGTTCCTACTGCGCATTCCTCTCCCCCCACTACGATCCTTCATCCTCTCGCAGCCCTACCGGCTAGCAGAGCTGTCTTCAGTATCTATCTGACTGTCTTGTTGCCTAAATATGTTAACTTATTCAGTCCCAATATCAAAATGGAATTTTTTTTTTTTTTTTATGGCGATGGTGATATTTTCACTTAGGGTCAATTCTTGGCCGATTTGATAAATCTGATGCCACGTAAAATGCTATATACATATTTATATTTATTAACAAAAGATTATCATATGTTTCAAAATAATAAATGTTTATCTTCGGGTATTAATTATTATTATTAGTAATACAGTACAAGTGAACATAACATTTGTATTTTTTTATAAATACAGTTTTCTAAAATACTACAAAAGAAGTTGTAAATTGTATTAAGTGCCGAGTCGGAACATACTGAATTTAGCAAAGCTTAGGTTTTTTACATGCAATTTCATGTGAACATTTTCAATGTTGTTGGCAATACACCAATTAGGTACTTAGGGTCATAAAATTAATCCGACTCCTGAGCCAGCGGTGACGGTCTTTTATGTAAGCCGCACGTTTGGAATTTACCTAACTATAGGAGGAAACCTTATCAAATACATAGATTGCTGAATAATTTTTTGAATCATTATTTAAAATATTTCAATTTTATTAGTATCCTGGGATTGAAAGTGTTCAGAGCTAGTAGAGGGGGAATGGGCGGAGTATGCGCGTCACAGGGTATTCTTAGGATAAACGACCTATAGAAGGTCATATATCACTAAGATGGTTTAAACGTTTGGAACGAATGAACGAAAAATAATTTTCTTTTTCTTACCATTGGAGATTGGACAGCAATATGGTTATTTTTACTTCAGATACAGTAGCTCTAAACAAGAATATTGTGTTACAACTAAACCATTTTCGTAGGTTTTCTATCTAGGATTTTCTTCTTCCCCTGACACTTCATTTTCTTTCAATTTTACCTCGGATAATCAATTGCACCACTTGTGTAAGTGCCTCAATTATTTGGGTACAGCCACAGCGAAGTGCCAGAGTAGGAGTCAAGATGAACACCTGGCAAACCAATACAACCACACGCTTCGCGCCACAGTGCGTGATCACAAGTCACCTGTGTCTTGACTCCTACTCTGGCAAGCCAGGGTAGCCATAGCATTTTAATAACCAGTTTCCTGCTTTTTATGGTCATAATTTCTTTTTTCTTTCTCGATTAACCACTTAATGCTCAGATTTTTTACAAAAATAGAACCAAAAATTTCAGATGATTAATTTAAAAGTTATCCAGTTAAAAAAAGAGGCGAACTCAGTTCGTTAGTTGAGTTTAGTTCGATACGATACATGCGCCATGCGCGAACACTGCTTGTTCAAAAGCATTAAGTGGTTAACTGCAGTTCTATCTTGTTTGTAACTCTTTCTGTCCATGATGTTTTTAACATTCTACGATAATCCACATTTCAAAGAAAGTATATGTGAATGATGTGATGTATGTAAACCGAAGAGAAATGGCCCCTTGAAAAATCTACTAACTCTATGAATAGTAAATATATCTTTGTAATGAAATAAGATTTGAAAATATTGTGATTTTAATTATTAATGTTTTGGAATATTCTGATAAAATTTTAAACAAATATTTGAAATCGCAACACTCTGCTTCGAAGAGTTAATCTTTTTAAAATGTTTGTTTTCATATGTACATATAAAATATATGAATAAGATCATACATATATGAAAATTGTATCATTAAATGAATGTTTGTATCGAATGTCTGTTAAATGAACTGTTGTCTGTGCTAATTTGTAAAATAATTAAAAATAATATTTCACATCTCTGCTCAATATTTGTAATTAAAAAAAATTGTGCATATATTATATTTATCTGGGAAACATGTTAACAAGAGATGGAAAAATGGCAATAGACATAAAAAAATGGTCATTGCTGGGAATAAAATAAATAGCGCTCTCAAAGTCATCGCTGCAAATAGAAATATATCCACTTAAGCAAAGACGGCAGTAAATAATGGAGTTCTAGTGCCAACCCTTATGTATGGAAGTGAAGTTGGAGCTGGCAAAAGAAGGATAAATATCATAAAAATGAGATCGCTGAGAAGAATGTGTGAGAAAATTATATATAATAAAATACCGAACAATGAAATAAGGAAAAAATCTAAGAATGCATCATAAGTAAAATTAATAAATAATCCCTGAGATGGTTTGGACATATAGAACAAATGGACGAGAGAAGAATGGTAAAAATGTTGTATACAAGCAGTGTGAGTGGAAAGAGAAGCCATGGAAGACCAAGGAAAGCATGGCATCACTAAATTAATCAAGCGATTACATTCAAAGTCAGAAAAATCAACGAGCGAGCATGTTACGATGTATGAATGTAGAGGAAGCTAAAGAGGTATGTCAGGACAGAGCAGTATGGCGGTCCATCCTCTGCCCACCCCTCCGGAGAAAGAGCGTGATGTTTAGTTAGTTTATTTTGTATACAAACTGGTTAAACCCCTTCAGACCCCCTGTGCAGAATTATGCACATGACATTTGAAATCTTATAAAATTGTTATTTGAAATAATTTTGCCATACGGCCGTCTCTCTGCGCGTGAACCAAATTTTATGATATAGATTTTATTATGTTAACAATCTTTCATATTTTTTATTATCAGTTTTGTAAAAGTTGAGGAATTTCACAATAATCAGATTATCAGTTTATTTATTCACTCAAAAGATATTACAAACATAATAACAGTTTAAATGGAGAAAGACATCAAAAGAAGGGTTGGTGTTGGGAATAAAATAAATGGCGCATTCAAAGTCATTACTGCGAATAGAAATATATCCACAGAAGCAAAAATGGCAGTACACAATGGAGTTCTAGTGCCAACCCTCATGTATGGAAGTGAAGCTTGGAGCTGGCAAAAGAAGGATGAAAGCAGGATAAACGCCGTAGAAATGAGATCACTAAGAAGAATGTGCGGGAAAACGTTGTATGATAGAATACCGAACGATGAAATAAGAGAGAAATGTAAGGCAGATGACGGCATCATGGATAAAACTAAAAAAGGATCCTTGAGATGGTTTGGACATATGGAACGAATGGATGAGAGAAGAATGGTTAAAAAGTTGTACACAAGCAGCGTGAGTAGAAAAAGAAGCCGAGGACGACCGAGGAAAACATGGCATGACCAAATTAATCAATTACTAAAAGGCGGCCACATTCGATGTCGGAATAATCGACATGCGTGCATGGTACGATGTATGAAGATAGAGGAAGCCCGAGAGGTATGCCAGGACAGAGCATTGTGGCGATTCATCCTATCTGCCTACCTCTCCTGGGAAATGGCGTGATGGTTAGTTAGTTAGTTAGTATAACCGTTTAAGACATCTATTTGAGAAAGGGTAAAGAATCAGAGACGCATGAGAGATGGTTCAACTTTAGGAAGACAAGATACTCTCTAAAGTTAAGAGTATTTTTCTTCTGAACGTACTTTCACTAATATGAAAGACGTCGATCTCCAAGGTAATCTTGTTCAGCAAACTGATTGCTCTTCCCACCGGCATTATTAGAGGCAGGTTGGTTCTTGCGGCCGGAAGAAAGAACAATCTATGCTGGCGCTGAGATTCAGGTCTGAAGGAGTTAATGCGTAGTCAACATTTTTGTTCTAGTTTATTATTGGTAGCCTAACTTGCCACTGCCCATTACTAACTTGTTTATGGAAAGCCATTAATAAAAACATTTATTGTTTCCACACAATTAAAAATGATCAAGAAAAATGTATTTTGATTCATATTTGCATCATGACGCACTGTAAGTTTCTTCTTCTTCACTTTTGGTAGACTCAGGAGTCTGTTATTTCAGGCGGGTCCTCTTGAGACGCTGAACTCCAGCTTTCTCTCCACCGTTTCGGGGGTATTCCTGGTCGGCGTTGTCCATTTGGCGTTCCATGGAGAGCTATGTATGGTATCCTATTTGAGCTCATTCTTTCTACATGTTGATGCCAGTATCTCCGTCTTTGACGTCCCCATCTGACCACATCTTCGACCTCGCAGATTTCTCGGATTGCTGTATCACGTAGGGTTTTGCCAGCTATAGCGCGGAGTGTTTTCATCTCGGTAGTCCTGAGCATGCTCTTTGTCTTGACAGTGTCTGCCCTCGATTCAATGCCATATGTGAGGTTATGTGCATTTTTTTCCTTCATTAATTTATGTGATTATATCGTCGTATATTAGAAATTTAAAAAGTGTAAATGTGTTGTTTGAATTTTTGGCAGGGTACATTATTTGTGTTAGGCGCAGTGTCGCAAGGAAGATGATTGTTTTAATGTTTGACATTAATTAAGTGCCTACGTTAGAGAATAAATATAATTTGGTAAGGATGTGGCGACTCCGCGGGCAAGGAATGGTTCTGTGCCGTGTAAATATATTCACTGTAGATATTTCATTAATTAATAAAGTTTGTTATGTCATTACTTTTTAAATTATATAATTTAACATCACACATACTTGTGTTTGTGTCATTATCCATCCCATTATTAATTGTATTTATTATTTAAGAAACCAGGATACTTACCCAGTAAGGAAACAAATTGTGTTTGAATGTAATTAAAAACGATTTGCTTTAATACAAACTTGTTTTACTTTTTACAAACATCTATCTGATGAAAAACTTTCTTCTGTATTCACTTTAACAATTTAAAAAAATAATTTAAAGCACTTTTATATACCACGTTATTTTGTTTTATCAAACCAACCAATTTCGTACAAAAACAATCTCCATGGCATAGTCGTAAGAACTTTGACTATCATACCGAAGGTCCTGAGTTCGATTACCATCGATGGTAGTGTGACATTCACAAACCACACATACATCCTTCCCCACTAGGGTTAGGCCAACAACCTTCTTCTTTTTCTTCTCCTTATAGACCTTTGGTCTGTTCCTGGAATCAGACTGGCCTCTCTTGGGAGGTTGACTCCCAACTATCTCTCCATCTCTTCGGCGGTCTTCCGGGGGGACGGCAGCCGGCAGGAATCTGATGCGCCACATCTTGTGGGATTCTGGTGGGTTCCATCGTCTGCACGTGCGCATTCCAGTATCTTCTGTATTGTCTGCCCCATCTCACGACATCCTCCACCTTGCAGATCTCGCGGATAGCCGTGTTCCTCACCCTATCTCGAATAGCCCTTCCTGCTATCATCTTCAGCGTCCTTCCTGCTATCATCTCTGCCACCCTTACTTTAGCCTTCATTCTTGTGGTATCCGCTCTGGTCTCAATGGTATATGACAGTATGGGCCTTACGCAGGTTTGATATATTCTGACCTTTCTGTCAGTTCTCATATACTTGCCAACAACCTAACCTTGTAAAACAACTACCAACTATCCATCCCGCGCTACAGATCCAACGTTACGGATCCAAGCTGCTCTCTACGGAAAAGGGTAAAGGAGGTGATCTCTACTTTTGACGACGAAGACAACCAAGTCATTGACAAAGCCATGGCAGCGCTTAACAATCCGAAATCCTTCATTGTGCGGGGCGCCGTTTTGACTTCGGTTATGGAAATTGTTCTCCAACTGAAAAACCAATCGATGACATGACCAAGAGAAAGGGGAGACCTTGCCAGGAAAAGCTATACGCTATGATGGGCCTACATCCCGTCTGGAAAAAAATGTATGATAGAATACTGGAAAAACAATGTATGATAGAATACTGAATAATGATGAAGTAAGAAAGGAATGTAAAGCGGATGAATGCGTGATAAATAAAATCAAGAAAGGGTCACTAAGATGGTTTAGATATATGGAACGAATGGTTAAAAATATATATACAAGTAGTGTGAATGGAAAAGGAAGTCCAGGAAGGCCAAGGAAGACGTGGCATGACCAAATTAATCAATTACTGAAAGGTGGGCATGTTCGAAGTAGGAACAATCGACGAGCGTGCATGCCACGATGTGTGAATGTAGAAGAGGCGCGAGAGTTATGTCAGGATAGAACAATGTGGCGATCTATCCTGCTCACCCCTCTGGGGAAACGGCGTGATGGTTAGTTAGTTAGTTTTTAAAATATTCTTAAAATAATAATGTGTCTCAAAGGAAAGTTTATATTTAGTGAATCGATTAAAAAAAGTAAGCCATTTACCGAAATAAGAATTTGGGAATTTATTTCTTAAAAACAATATCGTCCAAATGTAAACCCTCGCGTTCGCGGCACTCGTTTAGTCGAACAGTAAAATTTCTTATGACGGCTCAGCAGGTAGTCTACGTGATGGCTGCCATTTCGCGATGAATATTTTCTTTCAAATGCGCTAGGGAAGTCGGTTTATTGGCGTAAAGCGTTAGATTTGAGATAACCCCACAGGAAAAATCCATAGGAGTTAAATCAGGACTGCAGGAATTTATGTCACCTCTACTGGAGATCAATTTGCCAGGGAAAATTTCACGAACCATCAGTGACATATTAGAAGTGTGTGACGTTGGTCCGTCCTGCTGGAACCATATTGTTTGATTAACCTTTCCCTTGCGGTGCTAAAATAAAAACGTGCGTTCCGGTGTAGGGTAGTCAGTACGCGTTAAAAAAATAGCGATTTTAAATCAGAAAAATAGAAACATTCATAGCTAATCCCCTTATATAATTTTAATTGAAGTCAAAAATTATAATAATTGAGAATTAATTGCTAAAAACATCTGGCAACGCTCACGAAACGGGCAGGGACCCGCTTAGGTTGCAAGCCCGAAAGCGACTGCCGCCACTGCCGCGGCGCCGCGAGACGGCGAGAGTGAGAACATTGAGCTAGAACATATGCAAAAGTGAGATGCGAATATAGTGTGGCGCACTGAAAGCGCTGTTTATACGCGACATTGTTTTAGATTTTCACAAACTACCTCCGATGTACCCGATAAATTCTGATTATTATTAATATTTTTTTTAAATCAATGCGTAAATATATTATGGAGGAATACCTAAAGTCTTAACCTTGTATTAATTATATTTATAGAGATATTGATGGTTATTAGAAGCAACGTGTAGAAGATACCCATCACAGGGAAGGGAGGGTTAAAACCAGGAAAGTTTTACAATTCAGGAACCAAGAAGTCGTCTAACATGTCCAACATAATGTCCACATAATCTTCTGCAACGCAATATCAACTTTATGATAATAGCTCACTTAGAACCTAAATTAAAATTGTATTAACTCTTCTGCCACAGACTATATTACTTGATGGTACATTTTTAGGTACTTTGGTACTTACAAGGTAATACATTAGACATCTAAATCATCTCTAAGTCATGAAAAGGGTCCCTCAAAAGACTAATAATAATAATTTATAAATTGTCACATGTATCGAAAATGTAATTAATTGTTCATAATCGGTTTTCCACAAGTGGTCTTCTGTAGGGTATGGTCACACCGGAGTGCCAGAGTAGGAGTCAAGATGAACACCTGGCGAACCAACGTATGGCGTACTATGGGACCGGCCACACTATAAGCTTCGCGCCACAGTGCGTGATCACAAGCCACCTGTGTCTTGACTTATACTCTGGCACTCCGGTGTGGCCGTACCCTAAGTGGTCCTCTGTAAGTGGTCTTCTGTAAGTGGTCTTCCACTAGTGGTCTTCCACTAGAGGTCTTCCGCAAGTAGAATTTCAAAAATAACTTTCACTGTGTAAACATCCCATGCATGTTGATTACCTCAAGCTTCGTTTGTGCAATTTGTTACAATCATAACTTATTGACTCGCATACAGTGAAAGACACAGTTTTTTTTTTGTTATTGGACGCATCATTTCATATTTTACGCTGATCTTCTTGATTCTTCTTCTATCGTTTGGCAGCAAAGCTCTGCATCGCTTCCTCCACTCTGTTCGATCTTCATAAATCCTCTTTAGCTGACATTTCAAGATTTTAAAGGCATATTACAAAACCGCTGTGGCATACATCACGCTCGTCGATTTTTACGACGTCGAATGTGGCCGCCTTTTAGTATTTGATTAATTTGGTGATGCCATGCTTTCTTTGGTCTTCCGCGGACTCGCATTCTACTCACACTACTTGTATACAACATTTTAACCATTTTTCTCACATCCGTTCTTTCCAAATGTCCAAACTATCTCAGGGATCCTTTTTTTATTTTCACTTATGATGCAATAATCTGCCCTGCATTTCTTTCCTATTTCGTCGTTCGGTATTTTATCATATGTCGTTTTCCTGCACATTCTTCTCAGTGATCTAATTTCTACGGAATTTATCCTTCTTTAATCCTTATTTACATATATTTTATAAACAATTTGCTGTTGTAAGCGACAAAAAATAACCATTTAAATAAAATCAAAAAGTACAAAAATCACCCTTTTATTAAATTACTAGTTGTTAAATAAAAAAATAACGAATGTATTGTAAGTGTGTGGGGATGGGATCTATGACAAAAAGAGAAATGGAGCGCTGTAGACGATGACCTCCGATAAAAACCAAAATACACCAACCGTTCATTTTCTCAATTCAACGTATTTCATTAAAGTAACGGACATATTCATTGTTATATATCTTAAAAGTTAAATATAAAGTGGATTAAAGTCATATATTTTTTTATCCTAAAGTAGGAAAATGAAATAAAGAAAATCAATATTGATTTCGAAGAGCAATTGAGTGTAAAATATTTTTTGTCAGTCCGTCTTTAGCTAACACAAATAAGCTCGATGGTTTGCCCACGCGAGAACATGCCACGTATAATTGTCCGTGTGGAAAACATGGTGTGCCCAAATCTAAGCCGCAAACAGACATCGTTTGACCTTGCGACTTATTGATTGTCATTGCGAATGCCAATTTAATAAGAAATTGAACGCGTTTGAATTCAATTGGCACGCCTGTGGGAATCATTGGAATTCGTGTCAGCAAAACATTTCCTGCTCGGAATTTGCCATTAAAAATAATGGCTTCGATAATGTTTTTTATATCATTTTTTTAATGACCAATCGCGTACCATTGCACAGAACCAACTTTTTAAATGGTAGAAAATCTTTATTTCCGTGAATATTTCACGAGTTGCAACTGGTTTTGATAATTATTTAACATAATATTTATATTTTTAGAACATTATAATATCTGCATAATTATTTTCATTTCAATATACACTCTTCATTTTTATTACAACCATAAATAAATTATTTAATTAAATTGACCTTATTATTTCATAAATATTTAACATATTAAAAAACATCTTATTTCATATTTGTTTTTTTACCTTCGATTTATTCAAATTCGTCTTAACTTTGTGTCGTAAATTATTGAATAGTATAAAATTATTTTGCCTATTAACTTTTATCCGATTAATATACTCAAAAAAATGTTTCCTGGGTTTTTATTGCACCCGTAAAATTTATATTTGACTTATCGCAGTAGTATGTCTAAAGTCACACAAATCAAAAAGCCGTGTTTTTGGAAAGATGCTATCGTAGAGGTCGGGGGGGAAAACATAACTCAAACAATTAAGGGTGTACAAATAGCGATTTGCTCATGAGTTAACTCAAAGAGTCGACTCACTTTGGTGAGCCTGTGAGCGATGTAATGATTCGCTGGCTGAATCGTAAATTATTGCGAAAGAGTCGACTCTTTTGTGAATCAGCTCAGGAGACTTCTGTGACGCATTATTATGAATATGGAATCCGACTCAGAGCAGTCTATTTTCCCGTGAGAGAACAGTGGTTGCCGTCGTCGCAGTTCCGTCGCGTTGCCGCAGGGAACTATATGACATCTATAGTCAACCAGGTGTTATCTGTACCGTCATGCTTCAGATGGGCATCTTCCAAACGTTTCCACTATTTCATATCGTTCGCCTTTTACCAGCTATTGAGGCTACATCGTCGGCCCATCTCTTCAGCAGCACATCTCTTTTGTTTGCCCGTGGTCTCCATTTAAATAATCTGGGTGTCAACCAAGTCTTGCTGTGTGTCCTGCCCTGTACGATCCATTATGTAGATAACTCTGGTTCTACGTATTATTTTTAATTTTCTACGTTCTATTCAGATGAACTTGTTACGAAAAAGTTGTCGTCACTTTGCCCCACGTCGTTGGGCGCCATTTGTTAGGAAGACGTTGGACACGGGGTGAAACATGAAATTACTCGTATCTCACTCCCGATCTCGAAGCAACTCCTCACAACGTGTTGCCCAGTGTTTATTCGCTAATGTAACATCAGTATGTGATCTCTGAGATGCTCCGGGATGTATAGTAATATGAGATTGAAACCAATATTTACTATTTACAATTAAATTTAATGACACAAAATAAAGAAACAAGATTACTTATGAACTAAAGGGGTCTTACATGCTATTCGTTGGCCAACGACTTAAAACTAATCCGTCATTGAAACACCACTAACTGATCAGGCCCCAATGATGATAGGCTGGTGCCATGATTACTGGCACCATCCGGCGATATCGCGAACTTTTCTTCCGATTATCTCCCAGGCGTGCGTTCGGCCGGGGACTCACTACTGACGACTTTTTTGAGATTATTACTTTTTTGAGATACCCGGCGCGCGGCCGGGGAGAGATGCTCCTTCCACCGAGGTCGGGGACCGACTGACTGACTGGCTGAGCTGTCCAAACTCTGCAGGGTGGGGGGTTGAGATCGCGCCCTCCAAAGTGTTGCCGTTCACGAAAATTGTCACTACACTTATTTAAACACTATTATTGTTTTAAATTGTCTTATCACTAATTAAAATTAAACTTAACTAAGATCAAACAAGCCTCCAGTGAGAAAACGTAATGCCATGAAACATGGCTATATCAAACTGGTCACGTTTTAATAACGTATGATAACCCTATAAAACGTCTCACACTTCCCACGCCAGAAGAAATTTTATTTCGTCATATTGTATAAACCTTTGTTCGCGACATCAAAAATATACATTTTTGTGAAAGTTTCGTGACTTCAATATTTATCACAAGGACATTTGGCCTGTTTATCATTTTTACAATAATTAAATGATAATTTCTTAAGTAATTAATTTTCTTGTAAACTCTTTTTTTTTAAACATACGTTTTTGACTTATGTCACTTTAGAAATGCTAGTGCGATACAATTTTCCATAGAAAATATGTTAATCTGTTTGATTTACATTATTTTTAATAAGTACGTTGGTAAATTGCCCGGGAAAAAAAAACATTTTTACTAAATTTGAAAATACATTCTCTACATCGAGTGTCAATTCTCTTTTGCAACGGTTGTGACGTTTCCTTAGTGAAATGAATCAGTTTTTAGTATTCACCCTCGGCTTGTTGCTTGTTTTGCGGATTAAAGCTTCAGAGATCACAGAAGATGGTATTGTATTTAGATTGTTTTGAAATATTTTATTTTGATTAATCACAATTTGTTATCACAGATTATTCACAAACAATTCTAATTAATTCACTACTTTCCCAAAATGACACTTTCAAAAATGAAACCTGTTGCTCCCTTTTGAGACTCTTTCATTTTTTAATGTCTTATCTACAACATTGACAAAAAACTCGTAGGTAAAGTCATGAAATCGATGTTTCCTTTTTTGCTTCTGAATGGTGCGCTTAGTGCACTATCCAAGTTGTACCAACTCGAAGCTGTGATGAGATTCATTTACATTAAGAGTTTTAAGAGTTTAGTCATAAACATAATACCATGTCATTGAATGAGAGTCTTGATATGGAAACCATGTATTTTGTACGGCTATCATCACATTACTATGGAGGGATGTGTTGCAACGCTTCAAGTCAATATGTTTCTAGAAATATTAACTAAACTGTCGGCCATTTGGAGAATGATGTCCAACAACTTGATTGAACTTGTTCAACGTAGAATGCTATGCATTCCATGGACCGATATGGTTAGCAATGGAAGTGTGATACAAAGAGAGTTGATAGATAATTGCTGGCCAACATTAAGGTCCGGACTTGTTAAATGAGTCGATCATAATTTTGTATTATAATGGAACATCGATATCCATTAACTCTATTATCATCTCTGTAATTAATTCACTTTGTTTATACACAGATTACAACAAGTTCCCAAAGCTCTTCCAGGCGGATAACTATGATGAGTGTATGAAAGACCGACACGGGCTCTACTGCCTACTTGATATAGAGCTAACTTCAGATGGACCCTCAGAACTGATTCAGAAAATAAAGGTTTCACTGATTTCTTTGTTGTTTATTGGATGGATTAAAAAAAAGTATGCCATTTAAATTGTCTGCTTTATGCGGACGATGCCGTTCTCGTTGCGGATAGTGCGGATGAATTACAAGTCTTGGTGTTGAGAATGTATGAGGTATGTAAGTCAAACGATTTAATGATGAATGTCGAAAAGCCAAAGGTATTTGGAATGGAAGAGCCCAGCCAATCTAAGCAGTGGCCGTACTCCCGTAGAAGCCCAAAAGCCCGGCTTGCATAATTTTTTTTTAATCAAAACCCCCAAATCTAAGTAATCTTGCCCTTGCATGAACCAACAACCCACCAAATCACCTTCCAACAACGTTCCCATCAGACGTAAGAGGAATAGCCACAAGAGCTGAACCTCTGTAAGCCAGAAGAGGTTTTAATTCAAAATATCTTACGCAAGCCGGGCTTCTGGGCTTCTATGGGAGTACCGCCACTGCATCTAAGCTGTTGAAATTTTATAACTTGACGACGTCCGGTTGTAAATAACTTCTTCATGGACTGTAATAAATATTTGGATAATGACTGCACAGATTTGGGTAACGAGTGACGTAGATATTTCTTGTTTTTGTTATTGATCTTCAAGGCTTAAATTATTAGTATGATAAAAAGTTTAATAAGTTCAGGTTCCAACATCAAAGAAATATGAAAAACTGTTTTAAAGCCCGTATCTTGGCGAAAACTTTGTAAATAAATAAATAACCTTCTGATCTGTTCAGACAGAATATCAAATTTTGTCCTGCGATGAAGACGTCCATCTCTTTGATAGTTGTCCTGGTGGTTGACGGCCCTCTGGAGTCTCATGCATTACTATCTTGGGAATCCTCGCTGGGTCCGTCATCTCTATGTGGTCCTACCAGAATTGTTTTCTCTGCCCACTCCATCTGACTATGTCATCAATTTTGCAGGGTCTGTGAATTTTTTCGTTGGGTATCCTATTTCTAAGGGTTCTACCCACGATAGGTCGCAATATTTTCCTTTCTGCTGCTCTTAGGAGATGTTTGGTTCTGACGGTGTCTGCTCTTTCTTCGATTCCGATTTATTATACAACGTAACGTAACAGTAAAAATTCAGCAAATGAATGTTTATTTTTTATTTACATTTTTAAACATACAGTACACTCCCAATTTTCCGGGATGGATGGTGAAAAGAAATCGCATATGATAGAAATCGGATTGCTCTTCCCACCGGTGTCACCAGAGGCAGATTGGTTCTGGCGGTAGGTAGGTAAAACAATGTGCTGTCGCTGTCGGAAAAATCTATCAGGGACAAAAAGACCAACACGCTCTAGCACGGCCGAGTTCTCGAAATATCCCCCGATTAATTTAAATAAATGGGTAATGAGATGCCCATCTCTTCGAAATTGTAAAGAATTGGTTCCGAGCATTCCTAAAAGAAATGCCGTGGGATAGAGCCACGGATAACTACCATACTCCCTCATGTAGAGATACCTCAGAAATTTTTCTGAACCCTCTCCAGCATGGAATATCTCGCTTCGTGAGGACTCCATATCACAGAAACAATTTCGAGTCTGCTCCGAACCATTGCGTTGTATAGGACTCTGAGCACATTGGAATCTCTGAAAACTCTTCCCGTCCGAATGATGAAGCCCAACATCCTCAGTGCAATATCACAAATCTAAGTCTGTTCTTTAACTTCTTTATACAGATCGCTGCAACTAGATATCTCTATACCCAAATAAATAACGCTTTTGAATAAATATGTTTGCATGAAAAATTACAGAATTTTAGCGCTGAAAAGGAGTTTTTTCGCCATGACATTCTCCATCGCGGATTGTGCGTTAGCCGACGATGCCACATCTCCGGTTTGGGTGGGGATTACATGCCTCTGCAGGCCGAGCTGCAAGACTGCGCCCTCCCCTACATCCTCGAGTGGGCGCCTGACCCCGGATTGAAGGGCACCGTGATGGCTTCTAACTGCACCAGCAAACCTTCCATCTACTACTACATGTTCAGAATATTCTTCACAATAGCCATCTATTTAATAGCTGTTACCAATGTTTCTTCGACTGTTTTTTTAACAGAAGAAAAGATTGAAGGTGAGTGTTCTATGTTTTCAATATTACGGGATTTAGTCATTTTAAAAGCACAAACTGAGGAACATATCTGGCAAGACTGATGACAATGGGAGAGACGTGTCCATCGGAATAACATCTGCGGATCAATATCATTTGAAAAGAAAGCGACAGAGGCTACGAAGGATATTTGCGAGATTTACGGTGACATATTGGATGTCAGGAATTGCCAACGATGGTTAAAAATGTTTAAATCTGGTGATTTGTGTTTGGAAAACGAGCCTCGAAATGGATGACCCGTCCAGGCAGATGAAGCAACCGTGATGTCTGCAATCGAAGACGACCCGATGCTGGCCATTGAGAAATTATCAGAAAAGGTCAGTACATCCTGGTCCAGTACTCATAGGATCCTTAAGAAGTTGGACAAGATTAAAAGAAAAGGTGTTTGGGTCCCACACGCATTGACCGACCGTAACATGGCCCAACGGCTCAGCATCAGCAGATTATTGCAAGAAAAATAACAATTAAGCCCATTTCTTTGTGACTTAGTGACTGGTGATGAAAAATGGGTTTTCTATTCAAACGTAATGAAAAAAAAAAAAGGTTAAAATGCTGACAAAAGGCTGTTTCAACCCCTAAACGGTCATTGCATTCTAAAAATGTGTTATTGTGTGTATGGTGGGATTCGAAAGGAATCATTTACTTCGAACTATTGCCACAAGGTCGGACAGTGTTGGCAGAGTTATACTGTCAACAGTTGGATAGATTAAATGAAGCACTGTGCCAAAAGAGGCCAGCTATGGTGAATAAACGCACCATTACTCTTCAGCACGATAACGCGCGACCTCATGTTGCGAAATTGACGCGTGAAAATCTTCAAGATCTTGGGTGGGTCACCGTGGGTCTCCCTGCTGCATCCTCCAGACTCACTGGATCTCGCACCATCTGATTTTTACTTATTTCGTTCTATGAGATCAAAATTTCAATTCCTTAGAAGAAGTGAATACAGCCCTTTCAGAATATTTTCAGCCAAAACCCGCTGAATTTTACAAAAATGGTTTGGATGATTTGAAAGAAAGGTGGCAGAAGGTTATAGATAATATGGGGAATTATTTTATATAAGAAAAGTTAAATAAAGTATTATATAAGAAAAATTGTTTTGAATTTCATCGAAAAAAAACGATATTACTTATGGGTACCCCTAATAGCTACATTTGATAGAGCCTTAGACAGGGGAAACGTGTCATTCAAATAAATTTTAATAAAGCTTCTAGAAAACAGACGTTTTCATTCGTATTAATTAGCTCTTTACATCATTACATGAAGAGTCATGTTATAGATACTATAGATATTGATTTTCATAACCTGGAATAAGGAAAGATAAAAGGCCAAGGTGTTGCATAATTATTAGTTCATTTAGCCATAACTTATATTTGTATGCCTATACTAGAATATAAATAGATTTATGAAAATTAGCTAACTGATATATCGCCACTGTTTTGGACAGTGTGAGAATCACACTGTCTTTAGTCTTGTGTAGAATTCACTTTGCTACAAACCAATCAATCCCTGGGATTTAAACCTAAAAAAATAATAAAAATCTATTGCAGGTAAATGGACCCAAAGACACTTTTGTTTTAATTTGCAAAACAACCTCCGGCTGTGGAGACACCGAACCCCCAGGGAGGGTAGCGCGGGTGGTCTGAAAGGGCTCAAGTTCATTCTGACCAACTTCATGATACTTACATACTATTTCATCACCCTATACCGGATGTATTTGGAAAACCCTGAATTTCTTGAAAGTGTAAGATTACCAATGTTTAAATTATTTTGACTAATAGCCATAGCGATTTTCAGTGCAACAAAATTGGTAACCTCAGCTAAGGGAGGAACACCCCTACAGAAAAACCCTGGTCTTCCTAGTAAGGAGATTGGGTGTTAGGCCAACAACCTAACCTCGTAAAACTACCAATGTTATGAATACTTCAAGAAATGTTATTATTTTTCTTTGTTCCTCACTTTTAAATGAGAAAAGAGAAAAATATCATAATATAAATATTATGATAATCAAATGATTTTTACTGAAATATCTTGATGGAAGTTCAATTTAAATAATATGTATTTTTTTAAATTTCTAATTTATTGGATTAATTAGTTATTTAAATTTCTAATTTATCAAAAGTATGACCAGCAAAGCTTTTAAAAAAAAATCAATGTAATATTAATAATTCTTGACAGTATGTTGCGTCTTTTTATTTCAACATGGTGGCAAAAGATGTAACTATACATTTTAAATATTAGTTTATTTAAAACTGTCAAACTTGGCTAGATATTATATGTGAATTTTGTATGGCCGGCCTCCCATTCATGGGATTATAGACCGTCTATAGACGGTTGCGGCATAGAACCAGTTAATCAATCTGATGATCTGTGTCACAGAAATCATGTTTCCTGGGATCATGAGGTCCAGCTGTTCCTCCATCTCTTAGGTGGTCTACCAGGTCGACAGATTCCGAAGAAGCTTTTGTAAGTGGCCGTATATACAAGTCTGTCACTATCCATTCCGGCTACATGGTCCCTCCAGTATTCACCGAATGATATCCCCTATTTCACAAGTTTTTCATAGGTCTGCCATAAGGACACAATCTCGGAGAGTTTTTCCAGTAATGGATCTTAGGACCTTCATCTCAGATGTTCTTAGCAGACCCATGGTTCGTACAGTATCGGCCACCATTCGTCATGATATGCATGCATGTCTTATAAATTCTGATCTTGCTGTCGATACGCATGTGCATGTTCTTCCAGATCATAAAGTATTGAATAAGGAAAAAATAAATGTAGATTACGTGTGCTTTCTTCCAAACCTTGCGGTTGATAATGAATGTTTTGTGTATTTACGGATAATTGAACCGCTTTTTTAATGCAAATCTTATTTTCCAGATCTACGCAACAAATTTCTTTAGATTCATGTCTGTCAGCGCCCTCTTAACTCAAGCTTACTTCTGCATGACCAGCTTTTTTCTGGCATATAGCTTTTTGCAATATGCGGACCGCAAATCAGACTTCGATCCTCTCGGCACCTTTAAGAAATTTGTTAATCATCGTTGGAAGAGGTGACATTATTGTGAATTTTCTATGCCCTATTGGCACCGATTTTCAAAATTACAATAAAAAAAATCATTTTAGCATCCTTTGATTTGATAGGTAGCTGACACTTGATAAAAATGTCTATAACATGTGTTCTTTAGATTTTTATATTATATCTAATTAAAACAGTTATATCATATTAATTTTGGATCAAAGTAAGGAAAAATAGATTGCTTTTGTATTAAATGTAAAAATTGAATAATTGTATATTAAAAATGGCTTCATGTTGTGCTAGTTGCCTAGATTCCAGCCACAATAGCAATTTTCGAACTTGGGAACTTGGTGCTGCAATTGTTTCTGCTTGATTTCATTATAATTTTGTTTAAATACAGATAAGACCTTATAAAATCAAAAGTGATCTAAGAATTTTGGATAATATTGTGTGTTTGTTAAAGAGAAGAAAGTATTTTGTTTAAACATTTCATATGAAGCACCCACATTTTGTAGTTAGACGATTTAAATTTATAGATATAAAGTAATAAAACACTTTGTATTTCACCACGTTATGGTTATTATATTGCCCTGAAGAACCTTGGATCCAAATGAAACTAGTTGTCATCAATTATAATAACCATACCATGGTTAAATACAAAGTGTTTGATTATTATACGAGTCATCTCCAGAAAGTAAGTGTACTGAATTTTTGTAAGTTTTTTTTTATTGAAACAAAAAAATTACATGGTTACCGTAGTACATATGTAAGCTATTTTTCGACATAGTCGCCATTCCTCTCAATGCAGGTGGTGAAGCGGGGTATCAACTTTTTGATACCTTCCTCGAAGTAGTTTCCCGCCAACCCCTTCGTCCACTTCTCCACCTCCTCCATTACCTCCTCATCGGTTGAAAACCTTTTTCCACCCATGTGCAGCTTCAGGGAGGTAAAGAGATAGTAATCTGAAGGTGCTAGGTCAAGGGAATGTGCGAGATAGTTCAGGACATCCCATTTAAACGAGGCGAGCAGTTTCTTCTGGCATTGTCGTGCAGCAGGCAGACTCCCTTTGTCAGCATGTTCCTCTTGTTCTGAATCGCCCTCTGCATTTTTTTTAGTGTCTCACAGCATCTTGCAGAGTTGATGGCCTCCCCTTGAGCGGAGAAATTCATCTCTATGGAGTTTGCAGTTATAACTCACTTGGCGGGAGATTGGATTGACATGTTTCACGAAACGTGTTGTCGCGTCGACACTTCTCAACATACTGACCTCGAACCGGTCTTGTTGCAGAGGGGAAGGGTCAGGCTACACAGAAGTGTAGTCAACATGTCGAAAATAAAATCCATCCGGTTGTGAGAGCCTCAGTACACTCACTTTCTAGATATGCCTCGTATATCTATAATAATGAAAATAATTTGTATTTGTAAAAATATCTTTTTAAGATTTATATTTAGTTAAAATCCACTGATGTTTGTGTCTTCGACCGGTTTCGGCAGCTCGCTGCCATCTTCAAATTCTGTTATAATAATTTTAATGTTTTGTTAGGATTAATTAAATTGTAGAAAGTTTCAGCCATTTTCTATTATGTTTTGTCAATTATTAATTGCTAATTATGATTCAGGTTAACCCCAGCCTATGCAGTGACCCTGGGCTTTGTAACTCTCTGGATTGGGTATTTCGCTAAAGGACCCCTCACGCCGCTAGTGCAACAGGAGATTACCTACTGTCTTGACTCTTGGCTGGCCAATGTCCTCTACTTGCAGAATATCGTGGGCTCAATTCGATGTATGCCACAAACCTGGTAACGTCAATATTTGTTATTTTAATGTAATGATAATAAAATCATAATACCATATTTAGTTAAAATCTGTGTCAACGACCAGTTACACAGCTCGCTGCCACCTCCTGGTACCACCTGCTGCCAGCAAGCTGCTAAAACCGGTCGAAGACACAACAATAAGCAGATTTTAACTAAATATACATTATCCAGGCTCTAAGTTACTCAGCAGGAATACCAAACTTTTAATATATAAGACTATCACAAGACTGGTAGTCACCTACGGCTGCGAGACATGGCTTCTAACGTAGAGACAGGAAGGCAGGATGGCAGTTTTTGAGGCTGGAGGATGGGTCTTACAGAATTAAAAGAAACCTTGAACTTGAAGTACTGATTAACCAGGAAAAAGTATGTAGTGAGATTCTGTAAGTCTCAACACTTACGGTGGGCTGGCTATGTAGAAAGAATGCCAGAGGGTAGAACACCACAAATTATATCCAGATGGATGCCCCGAGAAAAGAGACCAAGAGGCAGACCGAGGAAAAGATGGATAGATTGCGTGGAAGAAGATTGGGAGAAAATGGAAGGAGCTGGGGAATGGAGAGAGATGGCCAGGGACAGAAGTCTCGGGCTACATGATCCCTACAGTATCTTCTTCTGGATCTACTCCATCGAATGATATCCTCAATTTCGCAAGTTTTTCTTATGTCTGCGTTACGGACACGATCTCTGAGAGTTTTTCCAGTAATTGATCTTAGGACCTTTATCTCTGATGTTCTTAGTAGACCCTTGGTTTGCAGAGTGTCGACCCGTGTTTCTACAGCGTATGTCATGATGGGTCGCATGCATGTCTTATAAATTCTGACCTTTCTATCAATACGCATGTGCTGGTTCTTCCAGACCAGATTGTTTAAACACCCTGTCACGGCAGGGGCTTTACTAACTTGAGCTTTACTTTTGAAACCGGTTGGCTCTACTAACTCAAATAAAGTGGTTTATTCTTCGTTAGCTTGTCTCCATCCATTGCTGGATGTAAGCCTCTCCACCCCCATGCCATCCCTCTCAGTCTCTCGTCAGTATTCTCCAGGCCCTTCCCGCCATCCGCACAATATCATCGCTCCACCTGGTAGGCTGTCTCCCGACACTTCTCCAAATTCCATCATCCCATCGGCACACCTGACCAGCCCACTGCCATTTCATCCGCGCAATGCGTATCCCTACATCTGTGACCCTCGTGCATCTTGTAAACTGCACTTGGTTTATACTAAGTGAAAAAGTGTTTAATTTTATTTTTAATAATAGTTTTGTTATATATGTAATTATTTTTTATTTTAGGATCTTAGCTGTAGACTTTCAATACTACTGCATGGCTTTGGCAATTATAATGTTGATATGCAAATACCCTGATTATGCCCAGCATATCCTCGGAGCCACTCTGATGACCGGAGTCCTAGTGCCAGGAGTGCTCACATACATTAGGAATTATCCCGCTGTATCCACTTATACCCCGGAGTAAGATTTAAATAATAAATCCATCTTATATAATATCCTCCACGATAAATGCATATGAAAATCTTCCATAGTTTCAATTCAAGGGATTGGATTGTAGCAAAGTGTAACATTTGTTTTGTTTCTGGAGATGCCACTTGGCCTTTTAATGTGGTAGTTTCCCGTTGTTTTTCACATTTGCATAAAGCAGGTTATTTGAACGCAATCACTGTATACAACTTTTTTTGCTTTTATTATTGTACGGCGGGACATCGAAGGAGAGAAGCGTAGCTTAAATGTGGTGTGGATCCCCCTTGGTTGCAAATAAACATACATTATTATTATTTATTTTTTAACGTAAGTCCCGCATGGACGGGGGACGGGCCTAGAAAGTGCACGAGTGAAACTGCGAAAGGCGCCACTACGCCTATAACAGCTTCGGATAAGCTGAGGGAGCCCTCTATGGCTCTGCCATATTTTATTGATTATTGTGTCATATGATAGATAGCTAATCTGTCTCCATATTATTATCACGTGAATTTTACATCAGACCAAAGACAGTGTGACAATCACACTGCCATTGCCGAGAATCGAACACGGAATCTTCGATGTGGCAGTCATAGCTCTTGCCATTCTGCTACGAAGGTCATGTTGAAGAAGAAGAGGAAGATATTATAAATAAATAATCCTGTTTCAGTCTTGCTTTAAGATGAGTTTTATACTTTTTTTATAGATGCATGCGAGAAAGTTGTCTAAACCAACCAGACGTTTTAGACTTACATGTTTCATTCAAAGGGAATATTGTCAGTCCGGCTATTGGAATACTCGGAGGATACATACAGTATTACATTAAAAAGAATGGTATCTCTATTTCGAACCATAAGGTATAATATATAGTTAGTTTTGTAATTTAGGACCTTTATTGATTGAGGCATTGATCTCTTCAAATGATGCATTACAATATTCTTACACCGAGATATATAATTGATTTGATTTGTGCTTTCTCAGAAAACGCATGAGCATTCCTGAAGTCGAACCATCTCTCATGCGTTCCTGATATTTAAAAAACTTTGCTATAAATATCACAATTGGTTATATTTTGTCTATTGTAACTAACTAACTAACTAACCATCACGCCGTCTCCCCGAAGGGGTAGGCAGAAAGAATGGACTGCCACACCTTTCTTTCCTGACATATTTCTCTCGCTTCCTCAACATTCATACATCGTGTCATGCACGCGCGTCGATTTCTCTGACTCCTCACATGGCCGACATTCAATATTTGATTTATTTGATCGTGCCACGTTTTCCTCGGTCTTCCTCTATTTCTGGTTCCATTTACATCATTAACATATAATTTTTTTACCATTCTTTCTTCATTCATTCTTTCCATATGTCCAAACCATCTTAATGATCCTTTCATTATTTTGTTCATGACACCATCATTCGCACCGCATTCACTTCTTATATTTTCATTCGACACTCTATCATACACAGAATATCCACACATTCGTCTAAGAGATCTCATTTCTACTGCATTTATTCTACTTTCATCCTTCCTTTGCCAGTTCCATGCTTCGCTTCCATACATAAGGGTCGGTAGAAGAACACCATTGTGCACTGCCATTCTAGCTTTTTTGGAAAGGTTTTTGTTTGCGATGACAACTTTAAGTGCACCATTCACTTTGTTGCCTGCCCCAACCCTTCTTTCAATATCCCTCTCCACTCTCCCATCTCTTGTAAACATACTACCTAAATACACAAACTCAACTACTTGCTCCAAGTTTTCACCATTCACGCTAATGTTGCAGACTGTCATGGTTTCTTCCTTTTCAAAAATCATTACCTTGGACTTATTAACATAATAATATTGTCTATTGTCTATTGTTTATTTCTCAATTATGTAATTATGACTCGTCGATTATTGTCTAAATATGTTTTTATCCACCTTTATTATAATTGTCTTTCAGTTGTCAAACCCTTTTCTATTCATGTTATTTGCTTCTCTGTTTATTTTTCCTAATTTTGTTGATTCATCAATATTGAATTTCTGTTACTGTTGAACCTAATTACTGTTTTTTTCCCATCTTTATTATAATTGTTTACAATATTGCGTGTAGTTTCTTCCCATCCTGATAATTTTGTATAAAAACTAAGTCTTTCTGATGTATTTTTTTTTTATTGTTAGACCTGACGATGCTAACATCGGTTAGCGAAACAGCTGTCGCGACAAAATATAATCAATTGTGATATTTATAACAGTGTTTTTTTTATTTTTAACAGTTAATAATGTTGAAATATCAAAGTGTTTCAGCCAAAACAATGGATTATTATATATTGTGTTTTACTTAGATATATTATGTTCTCAATAGATACTTTAAACCTTAGTTTTGTTTGTAATGTTTATTGATAAATAAACTTAATTTAAATTTAAATTTAATTAGATATTTGGTTGTCTTTTGCAAATAGTTCATCATTATCTATATCCAATTATAATTATTAAAAAAAACTGTTTCTTCCACTCTATATATTAATATTAAATCATATAATATTATAGTTTTAAAAAAAAAAAAGGATTTAAATCAATGATATTACATAGAATTTATTATTACAATCTTCAATGTGAGCAGAAAATAGCTCATTATTATGAAGAAGGAATCTGGTCGTGTCCAGGCTTGAACCCATGTCCCCTGGATCAGGAGCCAAGAGTTCTATCCCCTAGACCACCACCCGGTTTAATATTATATCGAAATAAGATCTTTTAGACGAATGTGTGGTATATATAACAATAAATAAAGGGGTAATTTAGATGATTTAAAGAAATAATGAAAAAGATAGCACATGTTAATGGTGTAAACGGACCCAGAAATATAGGAAACCGAGGAAAAGGTGCCATGAGGTGCCTCTAGTTGAGGATGTTGAGGATCACTAGAAGCATGTCAGGAAAGAACACTTTGGCGGTCAGTTCTTTCTGACTACGGAGACGGCGTGATGGTTAGTTATTTAGTTTTACCAGAAACATTCTTTTTGTTTTAGTTGTTCACTTCGTGTTTGAAGGCAGTCTTCCCTGGACTCTTGGGAGTGGCGGCCATCGGCATGTTCTTTGGCACCGTGTCCTCCGCCCCATTGGTGGCCGCAATACACGTCTCCCTAAGCAAGGTCATCGTCAGCTCACTTTTCATCGTACTCTTCATAGGCATCACCAATAATTGCGATTGTAAGTTCATCTTTATTAATCACTGATAATTGAGGGCTGGTCATTACAAAGGATGATCTTCGTGGGAGAGTCCCAATTCAATTCCCGATGACTGCAGTGTGATTCTTACACTGTCTTTGGTCTGATGTAGAATTCACGTGAAAATAAAATGGCGATATATTAGCTACCTATTACATGTCGAGAATCAATATAATACAGGGTGCGGCAGCATGACTTCCTTTTTTTAAATGCGCGCCATTCAGTCGGTTGATGTCTTATCGGTTACGCTAGTGGACTATCACAAGGTAATCACAAGGGGACAAATCTGGAGAGCAGGCCGGCCACTCCAAATCGCCCGTAATTGAGATGAGGCGCTCTGGGAAGTATTCCTTCAAAACAGCCACCCCGTGACAGAAATCCCGTGTTTATGTGAACCGTCCAGGAACCCTAAAAGATTTGAAGACCAACATCCAGGAAGAAATTGCCAAGATAACGCCTGATATGCTGGCAAGAGTCATGACAAACGCCAGAAATCGGTTTACTCAGTGTATGGAGAAAGGGGGGGATTTGATCTTCAAAAACTAAGTAAAACAAAACTTTAGGAATGTGCCTACATTATAAAAAACAAATAAAAATTTTCGAATTCATGCAATGGGTTTTATTAAGTTTTGAAAAAACGAAGTTATGCGGCTGCACCCTGTACAATATAAACAAGATTTTTTATGCCCCCCTTGTAGAATTTCTCCTGCCAGCTCCTTCCACCACTTCAGAACCTCTTTCTGCACCTGCTCGCCAGTTGAAATTTTAATTCCACCCATGTGTGCCTTCAGGGAGGTGAAAAGATGATGATCTAAAGGCGCCAAGTCAGGGGAATACGGGAGGTGGTTCAAAACATCCCAAAAACGAGTTTTTGCTTTGGTGGCTAAGGTTATGTGAGGACAAGTGTTGCTGTGTTGCTGTATAAAATGTTATACATCCAACCTATTGAAATGCACATTAAAAATTAGCATTTTGTGTGTCCTCACTGTGGGATGATTTTTTCGATAATTGTTTCATTTCTAGTGGGTATGCTGAACTTTTTAAAATCAGATACCATGGAGTTGTTTGGCTGCCTGAGTTATAGCATGCTGCTGTCACACGTCACGGCTTTGGAGGGGATACTTTCCTATCTGCATATCCCCGTTCTTTTGGGTCCATCAACACTCGTGAGAATCCATTCAAATTATTATAAAAACCACAATAGTGACATATTTATTGTTTCTTGAACATTGATATAAAACTCCATATATTTAATAATTATTACAAATTAAAACAAGTGATTTCTAGAAGTATTATTGTATTTTATATTATTTATTTTATATTTTTGTTATTTGTTTGAAGTAGATACACAATTTCAGATTTATTTTGTGGATGTTGAACGATCGAAGTGTGTGCGGGAGATGCATATTGGTGACGGTGTGGTTCGCAACCCATCACACAGCGTCTCTCGCGGGGGCGAAAAGAGAAGGATGGAGTACCGCATTGGTTATTTCTGCCTACCCTTTCGGGATACGGCGTGATGGTTAGTTAGTTAGTTAGTTTTATTGTATTTTATGGGAATGACATGTTTCACTTTGTTAAGGCATTATCAAATATCATAGGTTTCTTGAACAATGATATAAAACTCCATATTAAATAATTAATACGAATGAAAACGACAGTTTTTTAGAAGTTTTATTATATTTTATGGGAATGACATGTTTCGCCCTTCTAAGGCATTATCAATCAGACAATCAAGATTTGATAATGCCTTAGAAGGGCGAAATATGTCATTCCCATAAAATATAATAAAACTTCTAGAAAACTGTCATTTTCATTCGAATTAATTATTAAATATCAGAGGCATTATCAGACATTTGATAATATCTTAGCAGGGCGAAACATGGCAATATAAGGAGGTTTAATTCAATTCAAGAATACTGAGAGAACTAAATCTATACGTCTCCCACAGCTATAGCAGAGCAAATGGGGCATATCTTATTTTATGCCCCAATTTACTGCACAGAGGCGCTTCAAAGTTCTCCTCTATTGAATGTGATTTGTCTTTAAAATCAGGTGGCAAAGGATATAAACCTCTTTGGATGCAATTATAGTGAATTTGTGAATACCCTTATGATAAGAGTCCCAAAGAGATAACTGTCATATTACTATTCACATGTATTTATGTATATTTCCTTTGATATTCTTTTTGTTCACCCTTTACGTCAATTTGGCTCTCGCTGTAATGATGTATAGACCTTTTCAACAAAATAAAAATAATAATTCCCATAAAATATAATAAAACTTCTAGAAAACAGACATTTTTATTTGTATTAATTATTTAATATGGAGTAGTACATTATTGTTCAAGATACATAGTATGAAAGAGATAAAAGGGTTGGATGTAGGTGCCAAAATGTCAGTAAGCTGTCTCTTGTATGCGGATGACACTATTCTACTTGCAGACAACGAGAATGAACTACAAGTCCTGGTGAATAGTATGTATAAGGTATGCATGCTAAATGATCTGATGATGAATGTGAATAAGTCGAAGGTAATGATTTTTAAAAAAGAAGAAATCACGACAGTCTGCAACATTAGCGTGAATGGTGAAAATCTGGAGCAAGTAGATGAGTTTGTGTATTTGGGTAGTATGTTTAAAAAAGATGGGCGAGTGGAGAGGGATATTGAAAGAAGGGTTGGAGCAGGCAAAAAAGTGAATGGTGTACTTAAAGTTGTCATCACGAACAAAAACATATAAAAAAAAGCTAAAATGACAGTGCACAATGGTGTTCTTCTACCGACCCTTATGTATGGAAGCGAAGCATAGAACTGGCAAAAGAAGGATGAAAGTAGAATAAATGCAGTAGAAATGAGATCTCTTAGATGAATGTGTGGATACTCTGTGTGAGTGTCGAATGAAAATATAAGAAGTGAATGATGGTGTTATGAACAAAATAATGAAAGGATTATTGAGATAGTTTGGACACGTGGAAAGAATGAATGAAGAAAGAATGGTAAAAAAGTATATGTTAACGATGTTAATGGAACTAGAAATAGAAGAAGACCGAGGAAAACGTGGCACGATCAAATAAATCAAATATTGAATGTCGGCCACGTGGGGAGTCAGAGAAATTAACGCGCGTGCATGACACGATGTATGAATGTTGAGGAAGCGAGAGAAATATGTCAGGAATGAAGAGTGTGACAGTCCATTCTTTCTGCCTACCCTTTGGAAAGACGGCATGATGGTTAGTTAGTTAGTTACAATAAATATCTTAATATTATTTATATTTTACTTTGATGAAACAATAAATATCTTATATAATCTTTTCAGTTCTGGCTTCCAATTGCAGCCATCTTGGTCTCATATCTTGTAGGGATGTGTTTATTCCTCACCATAGAATTACCATTCAAGAACTTATTAATTTTATGTAAAAATGAGGAAAAACAAATGAAAAAGGAATGTCAAACTGCCAAAGAGATATCTGTGGATTATTTAAATTCCGATTGACATTCGAAAATACGAGTTTTACATATCAAGGATGAATCAAGAGGCCAAACAAACGCAATTTTGACTCTCAAAAGAACTCTGGACTCTCTATTTTGTGTTAGGACTTTACTTGCTAGCATCACCATTTTTTTCTATGCCATGAAAGTGGAAGGCCATTGTTAAAATGAATCCTATTATAAACCATGTAATTATTTTTTAATGTTAAATTTATATATGGTGTTTTTTTTAGAGGTATACAATACATATTCAAAATGAAAAAAAAAACACCATCTTATGCCATTATTGTTTAAATATGATTTCGGGTATATGAGCGCCACGGCTAGCTCGAATGAAGCGCAATCGTGAAATCCAATCGTCGTCTTTGTGGATGCGTATTATCCACTAGAGTGTACGTGGTGCGAAAACGATTCATGGTCTTCCGAATAACTTGCTCGGATGGACGATTATGTCGACCGTAAAACGGATGTGCACGATAAGTTTGGCTAACCGAACCATGATTTTCAAAATTAATTTTTACAATTTGCAAGCGCTGTTCTGACATAAGTCTATTTATAGTAAAATGGCAAAACGTATTGACTACAAATCAACTGTCAACTGTCAAATTGACAGTCTGTAGAAACAATGGTGCCAGTTTAAAAACCAAACCTCTAAAAAAAACACTTAATATAAACTAGTAATTATTATATTACTACACATAAGTCTATTGTCCTATATTAAAATATAAATAATTTATTTTGACCTCGGAATATCAAAATTTTAATGGATTGTTAAGTAAATTGTAATAAATATCCAAAAAAAAACAAGATTTATAAAAAATTGTAGTTTGTGCTTAATTTTGTAAGATAATAACTTTTTTTTTTTAGAAATAAACTGGGTTTATTGTGTTTACGAAATAAAATGATAAAATACACCTTTGTTCTGTACAAAAACAGTTTCTTTACTTTTGCAAGAAGCAATCTTCATGTGGTTGAAGGACGAGTAGTGAAAGGAACATTAAGATGGTTTTGATACATGGAAAAAATGAATGAAGAAAGAATGGTAAAAAAAAGTATATGTTAACAATGTAAATGGAACTAGAAATACTGGAAGTACGAGGAAAACGCTTGCGCTTATGAGGCTGAAAATTTCTCAGATCACATCAAATTAATTATTAATTGTTTTAGTCTGGCTATCTGCCTTTACTTTACGAGAAATCGATTTTTTTCCAGTTACACCATTTTGAATTTGCTTTTCTCCGCTCATCACTTGTTTCAGAAGATTCTTGAATGGCAACTCCACAAACATGAATAAAACCAGGCCCACTGCATACGATATCAAGATTGATGCAATCGGAAGCCAGAACTGAAAACAAACATATACATTTAATATTCAAAGTAACTTACTTAAACAGCCATACGAGTATAACAGACATAGGCCTACCCCACACTCAAATTCAAATAAAACTTGCGCATATTAGTGATTTTTCCACTTTAGAGTCCATTTTTTAGAGATGTTTTGAAGGTTTTACACCTTCATCATCCAGAGAACAATATACATTAACTAACAATATTTTAAACACAAAACAAGAACCTAGAACTCAGGGCGCACTAGACTGGTTCCCTATGGGGGAAAGAGGAAGCGAGGCAGACCTAGAGCCACCTGGAGAAGGGCCCTGCAGGACAAGATTAAAGCTGCAGGCCTCACTTGGAATGATGTTTGGCATCAGGCATGCGATAGAGTCGGGTGGAGAAGGTTCCTTGAGGCTCTATGCACCATGGAGGTGACAGAACAGGAAGAAGAAGAGAAGACTAGAGTCTAAGCATATGTGCAAAGCCTGTGATATGTGCAAATTAAAATGAAACAGAATACCAGGGATATAACATTAAAAAATCAAATTAAATCAGTTTTTTTCATCAATAGACATTACAAAATTAATTTTTAAGGCATCTATTGAGAACAGGTAAAATAATATATTGTGTATAGTATACTACCAGAAACGCATGAGAGATGTCTCCACATTAGGAAGACAGGATACTCTCCAGAATTAAGAGTATTTGCCTTCTGAACATACTTTCACTAATATGAAAGACGTCAATCTCCAAGGAGACTACGTTTAGCAGATTAATTGCTCTTTCCACCAGTGTCACCAGAGGCAGGTTGGTTCTGGTGGCCGGTAGGTAAAACAATCTATGCTGTTGCTGTCTGAGATATCTATCAGGGACAAAAAGCCGAACACCCTCCAGCACGGTCGAGTTCTCGAAATATCTCCTGATTAATCTAAAGAAATGGGTTATGAGATGCCCATCTCTTCGAAGCTGCAGAGAGTTGGTCCCAAGGATAGCTATGGGATAGAGCCACGGATAGCTACCATACACTCTCATGTAGAGATACCTCAGAAAATTTTTCTGAACCCTCTCCAGCATAATGGAATATCCTCGGGAGGACTCCATATCACAGAACCACTTTCGAGTCTGCTCCGAACCAATGCATTGTATAGGACTCTGAGCACATGAAGATATGAATGTCTTGATATATTTTTGGGGTGATTTCTTGCACTAAAGCTATTGATTTAGCAAAGGAACTGTTAATATTATATTTGAATACATGAAGCCAATGGCAATTGCACCCATTATATATTATTAAACAGTTATAACTAGTGAGAAATACAAAGGGTATTCAATAGACCCAGTATATATTTTTTTATTATTAAAAAAAAAAACGACAAATTTCTAATACTAATTCATAGTAATTAGTAATTGCTCCGAATTCATCACTTTATTATTATGTAATAGATATAATCAAAATAAGCAGATTCATATTTGATGAAGAGTTTTTAGAGAGTGATAGTGTGAAATTGTCCCATTAAAGCTGCATAGCTTATGATTAATGCCATCTATGAATCCATGGTGACATCAAGATTCAGAAGGTGTTCATGTGCTTAGAGGAAAGTAGTAAGAGTTGCTTCACTTAATCATAAAAGGCATAATACAGGGCCGTGGAGGTGTGGAGAGATGACAGATCTCTTGGCTTTGAAACATACATGATTGGACGGGGATTAGAACAGTCGAGGCGCTATTTAGAACTGCGCAAGACAGGGACATGTATTTTCAAGTTGTAGTCAACGACGGGGAGTTCCGGTGTGACATGTATAGAACGGAAGAAGATGAATACATTAACTATGGCTTCACAATGAGAAATTTAATAAATTTACTCACCAATGTCCCGAGTCTTAAATGTATCGGCATCTGCAGGCTTGACAAGATGGTTGCCAATACCAATATGTGCACTAGAAGCACACTGTAGCTCAATGTCCCGGGGATTTCAAGGGTTTTACTCTTTATAAAGTTCAGCCAACCCACTAAAAATACAAAGATCAATGAAAATTCTGGATTGAGATTAATTATAAGTGGATTCATACGTACAGTATTTTAAAACTAACTCATTAAACATCACGCCATCTGACTGAAGAAAAAAATTGTTCTCCCCACTATTATTTCTGGCATAATGATACCTCTACATGACCATGATCTATTGATTAACACAGAGTACCGCAGTCTCGAATCAAAAAGAAAAGGTACGTTGATGTTCTTAGGATTTAAAAAAATCTGTTACCTTATTGATAGTCCATACCACTTGGAACTCTCGTTATTGAAAAACTTATAAAATTAATTATTTTACAACAATGACATCCGTGTATTTTTATTTTTTCTTTAAAAAGTTTATGTATTTGTTTCTGTGGCCCTCCAATGTATTTAGTTATTTGGATTGGCCCGGGGTCGTATCAGTGGCGGTACTACCATAGAAGCCCAGAAGCCCGGCTTGCATAAGAAATTTTGAATCAAAACCCTCAAATCTAAGAAATCGTGCCCCCACATAAACCAACAACCCACCAAATCACCTTCCAACAATGTTCCCATCAGACTTAAGAGGAATAGGCACAAGATCTGAACCTCTGTAAGCCAGAAAAGGTATTAATTAAAAATTTTGTTACGCAAGCCCGGCTTCTGGGCTTCTATGGCAGTACCGCCCATGGGTCGTATCTGATTTGGACAGCCCTGGTCTAAACTTAATGAATCCATTATTTTCCAATGCATTTTTAAAGTTATTCGAATGTTATTTCTATCTATTTTAGCTAGAGTTGCGATTATGCATATAAATATGAAGATTTTATGAATAAGCAATAAATAATTGGGTCTTACAGTCACATTTGTTGGCGATTCCTATGTACAGTATGACGAAGAGGGAACTGACAATAGCCTTGCTGAGGGAGGCGTGAATCGCAGCCATCAAGGGACTGGTGGTGTCTGCATTCTGATACAAGCCAACACCCACAGCCATCACGCCCAATAGTCCAGGGATAACTGCCTTCAGGGCAACGGAAAACCACTGCAGGAATAAAAGTAATGATCAATTAAGATTAGATTATTTAGGTACTTGCTTAGATTTGAATATAATAAATTTAGGTTTTGCTCAGTTGTGAGATTCTTTACAAAGTTCGCATTTAAAAATGTGTAATTGTTTCTTGAACATTAGCGTAAATCTGCATATTATACTACATAAAATATCTGCTTTTTCGAACTTTTTTTAAGGGTTAAAGCACTGTTATTTCCACTTATGAGTTTATTTCTTATCCAAATGTGATTGATTTTCATCATCAGGAGGACGATTTAAACCTCTAGTCGAGTTTATAGAGTTCTCCCAATGTTGAAGGTACAAAACCTTTAAAAAATAAATAAACTCAACAGTTATGTTATTTATTGTTTCGGCATTCACTTTGTGGTAGGACATGATTAAATTGTAAATAAAACATTTGTTTTTCACCACTTGAGTATTATATTTTACACAACTAGTTTCGGAAGCTACAGATGCTTCCATCTACAGGTTTCAATATAAACCCTTTGAGTAACCAAACTCTCTTTCAGTTTATATTTAAACCTGTAGATGGAAGCATCTGTAGCTTCCGAAACTAGTCGTGTAAGATATAATACTCAAGTGGTGAAAAACAAGTGTTTTATTTACAATTTAAACTCAACAGTGTTTTAATTTAAAAATATATTACATTATTAACTTTGGTTATTGTCTCCATACGCTAAGTACTTCTTTATGATGAAACACTCACCAGAGAACACAAATCAGATATTTAAAATGAACTGAAAAATATCGGACCCAAATGCTATCCCTGTGGTACACCATTTAATAAAATGAACTATTCTGATATGTGTATGCATACATGTCAGCTAATGAGTTACTTTTTAATTTGTGTAATGTTTAAACTATGATTGCACATTGTACTGTAACATTGAAAAATAAACGGTGTGGAAAATACGTTTTGGTTACTCAAAAGATACTTTTTCTTGATTATGAATTTTACAAGAGTGTATGAAAAGTGTTGTGGTATATCTAAAAGATTCCAAACCTTTTTCTTTGAAATGTCAATGCCGTTCTTTTCAATATAATACTGCATGTATCCACCCAAGATTCCGATGGCTGGACTAGGGATGTTCCCCATGAAAGATATATACAGATCCATTACATCGGGTAGGTTCAAGCAGGCTTCTCTTATACATCTGGAAAATTACAAAAAAAAATTAAATCCAAGGGAGTTCGTTTGATACGTTATATTTTTTATAAATTATTAAAATAGTTCTGCTTTTATATCTGCTTATAAAATAACTCATTTATTTACATTGTTCATGTATTATGCGTCGTCACATTGGGTAAACATAGGATTTTAAGTTAATTAATTTAAATAAAATAATAATACACTTCTAGTAAATTGTAAACACCACTTTATTTGGTAACACCAACCGGTTTCGCTCCCGCCGGAGGTTTGTCAGGGTGAGATAGTAAACTAAATATAAAATCAGAGAACAACCTATGAAGAAATGAATATAATTTAGAGGGAGGGGAAAAAGTGGGCGCGTACGAATAGACCGTTAAAACGGTGAGTCATGCTCATTAAGGAAAAATTATGGAGAATTTTTAATTCACATTTTAGTGCCGGACAGGGAAGTTTTTAAATTTTTTATTTTATTTTTATGGTAATGGTTAAAATTATTTTCAATGGGGAACATTGCTATTAATTTAATTGAACTATTTGCAATAAGTGCAAGTGCAAATGAAGGCTGCTTAAATGCTATTTTCAAAGGAGAGCCGAACTAGGGAGACTAGAGCAATAATTATCTTATACGCTTCAAAGCCAGCCGGAGTAAGACCTCTAGAAAGGTCTAGACAGCGCCTAATGGCTGATCTGACTAGGTTATGCGAAAAGGACTGCTGAGAGCAAAAAACGTAGGATGAGAAGCTTGGAAAAAATTATCAAAGAGTCTAAAACTCTTCAATTGTCGTACAGCTATATTAAGTTAGCAATTAAGTTATGACAGAATTATTTCACCCTTAGAGAGTAGTTGTGCTTGTCTGGTCTGATGTATCCACTCTTGTGTCAGATGTAAAAATGATATATTTTTTGTAAATGTATACTTATACTTGTATACGAATACTGGATTTCACCCACCGTGGGTTATAAATTCATGATTTAATTGTATCTCAATAGAGACGAAGATGCAAATTGGAAACTGAATATGGTTGATCAAGGTGTTTACAGGACTTATGACCTGTCATTGGTTGGGTTAAGCGCACGCTTTATGTAATTACAAGATTCCCCATCCACCTTTCTTTATGACCACGTCTGACAATTTTTTGGAAGTTGTATCCTATGTGTGTATATATGTTAATGTCCTATGCTAGATTTCACATGTCAAACTGACAACTAACTAACTTATCCTATGTATGTATATATGTTAAAGTCCTATGCCAGATTTCACATGTCAGTTTGACATGTGAAATCTGGCATAGGACTTTAACATATATACAACTTCCAAAAATTTGTCAGACATGGTCATAAAGAAATGTGGAATGGGGAATGTTGTAATTACATAAAGCGTGCGCTTAACCCAACCAATGACAGGTCATAAGTCCTGTAAACACCTTGACCAACCATATTCAGTTTCCAATTTGCATCTTCGTCTCTATTGAGATACAATTAAAATGATATAATTGGTTCTATTTATCTCTCGGTCATTTATTTATCTTGACCTCTGCAAACTTGGCTGTCAACCGTCAAAAATGACGTAAAATTACTGCAAATCAACAGCAGGATGGCTTAAGGCCATGAAGCCTGGCGCTGTCCAATTAGGAGAGCCGACTTCAAATAAATAAGAAAGAAGAAGATCGTCTATTTCATAAATGTTTTTACTTACTCCGGTGTGATGATGGGTAGAGCTGGATAATTTCTGATGTAGGTTATTACTCCTGGAATTAAGACTCCAGTCAAAAGTGTGACTCCAAGTATACTCTTGGCTGCTCCAGGGAATTTGAATATCAGCATGATGATCACCAGAGATACACAGTAATATTGTGTGTCCACGGATAGATACCTAAATAAATTTAATTAATAAAGATTTATTTTATCATGATCTGCAAAGATTCAGAAAACAACTCTTTTCATCTTATTTACGTTAAAGTTATTTACAAAAACCGTCTCTAATTAACTCAAACTTTTAATAAAACTTCTTAGGTATATTACCAAGTTTGTGGCATACATCTCACGGAGCCCACGAGATTGTGAACATAGAGAAGGTTGGCCCACCAAGAGTCAGTGCAGAAGGATACCTCCTCATATGCTAGGAGTGACATGGGCCCTTTGGCTAAACGGCCTAACCAGAGGGTCACGAATCCAAGAACCACGGCATATGCTGGAGTCAACCTTAAAAATCAAGATGCTTTTTAAGTATTCACTCTTCATCTTACCACGAAGCCGCGGTCCTGTAGGCACTGGTCAACGCCAGGAGGGGGACGCGCCGGCCCCTCAGTAGTGCGGAGGACACGCAAGCCGACCTGACCACACCGCGATGGCATATCGTTGGCTAAAATTGCGAAGCTGCTCCATTTTTTTGACAAAATGACTTTTTGATATGGTTAGAAAGAGAAAAACATACATCATATGGTGTGTAACAGACTAAAATTGCTGTTTTAGAGCCGCAATGATATCTGCTAACTCCACGGGCGGGTAAAGAAAATACCTATATGTAAATGACATAAACTAGAAACAGGAAGACCGAGGAAAACGTAGCACGATCAAATCAATCGAATTTTAAATGTTGGCCACGTGTAGTGTCAGAGAAATCTATGTGCCTGCATGACACGTTGTATGAATATTATTGAATAGTCAGGTAAGAACAGTGTGGTGGTTCATTTTTTCTACCTAGGCTTTCGGGGAGACAGCATGATAATAATAATAAATAATAATAAATTGGATAATTTATAGAGCGCCATTTTTATGAATTACTCATCTCAAGGGCGCTGGTGGTTAGTTAGTCCGAGAATTGCGGGATAATACGCCTACTGTACCAGTGTGTGTTACCTGTGATGACCTATGGATGTTAACTAAAGAAGCAATGCACAAAATCAAAGTTGCACAACGGGCCATGGAAAGATCCATGTTGGGTATCTCGCTTAGAGAACATACCCAACGTGGAGATTAGAAGACGCACCAGGGTCACCGATGTAGGGATACGCATTGCGAGGATAAAGTGGCAGTGGGCTGGTCATGTGTGTCGACGGGATGATCAAATCAAATCAGTTTATTAACTCGAAAGACATTAAGTCATGATGGAAGATGGAACCAGAGGGTTACTGAATGGAGGCCGTGAGAAGGAGAAATGTCGGGAGACAGCCTACCAGGTGGAGCGATGATATTGTGTGGACGGCGGGAAGGGCCTGGAAAACACTGGCGAGAGACCGAGAGAGATAGCGTGGGGGTGGAGAGCCTTACGTCCAGCAGTGGATGGAGACAAGCTGACGAAGAGATGCCTAATAAGTTCAATGGGTTTTATGAATTACTAGTTTTGGGGTTCTATGGCTTGAATTTTTGTAACCTAACCTAACCTAACAGAAACATAAAAAGAGTCAATATGGGTGTATGAAGGTGTTAAATGACCAAAGTCAATGAAATGTAGATGCTAATTTGAGAACAGCGTGATTAAGTGTGCTACGGTTATTGAAAACAGCAGGAAAAACATCTTTAATACATTTTTGAGGAATTATTTTTTGAAAAGTAAAATAAATTGTACATCAATCATATCGTATGATCACTCAATAAAATGTACAAGAGATAGGAAATACTTGGATGCATCTTGAAGATCATAATCATTTTGATCCCCTTGAAAACGAATGACAGTGAAATGCGATCTAAGACATTTTTATAATAATCTTCCACATGACTACACACATTACAGACATTTGTGTTTCTCACAAAATCTTATTCGTGTCATTATACCCGTATGTATGTGTTTTTCCTCAATTTTGTATATAATAAAACTTCGATTTACACTCTTTCCCTCGATCTCTTAGGTGGTATTCCAGGTGGAAGGTGTCCTGAGGGGATTTCGTAAGTGTCTGTCTGTTACTATCCATTATAGCTACATGATACCTATATTATTTTCTTCTGGTTCTACTCCCCGAACAATATCCTCTAATTCACAAGTTTTTCTTATTCCTGTGTTATGAATACAACCTCGGAGAGTTTTTCCAGAATACAATATGATCATATCAGTAGCAAAGCCCAAGAGTATGGTATTCTCTCGAGCTCAGGTGGGATGTAGCGTGTCTGTGGGGGGTGTTTCAGTGGAACAGGTGGAAAAAATTAGATATCTGGGTGTGGACTTGTGTGGGAAAACGGATCTACCGTGTAAAGTGATGGGGCAAATAAACAAGGCTGCGGTTATTTAAGGATGCTTGAAGAATTTAATTTGTAAAATCCCTGACATGAAGATCAGCAGCAAAGTGAGAATTTATAAGACTTGTGTGCGACCTATCATGACATATGGGATCGAGTGCAGGGAGGACACCACAATCACAAAAAACGCACTCAGAGTGTCAGAAATGAAGATGCTCAGATATATATCTGGCAAGACACTGCAAGAGAGGATAAGGAATACACGGATAAGGGAGATATGCGAGGTCGAGGATGTCATAAGGTGGGGAAGGCAAAGGAGAAGATACTGGTATGCACACGTGAGGAGAATGGATCCTTCCAGACTCCCCTTCATTGTGTTACACGGCCAGCCCCAAGTTAGACGACCCCCGGGCAGACCACCGAAGAAATGGATCGACAGCTGGGAGTCGACTCCGCAGGAGGTCAATTCCTCTTAAGAAACAGGCCACTAGGCCTACACTAAGAATTAGAAGATTTTAGGACCTTCATCTCAGATGTTCTGTACAACCCTACATAGTGTATATTTTAATAATACATACGTTACCTAAGCCAGCGCAAAACAACTGCTTTCAGGAATGTGCTGAAGACTCCCATGTTGGGGTGACGACCCGCTTGCTTCAATAAGCTATACGTCAACAAGAAACTCGAGAGGCTGAAGTAAATCTGAACAAGAAGGATGGACCGAAAGATGAATCTGAAGAAGTTTGCAGCGTGCAACTGAAAATAATACAACATTTATTTTCATTTATCCCAGGATTAAGGGACTTCATCTAAAATTAGATCAGGCGAATAAGCATTTTAAAATGACGACCTTCATAGCAGAGTAGTAAGAGCGCTGACTGCCATGCCGAAGGTCCCAGATTCAATTCCCGGTGATCTAACTAACTAACCATCACACCATCTACCAAAGGGGTAGGTAGAAAGAATGGATTGCCACACTTTTCGTTCCTGACTTCTCAGACTCCTCACGTGCCCGACTTTCAATATTTGATTTATTTGATTGTGCCACATTTTCCTCGGTCATCCTCTATTGCTAGTTCCATTTACATCGTTAACATATACTTTCTTTACCATTCTTTCTTCATTAATTCATTCCTTGTGTCTAAACCATCTTAATCTTCCTTTCATTTTATTCATTTATTTATTTATTTATTTATTTATTTTGTTGTTGACGGAATTAATTCCAATACATTATTCATAATACAGATAAGTTACTTAAATCTAGGAACATTTTAAAACAGTAACAGTAAACAATTAGCCTAGGACAAGTTAAGAGGATGATATGGAAGAGAGTAATTCATAACATGAATATAACTATCTTCTTCTTTCGGTGCCGTGTCAGATCCCCCCAACGTCGGCGATCACTGCAGTAAAGGCATCTCTGTCCTGCGCCACTTGAGACAGGTTCTGTATCCTTGTCATTCCTCTCCTGTCCATTATTTTATGTTCCGCAGCCAGGACAGCTGCTTCTACCAACTCCCCGACGTCCATCCACTTTACCCATTAATATCAGTCGAAGGAGGTGGTATTTTTCTTCCCTTAGCACATGACTCAAATATGCGACCTTTCTTACTTTCACACTCGACAACAGCTCTCTATTGGCTCTGGCTCTCTGTAGTACGTCTGCATTTCTGATCCTATCAGTCCACGGTATACGAAGCATTCTGCAGTATATCCACATCTCAAACGCCTCCAACCAGTTGATTACATTCACTTTTAGAGTCCTGGTTTTGTAGCTATTTAGTAGAACAGACCATATATAATATTTAACCATTCTTTGTCGGAGTTACAGGTTAAGATTATCGTTGCAGAAGAAGGCTCCTGGCTACGCGACCTGCCTATTGCCATTTTAGAGTCGCCACCCGGTGGATGATGTCAGTGACCTTTGTTTTCTCTCTCACCATATCGTTTCTGAATCTGTCTCTTAGGCTTATTCCTAACATGGCTCTTTGGGTCACTCGTAGTTTCTCGGCACTTTGTTTAGACAATGTTATAGTTTCAAGACCATAAGTACCAACCGGTAGAACACAGGCTTCATAAACTTTTCGTTTCAGGTTGATGGGTATTTTCCGGTTTTTAAGGATGTAACTCATTTTTCCGAAAGCTGCCCAGAGTATGATTTAATGAAAGAAAGTTAAGGTATCATAAGTATTAATAAAAATAATAAAAAAGTTACCTTTTCTAATTCTTCTGGATTCTCCAGGTACATGTGGTATAAGATCACATAGAAATGTGACATAATCCATCCAGGAAGTCCTTTTAAAATCTTCCAGTTATTTGGTATGTTGAAGAATTAGTTTCCGAAACCAATTTCCTGATAAAGCAAAACAAGATATTGATTAAGAGATTTATCAGAGCTCGTCACACAACCGGAGCTGTTATGGGACGCAGCGGCGCCCTTTCGCCTGTTTCGATATAATGAATATGGAGGAAACACTGTCGGTCTATCATTTCTGCCTTCCCCCTTCGGAAATGTGACGTGACGGTGAGTTAGTTCGTTTCTAGCATTTCTCAAGAGACACATCAAAAACGCATTTTCGAAATAAGAAATAAGCTACAAATAGAACACTTCAGTTGGGGTAAAGGTTGATCAGATCTGGGGATGAGTACATTTGAGGACTAGGGATAGAAAATACTTGGCAAAAGAAGGATGAAAGTATGATAAATGCCGTAGAAATGAGTTCACTAAACGATTCGGCAACAGCACTCAATGCTGAGGACAATTCAGATCTTCAGAATTTCATAAATTTAACTTATTCTAGTAAATACTCTACCGAACAACTCCGAGAAATGCTATAATTTTTAAATAAATCGTGTAAAAAAATTGGCCTTTAAATGAATATGACAAAGACAAAATTAGTGCACTTGACTAACACAAACTGAAGACATTAAAATCTACAATAAAGATGTAGAAGTGGTGGATGAATATGTGTACCTTGGTCATCTGTTGGCTTTTGGAAGAGGGGGTCAAGTCAAGGAAATTGATAGGAGAATACAGCTCGGTTGGTCTGCATTCGGAAGACTGGGCAACATCTTCAAGTCAAAGATGTCAAAAAACTTGAAAACAAAAGTGCTGTAGCAGTGTGTGTTACCTGTGATGACCTATGGATGCGAGACGTGGATGTTAACTAAAATGCACAAAATTAAAGTTGCACAACGGGCCATGGAAAGATCCATGTTGGGTATCTCACTTAGAGACCATATACCCAACGTGGGTCACCGATATAGAGATACACATTGCAAGGATGAAGTGGCAATGAGCTGGGCTGGAGAAGAAGAACTGAATGGAGGCCAAGGTTGGGCCGAAGAAGTGTCAGGAGACAGCCTACCAGGTGGAGTGAAGATATTGTGCGGGCAGCGGGAAGGGCCTGGAGAACACTGGCGAGAGATACTGAGAGGGATGGTGTGGGGTGGAGAGGCTTATGCCCAGCAGTGGATGGAGACAAGCTGATGAAGAAGGTTAACTATCCTGTATTCTGGGGTTTATTCCTTAATTTGTTTTCAACAATATATTGGGCCTCGTCAATTACCTTAATTACCGTATTTCACTCTATAACTCGGGGATATAAAGAGCAGCGTGTTGATTTTTTATTACATTTGATATTGCTTTAGGCAGGCGAAGCATGTTATTTATATAAAATATAATAAAACTTCTAGAAAACACGTTTTCATTCGTATTCATTATAATAAATGTAACTTACCTTCATCCATATTTTCTTCTGTTATATATATACTGGATGCCGTGACGGCGATCAGGATAAAGTATATCACAGTAGCATATAAGAACATGCTTGTTGTAATGTTTGATTCTTTTTTATTCCGTTTATTTGTGCAGAATGCGGCTATCACTGTCCCCTTCAAGGCGGGCTCCGGCACCCCCTCAGGATCGACCAGAGGCAGGGCGCAGCCTCGTAGCACGCTCTTCAAGGGTTCCTCGTACTGGAGCAGGGAATCCAAAGGAATTCCAGATATGGAACAGCGCCGGCTAACACACACTCCGCGGTGAAGTATGTCATGGCGAAAGAAATCCCGTTTAGCGCTAACATTCTGAAACAATTAAAACTATAAATACAAACAAACAAACCATCACGCCGTTTGCAGGGGTTCTTGTTTCTTGCTTTCATAATTTTGCTCATAATACCTTCTTCTGCTCTACATTCCTTTCTTATATCAGCATTTGAGATTCTGTCGTATATCGTTCTACACACATACGTCTTAGGGACCTCATCTCTTCCGCATTTATTCTGCTTTCATCCTTCTTCTGCCAGTTCCATGCTTCGCTTCCATTCATTAGGGTTGGGACCAGAACTCCATTGTGAACGGCTGTTTTCGCTTTCATTGATAAATTCTTGTTTCCAATAACTAATTTTAAAGCTCCATTCACTTTGTTACCCACACCAACCCTTCTTTCGATGTCACTATCGGTTCGGCCATCTGCTGTGAACATGCTACCTAAATACACAAATTCCCTCACCTGTTCCAAGTTCTCTTCGTTCACACTTTTATTACAATTAAATTAAATAAACATTTGTATATTTACGCCTATTGTGCGGCTGGCTACATGTGCTGTCCAAAAATTGTTTCGAACTAAGGCACCCTACATTTGCAGCTCATATTTAAATGCATCATAGAAACCTTTTTATACTTATAGATATGAAGTAATAAAACACTTTGTATTTATTCAGGCATGGTTATTATACTTAATACCAACTTGTTTCGCTTCATCAGGACAATATGATAACGTTATTATATCACTCTGATGAAGCTTAGGTTCAAGTCAAACTTCTGTCACACCTCCCTGGTGCATAGGGCCTCAGGGAACCTTCTTCACCCGACCCTATTGCATGCCTGATGCCTAACATCATCCCAAGTGAGGCCTGCTCCTTTAACTTCATCCTGTAGGGCTCTTCCCCAGGTGGCCCTAGGTCTGCTATGCTTCCTCTTTTCTCCCATAGGGGACCAGTCTAGTGCGCCCTGAGCAATGCAGGCTGGGTTCCGTCTCAGAGTGTGACCGATCCACTGTTGTTCTCTAATTGGCTTTTCACCTGCCATGGTTCAGAGAACGGCATTTGACACTGTTTGGGGCCAATAGATCTTGAATATTGAGCGAAGGCACCTATTTATAAACACCTGGAGTTTTCCAATAACCTCCGCGGTAGATTTCCAATCACGCATCAATACAGCAGTACGCTTTTAACGCTACTGCTGAATATTTGGAACTTGAGCTTTCTCGAAATGATACTGGAATGCCATACAGGGCGAAGTATAGCGAAAGTTCCCCTTGCCTTGTCGAGTCTGCTGGTTACATCTTCCTCCGTACCTCCCAAGCCTGCTATCATACTACCGAGGTAGCAAAAGCTGGTCGTGGTCACAAGGGGGACACCGTGGAGCAAGATTGGGGTGGAGTCATTTGTGGTTTATTTAGGTCAACCAAGAGAAACTGGTGAAATGTGAATGAAAACTATCTAGCTAACTAATCACCATGCGAAAGGGAAACAGTGTGGCATACAAAAAAGGATAGAGATTCTCTGGGATTTAGATATTTAAATATAAAATCAGTTTTATTATATTTTATGGGAATGACATGTTTCGCCCTTCTAAGGTATTATCAAATGTGATGAAATTCAGCTCACTGTATACCTACTCTAGTCGGTAAGTGGAGCAGAATATGGTAATTAACGAAAATTGATGTGACTTTATACATTTTTAACAAACAATTATTTGGGTAGGTACAGATTGGAAAGTGTTTCTTGGAACTCATTTGTAAACAATTTGTAAGAAGATGTTTTTCTTAGAAACACTTTATTTCGTCCTACCTCAAATAACTTATTTTTGATTTATATAATATCATTTAGTATCCCCTAACTATGTAATCATTGTCATAAAATTTCTTAACGAGTTCCAAGAAACACTTTACAATATTTCTGGACCTACCGAAATAATTCTTTGTTAAAAATGTTTAATGTCACATAATTTTTCGTTAATTACCATATTCTGCTCCATTTACTAGTGTATATAAACAGCAACGAGCTGAAATTTCGTCACATTTGATAATGCCTTAGAAGGGCGAAACATGTCATTCCCATAAAATATAATAAAACTTCTACAAAACTGACGTTTTCATTCGTATTAAATACTTATCCTTCTGTCGTGTCATTTTAAATATAAACAAATATTCATATTTATTTTACAGACCTTTATTTTGTTTAAAAGTTCTGAGGGTCCATCCGATGTTATTTCTATATCCAGTAAGCAGTACAGTCCTTGATTGTCTTTCATACACTCGTCATAGTTATCCAATTGGAAAAGCTTTGGGAACTGACTGTAACCTGAAAAAGATATGACCAATATGAGAAAATAAATATCGATAAAGTATTCATGGTTTACGGACAGTTTTAAACCATTGAGTCTACTTCTAAAAGCGCAGTGAAGGTAAAAAATATAATGTTTCTATAACGTTCATAAAGACTTAAAAATAAAAAACAATAAATATAGATTTGTGTATGTATGAAGATGTATAATATATAATAAAGGTGTTTAAGGCGAATAAGTTCTCTGGACCATGGCAGGCGTAATGCCAATCAGAGAACTAGTTGCAAATGGCTGTGGCAGATTATTGTCTATATACAGCTTATTTCTTATTAATTATATTTCTTCATGTGTTTGTGAATACATTATTATATTATACAAGAACTTTCTGAGTTTGATGATGCAGAAAATTCTTTTTTGTATAGATTTAAAATGCGCCTAAAATGGGATTTAAAATCAATTAATTCACAAAATTAATTTAGAAAGATAAAACCTTTTTAATCTGAAAAAATACATTATCGTGACCCTCTGCTAATATTATAACACAAAAAAGTCGGATGGGCTTGCCTTACTGGTTGACCCTAGACACGCCACTGTTCAGGGTACACTAAACTGGTGCCCTGTGGGTGGAAAGAGAAAGCAAGGCAGACCTAGGGCCACCTGGAGAAGAGCCCTGCAGGACGAGGTTAAGGTGGCAGGACTCACTTGGAATGGTATTAGGCATCAGGCATGTGATAGTCGGGTGCAGGAGAAGATACTTGAGGCCCTATGCACCACGAAGGTGTAACAGGTCAAGACAAAGAAGATAAATACAGTCGAGTTGATATATTATTATTATTATTATAATTATTTTGTTGAATCCCTCTTTATATCAGTACAGCATGAGCCAAATCAATTCAAAGGGTATATACTTGTATATCATCCTTCATGGCCGTCCATCCGTCCGCCGTTCCATCAAGACCTTCGTGGCTGAGTGGTAAGTGCATTGACTGCCACCCCGAAGGTTCCGGGTTTGATTCCCGGCGAGGGCAGTGTGATTGTCACGCTGTCTTTAATCTGGTGTAGAATTCACGTGACAATAAAATGGCGATAGATTAACTACCTATCACATGTCACGAGAATCACTATGACAGCTCTAATACCCTTTACATCGATTTGGCTCATGCTGTCATGATGTAAAGAGCGATTCAACAAAATAATAATAATAATAATTATATTGATTTTTGTGGCATATGATAGGTAGCTAATCTATTGCCATTTTATTGTCACGTGAATACTGCACCAGGCCAAAGACAGTGTGACAATGCCGTCTCTGGGAATCGAACCCGGGATAGGCCTCTTTGTCCTGTGCTTGCCAGAACAACTCCCCCACCCTCCGAATTCCGGTCCACTCTTTAATGTTTTCCATCCAGGACATCTGGGGTCTTCCCACACCGCGCCTACCCTCGATCTTCCCTTTCATGATGAGATGCAACAGACAGTATTTCATGTGTCACAAATATACCATCTTTCTAGTCTTTATATGAGACAACAATTCTCTTTCTTCTCTAGCGCTATGTAACACCTCATTGTCGGTGACCATGTCAGTCCCTGAGATCCACAACATTCTGCGATGGAGCCACATTTCAAATGTTTCAATACAGTTCATTGTGTTCCCTTTGAGGGTCCAGGTCTCCACTCCGTATATGTAGTAATATGGACCAAATATAGCACTTGATCATTCTCTGTCTCAATTTTATGTTAATGTTGTCATTGCAGAAGAATTGTATCATAATGTTTAATGCGGCTCTCGCAGTTGCTCTATTCCGCACCTCAGTTATTTTTCAGAATAAATGTCATCTATTATCCCAGTGCCAAGATACTTAAATGTGTGTACTCTTTTTAAATGTAACATTTGTAATACATTTGAATAATTCAAGTATAAATATAAAGAATTATTTCGTAATAGACTTTGTAATTAAGTAAAAAATTATGTTTAAGCATTATCATAAAATTGTTATACAATGCTGATTATGCGTGTGCGACAATTATCGCTGTTTTTATTTTATGTGTAGGTTATAATGCATATTAAAATAATTTATGAAGCTTATTTAACAATAATTTTTTGTCATGTTTTTTTTATCTCAAATTGACTTGCAAAGAATGGTGTAAGTAACACAATGGCTAAATATGACTATATCAGTCAGCAAAACAAAAGTTTTACAATATTTAGACAATATTCGAATTGTAACCTAACTGTGGATGATATACAGGTGCCTGTGGGTCAAGTAATTTATTGTTATTATTTTGTTGAAAAAACTTTTTATCGATGTAAAGGGTGAAAAAAAATAATATCAAAGGAAATATACGTAGAACCTTATGAATAAGAATATGCCAGTTATTTCCTTGCTGCCTTTATCGTGAGGGTATTCACGAATTCACCATAATTGCATCCAAAGAGGTCTATCTCTTTTGCAACCTCATTTAAAAGGCAAATTGCTTTCAATACAGGAGAACTTCGAAGGGCCTCCGTGGGGTAATTTGGGACATAAAATAATATATGCCCCCTTACTCTGCTATAACTATGGGGAACGTATAGATTTAGTTCTCTCAGTATTCCTGGATTGTAAATACCCCCGGATAATAGTTTAATGAGCTTCAGATCTTTGGGAATAAAGATAAAGATCTGCAGCCATAATGACCTTTACACCAAAGTACGAGCACATGTTAATGAAGCGAAAACTGGTATCTATGATTTTTCACATATAATTTAATCCATTGAAATCCAATTGAATAAACGAATCGATAACTTACTTCAATTATATTAATTTAATTCATGTACAGTAGAACGTAGTTTATCCGGACTAATTGAGACCAGAGGTGTTCCGGATACCAATTTTTCCGGATAATCAAACAGGCGCTAATTCTTTTAGCAAAATATGGTGTAAATTGATATTTTTTTTGTCGGCTCATTTATTAATTATGAAATTACAAATTTACTGCAAACACAAGTATGTACATATGTAGTACATGTACATAAAAAGGATAACATTACTCTACAGTACTGGAAAAAAATCAGAGATTTTTTTAACAAGATTTCCTCGTCTTTTTTTGATTTTGATATCAAATGTCATGACAAATGACATTTGATAATGCCTTAGAAGGGCGAAACATGTCATTCCCATAAAATAAAATTAAACTTCTTGAAAACTGTCGTTTTCATTTGTATTTTTTTTTTTTTTTTTATATCATTGCTCGCATTGGAGTTTTTACATCATTGCTCAAGAAACATTTAATTAAATAGTCCATTTTTTTTCCTGAATCACTATGATACTTCAACATGAATAACTGTAAAATTATAAAACATTGTTAATGTATCACAATATATATATTTATTTTATGTTGACATTATCAGGTGGTACAAATACGTTATGTTGTAACTCCTGATGATGTCAACATTGGTTGACGAAACAGCTGTGGCGAAAAATAAAAAATATTAATTGTGATACCTAAACAAAGTTTTATAATTTAACAAACAAACCAACCATCACGCCGTTTCTCCGTAGGGGTAGGCAGAGAGAATGGACCACCACACTACTCTATCCTGGCATACCTCTCTAGCTTCCTCCATGTTCATATAGTGAGTCATACACGCACGTCGATTCTTCCTAATTCTAACATGACCAACCTTTAAAATTGGATTAATTTGGTCATGCCATGATTTACTCGGTCTGCCTCGACTCCATACTCCATTTACATCATTAAAGTTTACTTTTTTAATCATTATTTCTCCATTCATGCATTAAATATACACTACACAAGATTTTTTACATAAATTTTTATTTTCATTATTTATAATGAACTTCTACCATGAAATTTAAAATAACAATATTTTTTTTATGTAACTAACTATCTACCATGCCATTTCCCCGGAGAGGTAGGCAGAGATGATGGACTGCCATAATACTCTATCCTGTCATACCTCTCTAGCTTCCTCTACATTCATACATCGTTACATTTCGAATTTCGAATGTGGCCGCCTTTAAGTGCCATGCTTTCCTTGGTATTCCACAGCTTTTCTTTCCATTCACACTGCTTGTATACAACAATTTAACGATTCTTCTCTCATCCATTCGTTAGCGTCTCAAATATCCTCTTTTTAATTTTACTTATGATGCAATCATCTGCTTATATTTCTTCCTTGTTTCTTCGTTCGGTATTTTTTATATATTTTTTCATGTATACAACAGGTTATTTGAACCAAATTACTGTGTACAATTTTGGTTTTAGCTAATATATTGATTCTCGTGACATATGATGGGTAGCTAATCTATCAACATTTTATTGTCACGTGAATTCTACACCAGACCAAAGACAGTGTCACAATCATACAGCCGTCACCGGGCATCGAACCCGGGACCTTCGGTATGGCAGTCAGAGCTCTTACCACTCTGCCATGGAGGTCATCATATATTACATATATTTTATCATATATCGTGTATATATATGCATGATATCTATAAAGGGCCCGATGTGATCAGATCCATCAAAGTAGGGCGCCTGAGATGGGCTGGTCACATAATCAGAATGGACGACGACAACCCTACAAAACGCCTCACGCTCTCAGTACCACAGGGACGTAGAAGACCAGGAAGGCCCAAAATGCGATGGATGGACAGTGTCAACACGGATGCATCGGTGTTGCAAGTGAGAAATTGGAGAATAAGGGCATCAAACAGACAAGAATGGAGGAAGCTCCTGGATTCAGCCAAGGCCCACCCAGGGCTGTCGAGCTTAGGATAATAATAATAATAATCATATATCGTGTACCCGCAAATTCTACTCAGTGATTTCATTTCTAAGCATTCTTCTTTTGCCAGCTCCAAGTTTCACATGGAAGTTAACATATTATATGATAAAAATAAAATCTTTTTTAATTTCAAGAATCACACATTTTTACGATAATCAAATGATTTTACTGATATCTCTTGATGGAAGTTAATTTTAAATAAAAATTAAATAAACATATGTTTTTTTTAACTACTTTCACTTTTGTCTTTATTTCGACAGCGACCGGTTTCACGGGTTTCAGACTGGGCAATACCAGTCTGTTGATGCCAGCGAGCCCGGTGAAACCGGTCGCTGTCGAAATAAAGACAAAAGTGGAAGAAGTTAAAAAAACATCGTTTTATTTCATTATTATGCATTTTTACGTTTCCCTCGTACAATGTGTTAACACATTTTGGGCAAAAAATTGCAATTTACATAAAATGTCAACACACATATTTAAATATTTTTTTCATTACCAAAGTCACCAAATACCTACAGGCGCAGCAGTGCAATCACAAAAAAGTTTATGTATTGATTTATGAACTACGCGAAATATTTGAAGGAAAAAGGTGTTTTCTTGATTCGACAAGTCTACTGTCAGATCAACCGCTGGCGGACCCGACGCGACGGTTGGGTCGTATCAGGACGTGTGTGGGGCCCTTTAACCCTTACCACTCCATTATTTTTTGATATTGTTTGTCAGCCAACTCTAATGAATAATGTCAAAATATTTTTATTGATAGGCAGTTACAAAAAAATCGTTAAAAATTCATTTGTAATGATTTATTCTTCAAATAAAAAACATTATGGACTACTTATAGTTTGTATAGTATGGTACTTTTTAAAACAATCTCCAGGATGGAGACCAGGTTTTCTGGAACAGGTCTCACAAAACCACACTGTTTCCCGTCTTCCCCTGGAATATTTCTGTTACTGCACACAGTACAGTCTTTAGAACCTTTGTTCAGTTTCGCAATGAAGTGGGGCTTGTACTCTAATCGCTCCTCTGCATGACGTATCACGCGAAGTTCCCGCCATTTTAGGTTATGTGAATTTGCAAGGATTATATCATAGTAAAATAAAAACGGAAAACAGTCAAAATCTTATAAAAACGTGAAATTAAATGTTTTTTTTAACGAACAAGAAAGTCAAGTTTTGCGCGCGAAAATACACGCGCACGCAAGTCTTATCTTGTGGCCGTCCATATCTTGTAATCCAAGTAAATTTATATGAATATATATTGTAAGTTGAAATATTTGGGTGTTGATCTGATCATGGTGATCTTTATATTGTAAGGGAGCAAATTAACAGGGCAGCAGCGATATCCAGCTGCTTTAGAATGAAGAACGCAATATGGAGAAACAAGCATAGGGCAAACAAACTTATTAATAGCAAGGTCCGAATATACAAAACCTGCGTCAGGCCCACTATGAGAAATCTACATCTACATATAAATAAAACTCAATCTGCCTTCTGTGTGTGGACTTCTTTCTCGGTTATTCCTGAACAGATCCTTGGGAAACTTATAGAAACTTATAGAAACTTAAGTGGAATACGGCGGTGGTCATAGGCATAAACTTGAATAGATTATATGTATTCAAGTTTAAAATTCACAGCGAGATTTCTTGGATTAAAACATTGTTTTATAGATATAGACACACATTTTTGCATTCATACACATGTCATTTAATCCAATAAATAAACTAATTGATATTGAACTTCAATTGTATTTGTTGAATATATATTGGATTTATTTATATACTCGAATTTAGCAATAGCGAAGCGTTGCCGGGTCAGCTAGTGATATAATTATAAACCAGAACTAACACAGTTAGGACCAAACGCCTTTTTCGGACGTTTGAGATGAAAGTACTACGAAGACAGAATTCTCAGTGATAAAGTTTGTAACTCTGAAATAAGAGAGACCTATCAGACGGAAGACATCGTAAAATGGGACAAAAAAGACGGGAATCTGGAGACACCATGTGGATAAGATGGACAGTATAAGAATATGACGTGTTTTTTTTTAGTTTTTTTTTACGTATACTTGAATTTAGATATTTCCTTCAAGATTTAGATATTCTATTGTGGCGATCCATCCTCTCTGCCTACCCCTCCGGAGAAATGGCGTGATGGTTAGTTAGTTAGTTAATATTGGAAATATCTAAATCCAAGAACAATTCACTTGAACCCAATTACAGTATACAATTTGTTTTTAAGCTGATATATTGATTCTCGTGACATGTGACAGGTAGCCAATCTATCGCCATTTTATTGTCACGAGAATTCTACGCCAGACCAAAGACAGTGTGACAATCACACTGCCATCGCCGGGAATCGAGCCCAGAACCTTCGGAATGGGAATCACAGCTCTTACCACTCTGCCACGAATGGGACATCGCCTGCCAAGAAGACCGCCAAAAGCTGAAAAACAGCTAGTGTTCCACATCCCAAGAGGATGAATCCCGTTCAAGAACAGATCAATAATATAGAATAAAATAAAGAAAATAAGTTACCATCTTCTTCAATCTGCGATTGTCCAGCCAACATAAAGAACCACAAAATGGTTCCTATAAATCCAAGACTAAATTTTAGAAGCGACTTCATTTCAAGTTTATTAAACAACAAATAAACTTACACTCGCGTTTACACGCTATGTTTTATATGTATATTATCGAAATGCTCTGTTTTTTATTTAATTGTTATTAAACTTTTTTTTATAATTTTACGAACGGAATATAGCAAACGTAAAAAAATATTACCTTATACTCGTATACCTTTAATATGTATATGGTGTTTTGAAAGTAATATTAATTGAGAAGCTAATTATCATAAAAACGTGTTTAACTCAATTAAAAACATATTAAATAATGTAAATTTGTTGTTCTCAAAGCGGTAGGTACCCCTTATGGGCATGTGGGGCGTTGAAAAGATTAATGGGGCGTTTTTGATTTAAATTCTGAAACAATAAACTAACCATCGAGCCGTTTCCTCTGAAAGAGTAGGCAGTGAGAATGGAATGCCACATTACAACTGTATTATTATTATTATTTTCTTGAATCGTTCTTTACATCATGACAGCATGAGCCAAATCGATGTAAAGGGTATTATAGCTATCATAGTGATTCTCGTGACATGTGATAGGTAACTAATCTATCGCCATTTTACTGTCACGTGAATTCTTCTTCTTCTTTTAATAGATCTGACGATCTGTGACACAGAAATCATATCTCGTCGGATGATGAGATCCAGCTGTCTCTCCATCTTTCAGGTGACATCCATCTCCGGTCTTTCAGGTGGGCGGTGTCCGGAAAGGATTTCATAAGTGGCTGTATATGCAAGACTGTCACCATCCATTCGGGATACATGGTCCCTCCAGTATCTTCTTCTGGATCTACTCCACTGAACGATATCCTCTATTTCGCAAGTTTTTCTTATGTCTACGTTGCGGACACGATCTCGGAGGGTTTTTCCAGTAATTGATCTTAGGACCCTCATCTCCGATGTTCTTAGTAGTCCTTTGGTTCGCACAGTGTCAGCCCGCGTCCCTACAGCGTACGTCATGAATTCTACACCAGACCAAAGACAGTGTGACAATCACACTGCCCTCGCCGGGAATCGAACCCGGAACCTTCGGGGTGGCAGTCAATGCACTTACCACTCGGCCACGAAGGTCGTCGGCTGTAAGGCAAATGTTGAAACAAAAAGATTACCTAACTCAAGTCAGTAAGTAACAGATAAATAAAAAATAGTAGACTTTTCGAAATTACAGTAGAAAGTCATTTATCCGGACGTCAGTTAACCGGAAAGTCAATTATCTGGACGTCTAAATGAGGATGATGAAGGAAAACGAATCAATCATGGAGAAGCCTTTACAGCATTAAAAACTGCGCTATCATGGTTTGAAGAGCAAGAGGAAAGCAGCTCAACGCAGTTGCTTTTCTTCTTCTGTCTGTGTCTTGTCAGGTCTCCCTAACGTTGACTATCACCCTCATAGTGATGACCTGGGGAAAAGTATCCAGAGTGCTATACCCTTGCCTTCTCTGTAGGATTGACGTCGGGGTTACATTTCCTTAGCTGGGTGTTTCCAGTTTTATGGCGCTGGAAGCTCGCCATTCGTCCTCTCTCTATCTGCTATGGCACTAAGTAATATGTGCTACATTGCCCGGGGTTCACGGGGTCTTTAAAAGACCTCTCGTGGACGCTAGAGAGTTGGACTTGATAGTAGTGTTGCTGTTGTAAATGCAACATGGCGCCTTACGACATTTTGTAGAAGCATGCTTTCCAGCAAAACATACCCCATCGTAGCCCTACCACCCTTTTGAACCCCCAATTGCTTTTAATAAAATGAATCCGCGTTTTAGCTGCAAAAAAGACGAGGAATTCTTGTTAAAAAAATCTGATTATTTTTACAGTACTGTACTGTAGAGTAGTTCATGTTCCAATCTTGTTTGGTCTTCTTTTCTATATATGCAGGCCATAAATCATTTCCCTATGTTAATCTCGCTTGCACTTACGGGCCTTATGGAGCGGTTTAGGGTTGGGCGTAACAATAAAATAAATATATCGATAAATAACGTTTATTATCGTATCTTGTTCATAAACTTTAACGAGTTAACAAAGTTTTGATATTAATCTTTATTTATGGGTTTTATGTGCGTTTAAATTAGTATGAAATTAGTGACTACCAGATACTAAATTAAATACCAGTAAAAACCGAAAAATTGTTTAATTTTAAAATTTTTATACCGTATGTCTAAAAAACTAACTTACCATCACGCCGTCTCCCCGGAGGGGTAGGCAGAAAGAATGGAACGCCACACTGTTCTGTCCTGACATACGTCTCTCGATTCCTCTACATTCATACATCTTGTCATGCACGCACGTCGATTTTTCCGACTCCTCACATGACCGACATTCAATATTTGATTGATTTGATCTTGCCACGTTTTCCTCGGCCTTCCTCTATTTCTAGCTCCGTTCACGCCGTTAACATATACCTTCTTTACCATTCTGTCTTCACTCATTCTTTCCATGTGTCCCAACCATCTTAATGACCCTTTCCTTATTTTGTTCATAACACTTTCATTCGCACCACATTCACTTCTTACTTGCATTTGTCACTCTATCATATACAGATTTGTCACACATTCATCTTAGAGATCTCATTTCTACTGCATTTATTCTACTTTCATCCTTCTTTTGCCAGTTCCATGCTTCACTTCCATACATAAGGGTCGGCACAAGAACACCATTGTGCACTGCCATCTTAGCTTTTTTGGATAGGCTTTTGTTTGTCTTATGTCTATAAACACAGAAAGAAAGTTAAGTATAAAAAACAAAGTAGATCATATTGTGGCCCTTAAAAGAGCCGTTTATATTACAAAAAAAATGTATCTATCCTGATCGGAGTCTTCTTCATCAGTGTCTTCTGCCAAATTTATTATAAGCGGCGCGTGATCTCGCTTTCTGAGCGAGCTTTCTGTAGGTCACTGTTTTGAAGTTCCTCGGCATGTTATAGCGAGACTGAAGTGACAATGGGCGGGTCATGTGGCGAGACAAAGTGAGGATAGATGGACCCAGAAAATAATAAGGTGGAGACCATGGGAAAATAGGAGAAGCGTCGGCAGGCCGCAAAAAAGGTGGGCCGACGACATTGCTGCCGTGGGGGGGGGGGGAATGTGGCTGCAGCTGGCAGAAAATAGAGACGAGTGGAAAGGAAGGGAAGAGGCCTATGTCCAGCAGTGGACTGATGAAGGCTGACGAAGAAGAAGTAGAGTAAATAAGCCTTTTTATGTACATGTACTACATACATACTTGTTTTTGCAGTCAAATTTGTAATTTCATAATCAATAAATGAGCCGAGGAAAAAAATCGATCTACACCTTATTTTTCTAAAAGAATTAGAGGCTGTTTGATTATCCGGAAAATCGGTATCCGAAACTCATCCGGTCCCAATTAGTCCGGATAAACGAAGTTCTACTGTTTTTGTAAATTAAATTGTTTCTTGAACAATTATGTAAAGCTCCTAACTCTAAAAATAGTATAATAAATTATTAACCCTTACCACTCCTTTGTCGAATACCAGCCGACATCGCTATTTGTACGCTACAATTCAGCTGTCGGCTGGTGGCCGACAAGATAAACATGCGCGCGCGGTGTATTTTCGCGCGCAAAACCCGACTTTCTTGTGATTATTCGTTAAAAAAAAACATTTCATTTCACGTTTTAATAAGATTTTTTCCGTTTTAATTTTACTATAAAATAATCCTTGCAAATTCACATAACCTAAAATGGCGGGAACTTCGCGTGATACGTCATGAAGAGGAGCGATTAGAGTACAAGCCCCACTTCATTGCGAAACTGGAAAAAGGTTCTAAAGACTGTACTGTGTGAAGTAACAGAAAGATTCCAGGGGGAAGACGGGGAACAATGTGGTTTTGTGAGACCTGTTCCAGAAAACCTGGTCTCCATCCTGGAGATTGATTTAAAAAGTACCATACTATGCAAAACTATTGTTATGCATAGTATTGTTTTCTATTTGAAGAATAAATCATTACAAATGAATTTTGAACGATTTTTTTTGTAACTATTATACCTATCATTAAAAATATTTTGACATTATTTGAATTAGAGTTAGCTGACAAACAATATAAATAAATAACGGAGTGGTAAGGGTTAATACGAATGAAAGCGTGTGTTTTATAAAAGTTTTTATTTTATGATTATAATCATTTTCACTTTTAATAAATATATCTCTGATCCACTATCTACGCTTATTTCGTTTACTTCTTTTACTGACATTTCTAAAGGATGAAATAAGCAGCAGCTGCTACCGCTTCTGATGACATGGGGCAAACTGGCAATAGGTGTAGAATAATTTGAAATGTTTTTGCCGCATGCTATAAGCAACGGCGACAAGAACGAGAGTCTAAAGACATATATGAAATCTTTAAGTATACAAGTATATAATACTTTAAGTAACGAGTATAGAATACTTTAAGTATACGAGTATATAGTATTTTAAGTAACGAGTATGTAATACTTTAAATAACGAGTATATAATATTTTAAGTATCGAGTACATAATTCTTTAAGTATACAAGTATATAAATCTTTAAGTATACAAGTATTTAATACTTTAAGTATACGAGTATGTAATACTTTGAGTATACGAGTATACGATATGTTAATTATTCGAGTATTTAATAATTTAAGTAACGAGTGTAGAATACTTCAAGTAACCAGTATATAATACTTTAAGTAACGAGTATGTAATACTTTCAGTAACGAGTATAGAATACTTTAAATAACGAGTATATAATACTTTAAGTATACGAGTATACGATATTTTAATTATTCGAGTATTTAATAATTTAAGTAACGAGTATAGAATACTTTAAATAACGAGTATAATACTTTAAGTAACGAGTAAGTTATACTTTCAGTAACGAGTATGTTATAATACTTTTAATATACGAGTACATAATGCGTTAATAAATCAGAGGTGCACTGTTTTAATTGCTTCCACTAGATTAAGACGATGGGCTCAGTTAATTGGGAATTGTACAATATTGCAGGGAAACGGCAAGATTGGCAAACGTTCAATTTCCGTACTATATAAAAGTACTATAGTATATACTAATTATATATAATATATAATAATAATATATAATAAAGTTGAAATGGAAATTCTGATTTTGAAAATTTGGTTTGGTTCAAGTGGTGCGGTGCTCCTGTAAATTTGGAGATATTTCGTGTATAAGTGAATTGTTTTGGTCAATTTAACTGTTGCCGCACTTTATAATATTAGGTCCTTACATATGAAATTGGCGTTTTGCCGTACTGGCAACTTTGATCTCAAATATCTTCTCTTTGGTTAGGAATTTCAAATTCAAATTTATACAGCTATTTACTCAAGTATTTGTGTTTCGAAAATTATAATTCATTTGTTTTTTCCTCAATTGTTTTTTTTCTTTGCGTCACTCAGTTTACAAAATGGAAAACATGAAATATCGCGTTATTTACGAGTACGAGTTCCACCGTGGCACCAGTGCTGCAGAAACGGCTCGAAAGATTAATGATGTGTATGGCGACGCTGCCGCAAAAGAAAACACAGTGCGTTTTTGGTTCCAACGTTTTCGTTCTGGAAATTTCGACCTGCAGAACAAGCCCCGTGGACGGCCGGAGACCAAAGTTGATAATGAAGAATTGAAGGCTATTGTGGAAGCGGATCCATCGCAAACCACGTCCGAGTTAGCTGCAGGCTGCGGTGTTAGTGATAAAACTGTTTTAATCTACTTGAAGCAAATTGGGAAGGTGAAAAAGCTTGAAACGTGGGTACCTCACGAATTGAGTGAAGCAAATCAACAAACGCGCGTTGACTGCTGCGTTGCATTACTCAATCGGCACAATAATGAAGGGATTTTGAATCGAATGATGAACCTGTGATGAAAAGTGGATCCTGTATGATAATTGGAAGCGCTCTTCGCACTGGCTGAACCCTGCCGAACCAGCCAAACCATGCCCCAAGCGAAAATTGACTCCAAAAAAGTTACTTGTGAGCGTTTGGTGGACTAGTGCTGGTTTCGTTCACTACAGCTTTGTTAAATCTGGCTAGACGATTACGGCAGATGTCTATTGTCAGCAACTGCAAACCATGATGGAAAAGCTAGCTGCTAAACAACCGAGGCTGGTTAATCGCTCTAGGCTACTGCTGCGTCATGATAACGCTAGACCACACACTGCACAACAGACGGCTACCAAATTAGAAGAGATTCAATTGGAATGTCTAAGACATCCACCGTACTCTCCGGACCTTGCCCCAACAGATTACTATTTTTTTCGAAATTTGGATAACTTCTTGCAAGGGAAAAAATTCAACTCCGATGGGGCAGTCCAAACCGACTTCAAAGATCTTATTGATTCCCGTGCGAATGTTTTTTTTAGTAAAGGGATCGATGAACTACCTATGAGATGGCAAAAGTGCATAGATAGCAATGGTACATACTTTGATTAAATAAATATATTATATTTAAAAAAAATCAACTTTATGTTCCTCCCATACAAAACGCCAATTTCATATGTAAGGACCTAATAGTTAATTGTGACACGTAATACGTTTGTACTGTTTTGCTGTTAAAATTATATTAGTTTTATCGTTTTTATAAAAAATTTTGACAGGTGTAAAAATAAAATTTTCATTTGTTCCAATGACGTTGAATAATTTCTTCAATATTATTTTTAAGTTTTTGCTGGTTAAGTGCCTAATTAGAGCTAATTTAAAAAACGGTGGATACGTGTAACATAAATTAAATAAACACAAAAGTCCGGATCGTCCATGTCAACATGTGCATCATAGAAAAAAAACATTATGTGTTATTACATTATGTGCTAAATTAATAAAAAAAACGGTGGATTCGTGGAACATAAATTAAATAGACAATATGTGCACCATCTAAAAAGAACATTTTGTGTTAAATTATTATTATTTAGTTATTTTATTTTATATCATTGTATTTTATATTATTTGTTTTAGATTTATTTTGTGGGTGTTGGACGATCGAAATGTGCGCGGGAGATGCCTATTGGTGGCGATGAGGTTCGCAACCCATCGGGGCGAAAAGAGAAGGATGGAGTGCCGCATCAGTAAAAGTGTGACAGTCCATTATTTCTGCCTACCCTTTCGGGGAGACGGCGTGATGGTTAGCTAGTTAGTTATATAATAAAGTACTATAATATGTACTAATATATTATAGTACATTATGTTTACGAGTATATAATACTTTACGTATACGAGAATACAATGGAGATTTGAATAAATTTACTTACACTTAGTATTGCAACACTTTATTTCACTGAACATTTTCGGTTATAATTCATATTACCTTTACCAATGTACACAATTTTAATATGTGTTATTGTAATGCCAACTGTAATTATATTGATTCAAATATGAATCCACAACACAAAGTAAAGGCGAATACAGAAGAAAAAATATAATAGAGATTTATAATAGTTTCACACTTCTTTTTAAAAACAACTTTTTAATGATTTTTCTATATAATTTTCATTAATGCTATTGATTTTATGGTTCTTATGATCTATACATAATTGTTAATACTACATAATCATTCTATAAAATATCACATAAAAGCCGTGCCACACTGTTTTAAACAAGCTCTCCAAATCGGTCTCCACCGGCGGTTTAAAACTGTGTAAACACTTGTTTGAAACAAAAATTTGTTTGACCTTCAACAACCTTTGTGGACGGAGGCGCATTGTAGCGTGTGGATCCCGCCGTTGTAAACACGCATTTCAAAATGTGGCGATCTACATTCTACCAGTCAAGGTCAGTTGCATAGCGGCATCGCGCATCGGTGGAGTGCGGACGTATTGAACGAAAATGGTGTCTACTGTGGATGCCACACCAACTGTAAGCTCCACAAAGGTGACCCTTATGGAAAGCTTGTTTATAACAGTATGTGGACGCTACGCCAACCGTGGGCTCCACAGATCTCCACCAAGGTCACCCATGTGGAGAGCTTGTTTCAAACAGTGTGGCACGGCCTTAACCCTTAACGTACCGTGTTCAAAACAAAACGCTCGCTCCCATGTGGTCAATTCAGTTTACCGCTAACTTTATCTAAATATCAAGCATATGACTCGATGAATCAAAATTTAATTTATGTCATCTTGTAGGGAATTTCATTAGGAATAGATCGATAATTATAACATACATGGGTTATTTGAAAAACATATCATTATTAATTTATTTCTGGAACCATGCGATTTCTGATATAGAATGCGATACAGCATATGAGCAACTGACACCAAGTATGAACTTGTCTCGCCCCGCCGCGCCGTGGCGCTATAATTTTACGTATGATAAAGGCACCTAGGCAAAATGTATAGTACGTTCAAGACAACGAATACGTATTAATATTTGTCCCTCTTGGTAAAGTCTTAATATTTTCACAGTTCTGATATTATTAAGTTGCGTGCTGCGTTTCCGTCCACAGTCGGTATTATTACGTACCTATGAGAAAAGGCCAAACATATAATTTATAATACGTTCAAAACAGCGAGTAAGTATTTGTCACTTTTGATAAAGTTGTAAATATTAGCAAAACAAATTCTACCTTAACACGAATGAAGGTGAGGGCAGTCTTAAAAAATATTTTTTTTTGGGATGAAGGAAGTAATTTTTTGCTTTTTTTTTTATTACGAAATATTGAGAACACTTCAATGGAGGATTACAATTTTTTTTATAATATTAGGGTCCATAGGTTTTAAGAAAATCAACTTTAAATTGGCAGTGGAAACTCAATTGACCACATGGCAACGCGACGGTTAAATGAAAATAATCTTGTACTTTTTAATTATTAACATTTATTGTTCATTATTTACATTGTTAACGTATATGTATACTTTTTGTCTGGCTGTGTGGGTACTGTCGTTTCGGAGTACTTTTATAAATTTCTTCTTCCGATGGCACAACAGCTCATATCGAGCCTTGGCCTTCGTCAACTTTCGCCTTCAGCAGTCCCTATCCTCAGCAGTCGTCTTCCAGTTCGGCACCCGAAGAAGTTGTGCTACATTCCTTCTTTACTTCGTCCTCCCACCTCTCAGCCTTGGTCTTCCCACCCTTCTACTTCCACCCGGGTATCCAGTCACCATTCGTTTGGGGACCCGTGAGTTTGGCATCCTCTGTACATGTCCAGCCCATCTCAATCTTTGTAGCTTTATGTGCGTGGAGATGTTGGGGGCCTGGTACATGGAATACAGCAAATCCTTGCGTCAAATACGCCATTGCTCTCCTTCTCTCACGGGTCCACAAATTCGTCGCAGAACCTTTCTTTCTCTTCTTATACGTCCCTTTAATCTTTAGTGTATATGCGTGCGTGTGTGTGTATACATCTTGCGATTTGCTTTTCACACTTCATTTCCTTAATCCGACTCTGGAGAATGACGTCATAGCACATCCATATACTTTATTTTTACGACTGCTAAGTATGCAATAATTTTTTTATGCACAATTGAAATGTTAAGTACTCGTATTTCAAAATTCTAATATGGTTGTTTAAATCAACTACCATATTATATTAAAAAATTTAATTAGGTACTTATTATGTACATAAAAACTTTTCATACATCTCTGTAACATTTCGTAATTAGAAAATATTGAATAAATTATTTCACAATATATAGTAGGGGTGACCGGGGCTTGTAGGCGAAGGGGCAGGTAGGCGAACGGCCATTTAAAATTTAGTTTATGAACTCTCCGCAAGGAGACCAAGTCGTAATCGTCGGTTATTCTAATGCACATCTGCCATGTAACTGGTGGACAGATCGGTTGTGTGTGTGTGCTCCTGTGTCAAAAAATGTGTTTTATGCTAACGTAAGTAAATATTTTGTGTTCTACTTTATTGTCTATATCTCAGTTACCACTTCACATATCCGCAATGTAATAACATTATTCAAATAAACATAGTATTACCTACATTACTGTTAAGTTGTTTTTTTAATCATCCATCTTATATTGGTGGAAGATTGGGAATTAATGGAAAATTCGGTTTGGGGCATGTTGGCGAATCTTGTCCGGGGCTAGTTGGCGAATTCGCCTACTTACCCCAAAGGTGGTTTTATGTGCAATCATTTGATTTGCTTTTATTATTTTACAGTTTAATTGAACTTATAATTATGAGAAACTACAAAAGAAAAACGGCAAAGAGAAAAACCACGAAAGATGGCCTGTTGAGAGCTGTGAAAGTAGTCAAAGGAAGCAAAATATCAATTAGAAGCGTTGCTATGGCTTTTGGAATCACTGAACGCACACTAAACCAATATTACTCAAAAATAAATGTCGATGATCCCAATTCGGAAACCATAACTGTTGTTGGATACAAAAAAAATAAACAGGACTTAACTCAGAAATTAAACTCCCCGAAGGGAGTGAGGAAACTTGCTTGGCAGTATGCAGTACATCTGAAAAAAGCAATTCCCTAGTCATGGTCTACTGCAGAGCTGGCCGGACCCGGTTTTTCATGGTTTTTAAAACGACATTCTCGGTTATCGATAAGGTCACCTGAAGCCACTAGTCCTGCCAGGACATTAAGTTTTAACCAAACTAATGTCAACAATTTTTATGAAATTTTAAAACTTGTGCTGGATCGCCTTCAATTGGTTCCTGGCGACATATAGAATATTGATGAAACCGGGATAACAACGGTCCAGAAACTAAATAAAGTCGTAGCCAGAAGAGATTATAGACAAGTTGGAAGAATAACTTCACAAGAAAGAGGTACTCTAGTGACATTGGCATTAGCTGTGTCAGCAACAGGGAATACAGTTCCACCATTCTTCGTTTTCCCTAGATTACACTTAAAAGATCATTTTATCTCTGATGGACCTCCAGGTTGCGCTGGGTCAAGTAATCCTTCAGAGTGCAATAGGTTATTTTATGTCTGCACAAATTGACTGTGACTGATTTTTTATTTTATCCCACATATTACTTCTTCTATATATCTAATGTTAGCTTCTAATTTACCTGTTTTATTAGATATTATTGTAGTATAATAATAATTAAACTTATGTTATTCATTTTAGGTAATAAATGTCTTTTCTTGCTATAAATCGAACTTTTATTTGGACCCCAAATGTTCTCGCCTACCTGCCCCATACTGTTCGCCAACCAACCCCTGGCAAGGGGTAAGTAGGCGAACTCGAATTACTTTACTAAAACATTCCTAAAATCTTAAATAAAATGAAATAGTACTTTTTTTACATGTAGAAATATTCTCAATTGATTGGCCGTGTAAATCAATACCATATTATTCATCTTAATAATTTGGTTATGTTTTTATCAACATAATCACTAAAAGTTCGCCTACTAGCCCCGGTCTCCCCTACATACAGTAACACACATTGTATTTTTTTATGTATAACATATTCTTCTGACTATCACCCTTGAATAGGCCTTCTCTTCATAGTGATGACCTGGGGAAAAATATCTAGAGTGGTATCCCCTTGCCTTCTCTGGAGGATTTTCTGTTGGGGTTACATTCCCTTAGCTGGGTGTATCCAGTTTTATGGCGCTGGAAGCTCGCCATTCGTCCTCTCTCTATCTGCTATGGCACTAAGTAATATGTGCCACATTGCCCGGGGTTCGCGGGGTCTTTAAAAAGACCTCTCGTGGACGTCAGAGAGTTGGACTTGATATTAGTGTTGCTGTTGTAAATGCAACATGGCGCCTTATGACATTTTGTAGAGGCATATTTTCCAGCAAAACATACCCCATCGTAGCCCTATTACCCTTTCGTTTTGAATGTATAACGTAATATCCTAAAATACAAAATAAATAATCTGTGGTATTTTATATTATTTTCTTTATTTAGTGTTCCAATTTTAAATATTAACCTTTAGACGCCCAGTGGTCCCGTACGGGACCGCGAATTCGCGTCGTTCAATGCCAAACGGTCCCGTATGGGACCGGTGATTACGGTGTATTTCGCTATCGGATTACACTGATTTTTGACATTGGTATTCAAAATATGAAAATTAGCTTACGTAAATAATATCTTAGAGATTCCGATCTATAATTTTATTTTCGGTTCCGATAAATATTTATGTCATGATGTGTAATATTAGTGTTTATACCTGCGTTATATGGTCGACTCTTGGGATATGCGTTGTTTTATTACGTTTCGCCTAATAAAACATACAATGTAGTTACAGTAAGCTGTCTCTTGTATGCGGATGACGCTGTCCTTCTTGCTGACAACGAGCATGAACTACAAGTCCTGTTGAATTGTATGTATGAGGTATGCATGCGAAATGATCTGATGATGAATGTTAATAAGTCCAAGGTAATGGTTTTTGAAAAGGAAGAAACCATGACACTCTGCAACATTAGCGTGAATGGTGAAAATTTGGAGCAAGTAGTTGAGTTTGTGTATTTAGGTAGTATGTTTACAAGAGATGGGCGAGTGGAGAGGGATATTGAAAGAAGGGTTGAACAAAGCCTGCCCAACAAAGTGAATGGTGCACTTAAAGTTGTCATCACAAACAAAAACCTATCCAAAAACGCTAGAATGGCAGTGCACAATGGTGTTCTTCTACCGAACCTTATGTATGGAAGCGAAGCATGGAACTGGCAAAGGAAGGATGAAAGTGGAATAAATGCAGGAGAAATGAGATCTCTTAGACGAATGTGTGGATATTCTGTGTATGGAGTGTCGAATGAAAATATAAGTAGTGAATGCGGTGCGAATGATGGTGTCATGAACAAAATAATGAAAGGATCATTAAGATGGTTTGGACATATGGAAAGAATGAATGAAGAAAGAATGGTAAAAATTATATGTTAATGATGTAAATGGTACCAGAAATAGAGAAAGACCAAGGAAAACATGGCACGATCAAATAAATCAAATATTGAATGTCGGCCATGTGAGGAGTCAGAGAAATCGAAGCGCGTGCATGACACGATGTATGAATGTTGAGGAAGCGAGAGAAATATGTCAGGAAAGAAAGGTGTGGCAGTCCATTCTTTCTGCCTACCCCTTCGGGGAGACGGCGTGATGGTTAGTTAGTAAGTTAGTTATGTAGTTACATCACTGCCTAAAATGGGTCTATGCATTGATAATTACCTTCGTCAAAGACAGCACAGATTGTTTTATTTGCCGCGCTACAGAACCAACCTGCCAATGGTTATGCCTATGGATAGGGCAATCTTATTGCTTAATCGGGTCGCCTCGGAGGTCGACATATTTCGTGACAGTGTGAGTTGCCTCAGGGATGCAATATCAATGTTATGATTCTTTCTACTTCCTTAATCTTAATGTTAATGTTTTTTATGCTTCTCTTATAAATTCTTATTATGTAATTGCAAACGATCTGGAATTATATGTCTGTAATGTTTGTGATTTTTATTAAAATAAATGAAATGAAATGAAATAAATGTTAAAAAATTTAGCATACGATTTTTTTTTTTAACTTTAACAAAACAACAACAACAAACAATGACGCCGTTCCCCCGCAGGGGTAGGAAGAGAGAATGGACCAGCACACTACTCTATTCTGACATACCTCTCTAGCTTCCTCCACATTCATACAGCGAGTCATACACGCACGTCGATTCTTCCGGCTTCAGACATAACCCAACCTTTTAAATTTGATTAATTTGGTCATGTCATGTTTTCCTCGGTCTACCTCGACTCCGTACTCCATTTACATCGTTAACGTATACTTTTTTAACCATTCTTTCTCTTCACCCATGCGCTCCATATGTCCGAACCAACGCAGCGATCCTTTCATAAATTTGTTCATAATACCTTCATTCGTTCTAAATTCCTTTCTAATATCAGCATTTGAGATTCTGTTGTACATCGTTCTACCAAACATACGTCTTAGAGACCTCATTTCCACCACATTTATTCTGCTGTCATCTTACTTCTACCAGTTCCATGTTTCGCTTTCATACATAAGGGTTGGGACCAGAACTCCATTGTGAACGGGCATTTTTCGCTTTCATTGATAAAATCTTGTTTCGTATTTTAAAATTTTTATGATTTTATTTTTTATGTGTTTAAAGTAAAATGTGAAAAATACAAATAAAGCTTCTGTAAATGATAAACAATCTTTTATTTTGTTAATGCTTTTTATTTTACCTAAATAAGATGACTAATCTTATTACTCTCTCAAGAGATATAATTATTTTTATAACAGCTACGCGTAGGTCGCAAGTCGTGCGAATATTTCACAAAAATGCTTGGGCAGTGGGCTACTTTTATTGTACTTGGCGCACAGGTGTTTAACCTCTCCTTTACGGTGCTAAAATAAAAACGCGCGTTCCTGTGTTGGGTAGTCAGTATCCAATAAAAAAAGGCGTTTTTAAATCGGAAAAATAAGAACATTCATAGCTAATACCCTTAATTAATTATAATTGAAGTAGAAAATTATATTAATGGAGATTTATTTTCTAAAAACATTTAAAAAAAACATCTGGCAACGCTCACGGGACGGGCATAGGTCCACCCTGGTTGCAAGCTCGAGAGCTACTGCCGGGCAGTGAGAACATAGAGCTCCTCGCGCTTCCACAGTGAAGTATGCAAGATTGAGATGCGAATATAGTGTCGCGCACTCAGCGCGTCGAATTTTGTTTCCGATGTTCACAAAATACCTCCGATGTACCCGATCAATTTGTATTATTATTAATATTATTTTTTTAATCAATGCGTAAATATATAGGAATACATAAAATTAACCTTGTATTTATTATATAAATATAGATATTGATGGTTATTAGAAGTAACGTGCAGAAGATACCCATCACAGGGAAGGGAGGATTAGAGGTCAAACGACAACTGTGAGTGCTGGTCGCCTAGCATGGATTGGGCATAAATGCCGAACTGGAAAGACCAGATCAATCAAAGACCCTGTACGCGTCCAAACCAGCCGGAATAAGACATCTAGGAAGGCTTTCCCAGTAGCTAATGGGTCATGTTCTTGCTGATTGAGTTTAAAATAATACCATCAAAGAGGCTACAACTCTTCAAGGCCTTATGTAGTAAGTCATTATAATATTACTTTGATACCTTCTTATCTAAGCGATCGTACCAGACATCAGAAAATAATCTCTGCAAATTGTTGAACGGTATTTCCAAAAACAAACACATAACCACAGCAATAATATGCGAGATCAAAGTAGAGAAGATGAGCAGGAATACCTGTAAAATAAAAATTCGAAATCAGTGTAAGATCAACATAAAAATTTAACCAAATTGTGTGACAAAATCATTGCTGCTAGGGTGTTTTTTTAGAGGTTTGGTTTTTAGACTGCCAACATTGTTTCTACCGACGGTTAATTTGACAGTTGACAAATGATTTGTAGTCACTGCGTTTTGCCATTTCACCATTAATAGACTAAAGTCATAACAGTGCTTTCAAATTGTGCAAATTTATTTTGAAAATCATGGTTCGGTTCGCCAAACTTATCGTGCACTACGTCCATTTTACGGTCGACATAACCGTCCATCCGAGAAAGTTATTATTATGACAATATTTGTATTTACAAAATTAGCTGTATTCAGCCACTTGGTTACATTGAAAATAGTTCTAAATAGCGATTCAATGTTCCCCACCCGAAACCATCGGCCCACACCGAAGGCCAATCTCGTCCCAGTCGTTCTTTCTTCTTCTTCTTCTTTGCTATCCTTCTTCCCCCCACTGCTGGATATAGGCCTCTTCCAATTTCCTCGACTCGTCTCTGTCCTGCCCCCTTCGTATCCAATATTTTCCAACCCTTTTGACAATATCATCGGTGGCCTTCCGACACTTCGCCTATTTGCCCATGGTCTCCAACTGAGTATCCTGGGTGCCCATCTGTTGCCACCCTGTCTAGCCAAGTGTCCAGCCCATTGCCATTTCAATTTTGCCACTCGGTCCATGACGTCAGCAACCCTGGTGCTGCGTCTGATTTCTTAATTCCTTATGCGGTCACGCAAGCTCACACCAAGTATCTGTCTTTTCATGGACATCTGTGTACACTTAAGCCTGTGAACACTTTTTGCTGTAAGAGTTGTCGTCTCTAGTCCGTATGTCGTCATGGGCAGTATACCACATGTCGTAGACCTTTCTTTTGAGACAAACCGGTATTTCATCATTTTCAAAGACATTTTCGTTCTTTATCTAGGTCCAACCGGCCACCACCCAAGGCCACTCCTTGTCACCGTCCCTCAGTCTCCACCCAAGACCTCGCCCCCTGTCCAAGACCACCCCCGATCGCTCCACACTTCTCCCTACCCTGGTAGTCAGGTCCAAATGTCGGAACCAATCCACCATGTCCATCATGAAATAACCCTCTCACATCCAACAATATCCAAGAAATAAATTTCCAACGTTAGTTCTCCCGAGAAGACGATATCCTAAGTAAAAACACGCGCGTGTTCGAATGCAACGTTGGGTCTAAATTTCAAAGCAATCGGCCAATAATGTTCGGAAATTAGGAACAAACTAACATTTACATTTTTATTTACATAGATAAAGATATATGCAAACGTAAACATTAAAAATGATTTGACAGATCCGCAACGACCGTTGATTAAGTTGGCGTTAAATTTAAGTTTAACAGATTCTCGTCACCTGAGAGTAAGAGGGTTCCAACTAACGAAATTTCACATTTGGCTTTTTTCGTGAAAAGGGTTCTTACTAACCTTATCTATACGTACAATTAAAAAAAAACATGTAATAGTATCGTCATTTTGATGTTACGAAAAGAATCAAGTTCCATCTGATCATTCAAAACACACGATTCACTGAAGAAAGATTCATTTACACTTACAACTTTATTATTCCAACTGTCGCCAGAAAATTTACACGCTTCTCGGTAAAAGAGTTTCATCTGCTTCAGATTTATTTCAAGATACACACCCGAAACCAACAAAACTTTGACTTCATTTTTCTCAGTTTTTTACTTTTGACAGTTGGAACCTTCTTACTCTCAGGTGACGAGATGGCGCTTTTGCTGTTAAAGAAGAGTATATAAAAACACGCGCGTATTCGAATGCAACGTTGTGTCATAATTTTAAAGCCATCGGTAAATAACTTTTGGAGATCCAAAATTAGGATTACGAACATTTACATTTGTATTTATATAGATTTAGTTTAAGAGTGTAAAGAGCTATTCAACAAAATAATAATATAAAAATATTTAATATACTTACTAAGGCATATAACCCTATGTGAACAGGCATAGTGAGTTTTGTAACAATAGCCCCTTGTACCATCACGTGGATAAGGTAAGTACAGTAAGATATTTTCGAAGGTATATTGAACATGCTTGATTCAAGAAATTTGTATCTTCCCACTGGAAAATAAATTAAGTTAAATTATTTTTTGTGAATGTATACTTATACTTGTATACAAATACTGGATTTCACCCATGGTGGGTGATTAATTCACGAAATTTAATTGTATCTCAATAGAGACGAAGATGCAAAATGGAAACTGAATATGGTTGATTAAGGTGTTTACAGGACTTTTGATTGAACTTACTTATTAATCTCCATAGATGGCGTTAGTGTGTGGATTGTATAGATTAATCTTAAAAAGATTAACATATGTAATCAAAATCTACATAGATGGCATGTTCAAACTGACATGTGAAGTACACAACCTCCAAAAATTTGTCTAACATGGTCATAAAGAAATAGGTGGAATGGGGAATGTTGTAATTACATAAAGCGTGCGCTTAACCCAACCAATGACAGGTCATAAGTCCTGTAAACACCTTGATCAACCATATTCAGTTTCCAGTTTGCATCTTCGTCTCTATTGAGATACAATTAAATTTCATAAGTTAAATTTGTTTTGTTACAAAAATGATACTCAACGTATATTGGCACAGTTTAAGGTTAGGTTAGGTTAAGGTCCAAAAGGAAGTAATACCAGCGTGCTACCATTGTCCTGCTGAAGTGTACGATGCAGAGCACACAATAATTATTTGCCCGGCCTGGCACAACAGTAAATAGACTCTCGAAAGAAAAAACACGGTGGTTCGTAGAAGGGCCACAATTCTTGGCGAGGAGAGACACTACAGGTGCAAGATGTGCCACTACTCCTCTTAGGTACTAACGTGGAATGGGAAGCGCTAGCTGCATTTGCAGCCCTGGTTATGTCCGAGAAAGAGGATCTCGAAAGACAGAGGAAGAAGTCGAGACAGCAAATATAGAATAGAATAGAATAGATGCTCATAGCGCAAATGTTTAATTACAGTTACCATGATACCTGAGGGGGTTTTGGTTTAGTCAGTAAAAATCTAGCCTCTTTTGAACATTCCTCACCCCCACGAGAAAAAAAATAAGGTTAGGTTATGTTCTGAGTGTGTAATCGAGATAACAATTTGTGTTTTGTTAATAATAATATTGTGTATTTAGTTACTGACTACGCCGAACAAAAGTCGCCGATATCATGGATCGGATCGATTGAAATGGCAATGGGCAGGACACGTAGCCAGACAGCCAAGTTCAAGATGGACTCCCAAAGTCTTAAAGTGGAGGCCATGGGAAAACAAAAGGGGTGTCGGTCGGCCACAGAAGAGATGGGCCGACGATATTGTTGTGGTCGCCGGGAAAAAATTGATTGAAGCGGCACAGGATAGAGAAAAATTGAGACAGTTGGAAGAGGCCGACATCCAGCAGTGGAGGGAAGGCTAGGAAGAAGAAGAAGTTACTGATTTAATGTGTTTATGAACCTATTGTTTTAATGTGGTTGTGTAGGTATCTATTCCAACTGTTATTGACGACTGATTTAATTAAGAACGTTGGTAGGTTTTGATTGTGGTTGATTTAAAAAGATTTAAATGTGTTTTGAAGTAGATTCTACACACAACACCGAGACAAAGTCTACAATGGCTAAAAAGGTATGCCCCAAACTGGTGACTAGCTACGTGCCCAACGACCAACCCGGTGGGACAGACCCTGAGGAGGGGTTTTAGTGGGTAAGAATCCCACACTACCACTGAGAAACCAGTGGATGTTTTATTGAAGGTTTCCTCTCCTAGACAAAAAAAGTGCTAGCTTAGGTTAGGTTAGGTTATACTTGCAATCAGACTTGTTGGCGACATTCAATATGACGATTGATATGAAGAATGAAATGAGAGGCTTGTTCAGGGCCGCGAATACAGCTGATTGGAGCGGGCTGATGCTGTCCAGGTTGTGGAAGACGTAGTGACCAGCACCCAACACACACAATAATCCCGGAAAGCTCATCTTCAAAGCTGCTGATAAGTACTGCAAGAAATATGTTAAAAATAATTACAATAAAACTACAATAGTTAACATACAAAATAGTCCATTGTTTTGGCCGAAACCCTATGATACTTCAACATTATTAACCGTTAAATAAAACTAAGTGGAAAAACTGTCATTGATAAAAAAAATACGTTTAAATTCTTAACAAAGATAGTGCTTCTGTCAGATGAGCCATATTATCATAAAACACGTCGACCTCCGAAGTGATACGGTTAAGCAAAGAGATTGCTCTACCTACCGGCATAACCAGTGGCAGGTTGGTTCTGCATTGTGGGAGATAAAACAATCTGTGGCTCCTTTGTCAAAGATAATTATCAGGGCCAAACAGACCTATATCGCACAGGATTTCTGAGTTATGTATACAACCGTCAATTAGTCGAAAGAAGTGATCATCCAAGTGAATTTCTCGTCTTCTTCCGAGTGACTGGTAGCCTAGCATCCCTAGCAAGAAATCAATTAGAAAGAGCCAACCGATGTTGGCATCATCTGATTTGGCATGTGCAAGGTGCCTTTATATGTGGCAGAGGATGTTGGATAAATTGTTTGCACTTCGACAGAAGTTTCTGGTCAAAAATCGTAAAAATTTTCTGTGCGTTTGTCGATTTGCAAAAAGCATATGATGCTTAAATAGAGTTAAGCTGTGGAAAATAGTTAGCTTAGATAAACGTCCTCACCTTGTTTTTAGAAAGATCCAATTTATTTTCTTCAATAAGAAACTGAACATAACCTACAACCAATCCAAGTGCGAAGCTCCCTGTATTGCCGTGAAATTTTATGTACATGTTCTGAAAATTTTCATCATTTCGGAAGATGACTCTAAAGCTTCTGAAATGTAAATAATATTTGTTTAAATAGAAACAGTTATGGCAAACGATTTACTATTGCTTCGCTTCTGGTCCACTAAATCTACGGAAGAACTCGTACTTATTTGGCAAAAGGTCCCAAATGCGTTTTTTTTAATGAAATTGAGCTAAAAATACAATGAAATTTAATTGTATCTCAATAGAGACGAAGACGCAAACTGGAAACTGAATATGGTTGATCAAGGTGCTTACAGGACTTATCACCTGTCATTGGTTGGGTTAAGCGCACGCTTTATGTAATTACAACATTCCCCATTCCACCTATTTCTTTATGACCATGTTGGACAAATTTTTGGAGGTTGTATATATGTTACAAATCTATGCTTAACTTCACATGTCAGTTTGAACATGCCATCTATATAGATTTTGATTACATATGTTAATCTTTTTAAGATTAATCTATACAATCCACACAAACGCTATCTATGGAGATTAATAAGTAAGTTCATTCAAAAGTCCTGTAAACACCTTGATCAACCATATTCAGTTTCCAGTTTGCATCTTCGTCTCTATTGAGATACAATTAAATTTCATGAATTAATCACCCACCATGGGTGAAATCCAGTATTTGTATACAAGTATAAGTATACATTCACAAAAAATAATTTAACTTAATTTATTTTCCAGTGGGAAGATACAAATTTCTTGAATCAAGCATGTTCAATATACCTTCGAAAATATCTTACTGTACTTACCTTATCCACGTGATGGTACAAGGGGCTATTGTTACAAAACTCACTATGCCTGTTCACATAGGGTTATATGACTTAGTAAGTATATTAAATATTTTTATATTATTATTTTGTTGAATAGCCCTTTGTGAGTGCAAGTGTGAACCATGAATTATTAAGAATAGTCAGCTGACTTTGCTGAGCGGAACCGTTCAGCTCTGATCCCTTAAAGAGCTCACTAAAAATAGTCGACTCTGTTGCAATAATTTATGATTCACCCAGCAGATCATTGAGCTACCGCTGTTTTTTTATGAATCATCGCTCACTCGCTCACCAAAGTGAGTCGACTCTTTGAGTTAACTCGTGAGCGGATCGCACATCCCTAATTGAGATACAATCAATCCTAAAAATACAATAATTTTAGCCCGCTTTATGTTCTGGCAAAACGTCAGAGCTGTATATAATTTTAAATGGCGGTAGAGCTCTTGACCAAAGCTCCCATCAACCAAAATAAATTTTCGTATTATGGCAGAATGTCACATCTGCAGTTGGAACTTTTTGCCAAATGAAAAAATACAACGATTGTTTGTTGTGAAAATTTTTGAAAAAAGATAACATATTGTTAAAAAAATAACATATTTTTGCTCTCCTGTAAAATTCATAAAAAAAACATTTGGGACCTTTTGCTAAATAAGTACAGTTTTTTTTCCATATTTAAAATATTTGTAATATACCTTCATCATAATAAACTCAGAAGTGGAAAAACAGTGTTTAATTTCATATTATAGGCTCGGTTATCCGAACTTCCGAGTTATCCGACCTACCGGGGCAATGCCCCTTTCCTTTACCCGACTGCACGCATTATATTCGCGCGCCAGGCGACAGTCCTGAGTGCTTACGTAGCTCTTTCGCTGAGAGGACATGTTTGTGTTTATGTTTTAGTTCGTTACATTCAGTTAGTTACATGTATTTCGATGTGCAAATAAAATTAACACATTTTCAATGTCGTTTTTATCATTTTTCGTGTTATCCCACCTTGCCACGGCCGGTTTAGGTGAGATAATCGAGACTCTACTGTAAAATCATTACAATGGAATGTTTTTTTAAGATAAACAAATGATATTACTGAAATATCTTGATGGAAATAAAACTTAAATAATAGTTAAATAAAAAGTTTTAAAGTAATACTTACTCTGGATTTATCATCATTAAGGGAGGATAAGATCGGATGTACGTTACGAAACCGGGAAGTAAAATCCCTATAAAGAGGGTCCCTCCTAGAATCTGCTTAGCAAATCTGGGGAACTTGTTCACTGCAATTAGAATCACCAGCCCAGTACAATAAAGTTGTAAGTCAACAGCCAAGTACCTAGAAAAAATAAAATAAAATATGATTATTATTATTAACGGCCTTCGTGGCAGAGTGCCAACAGCTATGACTGCCACACCGAAGGTCCCAGATTCGATTCTCGGCGATGACAGTGTGAAAAATAATCACGCTGTCTTTGGTCTGGTAGAATTCTTCTTCTGATTATAGATCTTTCGATCTGTTTATGCAGGATATCAACTTTCTTCCTGTAATGACGACGACCAGCCTTCTTTCCATCTCTTTGGTGGTCGTCCTGGTGGTCGACGGTCCTCTAGAGTCTCTTAGGGATTCTTGCTGGATCCATTCTCTCGATGTGGTCCCTCCAGAATCTTCTTCTCTGCCTACTCCATCTCACTATGTCTTCAATTTTGCAGGATTTGTGAATTTCATCATTGGGTATATCTCTAAGGGTTCTCCCCACAATAGGTCGCAATGTTCTCATTTCTGCTACTCTTAAGAGATGTTTGGTTCTGACAGTGTCTGCTCTTGATTCGATTCCGTATGTCATTATGGGCCTGATGCATGTTTTATAAATTCTAACTTCGTTTTCCACTAGCATATGCTTAATGTCCCAAACTGTGTCCCTTAGGCATTCGGAGATAACTGCAGCTTTATCAGTCTGTTTTTTAACTTCATTATATAGATCGCTGCAACTACATATTTCCACACCCAGATATCTGAACTTCATGACCTGTTCTATGGGTTTATCGTCTACAACCAATTTGCATCTGAGAGGCTGTCTGGATATTGTTAGACATTTTGTTTTGGCGGCTGATATCATCATATTGTACTTCTCAGACGCAAGATGGAACCTATAAACATTCTTTGTAATTCGTCTTCACATTCTGCCAGTATTGTTGCATCGTCGGCATAGCATACCACCATTGATGAATTTTTCTCCCATCCTATATCCGAGGTTAAGAGAGGTGATAAAATTCAAGTGACATTACTTTTTATTTAATAGACATTTGAAAATATTATTTAATAATTCCTTACATCATTACAGCGTTAGCCAAAGCGACGTAAAGGGTATATATCTATTATATTGATTCTCATAATCATGTATAATTCTGATGAAATGAGTAGCTAATCTATCGCCATTTTTTTGTAGCGGGAATTCTTCACCAGACCAAAGACAGTGTAAAAATCACACTGTCATCAACGGGAATAAAACCCAGGACCTTCGATGTGTCAGTCATAGCTGTTGGTCCGCCACGAAGGTCGTCAATGTAACATTTTAACAAAACATAGCGAGCGTTTGCGGATTTTATCTATCTATCTATATAAATAAAAGGCAGTTTCCCTCTGTGTGTGGACTGATTCCGGGGTTATTCCTGGGCAGATCGTTTTCAAATTGATACACTTCCTTAATAGATAGACGGCGGTGGGCATAGGCATATTTTTGTTATTAATCGAGCTCTAATTAACTTTGTAAATTTATAAATTTTCGTAGTGCGAGCGAGTATAGACCTTCATGTTCGTATCATCTGAGTATCGATCTTTAGAGTCTATATTCGCTTGGCGTGATAAGATGCAAATTAGTGGCTTTTTTGACTCTTTGCGTGGTCAGATATGAAATTAGTCGCTCCTTTGAACTGAAAAATATACGCACGTATAGGGATGGGCAAAACGACTCATCTCAGGGATCTGATCTGAACGGTTCCGCTCAGCAAAGTGAGCCGACTCTTTTTAACGATCCACGGTTCACCATTTTGAGTCGTTCAAAGTTTGAAATTATTTTAGTGACCTTTTTTTTTTGCTCCTCGACCAAAAAAGTTGATTCCGGTAAAAAAAAAAAATTCACCAGGATAAATTTTTTGTCGATGAGCTAAAAAAAAAATTCACAACGACAAACAACTTTTTTGACAAACGACTCGATAATTATCAAGAAGAATCGGCTCACTTTACTGAGCGGAACCATTCAGCTCAGATCCCTTAAAAATAGTCGACTCTTTTGCAATAATATACGATTCACCGGAATTTTAACAAGAGTAAACTACGAAGTCGTCTTATTGATGAGAACCTGGAATTGTGCCTAAAATTAAGAATAACGACAAACAAACATGCATCAGGCCCATAATAACATACGGAATCAAAGCAAGAGCAGACACTGTCAGAACCAGACTGCGACCTATTGTGGGGAGAACCGTTAGAGATAGGATACCCAACGAATAAATTCGCAAATCCTGCAACATAATAATAACAACAAACAAACATGCATCAGGCCCATAATAACATACGGAATCAAAGCAAGAGCAGACACTGTCAGAACCAGACTGCGACCTATTGTGGGGAGAACCGTTAGAGATAGGATACCCAACGAATAAATTCGCAAATCCTGCAACATAATAATAACAACAAACAAACATGCATCAGGCCCATAATAACATACGGAATCAAAGCAAGAGCAGACACTGTCAGAACCAGACTGCGACCTATTGTGGGGAGAACCGTTAGAGATAGGATACCCAACGAATAAATTCGCATATCCTGCAACATTGAAGACATAGTGAGATGGAGTAGGCAGAGACATCGAGAGAATGGATCCAGCAAGAATTTCTAATATCGTGATGCAAGAGACTCCAGAGGGCCGTCGACCACCAGGATGACCACCAAAGAGATGGAGAGAAGGCTGGTCGCCTTCATCACAGGAAGAAGTATGAAATAATGTTTTATTCAGTGTACCCGTAATTGAATGAAGTGCAAAAAATATAATAAAGGTTATCTAAATCAATAAACATATTTGGCTCTCAATTTTTTTTTAAAACGTTGTAAAGTACGCATTTGGCTCTTTGGCTAATAAGTTTGCCGACCCCCCTGATCTAGCGGATCATTGAGCTGCCGCTCTTTTTTTATGGATCATCGCTCACCCGCTCACCAAAAAGATTCGAATCTTGGAGTCGACTCGTGAGCGGATCGCACATCCCTATCTCAGAGCTGTCAGGTTTGCGTCGCAGCGCAGTGTTTTGTAAGTAAAATATTTATATTTCTAATTCATATATATCTTCAGTTTATTCTATTTTGCCGTTGAAATGAATACAGATTATATTTCCGCATTACATATTTCAAAGTTTTAGTTCTAAATTATATCGAATAGAAATGAAATTATGTATCGTTTTACTTACGTATTATTTTAGGTTATGTTATGACTCTACATGGAAAAACGTTAAATTCTAAGTAACAATTCTATGAATTGGTATAATCTATTTTAATAATGTTATTTTAATGTAAAATTGTTCTGGCAGGGCGATAACCTATATCTTTTGGATTAGACGATTTACTTCAGCTGTTTTAGTTTTTCTCTGAAAAAAAAAATGCTGTGATAGGTAAACATATCCTTACATACAGCATTAGCTGCCTCAGTTGGAAAAATCCAGTAATATAACATTTCCAAATGGTCTGACGTTCCCACGCCAGTGTTTTTTTTTAATATACTGCTCATTTTAATATAATTATTTGATTTTTGCAGAGATGCCGACGCTAAGGATGATACCAGGAAAGACTCTTTGAGATAGGGTGAGGAACACGGCTATCCACGATATCTCCAAGGTGGAAGATGTCGTGAGATGGGGCACGCAACGCAAGATACTGGCATGTATGGATCCCACACCTCGATATGTGCAAGACAGATTGTTATATTTATGAACTAATTTTGAAATGGTATGTACAGGTTGGATTAATTGGTTTAATTGAATACAGATTATATTTCCGCATTACATATTTCAAAGTTTTAGTTCTAAATTATATCGAATAGAAATGAAATTATATATCGTTTTACTTACGTATTATTTTAGGTTATGTTATGACTCTACATGGAAAAACGTTAAATTCTAAGTAACAATTCTATGAATTGGTATAATCTATTTTAATAATGTTATTTTAATGTAAAATTGTTCTGGCAGGGTGATAACCTATATCTTTTGGATTAGACGATTTACTTCAGCTGTTTTAGTTTTTCTCTGAAAAAAAAAAATGCTGTGATAGGTAAACATATCCTTACATACAGCATTAGCTGCCTCAGTTGGAAAAATCCACTAATATAACATTTCCAAATGGTCTGACGTTCCTACGCCAGTGTTTTTTTTTTTTTAATATATTGCTCATTTTAATATAATTATTTGATTTTTGCAGAGATGCCGACGCTAAGGATGATACCAGGAAAGACTCTTTGAGATAGGGTGAGGAACACGGCTATCCACGATATCTCCAAGGTGGAAGATGTCGTGAGATGGGGCACGCAACGCAAGATACTGGCATAGATGGATCCCACACCTCGATATGTGCAAGACAGATTGTTATATTTATGAACTAATTTTGAAATGGTATGTACAGGTTGGATTAATTGGTTTAATTCCATTATTAGAGGCAGAACAGGAGTGTCGGACATCATCGGAAGAGTGGCAGCGCTAAAATGGCATGCCGCTCGCAGCCCTGATGATAGATGAACTGTTACCCGAAACCCAGGACGTCCTCAACTTCGATGGAGGGACGACATTGGATGCGTGTTGCCCAGGATCGACAGACATTGAATCAGATGGAGGAGGCCTACGCCCAGGAGTGAACGGATATGACTCATGATGATGATGATACAAAACATTGAAACACCTACATTCAACATTTTAAATATTTCTGGAATGGGTAAAATTCTGCAACAATGAAAGTTCATTGTATGGAATGAATGCTTTAAATTATCAACTGATTTCTGTAGAATCACACTCCAAAGGAGAATTGATTCAATGTATATTTCCAGACATCACACAAATTTACAAATTTCGTCATTGGTTAAGTGAATGTGCATTATTAGCTTCATCTAATGGACATCAAAATCAAGAGTTTTGTTTCTCTAAACATTGTATTTCTAAGAGCATTACTATGACCTTGAATGGTATATGTATGAATGTTTTATGCAAATGTGATATAGTATATTTATTTGTTTTTTTAATTTCACTTAAAATATTAAGGAAAAAATTAAGACTGGACGTTACAAAAATGGTTTAAAAATAAAGCTGAAAAATATAAATATTTACTTTTTTTTGGGTGGCATCTTTAGGGTAACTTTTTAACTACACTATATTATTAAATCATAACGCGCTTTTGCACAGCTATGTTTAAGACCAATTGGCATCAAAAACTCATTTCAGACTTTTTGTAAACTTGCCACCTTGGTAATGCCCAGCCTTCAATTGTTCAATTCACATTAGTATTATTCAAGTTCACAGCAAGTTTGCTTGGATTAAACAAATGTTTTAAAGATATGAACTGAATTAGGATACACACATTCTTACACCTATACACATGTCATTTTATCCAATAAAATAATTGATATTGAACTTTAATTGTATTTCTTTAATATATATTGGGTGTATTTATATACTCTAATATAGCAATAGCGAAGCGTTGCCGGGTCAGCTAGTCATGTAATATTTAAATGTTTCGTTAAGAAGTGTGTAGTGATTACACTTCACCGTTATGCGTGGATTTATTGGACAGTTAGGTCAAGCAACAGAACTGTCCAGAACTGTCCAAAACTGACAGAACTGTACAGTTAGTAAAACTGAAAAAAGTTTAATTCACCAACTCACCAAGATTGTGGGACGCAGTAGGTAGTGCCTATGATGGAGTTGATATATAGAAGGTTGGTCCACCAGTACTGGCCGCAGGTGGCAGCTTCGCGCTGGGCAATGAGCCCCATGGGGCCATCTGACAGTCTCTCTAACCAGAGAGTGTTGAATCCTACTAGTAACGCATATACAGGAGTCAATCTTAAAAAACAAATATCTACGCTTTATTTGTTATCCCGAATTGTAACACAGATGCACGTTAAATTAAATTAGTTTAAGTTTTAAAAATGATTAGTCCTGTCGATAAGATGTTAAGTACCTACGGATTGCCCCAAATCCACCCCCCTTGGATTGAAGTCCAATTTTCGACAACTTTATCGAGCAACTGGGTGAAATGGCAAAATATACTGATTACAGTCTGAAGAAACAATGTTGCCAGTTTAAAAACCAAACCTATAAAAAAAAACTATTTATACCATATAAATAGTTTTTTTTATAGGTTTGGTTTTTAAACTGGCAACATTGTTTTTTCAGACTGTCAATTTGACAGTTGACTGTTGATTTGTAATCAGCATGTTTTGCCCTTTTGCCCAGTTACTCGATAAAGTTATAGAAAATTAGACTTCACGATTCCGCTTCATTCGAGCTAGCCGTGACGCTCATATGCCCAAAATCATATTTAAACAATAATGGTATAAAATTATCTATTAAATAAAGCCAATATCATAGACGTCTACATTATTTTAATGTGTATAAGGGGTATACAAATTCAAAATGATAAAAAAAACATTAAAATAATGAATCGTGAAGTCCAATTTTCGACAATTGTTGTCTTTGTGGATGCGTATTATCCACCAGAGTGTACGTGGTGCGAAAACGATCCATGGTCTTCCGAATACTTGCTCGGATGGACGATTATGTCGACCGTAAAACGGATATAGTGCACGATAAGTGCTTCTATACGGTTTATTGTGTTCAGTTTGAGGGTTCAGGTCTCCATTCCGTATACAATAGTAATATGGACCAAATATAGCATCTGACCATCCCCTGTCTCAATATTAAGTTGATTGTATCTTCGTCTTCTTCTTCAAGTGCCCTGTCGGGTCCCCCCAACGTTGCCGATCACCTCGGCGAACCTGTCCCTTTCCTGCGCCGCTCGGAACAGCTCCCTTCACACTTCGGATACCGGTCCACTCCCTCACGTTTCGCAGCCAAGACATTTGTCTCCCACCGGACCCTCGACGTCCCTCAACTTTCCCCTCCAATATCAGTTGGAGAAGGTGGTACTTTTCCCCACGCAGTATATGACCCAGATGTGAAATTTTCCGAACCTTGATAGTTGATAACAGTTTTTCTGTCATCTCTAGCTCGCCTCAGGACTTCGGTATTGGTAACCATGTCTGTCCAGGGAATTCTGAGCATTCGGCGATGGAGCCACATTTCAAATGCTTCCAGTCTGTTCATTGATTTGACTTTCAAGGTCCACGTTTCAGCTCCATACAATAAAACAGACCACACATAGCATTTGATCATTCTTTGGCGGAGTTTCATGTTTATGTTATCATTGCAGAAGAGTGATTTCATTTTATTAAACGTAGCTCTTGCTGCCTCAATTCTGCATTTTATCTCTACATCTGGGTCAAGAGATTGCATTTGCGTTGATTGAATAATCAATTCTAATACAATTGATTTCAATCCTTGGAGTTAGCCTCTTACTTAAAAAAAAAAAACAAGATGAAAATATGAAAAGTCAGAAAAAGCGTCCTGTGTGCATGACTTGAGGAGAGTTTCTCGATAGAGATCCTATTTCATAGCCGGTCTATACTATTTGACCACACCTTCGGTTAATTAACTAATTACACTTATAATTATTTTTGATTTACCTGAACCAACGATGTCCCACGTGAGAGAAAAATGCTCCAGTGCTTCTGAATCCAGGGTTATCTCTTGCGTATTTCATGAAATTGTAAGCCATCAGAAAACTGGATATGCAAAAGAACACTTGTACAAAGTTTATAGTATTGTACAGGAATCGTACAAATTCCATTTGGTGCATCTAAAAAGCGTTCAATGTGTTTTGATAGCATAAATAAATAATAACATTCAATAAAACAGTGTATCATATGTAGGTAGGTAGATGGTTTAACCTATTCGTATCGATAGCTGTCATAACACGTGTAAGGTTTCCTAACCGTTAACATCGGTAGTCGTGATTATATCGACGTTGCAGTACTTCGTAGTGACAACTATTGTAAGAATTTGGAACCACAAATAACTTCAATTCTTACCTACATCTATCGTTTACAGAAATCTGTAAAGATAATAAATTCAATGTGTTTTACTTCGTCATAATTACGGTTTACATACGCGCTGTCGGTAAATCACATCTGTGAAGTATCCCATCGGCCGCCATTATACTATTTCCGTTTGTCCTGCGTCGCGCGCGCATTTGATTTTCGACCTTTTGTTGTATTATTATCTGTTATTTATTTTAAATTGTGATAAATTCTACTCTTTATCATTTAAATATAAGTTTTTAACATAAAAAAATGGTTAGAAATACTTGCACCGTATTGACGGTACGATTCGTATTTGACCAAGCCGCAAGGAAAATGTTAAAAATGAATTTATAATGCATATGAATAGTACTAAGTAGAGAAAATCAAACCCTGGAAATTGACAGGAGAATTGGTTTGGGTTGGGCCGTATATTAGATCATACTTTGAAAAATCCAAAACCCCCATCAACTTTAAATGGAAGATGTTTGACTGCTGCGTCCTATAAGTGTTATCTTATGGGTTTGAAAACATATCATTGTCTCAGAAAAGCGCAAATAAATTACCAATTGTCCAAAGAGCTATGGAAATAACAATGTTGGAAATCAGTATAGTGGACAGGGTAAGAAACACCACTATTAGAGCCAGAACAAGAGTGCCGGACATCATCGGAAGAATGGCAGTGCTAAAATGGCGCTGGGCAGGCCATGTCACTCGCAGCTCTGGCGATAGCCATCGCCTCCTTTGCTGGTGTTCAAGAACTGGAACACGAAACCCAGGACGTCCTCAACCTCGATGAAGGGACGACATTAAAGAGACCAGAAGCAGATGGAGGGGGTCTACGTCCAGCAGTGGACGGATGATGATGAATGAATTATTAATGTGACAGGTAAATAGTTCTTTTATCGCTAGGGGCGTTACAGTCTATATTAGTGTGAACTAATTTTGTTTGATGTGAGTGTTTAATTCTGTGTATTGTACCAGAAGTCACATCGAGTCGATTAAAATGACAGCTGTCAATTGTCAGTAGGCCGTTACGACATTACTGCAATGTTGTTTTCATAAAATGAGTCTGTCTGAGGAATCATGATTATTATCTGGAGACATTCGATGAGCTAAAAAAAAGTTCTGATTCAGCAATGAGTCGACTCTTTCAGCCAGCGGATCATTGAGCTACCGCTCTTTTTTCTGAGTCATCGCTCAATCGCTCACCAAAGTGAGTCGACTCTTTTGAGTTAACTCGTGAGCGGATCGCTCACTCCTAGTTCGAACGTAAAGAAAACTTCTAAAGTCAATTTCAAATTGTATCTAATATTACCATTGGATTGCAACGTACTGATAACTTTAGTTCAAATAAATGTTTTATTACATTTAATCCGTATTATGTTTTATTGTCCAAATGTGCTCCTTAGTCTGTCTAAATATGCTTCTTAGGCGTCCAAATTTGCCCCCTCGTGGGGCACATTTGAACGCAAGGTAGACTTTTTCTAGAATGCCTGCCATTGGCTTAAAACATTGTATATGCATATTTTAATAATAAACTCTACTGGGTTAATTATGTGTACCCTTCAGTATCCATTTAACTCTTACCACTCCTTTGTCGAATTCCAGCCGACATCGCTATATGTACGCTACAACTCAGTTGTCGGCTGGCGGCCGACAAGATAAGACTTGCGCGCGCGGAATATTTTCGCGCGCAAAACTTGACACGTGTCGTTGTTTCTTGTGATTATTCGTTAAAATAAAAACATTTAATTTCACGTTTCAATAAGATTTTGACTGTTTTCCGTTTTTATTTTACTATAAAATAATCCTTGCAAATTCATATGAGCGATTAGAGTACAAGCCCCACTTCATTGCGAAACTGGACAAAGGTTCTAAAGACTGTACTGTGTGCAGTAACTGAAAGACTCCAGGGAGAAGACGGGAAACAGTGTGGTTTTGTGAGACCTGTTCCAGAAAACCTGGTCTCCATCCTGGGGATTGTTTTAAAAAGTACCATACTATGCAAAACTATAAGTAGTCCATAAAGTTTTTTGTAAATTGTTTTTAATTTGAAGAATAAATCATTTCAAGGTATCTTATCAATTAAAATATTTTGACATTATTTAAATTAGAGTTGGCTGACAAACAATATAAAAAAATAATGGATTGGTAAGGGTTAAAGGTTTTTGAAAATCAAATCGTTTTTGTCCAAATCTGCCTCCCTCTTTCCTATCCATCGCCGTTTTATAGTGTTAACAGAGCATGACAATCGAACAGAATAAAGATTTAAAAAGACAGAATGAACACTTACTGTTTCAACACTGTCTGGATTGGCCATATACATGTTATACAATATGACGTAAAAGTGGGTGGACATGATAAATAGCATAAATATTGAGCGGATTCCTTGCAATCCTCGCATCCAATTACCCCCCACTTTGGATCCGGACTTCAGCAGTTGCCAATTATTTCTGACATCAAAAGCTTTTCTTATATTGTATTTCACACCTACAAATACGATATTAAAATATTTTAGCGTAAGTGGTCAAGCAATATCCAGGCTAGAAAACTGTTACGCTAGTTAAGAATTGGTATATCAAGGGTAGAAATAACCATGATATTCAGTAGCGGTACTGCCATAGAAGCCCATTAGCCCGGCTTGCGTAACAAAATTTTGAATTAAAACCTTTTCTGGCTTACAGAGGTTCAGCTCTTGTGCCTATTCCTCTTAAGTCTGATGGGAACATTGTTGGAAGGTGATTTGGTGGGTGGTCTGTTCGTCTCTATTGAGATACAATTAATCCTTATAAAAATAATTTATCCGCAATGGGTAAAATCCAGTATTTGTCTACAAGAATTTGTATACATTCAAAATGTTGTAAAGTATATGTTAATGATGTAAATGGTACAAGAAATAGAGGAAGACTTAGGAAAACGTAGCACGATCAAATAAATCAAATATTGAATGTCCAAAATTCCTACTCACCGTTTTTTTTACTGGCGTTCCTTGTGGGGAATATATAAGCAGCGAAGTGTGCCAATATTACTAGATAAAAAGCCGACGCAAATATGATACTGGGGTAACTGGGAAAAGTGGATCTTTGTTTGCTGCAAACTACAGATGTCACATTTCCTTCGAAGTTGTATTTTTCCTTGACTCTTTTCATCACACATCGTTTTGCAGTTGAAAACAACAATTCTCGATTTGTATGAAGTGAATTACGTACTGTGTCTGACGTTTCACATCGCTTATCGATACATATCCCTCTATGTAGGATATCACGCCGAAAATATTTTAAACTCTCTGAAGAAACGTTCTGAAACAAGAAAATATCAGCACATGTATAATACTCGTACATATTAACCCTTACTACTTAAATGTCGAGTGTGGCTCGACATAGTATAGGCTGTTTTTTAAGACGTTTGGTTTTTAAACTGGCAACATTGTTTTTACAGAATGTTAATTTGACAGTTGACAGTTGATTTGTAGTCAGTACGTTTTGCCATTTCACCAGTTGCTCGATAAAGTTGTCGAAATTTGGACTTCACGATTGCGCTTCATTCGAGCTAGCCGTGGCGCTCATATGACCGTAGAAACAATGTTGCCAGTTTGATAACCAAACCTCTAAAAATATATATAATATAATATATATTTGGAATTCACAGATCGAAGCAAATATCACAAATCAAGAAATAGTTCTAGTGCCAACCTTCACGTACAAAGGCGTGAAGCTATTAGAAGATTGAAATTATTGAGAACTCCTATGTTCTGGAACAAATAGGTCTCAAATAGATCTGCGACAATGCCGACATCAATTGTTCTTTGCATCAGTTCCAGAACCTACCTGCCTTTGATGAAGCCAGTAGGAATAGCAATTCGGACGTTGAATTCAATCTTCTCCGGATTTAGACACTTTTAGTGTCAGTGAGGCAGTGTTCATAAAAAATATCTTACCAATTCTGGAAAGATCCTGCCACCGCCTGGGATCCGATATTCTCTGATGGTGGAGCGAGCTTTCTTTACCTCAGGGAGCGCGGTTATTACCCGTGGCTCTTTCCGACTGAATTCTTGCTAGGTATGCTAAGCTACCAATCATTGGAGAGAAGGAAGAATATCCACTTGGGAGTTCACTTCTTTCAGCTGATTGGCGGCCGTATACAAAACTCGGATGTCCTGAGTGATGTAGATCTATTTGTCCCTGATAATTACCTTCGTCAAAGACAGCACAGATTGTTTTATTTACCGCGCTGCAGAACCAACCTGGCAATGGTTTTGCCTGTGGATAGGGCAATCTTATTGCTTAATCGGGTCGCCTCGGAGGTCGACATATTTCGTGACAGTGTGAGTTGCCTCAGGGATGCAATATCAATGTTATGATTCTTTCTACTTCCTTAATCTTAATGTTAATGTTTTTTTTATGCTTCTCTTATAAATTCTTATTATGTAATTGCAAACGATCTGGAATTATATGTCTGTAATGTTTGTGAATTTTATTCAAATAAATAATTGAAATGAACTGCCTCACTGACGTCAAAATAATTGGGGTCCTTATGAGATGTTATTGATATTGTATTTTGCTTACCGTTTTGTGTCCAAATGACTAAACTAAATGTTTTTTGTTTGTTATGTCTCATTTGTGTATACGAACAATGGAATAAGATATGTTTAATGCTGCTGAAACGAGATCAGAAAAAAGCATGTGATCAATTTGAAGAATGTCTCACCTTCATCCTGTACCAGAGATCTGTGGGATGAGGTTGCGGAGTGGTCAGCTCAATGTCCAGTAGACAGAAGGGGTGGAGTTCCTTCTTATATATACCATTAACCTTCTCGCTGCAGGAACCAAAATCGTCCATGTCGTAGAGTGGCGGAAAGTCACTGAAATCTGATACGCCAATAATGTATTTCCAATGTCAATTCATATTTTAAAAGAGTAGCATTTCCTTCGTCAACAGAGTTACATGAAATGTTAATATCCCAAATTTACACAAATATCTTCTATGAATGAATTAATGTTGTGATGTTAGAAGTCGACCATATTGAGACTCCGTGTAGACAGAGGAAACACGAAAGGGCCATACTACTTGTAAGACTCTCAGACCGGATAAGAAATACTGAAATACGTAGAAGGTCGGGAGTAACAGATGTCGTCGAAAGGGTAGCTAAGCTTAAATGGTCATTTGCGGGACATGTTGCCAGATTGGTAGACGATAGATGGACCAGAAGCGTGATGGAGTGGTAACCCCGTAAAGATAAAAGAAACAGAGGGAGACCCCACACACGATGGGCCGATGACATTCGAAGAATTGCTGGTGATTGGATGCGCAAGGCACAAGACAGGAATACGTGGAGAAGTATGGGGGAGGCCTATGTCCAGTGGACGACAACGGCTGTCTAAGTAAATTAAGTGAGTGGTGTTAGGAGCAATGGGATTATGATATATGGTGTTGAAAATATGGAAACCAGAGGGAAGAATGATGCCTGAAAGACCCTCTAAAGATGGACAGGCAGCTGGGAATCCACATCACAGGAGGCAGCGAATTCTGCAAAAGCAGGTCCTAGAGTTCCTTAACCAGTTAATGAAGAAATAGAAAAAGAAGCTTTAAAAATAATTGGTAACAGGAATTTATTAATGAAAACGAAAATGGCCGTTTACAATGGAGTTCTGGTCCCAACCCTTATGTATGAAAGCGAAGCATGGAAATAGCAGAAAAAGGATGAGAGCAGAATAAATGCGGTAGCGATTCGGACATATGGAGCGCATGGGTGGAGAAAGAATGGTTAAGATAGTATACGTGAATGATGTAAATGGAGTACGAAGTCGAGGTAGACCGAGCAAAACATGGCATGACCAAATTAATCAAATTTTAAAAGTTGGTCATGTTAGAAGTCGGAAGAATCAACGTGCGTGTATGACTCGCTGTATGAATGTGGAGGAACCTAGATACATAGGTGTGTCAGGATAGAGTAGTGTGGCGGTCCATTCTCTGGATAGGTCAGCAGGCTGGATAGGTCGCAGGGGTAGGTCCCTGCGGGTAAATGGCGTGATAGTTTTGTTGTTGTTAGAAAAATAAGATATGGAAACAAGAGCTGACACAGTTAGAAGAAAAAGCCTTCTTCGAAAGTCTAAGATGAGAGTACTGCGAACTATAGCAGGGAGTACTTTCAAAGACAGGGTTAGAAACTCTAAAATTAGAGAGACTTGACAGACCGAACACATCGTGAGATGGGGCTGGAAAACCCGGGTACTGAAGAGACAGTGTCCACAATATACCCGTGGCATGCCGTCTGCCAAGAAGACTGTCAAAAAGATGAAAAGATAGCTGGGTTCCACTTCCTAAGAGGATGACTCCCGTTTAAAAACAAATCAATGATCTAGAATTAGATCAAGAAGAAGAACAGTGTATCCATCCTCTTGAAACGGCGAACTTCATATATTAGATATCATAATCAAATTTATTACCATTTTCATTAATAATATTTTCACAACTTGTGGGTTTAAGCAGTGGTAATGCTAACAATAGAAAACGAACAAACATCTTCATGTTTCAAACAGTAATGCCATAATTTTACAATATAAAGAATGCACTTGATTGAGAATCAGTTAGTTATATAAACCATTAAACTGTTAACAATGGATGTTAACATTGCCACACTAATATATTAACCTACTTACTTACTTTTACAGACTCATGGATTTAAATACGCCATTGCTCCTTTTTTTTTAAAACTAACTAACTAACTTACCATCACGCCGTCTCCCCGGAGGGGTAGGCAGAAATAATGGAACGCCACACTGTTCTGTCCTGACATACGTCTCTCGCTTCCTCTACATTCATACATCTTGTCATGCACGCACGTCGATTTTTCCGACTCCTCACGTGACCGACATTCAATATTTGATTGATTTGATCGTGCCACGTTTTCCTCGGCCTTCCTCTATTTCTAGCTCCGTTCACGCCGTTTACATATACCTTCTTTACCATTCTGTCTTCACTCATTCTTTCCATGTGTCCAAACCATCTTAATGACCCTTTCCTTATTTTGTTCATAACACTTTCATTCGCACCACATTCACTTCTTATAAAGGTGAAAGCGTGGAGTTGGGCGCCCACAGTTGCGTTGGCGCGACGATGTCCGGAGAAGTGCGGGAAGTGCCTGGATGCGGATCGCTCAGGATAGAAGAGAATGGAAAATGCGAGAGGAGGCCTACGTCCAGGAGTGGACGGTCAATACAGGCTGAAGAAGGAGAAGAAGAATTCTCATGACAATAAAATAAAGTTCAAACTACCGGTTGTATACAAATAAACAAATAAAAAAAAAAATGAGAAGAAAGAAATTCTCTTAAGAATTTTTATATAAAATGGTCAATGGAACAAACTAATATTGCGGCGATATATATTGAAAATATATATTTTTAAATAAATTGTTAATATAATTTATGGTAAATAAGTATATCATGTCGAAACAAAAAATCGAAAAAGAAAAGTTAATATTTGTCGTGCTGTATTAAGTAACCGCTTAAAATAAGGAAATTTTACAAATTTTATATTTATGTTATTATAATGTATGAGAATAGTGAATTTAAAAAAATATAATCATATTATAATTTCCGATGGATGTGTCAGGGACAAGGAGTGGCTTTTGTTTAAGAGAAAATAAAGAATAAATACTTTCTAAAAAATATACAGTTGAACCTGGATAATTGGTATTCCAAAGGATCAGGCCTACAATGGTTAATAACCCAGGTTTTCCAATAATCCAGTTTTTCATGTATCTAGGTCCAGATTGTGCTTTGGTTTTTTAACCAGGTTTTGTAACCAGGTTTTGTAACCACAAACATAGAAAATCAATAAAAACAAATCATGGATTGATGCATAAAACAATCAATACAAATTTAATAAAAGTCGAATACAAGGATTAATTGTATCTCAATAGAGACGAAGATGCAAATTGGAAACAGAATATGGTGATCGAGGTGTTTACAGGACTTATGACCTGTCATTGGTTGGGTTTAGCGCACGCTTTATGTAATACAACATTCCCCATTCCACCTTTTCTTATGACCACCATGTCTGACAGTTTTTTGGATGTTGCATATATGTTAATCTGTAGCACCCAACTTTACATGTTAGTTTCAATCTACACACTAGCGCCATCTATGAAGATTGGATTCTTAAGCATTAAGCAGAAGATTTTTTTATTAGCGCAATGTGAAAGGCTACCGCCATTTGGTCCAAGTTATAGCATATAAATTGGAGTGACATCTCCAGGCGTTATCTTGCAATACGATATGCCATTATTATTTAAATATGATTTCGGGCATATGAGCGCCACGGCTAGCTCGAATGAAGCGCAATCGTGAAATCCAATTGTCGTCTTTGTGGATGCGTATTATCCACTAGAGTGTACGTGGTGCGAAAACGATCCACGGTCTTCCGAATAACTTGCTTGTATGGACGATTATGTCGACCATAAAATGGACGTAGTGCACGATAAGTTTGGTGAACCGAACCATGATTTTCAAAATAAATTTGCACAATTTCAAGTCAGTCTATTCATGGTAAAATGGCAAAACGTACTGACTACAAATCAACTGTCAACTGTCAAATTCACAGTTTGTAGAAACAACGTTGCCAGTTTAAAAACCAAACCACAAAAAAAAACACCTATACTCTTTAGATGAAAATTATTTACGAGTCGCAAATGAAAATTATTTCGTAAATAATATTGGTGATTTCATGCTGAAGTATTTAATCACAGCTCAATTCTAATCTAAGATTTTTCACGCCGCCATTGTTAAGTATTTTAGGTTATGAAAAATAGGTTGAAATTTTTATTGATGAGTGTAATTATAATATTTGGGACATTATGATCATGAAGTCGGTCGTGTTAGTATTTTATATTTTAGTATTTTTTTTACTCAATGTGATAAAGTGTGAAATTTATACCGAAGATGGTAAGGACAATTTAATGAGTCAATTATTTATAGTCCGGTCAATTTAGACATTCGAAGGTGCATAAAATCCCAACAAGCTGAAAATCAGTAAGATTGTTCAAAACATAATTATAAATAAAATTTAAAAAATCCCCATCCTTTATGTGAATGGAAATTTTTTTATCCGAGGTCAAAGGTAAAAAAAATGAGTTTTTCGCGATTTTCAGCAAAACGGTAAGTTTTATCAAAAAAGTACTTCAGACAAAAATTAAAGATCATAAAATTATCTATAAAAAATGTATCAATACTTTTTTTCCTACGAGCTACCGTTTCTGAGATATAACGATTCAAAAAGTTGTAAAATTTGTTATCGTCATAATATGCACACGTTTCCACGCCACCTATGAGGTAGTGTACTTACAACTTTTTGAATCGTTATATCTCAGAAACGGTGACTCGTAGGAAAAAAAGTATTGATACATTTTTTATAGATAATTCTATGATCTTTAATTTTTGTTCAAAGTACTTTTTTGATAAAACTTACCGTTTTGCTGAAAATCGCGAAAAACTCATTTATTTGACCTTTGACCTCGGATAAAAAAATTCCATTCACATAAATGATAGGGACTTTTTAAATTTTGTTTATAATTATGTTTTGAACAATTTAACTGATTTTCAGCTTGTTGGGATTTTATGCACCTTCACTCTCATTTTTTGGTCTAAATTGACCGGACTACTAGAGTGGTTCATTACCCCTTAACCCTTAACGTACCGTGTTCAAAACAAAACGCTTGCTCCCATGTGGTAAGTTCAGTTTACCGCTAACTTTATCTAAATATCAAGCATATGACTAGATGAATCAAAATTTAATTTATGTCATCTTGTAGGGAATTTCATTAGGAATAGATCGATATCTATAACATACATGGATTATTTGAAAAACATATCATTATTAAATTTTTTCTGGAACCATGCGATTTCTGATATGTAATGCGTCATAGCATACGGTCGACTAAACATCGTCTGCCGGTCGGGTCGAAACTTGTATGCGCGCCGGGCCGGCGGGGCGAAGATAAAGGCACCTAGGCAAAATGTATAGTACGTTCAAGACAACGAGTACGTATTAATATTTGTCCCTTTTGGTAAAGTGTTAATATTTTCACAGTTCTGATATTATTAACTTACGTGCTGCGTTTTCATCCAGTCGGTATTATTACGTACCTATTGAAAAGGTCAAAGATATAATTTATAATATGTTCAAAACAGCGAGTAAGTATTTGTCACTTTTGATAAAGTTGTAAATATTAGCAAAACAAATTCTACCTTAACACGAATGAAGGTGAGGGCAGTCTTAGAAAATATTTTTTTTTGGGATGAAGGAAGTAATTTTTTGCTTTTTTTTTTATTACGAAATATTGAAAACACTTCAATGGAGGATTACAATTTTTTTTATAATATTAGGGTCCATAGGTTTTAAGAAAATCAACTTTAAATTGGCAGTGGAAACTCAATTTACCACATGGCAACGCGACGGTTAACATCGATTTGGCTCGCGCTCGATATCCCACTATTTATTACGTAAATAGATATTATGTTAAACATTATTAGAACTCATTACATAGAATTATTTAAAATTAGTGAAAAATTATACATTAAACTACGTAAAACTAAACAATATGAAGGTTGTATATTAAAATTCAAATAAAAAATGTAATAGGCTTAAAATATTAACTAACTAACTAACCATTACGTCGTTTCCTTGAAAGGGGAGACAGAAATAATATACTGACATACTTTTCCTTCGCGAGCTGACACTGTGCGAACCAAGGGACTACTAAGAACATCGGAGATGAAGGTCCTAAGATCAATTACTGGAAAAACCCTCCGAGATCGTGTCCGCAACGCAGACATAAGAAAAACCTGCGAAATAGAGGATATCGTTCAGTGGAGTAGATCCAGAAGAAGATACTGGAGGGACCATGTAGCCCGAATGGATGGTGACAGACTCGCATATACAGCCGCCTATGAAATCCCTTCCGGACACCGCCCACCTGGAAGACCGCCTAAGAGATGGAGGGACAGCTGGATCTCATCATCCGACGAGATATGATTTCTGTGTCACAGATCGTCAGACCTATTAAAAGAAGAAGAAGAAGAAGACTTTTCCTTCCTGACACACTTCTCTCATTTCCTCAACATTCATACACCGTGTCATGCACGTACTTCGATTTCTCCGACTCCTCACGTGACCGACAATCCGTCGACCTTCGTGGCAGAGTGGTAAGAACTCAGTCTTCCATACCGAAGGTCCCGGGTTCGATTCCCGGCGATGGCAGTGTGATTGTCACACTGTCTTTGGTCTGGTGTAGAATTCTCGTGACAATAAAATGGCGAAAGATTGGCTACCTATCACATATCATAAGAATCAATATAATAGCTAAAATAAATTGTATACAGTAATTGGGTTCAAATGACCTGTTGTATACAAGAAGAAAAAATGTTTATATTTGATTTATTTGATCGAGACACGTTTTCCTCGAACTTCTTCTATTTTTTAGTTTCATTCAAATCGTAAACGTATGCTTTTTATTTATTCATTATTTCCATGTGTTCAAACCATATTAATGATCCTTTCATTATTTTGTCAATTCGCACAGCATTCACTTCTTATATTTTCATTTGACAGTCTATCATACACAGACGGGAGAATAATGGTTTAAAATGTCGAATACAAGCAGTGTGAGTGATAAGAGAAACCGTAGAAGACCAAGGAAATCATGGAATGACCAAATTAATCAAATACTAAAAGGCGGCCACATTCAAAATCGGGAAAATATACGAGCATGCATGTTAAAATGTAGATGTATTAGGTCCTTACATATGAAATTGGCGTTTTGCCGTACTGGCAACTTTGATCTCAAATATCTTCTCTTTGGTTAAGAATTCCAAATTCAAATTTATACAGCTATTAACTCAAGTATTTGTGTTTCGAAAATTATAATTCATTTGTTTTTTCCTCAATTGTTTTTTTTCTTTGCGTCACTCAGTTTACAAAATGGAAAACTTGAAATATCGCGTTATTTACGAGTACGAGTTCCACCGTGGCACCAGTGCTGCAGAAACAGCTCGAAAGATTAATGATGTCTATTGCGACGGTGCCGCAAAAGAAAACACAGTGCGTTTTTGGTTCCAACGTTTTCGTTCTGGAAATTTCGACCTGCAGAACAAGCCCCGTGGACGGCCGGAGACCAAAGTTGATAATGAAGAATTGAAGGCTATTGTGGAAGCGGATCCATCGCAAACCACGTCCGAGTTAGCTGCAGGCTGCGGTGTTAGTGATAAAACTGTTTTAATCCACTTGAAGCAAATTGGGAAGGTGAAAAAGCTTGAAAGGTGGGTACCTCACGAATTGAGTGAAGCAAATCAACAAACGCGCGTTGACTGCTGCGTTGCATTACTCAACCGGCACAATAATGACGGGATTTTGAATCGAATCATTACCTGTGATGAAAAGTGGATCCTGTATGATAATCGGAAGCGCTCATCGCAATGACTGAACCCTGCCGAACCAGCCAAACCATGCCCCAAGCGAAAATTGACTCCAAAAAAGTTACTTGTGAGCGTTTGGTGGACTAGTGCTGGTGTCGTTCACTACAGCTTTCTTAAATCTGGCCAGACGATTACGGCAGATGTCTATTGTCAGCAACTGCAAACCATGATGGAAAAGCTAGCTGGTAAACAACCGAGGCTGGTTAATCGCTCTAGGCCACTGCTGCTTCATGATAACGCTAGACCACACACTGCACAACGGACGGCTACCAAATTAGAAGAGCTTCAATTGGAATGTCTAAGACATCCACCGTACTCTCCGGACCTTGCCCCAACAGATTACTATTTTTTTCGAAATTTAGATAACTTCTTGCAAGGGAAAAAATTCAACTCTGATGGGGCAGTCCAAACCGACTTCAAAGATTTTATTGATTCCAGTCCGAATGGTTTTTTTAGTAAAGGGATCGATGAACTACCTATGAGATGGCAAAAGTGCATAGATAGCAATGGTACATACTTTGATTAAATAAATATATTATATTAAAAAAAAATCAACTTTATGTTCCTCCCATACAAAACGCCAATTTCATATGTAAGGACCTAATATTAAGGAAGATAGAAATGTACGTCAGGACAGAGAAGTAAGGCGGTTCATCCTCTGTGAGTTAGTAATTTAGTTATTACAAATCAAATTTAAATTATTACGATTTTACATTTATAGGGTCTTTCAATAGGGACGCTCCATTTCTAATCGCTCGTGCAAACTGTCCATCATGGTGTGCGCTGTGTGCTACGTAACGCCGTCCTGTTGGAACCATATGTTGTCAGTATCCATATCATCCAGTTTAAGCCACAAGAGTCTCAAATTTATACATTAAACGACGTATTGTGGACTCTGCAAGACGGCCATGAATTGGTGAACAGAGCACTGATTTTAATTATAAATTTGCACAATTTCAACGCATTGTTGAAGCGTGTAGCGTTTAACAGTAAAATGTCAAGACTAAATAAGTATTCTTGGTAAATTTGACAGTTATCGCTTTACTAAAATGGTTGCTATAGGCTGTTAAAATTCAAGCGTACCTATTGAAAAAGCCTTTGATCACCAGGATACACCGCTTGCAGCAAAGCCACGGCGGCCATTTGGCCAAAATTATATTTGATACATTATGTCATTGAATTTACTTTGAAATTAAATAAAAAAATTGGCGATATTATTTAGACAAGTTGTTTTATTTTATTTCAAAGTTCGAGCGCTCTTAATGAAAAAAAATAATAGATCATTTTTCGTAAAAAAACAAAAAAGCAAGATCACGTAATAACTTACTATTTAGCCATCACACCGTCTCCCTAGAAGGGTAGACAGAAAGAACAGATTGCCTCATTGTTCTGTCCTGACATACTTCTCTTGATTCCTCAACATTCATACATCCTGATGAAGCTTGGGTCCAAGCGAAACTAGTTGGCATCAATTATAATAACCATACCGTGGTTAAATACAAAGTGTTTTATTATTTGATATCTATGAGTTTAATCATATATTTCTTGTTTGATGTGATTTTGTTTTGTTACGCGAAAAAAATATAACTTTTTTACGTGCGTACATAAGTATGCACACGTTTTTTTTTTTATTCAAATTTTGATTGACGCTTTCCCACTCAGAATTAAGAGGTTTCCCGCCACTGTTCCACGTGGAAGACTTTACGTCATGCGCCGGGAAAGGTGCAGGCGAATATGGTGACAAAAGATATCTCTACTGCCTTCTGGACATCAATCTGGTCGCCTCGCAGCCTCATCAAGCGGACCTCTGGAACAGAATAAAGGTCTGACTCTTTATCATACATTATTCATAATTGTCTGTTTTACGCGGACGATGCCGTTCTCTTTGCAGATAGTGCGGACGAATTCTAAGTCTTAGTGTCAAGAATATATGAGGTATGCAAGTCAAATGATTTTATGATGAATGTCGGAAAGTCAAAGGTGATGGTTTTTGAAAGGGCGACCAAATGACAGTTTGTAACATAAGCGTGAACGAAGAGAATTTGAAACTGATATAAGAAAGGAATGTAGAGCGGAATAAGGTATTATGAACAAAATTATGAAAGGATCGTTGCGTTGGTTCGGACATATGGAGCGCATTGATGGAGAAATAATGGTAAAGAATGATGTTATTGGAGTACGGAGTCGAGGCAGACTGAGGAAAGCTTAGCATGACAAAATTAATCACATTTTAAAGGTTGGTCATGTTAGAAGTCGGAAGAATCAACGTGCGTGTATGACTCGCTGTATGAATGTAGAGGAAGCTAGAGAGGTGTGCCAGGATAGAGAAGTGTGCCGGCCCATTCTCTCTACCTACCCCTACGGGGAAACGGCGTGATTTTTATTGTTGTTGTTGTTATTCATAATTAATTAAATAGTCCATTGTTTTGGCTGAAACACTATGATACTTCAACATTATTAACTGTTAAATTTACAACACTTATAATATCACAATATTTATTATTATACATTTTTTGAGAATCTCACGACAGCTGTTTCTCCAACCAATGTTGGCATCATCAGGTGTTACAAACAACTAAATATTCAAATTGAAAGACTTACTATTTATAGGGCATATGTTATTATTGGTCTTACGCATGCTTTATAGATTCTCATCTTACTCTTAATGGCCATGTCTTTGTTTTACCATATTGTGGATTTTTACCATATTGTGGTCTTTGTTTTACCATATTGTGGACTTACTATTTATAGGGCAATTGAAAGACTTACTCATTAGTGTGATTACTCATAGTTAAAATTAAGTATGCGAAATCTGTTGACAATTGTACAAAAACAATTATAACAAAGGTGGGAAAAAACAGTCATTAGAAAGGACAATTATACATAATAGAAATTGAAAAGTATTGTCACAGCTAATATTAATCAGGTGAAGAAACTACAAATAATATTATAAGCGAACAAAATAAAGGTGAAAAAAAGCAGTAATTAGAAAGAACAGTTATATAATAATATCAACCCATAGAACAGGTCAGGACCTTCAAGTATCTAGGCATAGACCTGATGGGAGGAGCTGATCCACAAGAAGAAATACAAGCCCAAGTAAACAAGGCAGCTGCAATCTCTGGCGCTCTAAAATCCACAATATAGTAAAACAAAGACATGGCCATTGAGAGTAAGATGAGAATCTATAAAGCATGCGTAAGACCAATAATAACATATGGCATCGAAGCAAGGGCAGACACAGTAAGGATCAAACGAGTTTTAAGGACTTCCAAAATGAAGACACTGAGGACGATAGCAGGCATGACACTGAGAGATCGCGTGAGGAACACCAGAATAAGAGGTTGAGGATATTATAAGATGGAGCAGACAGCAAGGGACAAGTACGGTCATATTCAAAGAATGGACACCACCAGACTCCCTTATATTGCATTGCATAATCAGCCTCATGGGACTCGTCCTCATGGAAGACCTCCTAAAAGATGGAAGGGCAGCTGGGAGTCTACCTCACAGGAGGAGCAACACTCTGGAGAACAGACCACATAGGTCTACAACAAGGTAGAAGAAGAAGAAAAATAGTTGTATAATACACGAGTCCATTGCGACTGGCAGGTGTATTCAAAGTGTAATGCGGGGTAGTACGGATCTTCAGATGTAAGGGGAGATACGCTTCGAAAAACGGGTATCGGAGTAGTTGATAAAATCAAATCTAGGACGCAATCTTTAGAATATCGAAACAAAGCTAACAGACTTTTAAATCTAGGCTACGTTACAATGCAAGTGATTAGCGCATGCTTAAACACAGAATTCGACATCTGCGCCATCTATGGTGAACAAACATAACTTTGAATTATTCTCAGAAGGTCAATTATTCACAAACTTCCCAGAAGGTTTTAATGGTCACCTACCGGGTCCAATTGTTAATTTAACAATTTCAAGGACTTTGAATGAGTCCTTGTATTATACTAAATTCAAAGAGCAAATTATTGAAATAAAAAGTTTATGTATACAAAATTCAAAGTGCACAATGTGAAAAAATAAAAAATGTACAATGGTGTTCTTGTACCGACCCTTATGTATGGAAGCGAAGAAAGGAACTGGCAAAAGAAGGATGAAAGTAGAATAAATGCAGTAGAAATGAGATCTCTTATATGAATGTGTCGATAATCTGTGTACGATAGTGTCGAATGAAAATATAAGAAGTGAAGCCGTGCAATGACGGTGTTATGAACAAAATAATGAAAGGAAAATGTGGCACGATCAAATAAATCAAATATTGAATGTCGGCCACGTGAGGAGTCAGAATATCAATGCGCGTGCATAACATGATGCATGAATGTCGAGGAAGCGAGAGAAATATGTCAGGAAAGAAAAGTGTGGCAGTCCATTCTTTCTGCCTACCCCTTTGGAGAGATGGCGTGATGGTTAGTTAGTTAGTAAGTTAGTTAAGTTCATACTATCATACCCAAAGTGCATATACATTGTAAATAATCCTTTATTTAATATAACTCGAATATTCAATTCATTATTGTGATTTGTTATTTTCAGAATGTCACCTCAAATACCCTAAAATATTTCCGTCGCGATGTTCTCCACCGTGGTATATGTGTGGACGAGAGTTGCGGTATATCTGATGATCACCTCGCATTGCTGCATCCTGATGAGGAGAAATTAAAGGCAGCGGCAGGGCAATGCGCTCTGAGGAGGGTCGAAGAAGAGCTCGGCTTCTACGGGACAGTGTCTGAAGTACATTGTAACAAACCATACACCCCACCGAGTACGGCCGCCATTTTGTATGCGGCTATTTGGTTTATAATAATATTTGCTACGATTGTGGCAAACGTTTTTCCTTCCAAAGGCAAAAACAAGAAAAATGGTAAATCTTTTATGCAATCTTCTTCTTATTCCTCTTTTTAGTCAATTTTACTCCACTACTGCATTCGGGAACCTGGGCAACATCTTCAAGACAGACATGTCACAAAATTTAAAAACAAAAGTGGTGAACAAGTGTGTGTTACCTGTGATGACCTATGGATGTGAGACATGGACGTTAACTAAAGAAGCAATGCACAAAATCAAAGCTGCACAGCGGACCATGGAAAGATCCATGTTGGGTATCTCGCTTAGAGAACATATACCTAACGTGGAGATTAGAAGACGCACCAGGGTCTCCGATGTAGGGATACACATTGCGAGGATGAAGTGGCAGTTGGTTGGTCATGGGTGTTGACGGGATGATGGAAGATAGAGCCAGAAGGTTACTGAATTGAGGCCAAGGTTGGGGCGGAGAAGTATCGGGAGACAGCCAACCAAGTGTAGCGATGATATTGATATTGAGCGGACGGTGGAAAAGGCCTGGAGAACACTGGTGAGAGACCGAGAAAGATGTAGTGGGGTTGGAGAGGCTTACGTCCAGCAGTGGATGAAGACAAGCTGACGAAAACTGGATATATGCCTCTTTTGGGCTATCTGTTGCCACCTACAACCCGCAAGTTGGATAACATCATAGTCCATCTTTTCTGTGGTCTTCCTATTCTTCTTCTGTTGTTCCAAGGTCTCCGCTTCAGGATTATAGGTGACCAACTGAGCTCATCCCATCTTCCCACATGCCATATGGATTTTCTAATGCATTTTCTTTAACAATGTATGATAGAATATCTAATGATGAAGTACGAAAGGAATGTAAGGCAAATGAATGCGTGATAAATATAATTAAGAAAGGGTCACTAAGATGGTTTTGACATATGATGATGATGATTTGTATAACGCCATTTTTGTGAAAGCTTCTCTTAAAAATAAATGTTTAAAGAGAGCTTCAGAACACTGCTTCATCGTCTTGATTGCGGATATTGTAGGGCAGCCTGTTCCCGCTGTCGGTCCCGCGATGCCAAAAGCGCGATCCGCGAAGATTGAAGCTCTTTGGCGCCGCGGGACAAAGAAGTTTGTGTGTTGCTTCTTCCTTCGAGGTTTGTAGAGTTGACTGCCGAGGGGTCAGATCGATTAGCTTGCAAAGTTCTGTGAAGTAGTGGGGGCTTGTCAATGTAAGGCTTTGTGAACAACATACGGAACGAATAGATGAGAGAAGAATAGTTTAAATGATTTATATAAGTAGTATGAAAGGAAACAGAAGTCGAGGAAGGCCAAAGAAGACATGGTATAACCAAATTAATCATATACTGAAAGACGGGCGTGTTTGAAGTAGGAACAATCGACAAGCGTGCATGTCATGATGTGTAAATGTAGAAGAGGCACGAGAGTTATATCAGAATATAACTATGTGGCGATCCATTCTCTCTACCTACCCCTCCAGAGAAACGGCATGATGGTTAGTTAGTTAGTTTTTTTTCCTTATTTTTTCAGGTGTAATGTATAGACTGATGTTCGCTTTTAATATAAAAAATAATTGGAACAATATTACGGAGGAACGTAAACCAGGGTCGCAGTGGATGCTAGGAATTCAGGGAATACGGTCGATTTACGCATTATCTATAATCACTTCTCATTTCTACATCACTCTGCTAAACCTTTATTTATCCAACCCAGAATTCACCGAAAAGGTAAGTGACATATTATTATTTCTATGTGTATAATTTCAGTCTATAGTTTTATCCTAAAATTATTTAGGATTGAGCGCGTTTCTCAACATGGAACCCGCACACTTTTTCTTCTTTTCTAAGTGCCGTCTCCTCTGTGAAGGTTGGCAATCATCAACTAATCCAATCAATCCAGAATAAGTATTCCACCTACTATTCCACTCCACCTAAGTATTCCACTCCACCTAAGTAGGTGGACGCCTTGAACAAAGAAAAGGAGCGGCGGAAGGCCATTTCAAAGATGGACTGACGATATTGTCCGAATAGCTGGAATTACCTGGATGTGGAAGCGACGAGTGGAAGAAAATCGAAAAGGCTTAATCGGTTCGGTGATGACATAACCTTTTTCTCAATCTAAAGATTGGTCTGCAGCAAGGCGATGCATCTCCTCTTCCACTCCGCTCGGTCCTCAGCTACTCTCTTCAACCTCACATAAGTGGTGCAGCCCATATCTAGGCAAATCTGGTATAGGTACTTCTGGCGAGGTTGTCCTCTGCCAATCGATCCCTCAACCTTTCCCTCCAATACATCATGCAGGAGACATTTGTGTCGCAACACATGACCAATCCATCTCGCGCGCCTCTCTGCTATGGTGTTCAACATGTGCCTATTCTCTTCAACTCTGCTGAGAACCTCCTCATTTGTAACGTGGTCCCTCCATGAAACTGAGCAATATGCCGGTAGGTCCACATTTCAAACGCCTCCAGCCTTTCACGCTCTCTTTCGCCCAGGCACCAAATCTCGCAGCCGTATAGTAAAACACTCCACACCAATGTTTTAATTAGTAGTTTTCGGAGGTATAGGTCTATGTTATTGGACTCGAATATTTTAGCTTTCTTATTGAGGGCAAGTATAGCCTGGAGGACACGAATGATGAAGGGAAAACTTTTGCCTAAGAGATTATTTTTAGAACAAAAAATATTGTATACTCACAAGTATGTGTTATGAAAATTGAAAATATCACTAAGATCTGTCAATCGGTTGCCGAGTCCATTGAGTTCAAAGAATAGGAAAATAAGAGGACCCTTCATTTGTATATATTTATGTATAAATAGAGAAATTTGACTTGTTTTACTATATATTTTGCCAAATTCTATTTTCCAGATGCATGAGTTGAGCATCATACGGTTAATATATGCCGGTGTTTGTTTTATACAAGTATTGTTTTGCATATCGAGTTTCCTGATGTCGTTTAGTTTTCTGAAGTATGCTGAAAGTAACCCAAACTTTACAATTATCGGCGCATTCTTCAAGTTCTTCAACAGCCGCGTACGCAGGTTTGTAATATATCTATAATTAAGTCACATAATTACAGCAAGTCTTGGTGTCGAGAATGTATGATGCATGCAAGTCAAAAGTATTAATGATGAATGTCGGAAAGTCAATGGTGATATATAGATGGTTTTTGAAAGGGAATAGCAAATAACAGTTTGTAACATAAGTGTGAACGAAGAGAACTTAGAGCAGGTGAGTAAATTTGTGTATTATAGTGCAGTAGTCAGTGAGGCAGTACTTCCAGAGTTGATTATATATTTTTTACAAACACTGCCTCACTTTCGCTAAAACTGTCAACAAATCCGTGACGTTCAAATTCAACCTACGAATTGTGCATCCTACTGGCGAGATGGCGAGATAGTTGACAGTCCACATCACGGGAGGACAGAGATGCAATCAACAACTTATCTATAAGGAGAAAACTTTAAAAATATGAGTATAATTCACTTTCATCAAATATTCTAAATGAACTTTTTTGTAACTGTTACAGATTGATGCCGGTGTACGCTCTGGTGGTGGGATTTACAACTCTGTGGTTAGGCAGATCCATCTCCACGTCTGCAATGTCCATTCTTATCCAGAGAGAGGTGGATACATGTGCCCAGTACTGGTGGGCCAACCTGCTCTTCGTCAACTCCATCTCGGGCACCCTCCATTGCGTGCCTCAGTCTTGGTAATATATTTCACAATACAATAGAACGTCGTTTATCACTTAACCGGAATGTCAATTATCCAGACAAGCCGAGATGATGAAGCGAAAAAAAAATTAGGAAATCTTGTTGATTCGAAATTAATTTGATTCATATCATGAGAGCTCCATGAAATTTGATAATGTCATTGTCATAATACATGTCATTCCGATAAAATATAATAAAATTTTTAGAAAACAGATACAGTAAAACATCGTTTATCCGAAACGTCAATTATCCGGACAAGTGAATGTGTATGATAGAGTGCCGAATGAAAATATAAGAAGTGAATGCGGTGCGAATGATGGTGTTATGAACAAAATAATGAAAGGATGATTTAGATGGTTTGGACATATGAAGAGAATGAATGAAGAAAGAATGTTAAAAAAATTATTTGTTAACGATGTAAACGGAACCAGAAATAGAGGAAGACCGAGGAAAACGTGACACAATCAAGTAAATCAAATATTGAATGTCGGCCATGTGAGGAGTCAGAGAAATCGATGCGCGTGCATGACACGATGCATGAATGTTGAGGAAGCGAGAGAAATATGTCAGGAAAGAAAAGTGTGGCAGTCCATTCTTTCGGCCTACCCCTTCGAAGAGACGGCGTGATGGTTAGTTAGTTAGTTTTTTTAGTTAGCACAGATGAAAATCTCTGATAATTTTTCCAGTACTGTAGAGAAATGTAAGTCTTTTTACGTACATGTACTACATACATATTTGTTTTTGCTGTAAAATTTGTAATTTCATAATCAATAATCGACCTTCGTGGCCGAGTGGTAAGTGCATTGACTGCCACCCCGAAGGTTCCGGGTTCGATTCCTGGCGAGGGCAGTGTGATTGTCACACTGTCTTTGGTCTGGTGTAGAATTCACGTGGAAATAAAATGACGATAGATTAGATAAGTACCTACCACATGTCACAAGAATCACTATGATAGCTATAATACCCTTTACATCGATTTGGCTCATGCTGTCATGATGTATAGAGCGATTCAACAAAATAATAATAATAATAATAATAAATGAGCCGAGGAAAAAAAATCGATTTACATCCTGTTTTGCTAAAATAATTAGCACTTGTTTGATTATCTGGAAAAATCGGCATCCGGAACACCTCCGGTCCCAAATAGTCCGGATAAACGACGTTCCACTGTACTTGAATGTTACTAACTATCTAACCATCACGCCATTTCTCCGGAGGGGTAGGTAGAGAGGATGGATCGCCACAATGCTCTGTCCTGGCATACCTCTCGGGCTTCCCCTACATTCATACATCTTACCATGCACGCACGTCGATTATTCCGACTTTGAATGTGGCCGCCTTTTAGTAATTGATTAATTTGGTCATGCCATGTTTTCCTCGGTCGTCCTCGGCTTCTTTTTCCACTCACGTTGCTTGTGTACAACTTTTTAACCATTCTTCTCTCAACCATTCGTTCCATATGTCCAAACCATCTAAAGGATTTTTTAATTTTATCCATGATGCAGTCATCTGCCTTACATTTCTCTCTTATTTCATCGTTCGGTATTCTATCACACAACGTTTTCCCGCACATTCTTCTTAGTGATCTCATTTCTACGGCGTTTATCCTGCTTTCATCCTTCTTTTGCCAGCTCCAAGCTTCACTTCCATACATGAGGGTTGGCACTAGAACTCCGTTGTGTACTGCCATTTTTGGTTCTGTGGATATATTTAAATTTGCAGTAATGACTTTGAGTGCGCCATTTATTTTATTCCCAGCACCAACCCTTCTTTCGATGGCTTTCTCTATTTTTCCGTTTTTTGTAAACATGCTTCACAGATACGTAAATTTGGTAACTTGCTCCAATTTCTCGCCCCAAATCGTCGTACATTCTTCTTTCTCGAAAACCATCACTTTAAATTTAGACACATTCATCACCAGGTCACTCTTTTTGCATGCTTCATACATCCTTGACACTAAGACTTGCAAATTTTCTCTGCTGTCAGCGATTTGTGAATATACAGGTAGACAAGGAATATACAGGTAGACTTGAATGTTACGATGTGTGAATATACAGGTAGACAAGGCGCAAGAGTTATATCAGGACAAAACGGTGTGGGCGTCCATCCTCTCTGCCTTCCCCTCCGGAAAGGGGGTGATGGTTAGTAATTAGTTAGTTAAATTGTAAATGAAACACTTGTTTTTCACCACATGAGTTTTATATTTTACACGACTAGTTTCGGAAGCTACAGATGCTTCCATCTACAGGTTTAAATATAAACTTATATTTATTTATAACGTTTATATTTAAACCTGTAGATGGAAGCATCTGTAGCTTTCGAAACTAGTCGTGTAAAATATAAAACTCATGTGGTGAAAAACAAGTGTTTCATTTACAATTTAATCATGTCCTACCACAAGTGAATGCCGAAACAATAAATAACATAATTAATTAGTTAGTTTTAAGTAACTTTATTCTCTCTTTTAGAACAAAACTAAAATAATTTGTTTCTAACTGTAAATTTTTTATACATTTTGGCATTTGATGCGACACTCGCACTAAGAATTTCTTCTATATTCTGCATCACTTTGTGTTGTGGATTCACATTTGAATAACTTTTTGAATAACATCACAACACATTTTTGTACGTAGTATCAATTATTGAAATACTCTTAACATATTTGGAAAAAAACTTTACTTTAAATCAAATAGTTTTGTTGCAGGTTCTTGGCTGTAGATATGCAACTGTATTGCACGGGACTGGTGATTCTAATGGCTGTCTGCAAGTATCCAAGATTTACCAAACTGATATTTGGAGGAATGTTATTTGTTGGGGTGGTGTTGCCAGGAGTTATATCGTACATTCATTCCATTCCACCCGTAATAATAGTCAAACCAGAGTAAGTACTTGTATACAGGTATACAATATTACAGAATACTTAATATTAATGAAAACGTCTGTCTTCTAGGAGTTTTATTATATATACTCCATATCATACACTCCATATTAAAAAAATCAAATGTATTTTAGATGGAATGACATGTTTCGCCCTTCTTAGGCATTATTAAATGTAATCATCAAACAAAACATTGTTTTTTACTACTTGTTGGAAGGTGACTTGGTGGTTTGTTGGTTTATGCGGGGGCATGATTACTTAGATTTGGGGGGTTTGATTCAAAATTTATTACGCAAGCCGGGCTTCTGGGCTTCTATGGGAGTACCGCCACTGGATAGAGTAGTGTGGAGGTCCATTATCTCTGCCTAAACAAATGTATGGTTTGTTGTGTTGTGCCTTAATAATGTTGAGTCACCATCGAACTAGAATAAGACAATTGTCGTTGATCTAAAATATGAATGAATGAACAAGTATAGATGTATTTTGTGCTGCTGAGAAACTTGATTGTCAGGGTCTGTCGCGACACAAAAATAAGAATTGTGTTTCTCCTATACAGCAATGTTTAAATTTTCTTCTTCTTCCTTATTGTAGACCTATGTGGTCTGTTCTCCAGAGTGTTGTTCCTCCTGTGAGGTAGATTCCCAGCTGTCCTTCCATCTTTTAGGAGGTATTCCACAAGGACGAATCCCATGAGGTTGATTATGCAATGCAACAAAGGGGAGTCTGGTGGTGTCCATTCTTTGAACATGACCGTACCAGTCCCATTTTCGCTGTCTGCTCCATCTTATAATATCCTCAACCTCACATATCTCTCTTATTCTGGTGTTCCTCACGCGATCCCTCAGTGTCTTCATTTCGGAAGTCCTCAAAACTTGTTTGTTCCTTACTCTGTCTGCCCTTGCTTCGACGCCATATGTTATTATTGGTCTTACGCATGCTTTATAGATTCTCATCTTACTCTTAATGGCCAAGTCTTTGTTTTTCCATATTGTGGATTTTAGAGCCCCAGAGATTGCAGCTGCTTTGTTTACTTGGGCTTGTATTCCTTCCCGCAGATCAGCTCCCCCCACCAGGTCTATGCCTAGATACTTGAAGGTCCTGACCTGTTCTATGGGTTGATTTTCTATAACCAGGTTTGAATTTTATACAATTTTAATAATTTACAGAAACTTCAGAAATATTTTTCAAGATAATGTCACATTCATGAAAACGTATATTAAATACCAGGGAAATTTGGGAGCAGCTATGGTTGGAATCATTCTTGGATACATTCAATACAAAACTCATAAGAAACATATCAGCTTTTTAAAGAGTAAGGTAAATATGTTTTAATTTTTATTATAATACACTAAACCTTTTGGGTACGAAAATTGATTTATCAAATTTCTACAAAAAGTGTCAAATAAAATATTTTTATGATAATTTATTATATACAACAACAACAACAAACCATCACGCCGTTTCTCCGCAGGGGTAGGCAGAGAGAATGGACCGCCACACTACTCTATCCTGGCACACCTCTCTAGCTTCCTCCACATTCATACATCGAGTCATACACGCACGTCGATTCTTCCGGTTTCTTACATGACCAACTTTTAATATTTGATTAATTTGGTCATGCCATGTTTTCCTCAGTTTACCTTGACTCCTTACTCCATCTGCATTGTTAACGTATACTTTTTTAACCATTCTTTCTTCACCCATGCGCTCCATATGTCCGAACCAACGCATCGAACCTTTCATAATTTTGTTCATAATACCTTATTTCGCTCTACATTCCTTCCTAATATCAGCATTTGAGATTCTGTTGTACATCGTTCTACCACACATACGTCTTAGGGACCTCATCTCTACCGCATTTATTCTGCTCTCATCCTTCTTCTGCCAGTTCCATGCTTCGCTTTCATACATAAGGGTTGTATGGAAGCGAAGAGTGTATGTAATTTATTATATTATACATGTAAACACATCTAATAAACTAACTAACCATCACGCCGTTTCTCCTTAGGGGTAGGCGGAGAGGATGGATCACCACATTGTTCTATCCTGACATAACTCTCATGCCTCTTCTACATTCACACATCGTGACATGCATGCTCATCGATTGTTCCTACTTCGAACATGGCTGTCTTTTAGTAATTGATTAATTTGGTCATGTCATGTCTTCCTTGGCCTTCCTCAACTTCGTTTTCCATTCACACTACTTGTAAATATCTTTTTAACCATTCTTCCCTCATCCATTCGTTCCATCTTAGTGACCCTTTCTTGATTTTATTTATCACGCATTCATCAACCTTACATTCCTCTCATCAACCTTACATACCTTACATTCTTCTTAGTGACCTAATTGACCTCTACGGCATTTATCCTATTTTCATCATTCTCTGCCAACTCCAAGCTTCACTTCCATACATATAGGTCGGAATAGAACTCCATTGTGCACTGCCATCTTTGCTTCAGTCGATATATTACTATTTGCGGTAATGACTTTGACTGCACCATTTATTTTGTTTCCAGCTGCAATCCTTCTTCCGATATCTTTCTCCATTTTTCCATCTCTTGTAAACATGCTTCCCACATGTATATACATATGTATTTTTTATTATATAATTATAATTGGAGAAAAAAATATTAGAACTTTTTCTTCCATTTAAAAGAATCTTTGATAAATATTTATTTTTGATGAAGTGTCATGTTAATATGTTATTGTAGACATATAGGGTGTTTTTTAGAGGTATACAATACATATTCAAATGAAAAAGAAACACATTAAAATAAGGTTAATGTCTATGATATTGGCTTTATTTAATAGATAATTTTATGCCATTATTGTTTAAATATGATTTCGGGCATATGAGCGCTATGGCTAGCTCGAATGAAGCGCAATTGTGAAGTCCAAATTTCGACAATTGTCCTCTTTGTGGATGCGTATTATCCACTAGAGTGTACGTGGTGTGAAAACGATCCATGGTCTTCGGAATAACTTGCTCGGATGGACGATTATGTCGACCATAAAATGGACGTAGTGCACGATAAGTTTGGCGAACCAAACCATGATTTAAAAAAAAATCTGCACAATTTGCAAGCGCTGTTCTGACGTCAGTCTATTCATGGTGAAATGGCAAAACGTACTGACTACAAATCAACTGTCAACTGTCAAATTGAAAGTCTGTAGAAACAATGTTGCCAGTTTAAAAACCAAACCTCTAAAAAAAACATCCTAAATAATTTGAAATAAAAATAAAAAGTATTTGGACAAACATAAACTTTCAAAAGGGATGCTCCATTTTGAATCGCTCATGCAGAATGTCCATCGTGGCATGCGCTGTGTGCTAAGTAGTGCGTCCTGTTGAAACCATATGTTGTTGGTATCCATATCATCCAGTTTAAGCCACAAGAGCCTTAAATTTATGCATTAAATGGCGTATTGTGGACTCTGCAGGACGGCCATGAATGCCATAAATTGACGAACAGAGCCTCGGATTTTGATAATAAATTTTAACAATTTCAACACGTTGTTGAAGCATGTAGCGTTCAATGGTAAAATGTCAAGACGAAATAAGTATTCTTGTCAAATTTGACAGCTATCGCTTAACCAAAATGGCCGCTATACGCTGTCAAAGTTTGAGCGCCCGTTGAAAAACCCTTTGACCACCAGTTTGTTTATCTTAACTTGTTTCAGTATAATATATTGGCTGTTCAAATGGTGGGACCAGGCCTTCTGGCCATAATTTTCTTTGGTCACTTACTCTTCATATATCAAGAAACTGCCTCTCCACTGTTATCAGCGATCTACATGAGTTTGAAGGGTCCTCTCTCTGCAATTTTATCAGCGTTTCCCTTATACAACATTGCCAACAATGAATATTGTAAGTAAAAATAACTAAATATTTTTACTTTTACTTTTACGAGTATATGTATAGGTATACTACCATTGCCATACCGGTATCCATCCAAGACCACCAGCCCAAGCCCATGGCTACTCTCGACACACTCAGTTCTATACCCAGGACCAACCGACTCCCACCCAAGGCAACTCCCTGTCACCGTCCCTCAGTCTCCACCCATGACCTCAACTCCTGTCCATGGCCACTCCCGAGCCCTCCACACCACTCCCTACGTGAGTAGTCGGGTCCAAATATCAGACCCAAACCAACACACCTCCACCATTCAACAATATCCAACAATTAATTACTTTAGGATATGAAAAGTATTATATTTTAACCAATGGTCCGATGCAGCTTATAAGTTTTATAGACTGCACCAATCCACTGCCTTACCCATAAATTGTTTTCTTATTATGAGTCAAGTATTGAAGGCTGGTTATTACAAAGGTGCTAAGTGGTTTAAGTATAAAACAAACAAAAAGGAAATTAAAAATCCTGAAGACTGTCTTCGCCTCCAGTCGAACATCAATAATATTGTTAACTGGAGTCACAGTAATCAAATGCAATTCAATGTCTCCAAATGCGTTATGCTATCATTTACTAGAGCATTGAGAACTGTATATCATAGATACACAATGAACAACCAGCAACTGGCACATGTATCTACGATGAAGGATCTCGGAATCATCTATGAGAGTAGGCTGACTTTTCGTGCACATATCGAGAGGATTTGTGGCATTGCACTGAGGATGTTGGGGTTCATCGTCCGGACCGGAAGAGTTTTCAGGGATCCCAATGTGCTCAGAGTCCTATACAACGCATTGGTTCGGAGCAGGCTCGAGAGTGGTTCTGTGATATGGAGTCCTCACGAGGCGAGATATTCCGTTATGCTGGAGAGGGTTCAGAAAAAATTTCTGAGGTATCTCTACATGAGGGAGTATGGTAGCTATCCGTGGCTCTATCCCACGGCATTTCTTCTGGGAATGCTCGGAACCAATTCTTTACAGCTTCGAAGAGATGGACATCTAATAACCCATTTCTTCAGATTAATTAGGGGATACTTCGAGAACTCGGCCGTACTGGAGGATGTTGGTCTTTTTGTCCCCGATAGATATCTCCGACAGCGACAGCACAGATTGTTTTACCTACCGGCCGCCAGAACCAATCTGCCTCTGGTGACACCGGTGGGAAAAATTAGTCTGCTGAACGCGGTCTCCTCGGAGATCGACGTCTTTCATGTTAGTGAAAGTACGTTCAGGGGCAAATACTATTGACTTTAGAAAGTATCTTGTCTTCCTAATGTCGAACCATCTCTAATGCGTTCCTGGTACTTTGTTGTATTTTTATGATATTTTACCTGTACTTAATAGATGCCTTAAACATTTTCCTGTTTGTAATGTCTATTGAGTTAATAAACTGATTTGATTTGAAAAAAGAGAAAAAACTTACACAGAACACATAAATTGGTTTATATTAAGTGAAAATGTGTTTGATTTTATTTTTAGAAAAAAACTGTTTATTGTAACGCCATCTTTGGGGTGATGTTTGAACTACACTCAATCACTTGCACAGTTATTGGCCTTGTTTAACACCAATTGGGATAAAACATATGTTTTTATACTTGACATCTTTGAAATGATCAGCCTTAAATTATTACAGGCGGCCCTCGACTTTCGCACTTAATTGATCCTGAAAATGTGTGCGAAAGTAGAAGTATTGTAAAAAAAACACAAAATTAAGTCTTATAAATCTTCTTTACGAATTTGTCTAAAGATTGTTGAATACCCTTTTTTTATTTTCCTGATAGAGATTTATATAACATGCTGCATCTTTTGGAAACAATTTTTGAAAATATATTTCCACAATTTTGAACGTACTCCTTTATTTTACTCTTGTTTTTATAAATCGAACATATCATAGACCGGTTAATGTCACATAAACGGCCGATTCTAGAAAAGATTCGCCCCTCTCAGAACGTCTAATTATTTCCATCTTATGAAATTTATGAGTCCTTGATTTTTTATTGTTTGTATTAACGCTGCAGTTTTTTCATTTCTCACTCATCTAAATGTGTAACAGCGAAATATTAACATGTATATATTGTATATAAACAGATAAACCGGTAAAACGCGTAGTGTCAGTCCGTACTGCAAAGCAAGTCTGAACTTGTTTCAAACGTACAAACGGAGATGAGTGCAACTGCACATGAGACACAAGTGTGCGACACACGAGCGATATTTTATCGAGCAGAAAAATGTGAGAAATAGCGAATTGTGCGAAAGTCGAGGGCAGCCTGTACTTCAATAATCCCAATAATCTATATCTTCATTCTCTCTTCTCCGGTCTCAATCTAATGATTGGTCTGCAGCAAGGCGACGCATCTCCTCTTCCACTCCGCTCAGTCCTCGGCAATTCTTTTCAACTCCGCATAAGAGGTGCAGCCAATATCTCGGCAAATCTGGTCTAGGTGCTCCTGGCGAGGTTGTCCTCTGCCAATCGATCCCTCGACTATTCCCTTCAATAAATCATGCAGGAAACATTTGTGTCGTAGCACATGACCAATCCGTCTCGCGCACCTCTTCGCTATGGTGTTAAACATGTGCCTATTATCTTCAACTCTGCTGAGAACCTCCTCATTTGTAACGTGGTCCCTCCATGAAACATGAGCAATTCGACGACCTTCGTGGCAGAGTGGTAAGAGCTCTGATTCCCATTCCGAAGGTTCTGGGTTCGATTCCCGGCGATGGCAGTGTGATTGTCACATTGTCTTTGGTCTGGCGTAGTATTCACGTGACAATAAAAATGACGATAGATTGGCTACCTGTCACATGTCACGAGAATCAATATATCAGCTTAAAAAAAAAATGTATACTGTAATTGGGTTCAAGCAACCTGTTGTATACGTAAAAAAAAAAAAAAAATCGTCGGTAGGTCCACATCTCAAATGCCTCCAGCCTTTTGCATTCTCTTTCGCCCAGGCACCAAGTCTCGCAGCCGTACAGTAAAACACTCCACACCAATGTTTTTATAAGTTGTTTTCGGAGGTTTAGGTCTATGTTATTGGACTCGAATATTTTTGATTTTTTGTTGAAGACAAGTTTAGCCTGATGGATACGACTTCATTACTTACTCTAATTTGCAAGTTTTAACTGTTTTAGTGGGGTACTGGAAATTCCTTGAATCACCAATCTTCAATATTCCTGCAAAAATAACATATAGCGTTTATTTGATCCACGTCCTGGTTCAAATGCTTTTATTCTCCACTCTCACGATGCCAATTCATGTTGGATTTTTCACACTAGTAAGTATAATGAATTATTATTATTAATATTTAAACCATTTTCTATTTTCTTCTCTCGGTGTCATGTCTAAAAAATACTAATACCAAGGATTTAAATCAATGATATTAGAATTTATTTTACAATCTTCAATATGACCAGAAAATAGCTCATTATTATGGAGTAGAAATCTGGTAGTGTCCAGGCTTGAACCTATGTCCCCTGACTGTCTGGTCCTGGAGCAGCAAGACTGGGAGGTGACATTTCTTGGAGGAGACTAAGATCCACCAAGGGTTGTAGCGCCGGAGAAGAAGAACGTCGTTTATCCAGGAGGTGTTCCGGATACCGATTTTAGAAAGGTCTACAGCACTGGAATTTTTTTTAACAAGATTTTCTCGTCTTTTTTTGTGCTTTATCATCTCGGCTTGTCAGGATAATTGACGTTCCAGTTAACAGATGTCCGGATAAACAACTAACAGTCTTCTTCTTCTTTTTGTCCTGTCACACCTGCGTGGTGCATAGGGCCTCAAGGAACCTTCTCTATACGACTCTATCGCATCTCTGATACCTAACATCATCCCAAGTGAGGCCTACTGCCTTCACCTCGTCCTGCAGGGCTCTTCTCCAGGTGGCTCTAGGTCTGCCTCGCTTTCTCTTTCCCCCCATACCAAATTATGAAAGGATCGCTGTGTTGGCTTGGACACATGGAACGCATGAATGAAGAAGAATAAATGTAAGTATATGGTATCGATGTGAAGTAGAGTCGTGGAATATCGAGGAAATCTTGACATAACCAAATTAATCAAATCTCAAAGGTCAGTCATGTTAAAAGTCAGAAGAATCGACATGCGTGTATGACTCGCTGTATGAAACGGCGCGATTGTTTGTTATTGCTGTAATGTTATGATAATGTAAGACTTATATAATACATTGTGAGAAAAATGGAAACCCTATTTTTTTTTGGAAACTCAAATATTATATAAGTTAAGAATATCTAAGATTATTCCACAGTCAAACCTGAATATAAGAGACCTGGATATTAAAGAAACCTCTTTAAAATGGAGCTGGCTTAACCCCTACACTGTGTCTGACTTCATTTCCAGCCCAAAAAAATTGGATTCAAACTGTGGCAGACAACATTTGCAGTTCACATTTGAATGTATCGTATATAACTTTTTATTTTAGTTCCTTACTACTAAATTGCGCTTATTATTACGATGAACTGGGTCTATCAGTCTGAGCTGTAAATGAAGTCAGTTCAAGACATTTTTTTGAACTGCAAATGAATACAGCAGCTTTATATGGGTTAAGGTCCCGTTATTGTAACCTGAAAACCTGTGTAAAAGAGAGCTGGAAAAACTATGTATAAGAGAGTCGTTCTATCTGAACTGACCTCTATATAAAAGAAGGCCGAAACCGTGACCTCTTTAAAAGAGCGCTTGGTTTTCAGATTACTTCACTTATTAAAGTTAAAAAAATTATTATGTGATAAATCAAAAACAAACTTCTTCTTAATAGATCTGACAATCTGTGACACTGAAATCATGTCTCCGCGGAAAATGCTTCTGTGTTCTCCGCGCTTCTTCTGGATCTACTCCACTGAACGATATCCTCTATTTCGCAAGTTTTTCTTATGTCTGCATTACGTACATGATCTCGGAGAGTTTTTCTCGTAATGAATGTTAGGATCCTCATCTCAGATGTTCTTAGCAGACCCTAGGTTCAAATTGTGTCGGCCCGCGTCTCTACAGCATACGTCATGATAGGTCGCACGCATGTCTTATAGATTCGTACCTTGCTGTCAATACGCTTTTTTTCTGGAATGGTGCATTCTCCAGCTAATGTAAGTCCTGCGTGGATGGGTTGCGGGCCTATTTTTGATTGTGTGAGCGAAGCTGACGAAGGGGCACCGCTCCGTATTATAACAGCTTCGGGTAAGCGGCGGGTAACCTTCTATGCTTATTTTTATTGTTATAAATGATAATAAAACACCTTTTACAATGAAATAGTTTTAATGATACATGTACAGTAGAGTTTAATATTATTTATGTGTCCACAACAATTCTCTCGTCATTCACATTGTCAGTGTTAAATTAACATATCGTACAAGATCGGGAACAGCAAATATACATCTTCAACCATTTACAAGACAAAGTTTCCTTCAACAGAAAAATCAACAATGAAATAATCTATACAACTGTCCTTAACAACTGTTTTTTATATATTTAAATAAGAACATTCCAGACTGATCAAATAGTAAATAATACGCTCGTACTTAAGTGCCAGAACACGAAGAAAACTTTCAAAGAAGAATTCCTATAGCGCAGAATTTTTTTATTTATTTAAAGACTATTAAAAATAATAAAAACAATTAAAAAAAAAAAAAAAAACATTTAACAATGTAAACAATTGCGAATAAAGGACATTTTATATAGTTTTAAATTTACCAAGGATAGAGTTATAATATTCAAACAAAAATTCCAAGGTTATTTATTGTTGCGTGAACAATGATGTAAAACTCCATATTAAATATTTAATATTGACGAAAACATACATTTACTAGAAGTTCCATTGTGTTTTAAATGAGTGAACTCTTTTAAAATATAACAAAACTTCCATGAATTCCGTAATTAATAATAATTTATTTACAATACAGTAAGCTCCCGATTTTCCGGGGCGGGACACTTGGGCCGATAGTACTTCTAATGCAAACAAAAACTCAAATCTGTCACAATGACATTGGGCGTTTAGTTCACATTTGCGCCACCGCCAACACACGTTTGCGGCTCTATAGTAGTGTCATAAGAGTTTGCAATAAAGCACCCGCAGCCTAGTTCATACTCATAAAACATTGTTGTTAATTAAACAATATTTCAATGAATTGAAATTGCATGCGAAATCTCCGTACGCCAAGAAAAAATTGAACAGGTAGACCAATTCAATTATCTCGGAAGCGAAGTAACCAGCTCTAATGACCTTCCCAGAGAAGTAGGGTCACAGGTAGATAAGGCTGCAGTGGTTGCAGGCTGCCTGAAATATGTCAAATGGAGAAACAAGGACATGAGGACTGACAGCAAGGTACGCATTTATAAGACCTGTGTGCGACCAATCCTCACATATGGCATTGAATCAAGGGCAGACACTGTCAAGACAAAGAGCATGCTCAGGACAACCGAGATGAAAACACTCCGCGCTATAGAAGGCAAAACCCTACGTGATTGAGTTAGGAATACAGCAATCCGAGAAATTTGCGAGGTCGAAGATGTGGTCAGATGGGGATGTCAAAGACGGCGATACTGGCATCAACATGTAGAAAGAATGAGCTCAAATAGGATACCATACATAGCTCTCCATTTAACGCCAAACGGACAACGCCGACTAGGAAGACCCCCGAAACGGTGGAAAAAAACCTGGAGTTCAGCGTCTCAAGGGGACCCGCCTGAAATAACAGACTCCTGAGCCTATCAAAAGTGAAGAAGAAAAAAGAAATTGCATGGTGATTTCAATGCATCTTCTGGATGGTTGACGCGCTTTAATCAGAGACATGACATCTGACGAATTTCTATTCATGGCGAAGTGTGACGCTGTCAACACGTGCGTCTTACTAAGTAGGTATACATAAGCGCATATAGCAAAGATTAAAATTTCTCTTTGCTTTCTTCATGTGATCGGATTAACCGAGAAATCGATTATACGGGTTTTTTTTCACCATCATACCGGAAAATCGGGAGTGTACTGTATATATCTAGTTTTTTTCCACATGTTCTAATTTCGAATGGTTTTGACAGCTCGCTACCATCTTATGATCAATACACCAAAAGATATTTATTATTTCTTGAACAATAATGTAAAACTGCATATTAAATAATTAATATGAATGAAATCATATTTAAATTCAGTAACAGATGGGGACGTCAAAGACGGCGATACTGGCATCAACATGTAGAAAGAATGAGCTCAAATAGAATACCATACATAGCTCTTCATGGAATGCCAAACGGAGAATGCCGACCAGGTAGACCCCCGAAACGGTGGAGAGAAAGCTGGAGTTCAGCGTCTCAAGAGGACCCGCCTGAAATAACAGACTCCTGAGTCTACCAAAAGTGAAAAGAAGATAATAAAACTTCTAGAAAACGGATGTTTTCATTAGTATTAATTAAACCGAAAGATGTCTGCATACTACTGTTGAAACCAATTGAAACTAAAAGAACAAGTGAAATACAAATAATTAAATATTAGAAAGGAATTGTAAATAAAGTGTATGTTTCTTTTCAATATTAAATAATTGAGAATTCAATCAAACTGCTGTCTCATAATCCTGCAAAATGAGAATGTAATAACTATCTACAAAATAAAACAATACAATAACTTAGCTAGGTGAGCTAATAAAAATCTAGACTATACAAACATTTCAAGTTTACAGTAAATCTATAATACAAATTATTACACTCATAATATGATCTGATTGATACAATCATAACGATATACAGGACAGTAAGCGTTCGCCGAATGCCACCAGCGTCGGGGAGACTCCTTCCCCTCTGAGCGCCGGAGACAGTAACGGGCATAGCACACACTTCCACACAAGATTTGGGAATAATTAACATAATATCAAAGATTTATAAAATAATATTTAATTTAATTAATAATTAAATTATAATTACAATAGACATCACAATCTACTGATATGGATAATTCTGATTGAATTAAACGAACAATTAGACACAAAACATACCGTTTTATTTTCCTGGCACAAAATAATAATATTAATAATTTTCTAAATTGAAGACGCGTGCTTTTCGACAGCCGACAGATATATAACGCCAAACATTAATTGAACTTATGTACGATTCAGAGGAACACAATAGGAAGAAACAAATGTAACATTATAGCCATCAGAGAAATACACGAGCATATTATTATATTTATAAAATTAATTTAACATATGTAACGCATAAGCATTTTCCAAAAAGAATATCGTTACTAAAGCCTTCATAATCAAGTGTAAATTATCTTGAATGCAATTTAACTTATATAAATAAATAAAAATAACAAGAAAAGCTGGAAAGATGCAAATGATAAAACATTTTGTATAAAAGACAAAACGGAAATAGAAATATACATTTAGCTAATAGAACTACCTACAAGAATAATTTTACGTAGTTTAGTTTGTAAACATTATATGAAATCTCTTGGTCATGACGTACACTAGAAAGCTAATTTAAACCCATTTACATCTTCAAGTATTATATTTTAACTGTCAAAAATATATGTAATATGCTTCAACATCTTCATTAAACGTTTATATCTGCATTCAACGCACCGAGGACAATGAGACGCGGATATGACAATTATATATTACGAATCCATTGATTCTATACTCACACTCAACAACAAATTGTCTATATTGTAATTCGCACGTCCGTCGGACTGGTAATCTAGAAATGATGATAATGATAACGATAAGTGTATAAGGCATTTTAAACAAACAAAAAATAAACAACAGCGAGTAGTTAAATGTAAGAGATCCGAGCAATCCTGAATGGCTTTAGGCTAATACTTAGAATTGCTTTTGGATAGATTGTTTCTAAAGATATTCTTTTAAATTTAAATACAACATTAGGCGTATCAAAACAGATGATTGTTACATATATTTATAGATATGTGGTGCAAATAAACAACTTTATTATAAATAAGAGTTATAGTTTAGAAAATGACTTAGTTTCTTTTATTTTTTTAAATATAAATTACGCAATAGTTATTATCATACATATACAACGCGAAAAATGTGATATTTCATAGGATACGAGATTCGTAATAAAATCTGCATTTAATGCAATTCATTGGATGAAGGGTGAAAAAAATAATAAAATATATTAAAAATGAATAAAATTCAAAGAATATCGTCTCTAGTGCGTTTAAGGTGAATAGCCACTGTGATTGTGCGGATTTTTATTTATTTTAATTTAAAGTTTATATCTTCGAAAATATGCGTATAAAATTTTACATCAAAATTCCAAAAATTGAGTTACAGTCATTTTAGTAAGAGTAGGTAGACCGACTGTCCTTGCGTCCGGTGAAAACTGCTGACAATTGCATGGAAAGGGTAAATAAAAAATATTTAAACATCAAGGACACCACTGGAAGATAAAGAGGAAGAACCATCATATGGCCTAGGACTCGATAGTTTGATGAAAGTTTAAATACTTGTATTTAAGAAGATACATGATTTTATAGTAAGAAAAATGGACTAAAAAGACGTGTTTTTTTCAAAACTGTTTTTTAAACTGGTCGCATCGATAACTCAAGCAATTATCAACCGATTTTCAACTTTTATTATTTGTTTTATTCGTCTTTGCAATGGCTATCGTTAAGCGAAGCTGATTTTGAACATTTTGATTTTTGCTATTTTTTAAGACTGCTTGAATACAAAAAAAAAAAATACAAAATTTTGCAAACGATCGATGGGGTCAAATCGATGGGACTGTGAATTTTTAAGACTCTACTGCAACGCTGATAACTTTGTTACTATTCAATATTTGTCAATAAAAATTTATAAAAACTAAATTGAATATATACTTAATAAAATTAAAAAAAACGCAATCCCCATATTCCTTAATTATCCCGGTTAAAAAAATCACAAAAATCACTTATATTTTCCGCCGTCACAGTGGCTATTCCTCTTAAAGTATGAATTTTAAAATAAATTTGTTAAACGTTCGCATAGCACCAGTGTAATAAATTATGTGTATGCTTGCTAGACAATATGGAAATGAAATAAAGGAATATGTGTGGCTTGGATCAGATGTAAACCGATGCGTTTTTGAAGAATCTCGTTGTATGACAATCGTTATATAAAAAAAATGTATAATCCATATCAAATCCACTCTATATATTAGCTAATATATTTTTGTCTAATTTAAGAATAGATTGTTTGACTATTACCAAATAAATAAATAAAACATTCAGTTGCAAACGTAAAAATCTAGCGGCTAACCATAAATTGAGCAAGGTTTTTTTTTATTTGATTTTTTTGACATAGCGATAAATTTACAAACAAGTTATAAAACAGAAGGAATTTATTTAACCTCTCGGTGTGTATTGGCCTTGAAATACCGGGTCATATAACTTATGGCCCCGTGTTTGGGATGCAGTGGTTATTTATCGAATATTTCCGGATTATGTCAAAAATTTGGACTACCAACGACATCTATGGATCATACTACACAATTAAATAATTTATCGGCTGGTTACATGTTTTGCCAACTAGAACATGTTTAAAATTTCATTTAGGTCTACTGCTTGAGAGGTTAGGTAGCACTATTTCAAATATAATATATAAAAAAAAAAAACATAATTTTTCTCTGCAGATAAAATCGAGTATGAATTTTCACACCAACACCTAAATAGATAATTGATTCACTGATTCTTAAAGTATACAAAATGCAAAATTATATTGCACCGTGAGTGTAAAACCGAAACAAGTGCAAATATACAGTTTGGAGATATGGGAGTTTAAAGACTTCATATTGCTTGGAAAAACTGTTTTTTTTAATAAACCAATGATTTTCAGTTTAAAGTAATATACCTATAAACCGAAAATCATTGGTTTATTTAAAAAAAAAACAGTTTTTCCAAGCAATACGAAGTCTTTAAACTTCCATATCTCCAAACTGTATATTTGCACTTGTTTCGGTTTTACACTCACGGTGCGATATTTACAAAGTAGTACTCGAAATGCAAATAAAAAAGTATTTTTTTATTTGTTTATTATTATTAACATGATATCCAAAATGATGACCACCATTCAAGATATGTATGTTGGGTTAGGTTAGGATATATTCGGTACATTTATTAAGTATACGGTCGACTGTTGATATTTACAAAAACGATTTTATAAATTAATAACAATTAAACGGATGAAACTAGAAAAATGTTAAATAAAGATTAAAAATGCATTAGAAAATGCGAGAAAGCGAGTATATAGTTAGGAATATCTATGGAAATGTGATGGTTAAAATATACAATAAACAAACGAGTTGTCGCTGCAAACTGACAACGTCTGACAAAGTTATTACATCGATCAGAGTATTAGAAAACACAAACAGTTTGGTAAAAACTTGACAAAGCGGCGATGAACAACATACGTCGATAGGGGAACGATTAAATAAACAACACACGACGTAAAAATCTACTTGTAACATGTTGGTTTATACACAGAATGGTTATATTCTATTATTGATATAATTATTTGTAATAAATGTTAACAATATCATATATTCAGTGAGTCAAAGCAAGATGGCGGCCGTGCGCCTGGCTCCGGTGACACGGGTAGGGCTTGGCCACGCTATGCAATCACCCTTTAAACTTAGCGGAGATAGATACATCTTTCAACAATACAAATGAGGGTTTTACAACAGTTATATTTACTTAATTACACGTCCCTAAGAAAGAGATAACAATGATTTCCTTATAGTCGAGTGCAGTCACGCCGGGAACTATTCGTTAGGACAACTAGATTGTTTAGCATTGTATACAAGTTGAAGAAACGTTTATACACTTAGCCTAACTACTCTGGAGGTGCCACGTGCCCGCCAACCGCTCATGGGATAAGCCACCATACAAAAGGAGATGCGGGATACTAGACGCTATGTATTTACACCCTCCGTCCTCTTAATGCCTACTCATTGTTAAAAGCTTAACTTAAATTATTCAGTTGTTTAGCGTAATAGAGTAAAACTGGGGATACACTCTGTAAAACAAACGTGAAGGCATCGTACGCAACGCTACAGTTGGTTTATGTACATCGACAGAACTGCATGCACGGACGCACCTCCAAACTCCTTCCCTCGCGTCACATTCCAGTCGTCTCTACGCCTAAGTGATCCTATCCTATCCACTTGAAATGCGATACATTAATATCCAAGCGTTGTGTTGTATAACAGGTTATCTTTGGTTACAGCTTAAGTAATATACACTTATATAAGAAAGAATGTTTCGCAGTTTCGGGGTGTCCGTCATCTTGATACGCGACTCCTTCCTACCGTACGGGCTTCAAAACTTTTGGTGCTGCAGTCTTGGGTGCTGATTGTGTACAGCACAAGATTATTCTACCACTAAACATAGCAATTCATCCTCCAATCATTCCAATCCACTCCCTTTTCCCTTCCATCTCGTAGTTTTTCTTCCGCAAGAGTCAGGCTGTAGTACATTTGAAGCTGTCTCACACAGAATTTTGAAGCGAAGCACATTAATACTTTAAATAGAATTTTATCTCTTGTTAATAAGATTATAATGAATTGATAGCAATAGAGGATATGCAGATATGATTTGTGACCGAAGCAGTTCTTAATTATCACATTGAACATTAAACATACCCAACGCCGATGATTTCTTTGATGCAACGAGGTTTGAAAGCACGTTGAATACAGGGCAAAGACAAGGTTCTGACTTAAACTACACTCATATACAATTACTAAAGTTAACGCATTCGGAATGTCAGAGTATTGAAAAATTAGATTTTAAAACACAAACAAAATAATAATTTTAATCTAATATCATAGAACGTAATTAAAAAATACTATTAAACAATTCGCTCCCCTTTATACAGCCACGGCTTTAAATCAAATAGAATGTACACCACATAAGCATAGACAACTAACGACATCTATTAATAAATAAGCAAACTTTATTGCCATAAACAAAAAAAACTTATTTAATTTCGTATAATGACATTTGACTACTAAAACATATAAAAAATATTATTCTGACTTTCAATGTATTCACAAATTTAAAAATATAAATATAATCACCATTTTTAAAACAGGATTATACAATACTAGACTTAAGAGTCACATCGATGGCAGATTTTTTTGATACCACTAGCATATTGACAAATGACAAATATTATTATTTTAAATCAATAGATTATTTTTGTAAAATGGCACCCAAATTAAAATATATAACATTAATGCTATGATCAAATACCCAAGTTTCTTATCTATCCAAATTAATATTAATAATAAATATATATATGGTTTTTTATTAAGAAATAAAACAAACTAAATGATATTGCCGCAATTTTTTTTTGATCTTGTTTCTTTGACGTACTGGCACTGCTTTATCGACCACCGATCCGGTTGTCTCAAATTTATACATTAAACGACGTATTGTGGACTCTGCAGGACAGCTATGAATGCCATAAATTTGCAAACAGAGCGCTGATTTCGATAATCAATTTTAACAATTTCAATGCATTGTTGAAGTGTGTAGCGTTCCATGGCGAAATATCAAGACTAAATAAGTATTCTCAATCAGATTCAAATTTGACAGCAATCGCTTTAACAAAATGGCTACTATATGCTGTCAAAGATCCAGCGTCCATATTGAAAAATCCTTTGACCACCAGGATACACCATCTGCAGCGAAGCTACAGTGACCATTTGGCCGAAATTTCCATACATAATGTCAATGAATGTCCTTTAAAATTAAAAAGAAAATGGGGCCACATCACTTAGACAGGTTGTTTTATTTCATTTCAAAGTTTGAGCGCTCTTAATGAAAAACCTTATACATAATTTGATTGCAAATATACATTTGCTGTACCATCTCTTAACACAATGTCTGTGGGAAGGGTATAAACGACATTTATGTACTGCCATCTTTGTTTTAGTGTATATATTTCAATTTGGAGTTGTGTTTCAATTTCGATTTATGCGTGTTTATATGCGCACAAATCTACACACAGACAATGTTTTAAGGGTAATAATTAACAAAACACTGTGTTTACAGAGTTATGTTCTTATAATTTATAGTTGCTTGTACCTCGGTATAAGATCTTAGCAAAACTAATGAAAATAACATTATGTGGTGTACACTAGAATCTACTGATTTCTGATGCTGAGAGCCATGGCAATCTGCAGTTCCTGGTCCTCCTCTTCGCGCCTCCTCCTCCGGTCCTCCTCCAGCCTCCGCCCCTCAGCCGCGGCCCAGGCCAGCTGCCGCTCCTCGGAAAACAGACTCGGGGCCGCGGGGACCGAGGTCTGCGGGGGAGCGAGCTTATTCTTGTTCTTACTCTTTCCCAAGTTCCCCAGGGTGAAAGATTTAGTCGGTTTCGGAGATTTTTCTTTTTTCTTTTCTTTTTCCGGTTTGGATTTGGTTTTGCCGACGGACCAGGTGGTGGTCTGGCCCGAGGTTTTGGAGTTGCTAGAGCTGTTGGACGCGGCGGATGCGTTGGCCCAGCTGTCGTTGGTGGCCCAGTTGTTGTCTTCGTTGTCGTTCCAACCCCCGCCCCAAGCGGTCCACGATTGGTTGTTGTTGTTACCTATCGGTGCCGAAACCCGTCCGCTTTTGCTGAACGGATCATTTACGGGCAAAGGCACAGACTGCCTCCCTCCGAAAGCGTCATTGTTGTTCTTTTCGAACGTTTTCGACGTGGCGAAAAAGTCGTCGGTTTCGAAGGCGGCGAAGCTCGCGTTTTTGTTTACATCGGTTTTAGGAAGCGGGTTGAAAGCTGAAAAGGAATCTTGAACGGGCGGGGTTTGAACGGGGACAGCGTCCGGGGCGTCTGCGAAGGGGTCCTGCAGGTTGAAGGGGTCCTCGTAGCGGTAGTCCCGGAAGGGGTCCTCCGTGAAGTCCATGCGGGACTTGGGCTTGGCCTGACTCTTGCTGGGAAGCTGAACACACAAGGGTATTTTATTGAAGAATGATTATATTAGCGCTGCAGCTGGAGTCCTCGCTGCTCCCCTCGTTCGCTCCATCCCTCCCCTTAAAGCTGGAAAAGATAAAAGAGACAATAAAATGTGTTAGTACCAAGTTCATTTGTTTCCAGTTTAATTTTTTTTTATCAATTTGAATTGAGAATGCGTCAAATGAACAAAATAGTTTTTTTTTTTTATATACATTTAAAATAAAATCAATATTGTATAATGGATATTGTACAGATATTCAAAGATAAACTCTACTATGCATTAGTAAACTACATTTTTGTATTTTTATATAAAGCGATAAACAAAACATGAAATGCAAACTAGAAACAGAATGAACTAAAGAAACAAAGAGCAGAACAGTACTTGCGCAATATGCAGGGGGCGGCCAAACACCTAAACAACAGAAAAGTAAAGAAATCATAAGGGGAGGGATCAAATTATAAACAAATTCTGAAAACATATTGAAACAATAAATAAAACATTAAAAGAAACATGCCTCCAACATAGTGATGAAACAATTTTCGATTCTACTAATAACACTATACAAACAATAACAATTAGAAAACTAAGCTTAACTCTTCATTATAGTTATCTTAGGAATAAGCCTAAGAGAGTAATATCCTTAAAAATCTAAAAATACCTATCAACCCGAAACGAAAAATCTATGAAGCCTGCTTTCTGCTAGTTGGTACTTTTGGTCTTGAAACTTTTCTGTCAAAACAAAGTGCCAAGAAACTACGAGTGACCCAAACAGCCATGGAAAGAGCCATGTTAGGAATAAGCCTAGTGAGACATAGTCAGAAACGATACGGTGAGAGAAAAAACAATCATTGACATCATCCACCGGGTGGTGACTCTAAAATGGCAATGGGCAGATCACGTAGTCAGAAGCTAAGAAGAAAAATGGATAAGAAGACGGCAAAGAGAAGTGCAGGGCAACTACGGTAGAAGGATGATCTGAACAGACATGTCGGAATAACCTGGATGCAATCTGCACAAGACAGAGTGACATGGAAGCGGATGGAGGAGACCTTTGTCCAGGAGTAGACGGTAATAAGCTGAGAAAGAGAGAGAAAAGAACCCTTTGGTTGGCTCTAGCTACACTAGCGAGAACTGCCGAATCCGATGGATCGAAGTCATAAAAGAATCATTTATACGTTTTAGACAGAGTGTGAGGGAGTGAGTCAGTGCTACATTTGAATATATTTTTAATAAGAAAAAAGCATACTTAGAATTAAAAGACTTAATTAAATGTAAAAGAAAAGTGTTGTTCATTTGTAGTTAATAGGCACGGCGTAAAAAATAACAGAGGACAGCCAGCCAATAAAGGTCCATTACTCGTAGTGTCTGGACTCGGCTGGGAATATTGTTTACACGCCGAGATAAAGCTAAATTAATGTCACGGCTTACAAATTTTATGGTGGTCGTGAGAATGGTGTCTGCTGGCTGTACAATTTTTTACAATATGCATACAAAACTACAGTGGTAAGTTTTTGTGTCGCCCTGGCCCACAAATATAAGAAATGGTGCAGGTGCACATATGTCAAAGGAGCCGACTAAATACAAAAGAGATTCATTATTATTATTATTATAATTTTGTTGAATCGCTCTTTACATCAGACAGCATGAGACAAATCGATGTAAAGGGTATTATAGCTATCATAGTGATTTTCATGACATGTGATAGGTAGCTAATCTATCGCCATTTTATTGTCACGTGAATTCTATACCAGACCAAAGACAGTGTGACAATCACATGCCCTCGCCGGGAATCGAACCCGGAACCTACGGGGTGGCAGTCAATGCACTTACCATACGATAAATTAAAAGATTTATTTTATAGACTGTTTATAAAAGACATAATGCATTTTACTTTTGAATTAATTTCTCTAAAATTGCGGCTATTTTGACATAGTTATCTCAAAAGTGCCGGCAATCAAAAGATTAACCCCTTAATACCAGAATTGATTGATCATGAAACTACAGATTGATTATTTAACCGTTTGAATGCTATCGTCGATATTTCGAAGAACGAATATCAATCATAAACTGCATGTCGTCGATATGACATCGATGGACAGTATATCTCTGGTATTTGGATGGTGCGCTGCGTCCGCTTGTTATGATTTTTTATTTAGCATCCCAATTTTTCATTTTTTCCCCTGTTTTTTAACCCTTAACGTACCGTGTTCAAAACAAAACACTCGCTCCCATGTGGTCAATTCAGTTTACCGCTAACTTTATCTAAATATCAAGCATATGACTCGATGAATCAAAATTTAATTTATGTCATCTTGTAGGGAATTTCATTAGGAATAGATCGATATCTATAACATACATGGATTATTTGAAAAACATATCATTATTAATTTTTTCCTGGAACCATGCGATTTCTGATATGGAATGCGTCACAGCATACGAGCGACTGGCACCAAGTATAAACTTGTCTCGCTCCGCCGCGGCCGGCGGGGCGAGACTTTACGAGATTTTACGTATGATAAAGGCACCTAGGCAAAATGTATAGTACGTTCAAGACAACGAGTACGTATTAATATTTGTCCCTTTTTCCGTCCACAGTCGGTATTATTATGTACCTATGAAAAGGCCAAAGATATAATTTATAATACGTTCAAAACAGCGAGTAAGTATTTGTCACTTTTGATAAAGTTGTAAATATTAGCAAAACAAATTCTACCTTAACACGAATGAAGGTGAGGGCAGTCTTAGAAAATATTTTTTTTGGGATGAATGAAGTAATTTTTTGCTTTTTTTTTTATTACGAAATATTGAGAACACTTCAATGGAGGATTACAATTTTTTTTATAATATTAGGGTCCATAGGTTTTAAGAAAATCAACTTTAAATTGGCAGTGGAAACTCAATTGACCACATGGCAACACGACGGTTAACATGCAATTTTAGTACATATTATGAAAAAAGGCCCAGCACACAAACGATTAAAACAAAGCTAAAAAAAAACTGTTCTTTTTTTAAACTAAACTAGAACTTGAGCTTCTTCTAGGATTTTTTTTAAAGATATGAAAACTGTATTCAAATATTATTGAAATCAGTATTAGAATTTATTTTACAACCTTCAATAATAGATAATAGAAAATAGGTAATTAATATGAAGAAGGAATTGGGTCATGTTCAGACTTGAACCCAAGTCCACTGGATTAGGAGCCAAACGTTCTATCACTGAGAAATTAAGTATGTTATAAGACACATCGGGGCAAGGAAGATGCCTCCACATGTGGTGTTACTAAAAATATAAGACCTAGCACCCCTGGAAACAACACAAAGTAGACCAAACCTTCCACCACAATGGCAAGAGAATAGAAGAGATAAAGCCCTTTTTATGAAAACAAAGAAAAATAATACTTTTGTTATGTATAACTGTAAATGAGTCAAATCGAAAAACGTTTCATCACTTTTTTATTCATAGCTTAAACAAAATACCCTAATACGATGACTACAGTACGACATTTTATTTACGATAAAAACAGTAGTTAATTGAAAAACTAACGAGTACAAATGAAAAAGTTCTCACAGAGATAAAATAAAAAGTAAACATTAATAACTAATTTCATGAAAAGAAAAAAAAACTGTGTACAATAGATTGGAAAAAAACAAATTGGAATCTTCTGTAGAGAATCATAGTTTTATAGGATTATGTGTAGTAAAATAGTGTAATAAATTAAAATATATATGTGTGGCGTTGATTGATGGGTCTTTTAATGTTTAACTACCCATTATTATAAATAATAAACCAATATAACATAGAAACAAAAAAAAATGCTTCGCCCTGTATGGCGTTCCAGTATCATTTCGGGAAAGCTCAAGCTCCAAATATTCAACAGTAGCGTTAAAAGCGTACTGCTGTACGGATGTGAGACTTGGAAATCTACCGTGGACGTTATTGGAAAACTCCAGGTGTTTATAAATAGGTCCCTTCACTCAATATTCAAAATTTATTGGTCCCAAACAGTGTCAAATGCCGTTCTCTGGACCATGGCGGGCGTAAAGCCAAACAGAGAACAAGTCGCTAGGCGCAAATTGCTGTGGATTGGTCACACCCTGAGACGGAACCCAGCCTGCATCGCTCAGGGCGCACTAGACTGGCCCCCTATGGGGGGAAAGAGGAAGCGAGGCAAACCTAGAGCCACCTGGAGAAGAGCCCTACAGGGCGAGGTCAAAGCAGTAGACCTCATTTGCACGGGTGCCTATCCGAAAGAGATAAACGGAGACTTGAGGCTTTTGAGATGTGGTTCTATAGAAGACTATTAGGAATTTCCTGGAGAGACCACATCACAAATGAGGAGGTTCTCCAAAGAATTAAAGGAGGAAGGCACCTGCTCAGGACCTTGTCCGAAAGGCGTGCAAGATGGATCGGCCATGTAATACGACAAGAAGCTTGCATGCCATAATGGAGGGTATGACCGAGGGGACAAACTCTAGGGGACGCTCACGCTGAGAGTACCTGGAGGACCTGTTGGCGGACGTGCGCTGCTCATCATATGCAGATTTCAAAAGAGCCGCACAAGACAGGGAAGAATGGAAGAAATTGCTACAAACCAATCCCAGGATTGAAACCAGAGAAGGAGATCCCTTTTTGCCTTTTGCTTTTTTTTCTGGAATGATGCATTCTCCAGCTAATGTACGTCCTGCGTGGATGGGGGGCGGGTCTAGGGATTGTTTGAGCGAAGCTGACGAAGGGGCGCCGCTGCGTCCTATAATAGCTTCGGGTAAGTGGCGGGTAACCTTCTATGTCTTTATTTAACTGTTAGTTTGTTCATTTGCATTTGTGTTAACAATCACTGTATGTTACCCTACAATAAATATACTAACGTATGAAGTACTTCATTTGTGGTGTTACATTATTAAATATAATATAAATATACTTGTGAATGTTTTGATATTAAATTGGATTAAATGTGGCCTGGAATCCTTCATGCTGCATTCCCCAGTTAACATAAGTCCCGCACGGATGGGGGACGGGCCTAGGGATTGTATGAGCAAAGCTGACAAAAGAGCACCGCTGCGTCCTATAACAGTTTCGGGTGAGCGGTGAGTAATCTATTTTTTTCAAATCCCATCGATCAATAATATGTGACGAGTGTGGTTATAAAGTGAATTATAATTGAAAAAATGTTAAATGTTCAGTAGACACCATTTGGTATCTAGCGTTTGTTTTCAGCGAGCAAAAAAATGATATCCCAACAATCCGACTGTGATTTGTGCTGAAACGGCTATTGTGTGTGTGTACGTGTGACGAAACAAAAAAGAAAGTAGAAATAGTTTCATGCATACCTAAGTTAGTTGCACCGCTAGCATGAACACAAACCAGAGATTACAAGTAAACGAGTAAACGCTAAACGGACAAATTCAATATTACAAACTTTCTTCGTTGAATCTCAAAATAAATCCACAATAAATAATTGGATTGATTGACGTATTATTAATGTATGATTACGGGTTTCATTTTGATTTCCAATGAAAAAAGGCTTAATATAATACTGTTTAATTTTGTTAGTATATAAAATAAATAATTAAATAATAAATAACATCTATTAAAAAATTCAAATTGAAAGCATGAAATAAAAATCCAATGCCTTCAAAAAATATTACAGAAGAACGTCGTTTATCCGGACTAATTAAGACCCGGGTGTTCCGGATACCGATTTTTCCGGATAATCAAACAATAGCTAATTCTTTTAGCAAAATAAGGTGTAAATCGATTTTATTTTTCCTCGGCAAAAACAAGTATGTATGTAGTACATGTACATAAAATGCTTACATTACTCTACAGTACTGGAAAAATAATAAGAGATTTTCATCTCGGCTTGTCCGGATAATTGACGATCCGGTTAACTGACGTCTGGATAAACAACGTTCTACTGTACATATAAAATAAATCAAAATAAAGTACAACTTTGTCAATCTAAACAGGCATTTGTAAAGGTTTTCAGAATATACAAAATTTTATAATGAATTTGAAAAATTAGTAATTCAAAGGATGTTCCTATTCTTTTTTTAAATATAATATATAAGCCGGCAAATCGCCGGCTTGTCTTTGAAGTGATTTATTTTATGAACTGAATGACAATCACTTTATTCATAAAAATGACATAAATAAGTATATTTCGGTTACTAATTTCATAATAAAATTTATAATCATAATTTATTTCACATAAATTATTACAAAATATTACAATATTTAAACATCTGTCAATACCTCCAAAATGGCCGAAAGCACTAGTAAACAAACTCGTCGCGCTTGTAATATTTCATCAAATGAGGATGAAATACAGCGAATCCTTTTGGAAAGTGGCAGTGAGAATGAAGTTGATGAATATTCTAGTGATTTTACGCCTTCGAACAATGTTTTGGAGCGTTCAAATAGTGAAAGTGATGTGTCAAGTGACAGTTCCATAGAACATCACGTTTCCAAAACTACCTGGGGATGAGCCATAATGATCTAGCTTATGAACAAAAAAAAAATTATGCTTTTATGTTTTACCATTTTTATTTTGTGTTTAATTTAGTCTTAATGTTATTGTAATAAAAAATGAGTCAAAATTAAATAGTGTGTTGTATGAACAAATTAAACTAGAATGGACTGCCACACCTTTCTTTCCTGACATATTTCTCTCGCTTCCTCAACATTCATACATCGTGTCATGCACGCGCGTCGATTTCTCTGACTCCTCACATGGCCGACATTCAATATTTGATTTATTTGATCGTGCCACGTTTTCCTCGGTCTTCCTCTATTTCTGGTACCATTTACATCATTAACATATAATTTTTTTACCATTCTTTCTTCATTCATTCTTTCCATATGTCCAAACCATCTTAATGATCCTTTCATTATTTTGTTCATGACACCATCATTCGCACCGCATTCACTTCTTATATTTTCATTCGACACTCTATCATACACAGAATATCCACACATTCGTCTAAGAGATCTCATTTCTACTGCATTTATTCTACTTTCATCCTTCCTTTGCCAGTTCCATGCTTCGCTTCCATACATAAGGGTCGGTAGAAGAACACCATTGTGCACTGCCATTCTAGCTTTTTTGGATAGGTTTTTGTTTGCGATGACAACTTTAAGTGCACCATTCACTTTGTTGCCTGCCCCAACCCTTCTTTCAATATTCCTCTATTGAACGACAATCAATTAATTAATTATATGAACAAATTATGTCATCTTTATTAGTGGTGCAATGGGTTAACTAGTCTCACGGTTCCAAGTTCAAAATATTCTAATGTTATATAACAAATAGATTCAGACAGGTTTAGTTTGAAAAAGTTGTACTAAATTAATATATTATTTACCATAAGACTGCGTATTATACACTTTCACATCCAATTGATCAAATCATAAATTGAAAAATTGCATACTTGAGGCAGTGAAATCATAAATTATAATTGTCTTAATTTTCAATTTAAAAAATTGGGATGAAAATGTATGGCAGAAATTTAAAAAAATTATTGATATATGGTAATACTTATTATACAAATAAATTCTAAACACAACATTCTCCCTGCGGTGCGAAGATGAATCGAAATTGATTTTATCACGCACCACAGGAGAGAAAACTTATAAATAATTAAATACTAGATTATTTACTAATGAATATGTATAAAAATAACAATAATTGTCAATATATAAATAAATATACGATCTCTCAGATGAATGTGTTGAAAAACTGTGTATGATACAGTGTCAAATGAAAATATAAGTGTTATGAACAAAATAACGAAAGGATCGTTAAGATGGTTTGGACGCATGGAAAGAAAGAATGATAAAAGATTATGTTAACGATGTAAATGGAACTAGAAATAGAGAAAGACCGAGAAAAATGCAGCACGCTCAAATAAATCAAATATTAAATGTCAGTCAACTGAAGAGTCGGAGAAATCGACGTGCGTGTATAACACCATGTATGAATGTTGAGGAAGCAAGAGAAGTATATAAGGAAAGAAATGTGGCAGTAGATTCTCTCTGCCTACCCCTTTGGGGAGACGGCGTGATGGTTTGTTAGTTAATTATATAAATAAGGATGAAATCGTTATGAATTAGAATAATAAAATAATTGCTGAAAATAATGCATGAAGAGTGCGACGTTTCTCTACTCAATATTGCAAAGTTTTTTATCATTGTTTCATCAATATGAAAAATGTCGATCTCTGACTATTTATTGATATTTACACTGATACTCTAAGCTGCACGAATATGGCAAGCCAAAAAAGTATGATAAAACTCGTAGTCGGCGTCGTAGGCAAAAACGCAAAGTATGAGATATTACGTTGTGAACGTGTGTTATATCAAAAAATAAACGGCATTTTTTCTAATATATATTGACAATCAGAGTTGTTTTAATTTGTCAGTATTCAGAGCAGCAAATTAATTAAAATCTGGGTATAATTTCCACTCTGTATACTGACTCTAGACTCATGCAAACGGCCATAAATGGTATTTTGAAATGAGCATACTTTTCGAAATGAAGTACATGTATTGTAACACATTTTTAATGATTATTATTATCATTGTTTCATCTTATTTAGACATGAAACTCTACGCAAGTTTTTTTTAGTATATTTTTTTGTAAACTACAGGTCGTTCGAAACCCAATCTACAATTTATTTTAGCTGATTCTCATGACATTTAGGTAGCCAATATATTCTACACTAGAATTCTACACCAGACCAAAGACAGCGTGACAATCACAATGCCTTCGCCGGGAATTGAACCCGGGACCTTCGGTATGGCAGTTATAGCACTTGCCAATCTGCCACGTCGTCATTCGATCAGTGGCAGAATAGTTAGAGCTCTGACTGCCATATCAAAGGTCATGGGTTAGATTTCCAGCGATGGCAGTTTGATTATCACACTGTCTTTGGTCTGGTGTAGAATTCATGTGATAATAAAATGGCGATAGATTGGCTACCTTCACACGTCACGAGAATGAATATAAGAGCTAAACCAAATTGCATGCAGTAATTGGGTTCAAAGGACCTGTTGTATAAAAAAAAAAATACTCCTTTCTGAAAAGCAGTATTTATTTGGAAATACCGTTTACAGGTGAGATTTGTAGCACGATACGATCACCAACTTATATTGATTTTTTTTATAAATTATAATACAGTGAAACCCCTATTTTACGTTTTTTAAGGGACTGAGGAAAAAAAACATAAATGGGGGGTATTGAAAAATAACAACATTAATTTATTTTTAAATCACGTAGATTTGTTCGCGAAACACGTGAACTGAAATGAAACCAATGTAGAGATATTGAAAAAAAAAACATTTTTTTTTTAAATCACGTAGATTAGTACGCAAAATGCGTGAACCAAAATGAAACAGATGTAAAAAAAAGAAAATACAATATTATAATTAACTTTGAAAAAAATAAAACAAATAACGTAATTACTGGTTGTAAATGACGATCGCGATTAATGTAAAAAAAAACGAAGCGTTACAAATCGAGTTGAAATACGAATGACAGAAGGAGAGATGTAAATCGGAAAAAATTAAAAAAATTCGGCCAATCACCACGTTGCGCGCTGTATGCCGACCAATCACGGCCGAAATGATGCGCCTCATTGTCAAGCGCGCGTAACTCGCATATTTTCGACGTAAATTGGGGGGGAAAAAACGTAAAAGCAGGTAAAAAAATTTACTAAAATATATCGGGACTGAAATAATAAAACTCCATTGGCGGGAAAACGTTAAATACGGGGATGTATAATCCGGATTTCACTGTATTTTCAACTCAAGCAGTTTCTCTAAAATCAGTTTCGAGTGTGAATCGCATTATACTTAAATCTTCCCGTATTATATACAAATAGGTTAATATATCTAATAGAGGTTATACATATATATACAGCCGAACTCGGCGATTACGAGGAAGACGGGACCGAACAAATTTCCTCGTTATAAGCATTACTCGTTATATCAGAGAATAAGTATTTTTAAATGCTTTCAAAAATACCCATCACATGAAGACATGAAGTATCTATTTCCTCGTTACATCCTAAATCACGTTATTTCCTTGATCGTAATAACCGAGTTCGAATGTATATAGAAACAAAGAATATTACATTTTAACACTAAAAAATACAAAACAAATGACATTAAAGTATATAAAAAGTATTTATACTAAAATAATATTCATTTGTTAAATACGAACTTTAATACTAACTAAAATTATTAGTCAAAATGAATTCACGTCCAAATAACCCTTTAACTTATATTAAAGTAATTATGTTTTTTTTTAAATCAATAGACTTTGAAATGTGTACATATAGTCACTAGGATAACTGATGAATTCTACGTCAGACAAAGACAGTGTGACAATCACACTGCCATTCCGATAATTGAACCCGGGACCTTCGTTGTTACAGTCAAAGCTCTAGCCACTCTGTCACAAAGGTCGTCATATTTTTTTTTGATAAACTCAAAGCGTAATTATTGGAAATGCATAATGAATTTTATTTTTATTAATTAAAACACTTTCTTTTCACTTTGTTCATTTTCAATACATGTTTCGAAGCATTGGGCACGTATGCCGAGCCGAAGAGACCAGAGCGATCAAGGCCCTGTACGCGTCTAGGCCGACTGGAGTAAGACCTCTAGGAAGGCCTAGACAGCGCCTAATGGACAATGTTCTGACTGACCTGGCTAGGTTGGGCGAATCGGACTGCTGGGAGCAAAAGGCGCAGGATCGAGGAGCTTGGCGAAAAATCATCAAGGAGGCTGAAACTCTTCAAGAGTTGTATGGCCATAGGAAGTAAGTATGTTTCGAACGTTTTAAACCTTCATTATTGGAATCAAAATGATATAAAACCGAATTTTGTATCATTCTCTCGATGATAAAGATGTAAAAAACCTTTGAAACATGTCGATAAAAATAAAGAAGAAAAAAAAGGTGTTTTAATTCATAATAAAAATTCTTTCATTTCAAAAGGTTTATGTAAAATATTAATATTTTAAAGAATGATATAAAATCAGACAAAGGTAATTTCACAATATTTTGTTTTAGAGTGTCAAAAGAGACATAGAAACATTAAATAAATTTGTTATTGACGAATTTAAAACGAGTTTCAATTATGGACGGGGATGAGAGTGTTTGTGTATGAGCTTACCTTGTTATTGAAGGCCCCAAAGTCCGCCCCGAAGCCGGACTGCGCGGCCGAGGGTGGTGCGGCGGGGCGTGGGGGGGCGGGGCGCGGGGGTGGCTGCTTGTGCTTCTTGGGTGGAAGGGATGGCGTCGGCGACGAGCCGTCGCGCGTCGGCGCGTGCAGGATGGCAAACGGATCGCAGCCAAACGGATCCTTGGTCTGAGATAACAAACACCGTGACAAATTTAATTATAAAAGATATGTATGGAAGTGAAGCATCGTACTGGCAAAAGAAGGATGACAATAGAATAAACGTAGTTAAAATGAGATCTCTTAGACAAATCCAAATATAAGAAGTGAATGTTGTGCAAATGAAAGGGTCATTAAGATGATTTGAATTCATGGAAAGAATTAATAAAGAAGGAATGATAAATGAATTATATGTTCACGGTGTAAACCTAATAAATTAAATCAATCAAATATTAAATGTTGACGACATGACAAGATGACATAACGTGATGTATGAATGTTGAGGAACGAAAGAAACGTGCAAGAACAGTGTGGTAATGAATTCTTTCTCCTGTTATTATTTTCACGGCAGATTAACTGTGGTCTTCAAAGACGTGATGCTTAATATAATTAATTAAAACAATTTGTATAAAAGACTTACGTCATCAGCTTTAGTTTTATTGTCTTGCGTCGCGCTGAAGGCATCTCCTCCGAAGGGATCCGGCGTGGAGTTGCCAAAACTACTTGTGAACGGATCCGAGGCGAAACCATCCTGAAACATTCATCGTTCAAATTTTAAAAATAATCTCACGTGGATTTTCATCGCTCCAAATCCGTAAATTTTATTTGTTTACGAAGCCACTCAACCAGAAATGATCCTTATCACTGAAGATGTTTTTTTTCCGAAGGGAGAGTACTGATTTTGATAATATATCATTCCACAACCACCGTCTTCGCCTGATTTAGCACCGTGTGACTTCTGGCTGTTTAACAAACTCAAAATACCACTTTAGAGACACCATTTCGACTCGATTGAGGAGATAAAAGCCAAATTGAAGTACATTTTGAAGGCCGTCCCGGAAAAATACTACTCTGATTGTCTCAGGAATAATAAAATTATTAAAGCAGTGTGTACTAGCTACACAACATATGCAAGAGAAGGTGAATATCTTATTGAAGATTTTCATAACTGTATATATAATCCTTGAAAGAAACTGTTACTTTAACAATGATAATAAAAGAAACTTACACTGGGCTTGTTGGATGGGAAGTTGGCAGCAAACGGATCGTTTGTGGAAGCTTTACTGCTGAATGGGTCATCTTTGAAGGGGTCATCCTTGAATCCATTTTTGCCCGTCCCGTTCATATTGCTAAATCCGTCATCAACTGGTGATTTTCCATCCTATAAGACAAAATATACGCAACACGTTGAAATATTGTAAGCGCAAGAGGATTTTATCTTATATTTGAGAAGTTTGCCCGTAAACCCTGGATCACAATGAAATTCGTGATCATATAATGATCATACATGAGGGAGTATGGTAGCTATCCGTGATTCTAACCCATGGAATTTCTTTTGGGAATGCTGGGGACCAACTCTCCACAGATTTGAAGAGATGGGCATCTTATAACCCATTTCTTCAGATTAATCAGAGGATATTTCGAGAACTCTGCTGTGCAGGAGGATGTTCGTCTTTTTGTCCTTGATAGATATTGTTTGGATGTGAAACATGGACCTGAAAAGTCAACTCAATGAACAGACTAGAAGCTTTTGAAATATGGCTCTATCGCCAAATGCTCAGAATTCCCTGGAAAGACATGGTTCCCAATAGAGCTAGAGTTGACAGCGAGCTGTTGTCAACTATCAAGGTTCGATTTTCACATCTGGGTCATGTACTGCGTTGGGAAAAGTACCACCTTCTCTAACTGATATTGAAAGGGAAAATTCAGGGACCGGCATCCGAAGTGTGGGGAGCTGTTCCGAGCGGTGCAGGACAGGGACAGGTTTGCCAAGGTGATCACCAACGTTGGGGGGACCCGACAGGGTACTTGAAGAAGATATCTCCAACAGAATAGATTGTTTTACCTAAAGGCCGCCAAAACCAACCTGCCTCTGGTGACACCAGTGGGGAAAGACCACATAGGTCTACAGCAAGGAAGAAGACTATTTCTCACAAGAATATTGGAATTTAACACTCTTGAAACACATCAAATAATATTTTTCTAGAATAGATAATCGCAATTGGGTGGTACTATGTACTTGATAATTGATCAAAAATATATATGATATACAAGTATCTCTAGGAAGAGTTGTTTCTCACCTCCGAGCCCTGCGCGAGGCGCTGCAGATGCAGGGGAGAGGGGGGCGCCTGCAGCTGCAGGTGCAGCGTGGCGGGGGCCGGGCCCCCCTGCAACGCAAGGTCCAGGGCCTGCACGGCTTCCTCCGAGCGCCGTTCTTGCTCTTCCAGATGTGTCAGCTTCACGTTCACCTGCCGTACAACATCCGCATCACATTATTCACATTTAGATACATATTTAGCGACAAAGGCAACATAGATTATTTCACCTGCCACTGTGTAGAACCAATCTACCTAAGGTAATGTCCGATAGTGAGGCTACCCTCAGAAAGCATCTATCTCTTATATAATGTATAAAATTGAGATTCGCATCCCATGTTCTTCTTATTGTTTCTGTTTACTTAATTTTTAATTATCTTGTGTTTTTTGTGTTTATGTTTATTGTTTAGATTGTATTTTGTCTTTTTTTAAATTTCACAATTGTGTCTTCTTTATGTTTATAATAGTTTTTTTTGTATTCTATAGTCATAAGCGATTTAGTAATTATACTGTGATGTTAATGATTTTTTTTTAAATAAATTTAATTGAAATTTATTTTCAACGTACACTTAAAGTTGTCATCGCAAACAAAAGCCTATTAAAAAAAAGCTAAAATAGCAGTGCACAATGGTGCTCTTGTACCGACCCTTATGTATGGAAGCGGAGCATGGAACTGGCAAAAGAAGGATGAAATTAGAAAAAATGCAGTAGAAATGAGATCTCTTAGATGAATGTGTGAAAAACCTGTGTATGGTGTCAAATGAAAATATAATAAGTGAATGCAGTGCGAATGAAAGTGTTATGAACAAAATAACGAAAGGATCATTAAGATGGTTTGGACATATGGAAAGAATAGTTAAAAAAAGTATATGTTAACGATGTAAATGGGACTAGAAACAGAGGAAGACCAAGGAAAAGTGGCACGATCAAATAAGTTTTAACAGTTATTGAATGTCGGCCACGTGAGGAGTCCGAGAAATAGACGTGCGTGCACGACGCAATGTATGAATGTGTTAGGAAAGAAAAGTGAGGCAATCAATTCTTAAATCAAACAAATAAAGAAAATTGTTTATCAAAACAAATGCAACAAGATCTCCATCTTGATGGACTCTGCTTGATGGATGCTCTTGAGCAGAAATATAAGTGATTAACCCATTGCAACACAAAGCCGACGAATCACCGGCCAAGGTCAATTTGTCACTGACTCACAAAGCCGGTGAATCGCCGGTTTGTCTTTGAAGTAATTTTTTTTACATTAAAACTGAATGACAATAACTTTATTCATAAAAATGACATAAATAAGTATATTTCGGTTACCGATTTCATAATAAAATGTAATAATCACAATTTATTTCATATTATTTATTACAAAACATTACGAAATTTTAACATCTGTCAATACCTCCGAAATGGCCGAACGCACTCGTAAACAAACTCGTCGCGCTTGTAATATTTCATCAAATGAGTATGAAATACAGCGAATCCTTTTGGAAAGTGGCAGTGAGAATAAGTTGATGAATATTCTAGTGATTTTATGCCTTCGAACAATGTTTTGGAGCATTCAAATAGTGAAAGTGATGTGTCAAGTGACAGTTCCATAGAACACCACATTTCCAAAACTACCTGGGGATGAGCCATAATGATCTAGCTTACGAACAAAAATTATGCGTTTATGTTTTACCATTTTTATTTTGTGTGTAATTTAGTCTTAACTTAACTAACTTACCATCACGCCGTCTCCCCGGAGGGGTAGGCAGAAAGAATGGAACGCCACACTGTTCTGTCCTGACATACGTTTTTCGCTTCCTCTACATTCATACATCTTGTCATGCACGCACGTCGATTTTTCCGACTCCTGACGTGACCGACATTCAATATTTGATTGATTTGATCGTGCCACGTTTTCCTTGGCCTTCCTCTATTTCTAGCTCCGTTCACGCCGTTTACATATACCTTCTTTACCATTCTGTCTTCACTCATTCTTTCCATGTGTCCAAACCATCTTAATGACCCTTTCCTTATTTTGTTCATAACACTTTCATTCGCACCACATTCACTTCTTATACTTGCATTTGTCACTCTATCATAAACAGATTTGCCACACATTCGTCTTAGAGATCTCATTTCTACTGCATTTATTCTACTTTCATCCTTCTTTTGCCAGTTCCATGCTTCACTTCCATACATAAGGGTCTTAATGTTATTGTAATAAAAAAATGAGTCAAAATTAAATAGTGTGTTGTATGAACAAATTATGTCATCTTTATTAGTGGTGCAATGGGTTAATAAATGAAGACTACAGGGGAAAAACAAGGAATGTCAGTAGAAGGTTAATTTGAATAAATTGAGAATGAAGCTAATCAAAGTCTATACATTTCTTAGCGATTAGCAATCGATTATCTGGCCATAGTCGATGACACAGATGATTTTTGAATATGAAAATTTTACTGTGGATAGATACGTACAAATGTCGCTAGATGGCATTATTACACTTATTTTGAATTTTAACTGACATTCCTTGTTTTTCCCCTGTAGTCTTCAAATATGAAGTGAAAAAAGGCCTTACCTGGCTGATGGCCAGGACCGAGTTCTGCAGCTGCTGATTGAGCTGGTCCAGACGGTGGTTGTGGCCGGCCAGCTCCTGCGTGAGCTGCTCCTCGTGGCGCCGCAGCCCCTGCGCCGCCTCCCGCCGCGAGCCTGCCTCCGCCTCCGCGCCGCTCACCACCGCCTCCTGTGCGCTCGCCTGCACGCGCAGCTTCTCCACCTGAACAGTCAACACTACCATTAATATTGCTGATAAAACGACGTACGACAGAGTTTCAAATACTGATATAAGGAAGGAATGTAAGAATTAAGTAATATACGAAAGAGCTGAAAGGGTTGGATGTAGGTGCCAAAATGACCGGAGTGTCAGTAAGCTGTCTCTTGTATGCGGATGACCCTGTCCTACTTTCAGACAACGAGCACGAACTACAAGTCCTGGTGAATAGTATGTATGAGGTATGCATGCGTAATGATCTGATGATGAATGTTAATAAGTCCAAGGTAATGATTTTTGAAAAAAATAAGATATCACGACAGTCTGCAACATTAGCGTGAATGGTGAAAATTTGGAGAACATACGAGGTCTGTTCAAAAAATATCGCGAATTTTATATTTTTTCAAAAAGTATTTATTTATTCATGAATATCTATTTTGTCCCCTTCAAAGTAATTCCCCTCGGATATAATACATTTATGCCAACGTTTTTTCCAATCCTCGAAGCACTTAAAAAAATCATTTTTTGTGATCTTGTTCAGCTCCTCCTTCGATGCCGTCTTTATCTCCTCAATCGTGGCGTAGCGTCGTCCTTTCATGGGCCTCTTCAGTTTTGGAAACAGGAAAAAGTCACAGGGGGCCAGGTCTGGGGAATACGGTGGCTGCGGCACCATTACTGTGTTGTTTTTGGCCAAATATTCGCGCACAAGCAACGATGTGTGAGCAGGGGCGTTATCATGGTGCAAAAGCCAGTTTTTGTTCTTCCACAAATCCGGGCGTTTCTGGCGGATTGCTTCGCGCAAATTGCGCATAACTTGCAGGTAATATTCCTTATTGACCGTACTACCCTGTGGCAAGAACTCATGATGCACCACGCCCCTGCAATCGAAGAAAACTGTGAGCAAAACCTTCACGTTCGACCGAACTTGGCGCGCTTTTTTTGGTCTTGGCTCATGCGGCAGCTTCCATTGGGATGATTGAGCTTTGGTTTCCACGTCATAACCATAAACCCATGATTCGTCACCAGTTATGACCCTCTGGAGCACATTTGGGTCGTCACGGACCGAGTCCAACATCTCCTGAGCAATGTTAACGCGATGCTGTTTTTGGTCGAAATTGAGCAATTTTGGCACGAATTTCGCGGCGACCCGACTCATGCCCAAATCATCGGTTAAAATCGAATGGCACGAGCCAATCGATATGTTTAGGTCCTCAGCAACTTTTCTAACGGTGATTCGACGATTGGCTAATACTATTTTCTTCACTTTATCAATGTTTTCGTCTGTTGTTGACGTGCTCGGGCGTCCGGCACGCTCTTCGTCGTTCATATCTTCTCGGCCCTCTGAGAACATTTTGTACCACCGATAAACGTTGCTTTGGTCCAAGGTAGCTTCACCATATGCCACAGTCAACATTCGAAATGCGTCCGCGCACTTTATTTTGTTTTTCACACAAAATTTGATACAGATTCTTTGATCCATTTTTTGGAATAGGCAAAAATCGAAGACGAGCCAAAACACATCCAAGCAAAACAGCTGTCAAAAATTAACTAAACATTCAAAATGGCCGACCTTGTCAGCATAAGTAAGGGACATGAGTACCAACATAACGCTACAAAAAAATCAAAAATCAAATATACGTAGCCAGCGGAAATTCAAAATTCGCGATACTTTTTGAACAGACCTCGTAAATGAGTTTGTGTATTTGGGTAGTATGTTAACAAAAGATAGGCGAGTGGAGAGGGATATTGAAATAAGGTTTGGGGCAGGCAACAAAGCGAATGGTGCACTTAAAGTTGTCATCGCAAACAAAAACCTATCCAAAAGAGCTAAAATGGCAGTGCACAATGGTGTTCTTGTACCGGCCCTTATGTATGGAAGCGAAGCATGGAACTGGCAAAAGAAAGATAATGCATTAGAAATGAGATCTCTTAGACGAATGTGTGGATTCTCTGCGTATGATAGTGTCGAATGAAAATATAAGAAGTGAATGCAGTGCGAATGATGGTGTTATGAACAAAATAATGAAAGGATAAGTAAGATGGTCTGGACATATGGAAAGAATTAATGAAAAAAGAATGGTAAAAAAATTAAATGTTAACGATGTAAATGGAACCAGAAATAGAGGAAGACCGAGGAAAACGTGGCACGATCAAATATTGAATGTCGGCCACGTGAGGAGTCAGAGAAATCGACGCGCGTGCATGACACGATGTATGAATGTTGAGTAATTGAGAGAAATATGTCAGGAAAGGAAAGTGTGGCAATCCATTCTTTCTGTCTACCCGGGATGGTTAGTTAGTTAAAATTAGAAATTAGTTTTTGTTTTCTTCCAAATAATTTCTGACCTGTGCTTGAAGATCATTTAGTCTTTTCTGGGCCTCTCCTTTTTGATTCTCCAACTGTTTCAGTGTCGCTGCCAAAGTGTCCAGTTCACTCTGTAAGAAAAACATACTCATTAAATATTGGTTCAATATTCCAAATACAAATCTCAACTTATATCGTGGACAGATTTGATAGGTAATAATTAGTTAAGAATAACCAGTACCTGAAGACTGTTGGCTTCATTGGTCTTGGCGCGGATGCTCATATCCTTGGCAGAGACCTCCGCCTCCAGCGCCAAGCGCTCCCGGGCCAGCTGCTCCATGTCCCGTGCTAGAGCTTCCATCTCCGGCGTAGCCTGAGGACCCAGTGAAGGCTCCTGGAACGAAACAATACATTCAATATCATTACGGAAACAATACAATGCGTTTTCTTCTACCTTAGCCTCATTCTTCTTTTGGTGCCGTGTCAGGTTCCCCCAACGTTGGCGATCACTACAGCAAAGGAATCTCTATCCTGCGCCACTTGGTTCAGGTTCTGAACTCTTGTTATTCCTGTCCACTCTTTGATGTTCTGCAGCCAGGACAGCTGCCTTCTACCAACTCCCGGACGTCCCTCCACTTTACCCATTAATATCAGTCGAAGGAAGTGGTATATTTCTCCCCTTAGCACATGACCCCAATATGAAAGCTTTCTAATTTTCACACCTGACAACAGCTCCCTATTGGCTCTGGCTCTCTGCAGTAGGTCTGCATTACTGACCCTATAGGTCCACGGTATACGGAGCATTCTGCGGTATATCCAACTGGTTCATTACATTCACTTTCAGAGTCCAGGTTACGCAGCCATATAGTAGAACAGACCATATGTAACATTTAATTATTCATTGTCGGAGTTTCAAGTTAAGATTATCGTTGCAAAAGAATGTTCTAATTTTATTAAATGCAGCTCGTGTAAGTTCAATTCTGCATTTTATTTCAATGTCCGGGTCAAGCGCTTTAGTGATAATGCTGCCAAGGTATTAAAACATGTCATTTCTATAAAATATTAAAAAAACTTTTAGAAAAAAAAACATTTTTATTTGTATTTATTACTTAAAATGCGGTTTCACATCATTGTTACAAACAATAAATAAATAAAATGTATCAAAAACTAGACATCAGATTTTAAAATATCTTTCCTGCCATGAAATAAAACTTAGGACAAAACAGGTAGATACTTTAATTCTAATGATTTATCAAAACTCAACAACCTTAACAAAGCTAAATACAAAATTTGAATACGGAATGACAGTAAGAATTTAAAAACAAAAATCATTTCAATATGTCAACACGGTATATGTTAATAATTATAGTACATATTTTTTTAATTATAGGATATATTTTGGATGTTTTGGTAGCTGGAAATATTTGGAGAGCCAAGAAACCGGATGATAATGATGTCACAAAATACATTTGGGGACATAACACGACTAAGGAAGATGAAATTACTTATCCAGGTAATTTGTTTGTTTTTATTAATTACTGTGAAATTAAATTATTGTCCAAATGTAGTATGAAAATAATCGGATAATCTTGCTTGACGTACAAATATCAAAAGAGTCATTATATATTGGGTGTTTTATTTGAAAGGCAAAATAAAAAAAACACATCAATCAAAATATTGTCCATCGTTAGCCACTACTTTTCCCATCGTTCTGGCAATAGATGAATCCATCGTCGAAAAAATGCCTCGTCTTTTGAGAAAATATCCAGACATCAACCCAATTCTTGACATCTTCATATGAATGGAAGTGCTGCTTTAAGGCTTGCATCATGGGTCTGAACAAGTGGTAGTCCGATGGTGCCACGTCTGGTGAATAAGGCGGGTGCTATATAATCTCCCAACACACATTCTGTATGTAGTTTTTGACCGCGATTTTTTTTTTGCATGATTCTCGGAAAGTTACTTGAAGGTAAGGCGGTTAAACTATTAAATAAAATAGAAATTTTGATCAATAAGATCACTTAGAAGAATGTGCGAAAATACAATACATGACAGAATATCACATGACAAAGTTAGAAAGGAATGTAAGGTGGATTTATGCGTCCTAAATAAAATTAAGAAAAGGCCACTACGATGGTATGGACGTATGGAACGAATGGATGAGGGAAGGATGGTCAAAAAGATGTCGAGGAAGTCCAAGGAAAACATGGCATGACCAAATTAATCAAATACTGTAAGGCGGCCATGTTCGAAGTAGGAACAATCGACGAGTGTGCTTGTCACGGTGTGTGAATGTAGAAGATGCGCGAGAGTTATGTCAGGATAGAATAGTGTGGCAGTCCATCCTCTCTGCCTACCCCTCCGGAGAAATGACGTGATGGTTAGTTAGTTAGTTAGAAATTTTAACTCGATGGTTGCCACAGACGAGATATCTCGGCAAATGGCGCGCAGTGCTCGTATATTGACTTTTATTGACAATTTAGCAGAAACGGAACACACATTGACATCGGTAAATATCGAAAAATGTTTTGACAATGAAAATTTGAAACTGATTAAACTTCAAGAAAAAACTATAATAATCGATGCGGGACAAGTTTTATTTTGACAAAAAATATTCGGCGTAATTTATTTGCGGCTATGAAAAGGTTAAGAAATGAATCGTGTGTTATTTGTCCATAATGTGAATTTTTTTGTGAATTTTTTTTTATAGAAGATGACGAGAGCCGAAGCAAAATAAAAGAGCAATGGGAGAAGTATTACAAATGCATTAAAGAGTACCACGCATCGAGGAAACTATTAAAAATCACCAGAGCCAAGTCCGTCATGACTTACGAAGGAGAATCTGTTTTGTTAACATGCAAAATCTGCGTAGGACCTCACAGAAATACACATTTAAAATGGACATATTCAAAAGTAATTTTAAAAAGATAATAATCTAATTTCTTAACTCTGTCATTTGCCACCACATCTAATGCATTCGTGCAAAACGTCTGTCTTCTAGGAGTTAAATTAAATTTTATATGTATTTTACCTGATAATGTCACATCACAGGGCGAAACATATCATTCCATATATGAATTATTTAAATAGTCCATTGTTTTGGCCGAAACACGGTGATACTTGAACATTATTACTTTTAAAATTTAAAACACTGCTATACGGGGGTTGTCCGTAAAATAAATTTCCCTATTTTTTTTCACAATGAAAACCGTTTTTATTTACAACGAGCAATACATCATTGGAAAGCTTAGACTTTCAGCTATTTTTCTACATAGTCCCCGTTGACTTCGGTGCACTTTTTCATCCCGGTCACCATATTTTTGATTCCCTGGTCATAGAAGTCTCCCGTCAGGCCGTGAAGGTAGCTCAGAACCTCTTCTTTCAGCTCCTCTTCGTTTGCAAAATGTGTTCCACCGAGGTGTTTCTTCAAATCAAGGAAGAGATGGTAGTCACTCGGGACCAAGTCTGGACTGTATGGTGGGTGTAGGACGATTTCCCATCCGAATTTCTCAATGAGCGCGGTGGTGACGTGGGCTGTATGCGGACGAGCGTTGTCCTGATTAAAAAGGATTCCATTCGTCAGCATGCCCCTTCTCTAAATTTGTATGGCCCTTGGCCTCTGCCATCGATATGCCGCTTCCACTTTCGCAATCGTTTCGTCACTGACCGATGACCGTCCAAACCGCTGTTCGTCATGGACGTCTGTGCACCCTTCTTTGAATTCTTTGCACCACTTGCGCACCATTTGAACACTCATGCACGTTTCTCCATCAACATCTGTCAGTTGAGAATTAATTTCCGTCGTTGAATGGCCTTTGGCACACAAAAAATGAATCACGGAGCGTACTTCACACCTCGCAGGCGATGCAATCAGGGGCTCTCATCAGGTACAGATTAATGTTTATAGTGTAGAAACACATTTTTAATGGATGTTTCATCCAATACACAGTACAGAAATAAGTCATTATTAAGATTTGATACTGAACATCATAACTAATTTCGGAAGAAAAAAATCACTTAAGACATTATGGCTCTCAGTTACAGATTGATATTTATAGTGTAGAAATATATATTTTTAATGGAAATGGTAACCATTCATTTCAGAATCATACTAATAATAGTTTTTTTTTTTAATCTTTCCAGAACGTAGTAAGTCCACATTATAAATCATTAGTGTATACTAGGGAGATGATTCTATATGATAATGGATATCTCCACCTGTACCACGTGGCCGTGGAGCATGAAGGGCTGTACAGGTGCTCTGTGGACAACACCAACAGCAATCCTATCATCCTGGAAGTAGTCAACGAGGATAGAGAGCCACTACTTCCCGTTAGTATCAAACATACAAAAAAAATAACAATAATGTGTGATAACTAGACAAATAATATAAGCTTAATGCGTCATGAATTAATGAAACAACCAGATTTTTTTTTATAGTGGTACCAACAATAACTCGACTGGAACATTCAAAATCAAAGATGGTTCTAATTAGAACTAATTTGAATATTTTATCACTCGAAATTACAGAGAACTAATAAATAAATAAATATTGGAATAAAAAAATATTCAAAGATGTCAGTATTGGTGCCTAAAAGTGATAAACTTACGGGTTAATCACCAGATTGCTGTCATTTAATCATATCATTGATGTCGCGACAACTGTTTCAACCCAACCTAGGTTGGCATCATCAGGTGTTAGAAACAACAGTTGCTTATATCACCTGATGATGCCATCATATGTTGGGTTGGGTTGGGTTGAGCTGTTGAACAGCTGTAGCGACAATCTCATAAAAATAAATAGTTATACAGTAGACGCTCTCTTAACCGGCGCCGCTTTAGCCGGCCTCTTCTAGGAAGTCTAGGAGACAAGTGGCAACTTTTTTTTTTTTTTTTTTTTTTTTTTATGTACACAACAGGTCGTTTGGACCCAATTACAGTATACAATTTTATATATTTTAGCTATTATATTAATTCTCGTGACATGTGATAGGTAGCCAATCTATCGCCATTTTATTGTCACGTGAATTCTACACCAGACCAAAGACAGTGTGACAATCACACTGCCATCGCCGGGAATCGAACCCAGGACCTTCGGCATGGAAGTCAGAGCTCGTAACCACTCTACCACGAAGGTCGTCTTGAGGAACTTGAACGTCTGGCGGCGCCAGACCGTCAGACTGTTATCAACGAAGCACTAGAGGAAGTCGACTGCGAGGACTACGAAGAAGACGACGAAGAAAAAGAGGCTCTACAGATGGCGGCAATGTACATTCAGCAGCAGAAGGATTCTACTGCATTAGATGTAATCTTCATAAAGAAATGGCGTGACTACGCTTTTAAAAAGTCAATTCAACACAAGAAGCAGCAGAAAATAACAGAATTTTTTAATCCATTGTATGCCTACTTTTTAAAAAAAAATTAGAGTGATGTGTGGCTTTTTCCGGTACACATTTTTTACAGTTTGTGAAATGTTAATTAATAATGTGAGATTTTATAATACAGAATAAAAGTTTTATAATAAAGATTTTATAATACAGAATAATATCTAATTTTGATTTAAAAAAAAAAGGTTTCATTCATGTGGTGCTCCTTTAAATTTGGAAATATTTCTTGTATAAGTGAATTGTTTCGGTCAATTTGGTTGTTGCCTCAATTTATGATAGTTATTTGTGACACAAAATACGTTTTCACTCTTCTGATGTTAAAATAATACAAGTTTTTTCGTTTATAAAAATAATTTTGACAGGTGTAAAAATAAATTTTCATTTGTTCCAATGACAATTTGAATAAATTCTTCAATCAAATTTTCAAGTTTTTGCTGGTGTTGGATTGTTTTAAGTGCCTAATTAAAATGAAAACAGTGGAATAAAAATTAAATAAACACAAATGTCCGGATCGACCAGCTGACGACAAGTGCACCATCTAAAAGATCATTATGTGTTAAATTATTTTTATGTGTTATTTTATTTTATATCATTATATTTTATATAATTTGTTTTAGATTTATTATGTAGACGTTGAATGATCGAAGTGTGCGCGGGAGATGCCTATTGGTGGCGATGAGGTTCGCAACCCATCACACCGCGTCTCTCGCGTTGGCGAAAAGAGAAGAATAGAGTGCAGCATCGATTAAAGTGTTGCAGTCCATTCTTTCTGTCTACCCTTTCGGGGAAACGGCGTGATGGTTAGTTAGTTAGTTAGTTAGAATAAAAGTTCTGTATTCTTAGTGTTTTGAAAATTTGTGTTTTTCACTACCTTCTCTTTAACCGGCTTTTTCGTTACCCGGCCCTGGGTCGGTCCCGTCAAGGCCGGTTAAGAGAGCTTCTACTGTATGTACAATAATAGTGTTCGTAATTTAAACATATATTATTAAAAAACGCACACTGTAAGGTTAAAGCCTACATTGGGTATGATAATCATTTCAGGTGAGACCTAAAACGGCCAAGAAGGGAATCAACGCGGCCCTCAAAGTACGCCTGGCAGAGTACAAATTGACAATTTACACCAACTGGTCTCCGTGGTCTCTATGCAGCTCCTGCGAAACCGTCGGCATCAAATACCACATCGGAATATGCAATGTCAAATTGCAAAAAGCACCCGTGAAATCCAGAAGGAAGCACTCCGAGTACCGCAAGGAGTTGAAAAGTTACATTCTTATTATAATAGCAAACAAAAGTCCATCCAAAAAAAAGCTAAGATGGCAGTGAATAATGGTGTTCTTGTACCGATCCTTATGTATGCAATTGGAAGCTTGGAACTGGAAAAATTATGAAAGCAAAATAAATGCGGTAGAAATGAAATCTCTTAGAATAATGTGTGGTAAATCTGTATATGATTGTGTCAAATGCAAATTTAAGAAGTGAATGCAGTGCAAATGAAAATGTTATGAACAACATAATGAAAGAATTGGACCACCTTCGTGGCAGAGTGGTTAGAGTTCTGACTGGCATACCGAAGGTCCTGGGTTCGATTCCCAGCGATGGCAGTGTGATTGTTACACTGTCATTCAGAATTCATGTGACAATAAAATGGCGATAGATTGGCTACCTGTCCCATATCATGAGAATCAGTATATAGCCAAAAACAAATTCCATATAGTAATAGGGTTCAAACTACCTGTTGTAAACAAAAAAAATGTTAAAGAGAGTCTACTAGTCAAATCTACATAGATGGCTGACTGAAACTGACACGTGAAGATAAATATGGATTTTGAAGTATATATACATCTTCCAAAAATTTGTCATGCATGATCACAATAACAAATGTGGAATGGGGAATGTTGTAATTACATAAAGCGTGCGCTTAACCCAACCAATGACAGGTCATAAGTCCTGTAAACACCTTGATCATCCATGTTCAGTTTCCAGTTTACGTCTTCGTCTTTATTGAGATACAATTAAAATTTAAAAAAAAAGTTAAAGAGAGTATTTATTGATGATGTAAACCAGTGTCCCGGGGTCTATATAGACCCCCAGGAGTCCACGACAACTTGAATGGGTCTACGACAGTTGCAAAAAAAGATTGGGGGTCCACGAGATGGTACAACTAAATTGAAGCGGAATATTGAAACGCAATATGAATATCGAAATCGTTGGCAACCTTTTTTTTTAGTTCGACAACGACTTCCGGTTAGTAGGTAAAGAATTCGGCAGCGGCCTTATTTTTTTTTAGTTTGACAGCGACTTTCGGCCAGTAGAATTCGGCAGCGACCAATTTTTTTAGCAACCGATTCGAAAAATCAATTAGGAAAGCAGGGGGTCTACACGAAGTAGAAAAAATCAGCAAGGGGTCAATGGCACAAAAATATGTTTGGGAAAAAAAAAAAAATGAGAAAAACCGAGGAAAGATCAAATCATAAATGTCAACAACGTGAAGAGGCGGAGAAATTGCCATGCATGAATGACACGATGTATAAATGTCAAGGAAGCGAGAGAAGAATTGTCAGGAAATAACAGTGTATAATCATTTTCGTTTTAGAATTTGTCAGTGGTCTCCCGTGTAGATCAAACTATCTGCAAGATTTCATCAAGAATATCTCGGAAATAAAAAGCAGAAAAAGTGAAATTATGACCGCTCTCTGTGAGGTGAGTACAATTCTTCTCCACTAGTTTCATTCCAATTTCCATTTACGTTTTCCCTCCATTTACGTTTTTTTTCCTCAGTCTCTTAAAAGACGTAAAATAGGGGTTTCACTGTATATTGTTTCTCATAATGTGCTGGAAGTATTCCAATTCTGCGCTTTATGGTCTTGACAAATTCCTTTTCTTTCTACATTGGCAGCAGTACTTTGTTTCTGACTCTGGTCAGTGTCAGAAGAAAATCCAGGCTAGAAAACCTTCGAGAATGGTTCATTTGCAGCACAACATCCCTGTTTCGAGCTGCTGTATCAAGTGTAGAAATAGCCATGAAGCTGTCCAACCACCGATAGGAGAGGAACAAGAAGAAGTAGCCAAATAATTAATAATATTATAAATCTCTTTAGGGGAAGTGCGAAAGTTCCGAAATACAGAATAAAATGGGAAACATCATAGCACTTAGACCAATTAATATCGGAACATTCGGTCGGCTGAAGGAATTACCGACAACGCCCCCAGAGGCCGGGAGAAAGCTGATCATCGCGAACTATGGAGACACGGTGAAAATAAAATGCCCGGGGTAAAACTCCTATACATTTACAGTGTATGCTCAAATTTAAGTGGATATAAACAGCAGTTTACATAAAGAAAGGTTGATATCAGGAATGAATAAAGAGCCGAAGAAAGTATTATGAACAAAATTATAAAAGTCTGCAAATAGAAATATATCCACAGAAGCAAAGATGGCAGTACACAATGGAGTTCTAGTGCCAACCCTCATGTATGGAAGTGAAGCTTGGAGCTGGCAAAAGAAGGGTGAAAGCAGGATAAACGCCGTAGAAATGATATCACTAAGAAGAATTTGCCAGAAAACGTTGTATGATAGAATACCGAACGATGAAATAAGAAAGAAATGTAAGGCAGATGACTGCATCGTGGATTAAATTAAAAAAGAATCCCTAAGATGGTTTGGACATGTGGAACGAATGGATGAGGGTAGAATGGTTAAAAAGTTGTACACAAGTAGCGTGAGTGGAAAAAGAAGCTGAGGACGACCAAGGAAAACATGGCATGACCAAATTAATCAATTACTAAAAGGTGGCCACATAAGTCGGAATAATCGACGTGCGTGCATGGTACAATGTATGAATGTAGAGAAAGCCTGAGAGGTATGCCAGGACTGAGCATTGTGGCGATCCATCCTCTCTGCCTACCCTTCCCGAGAAATGGCATGATGGTTAGTTAGTTAGTTATAAAAGAATCACTGTGTTGGTTTGGATACATGGATGAAGAAAGAATGGTTAAAAAAACTGTATACATTAACAACCCTTATGTATGGAAGTGAATCGTGGAACTGGCAAAAGAAGAATGAAAGTAGAATAAATGCAGTAGAAATGAGACCTCTTAGACAAATGTGTAGATACTCTGTGTGTGATAGTGTCGAAAGAAAATATAAAAAGTGAACGCAGTGCGAATGATGGTGTTATGAATAAAATAATGAAAGGATCATCAAGATGGTTTGAACACATGGAAAGAATGAATGAAGAAAGAATGATAAAAAAATTACATGTTAACAATGTAAATGGAACTAGAAATAGGGGAAGACCGAGGAAAACGATGGCATGATAAATCAAATATTGAATGTCGGCCAGGAGTCAGAGAAATCGACGCGCGTGCATAATACAATGTATGAATGTTGAGGAAGCGAGAGAAATATGTCGGAAAAGAAAAGTGTGGCAGTCCATTTTTTCTGCCTACCCCTTCGGGGAGACGGCGTGATGGTAAGTTAGTTAGTTTTTTTTTACATTAACAATGTGAATGGAGTAGTCCTAGAAGACTGAGGAAAACATGTCATGACCAAATTAATCAAATTATAAAGGTCGGCTATGTAAGAGTCGGAATAATTGACGCGTGTGTATGACTCGATGTATGAAAGTGGAGGAATCTAAAGAGGTGTGTCAGGATAGAGTAGTGTGGCGGTACTTTCTCTCTGCCTACCCTTCCGGTAAAACAGCGAGATGGTTTGTTTGTTTGTTATAAAAAAAATACTGTTTAAATATTATTGACTTACTTATGTTTCATTATCATTAAATATCAACTTGTTATAAAATATATATATTTGTTTTTTAGACATCTTCTTTCCGATGTAACAAAACGGTGGAAATTAGGTAAAGGAAATACGGTAATTTTAAGAGAAGCAATATTTTTGGAAACCGACGAGAGGGTCGAGGTCACAGCGAGGCAAGAGATTATCATCAGGGATGTTCAAGTAGCTGATAGCAATGTATACAGGTAAACTTGTGCGGATAACTAGCAAGATAAAACTGAGGCAGTCCATATTTATTATTCCAAAGAGATGTGAGAAAATGTAAATGGATTAACCCTGTTAGGGTTAACAAAACACAAACAAAATTCTATTAATTGTCTTCGGACACTCGTCGTGAAGTGACATTGTTGTTGACGCGCTTACTTTATCTAAAATTACGAAAATGCGTATAATATAGTTGAATCAATTGTATCTCAATAGAGACAAAGATGCAAATTGGAAACAGAATATGGTTGATCGAGGTGTTTACAGGACTTATGACCTGTCATTGGTTGGGTTAAGCGCACGCTTTATGTAATACATCATTCCCCATTCCACCTTTTTTTTTATGACCACCATGTCTGACAAATTTTTGGAAGTTGTATATATGTTAATCTGCAAAACCACCCTTTGCATGGTAGTTTAGTCAATCTACACACTAACGCCGTCTATGAACATTGTTGATAGCCCGCAAAGGGTTAAACCCAGTTGTTCGTCTACAAGTATTTGTATACATTAAAAAATGTTGTAATATAGTTGAACTTCATTATCTGACGAATAGTCAATAAATGTTGTTAGATCGTCGAGGTGTGATTTTACCACTGATCATTTTTGGCAGCGTTGTTTCTTCTTCTTCCTCGGCATTATGTCTTAAATTCTAGTGCTAGACGTATGACGTGATTATCATGGCCGCTAAAAATTGTTTACATGCGGCGACACTTGAAATTCAGCACGTATAATATTAACAGGACGTTTTTAATTTTTTTTTCATTTGACCGGATTTTTTGTCCGTTATATTTGAAGTTCGTTAAATAGAGGTCCGTTATATCGAGGTTTTACTGTACTATTGACATTGACCGTGTCATCCTAAAGTAGAACCATCTCTCATGCATTCCTGGTACCCAACCTTTTCTCAAATAGATGCCTTAAACTATAAATATATTTGTTATGTCTTTTTGTTATGATTTGATTTAGTTCTAATTGAAAATATTCCAAAATCCAACTACTATTTTCAGCTGTTGGAAGTTAAATGAGTTGGCTGGAATGGTGAGGCTGGTAGTTTCCAAGCCGATCGTGTATCCATTCTACCACGACATCATGACCCTCGTGGGGGTCATAATCCTCATGCTGGCGCTCCTGGTGTGCCTCGGGAGGGTATGGGGCACCGGACGCAAGCTGAGGACCATCAGCAGGGAACACAAGAAGAATAAATAATAGACGCCTTGAAGTGATTATATATCATCTGATTAAACCACTGAAAATATTAAAGTGAATATAGTGCGAATGAAAGTGTTGTGAACAAAATAATGAAAGATGGAACATTAGTTGGTTTGGACACATGGAAAGAATGAACGAAGAAAGTTGAAGAAAGAATGAATGAAGAAATATTGAATGTTGGTCACGTGAGGATTCAGAGATATAGGCGTGCATGCATGACACGATATATGAATGTTGAGGAATCGAGAGAAGCATACATGTAAAGAAAAGTCAAGTACATGGCAGTCCATTCTTTTTGCCTACCCCCTCGGAGAGACGAAGTGTCGGTTAATTAGATCGTTTTCAGAAAATATTGGTCGTTTATTATTAAAATATGAAAACCTCAGACAGTTATATTTTATTTTATGAAAGTGATATACGAGACATGATTTCTGTGTCACAGATCGCAAGATTTTAAATTTTTTTCATTTTCATTTTTCATTCAAAATATAAAACAAATAAATTTATTAAAAGAAGAAAAAGAATAAGCATATATTTTGGGTTGCAGATGAGGGGAAAATCAAATGCGTATTACTTGTATTTTCCAGGAAATATTATCCAATGTGTGGGTTTTTTCTCTCTTGCACCTTAATTATTGTTCCTCACCTCCACAATTGTGACATTCATAAAATAGAAGTCGGAAAAATCTACTTGCGTATATAAGACGATGTATGAATGTTGAGGATGCGAGAGAAGTATGTCAGTTAGTTAGTGAGTTGGTCCCGAGTATTCTCAAAAGAAATGCCATGGGATAGAGCCACAGATAACACCATACTCCCTCTATAGCAATATCTCACAATAATATCTCGCCTAATAAGGATTTATAATCATAGAACTATTTCCGAGTCTGCTCCAAACCAATGCGATGTATAGAACTCTGGGCACATTGGGATTGCTGAAAACTCTTCCGGTCCCAACGATGAAGCCCAACATCCTCAGTGCAATGTCACAATAATGGATGCCTTGTGAAATATTTGGTAGTTTGGTGGTCTTACCTTAGCGACGGGGGGCGCGGGTGAGCTGGCAGAGGGGGGGATCATGTCGGGGGCGAGTGCGGCGGGAGGCTCGATGCCGCGGAGCTTGCGCTGCACCATCCACATGGCCAGCGCAAATTGGTCCATCGACAGCTTCCCGCTGCTGTCCCAGTCACACAGACCCCTGGAAATATTCACAAACATAGAATTATCTACAGAATTTCTACGGCGATGACAGTGCGATTGTCACACTGTCTTTGGTCTGGTGTAGAATTCACGTGACAATAAAATGGTGATAGACTAGCTATCTATCACATCTCATGAGATTCAATAGAATAGCTAAAAAACTAATTGTATTGAGTAATTGGGTTCAATCGACTTGCTGTATACAGATGAAAAAATCACATACAGTGAAACTCGGATTTTACGTCCTGTATTTAACGTTTTCCCGCCAAATGCCTTTAATTATTTTTTTATCAAATAAATCAAATATTGAGTGTCAGCCACGCGAGGAGTCAGAGAAATCGACGCGCGTGCTAGACACGATTTATGAATGTTGAGGAAGCGAGAGAAATATGTCAGGAATAAAAAGTGTGGCAGTCCATTCTTTCTGCCTACCGCTTCGGAGAGACGGCGTGATGGTTAGTAGTTTGTTAGTTTAGTTACCTGTACTCAATAGATGCCTTAAACATTTATGCTGTTTACAATGTCTTTTGAGTAAATAAACTGATTTGATTTGTTGGGAGTCATACCTGAAGAGTGAAAGTCCAGGGTTCAGGATAGAGTATTCTAGAGTAACTTTTTTGAAAAGAATAATCAGCAAGACAGATGATACAGGCTAGTGATAGGTACAATACCATATGTGTGCTAAGCAGGGCTGCGGGAGGCCACTCTTGAGGAAAGTATCCTTGATCTCCATCCCCGACACGAACCCGTCCATGTCGATGTCAGCCTTGATGAACAGGGTGTCGTACTGCTGCTTCTCTGCCGCTGTCACCACCCAAGTCTTCACGTTGCTTGGTTGCAGCTGCGTCAACAAACGTTTTATGGAAAATAAGTAAATCAGTAAAACTACTTACATTTTTTTTAAATCTAGAGAACAGGATACCAAGAATGATCCTGGGACCCAGACCTGGTCTAATATGCAAAGGCAAATAGCCGCAAGTTAAAAATAGTAGTTTTGAGATAAACGGGCTTATAGTTTTATTTTGTTTTTTTTGCTATATTTTATCATTTAAAATAAGTTTTCTTATGCAAACTAAGTTTTAAAAGTAAGAATACAGTTCTTAGAAATGATTAAGATGTGTTTTTGCCATAAAAGTATAGTAAGCTTCATATTATTAAAGAAAATGTGTTTTGCCGCCACATATTAGCTAGACCGTCGCACAAATAATTTGGTAATGGGCCGCAATTTAAGTTGTCATTTGCCAGGATACATATTGTATCGCAGCAAAAGGCCGCACGTTTTGGCTGTGCCGTGGTAAAAAGCAGCAACTTAAAATGATGCTTTTTGCCAAAACATGTATCAAATTAATACAATTTTGCGGCTATTGGGATAGTGAATATCTCAGTAAAGGAAAGAGATAGAGAAAAATCTGTGCTTGTATATGATAGAGGCCAGTTATATGAATACTTTGAGCCGTGTTACGCCAAACAGCCGCAACTTAAGTGGTGTTGCAGCGGGAACTTGGGAGGCATAGATCCAACCAAGAGATTCATACATTTGCCTAGAAGCCCCTTATAACGAATACCGTAAGAGCCAGTCGCAAGCATAGATTGGGCATGTATGCCCAGCCGTAGAGACCAGAGCAATTAAGACCCTGTACGCGTCTAGAACAACCGGAGTAAGACCTCTTGGAAAGTCTAGAAAGCGCCTAATGAATAATATTCTGGCTGATCTGGCTAGGTTGGGCAAATCGAATAAATTCATCAAGGAGGCTAGCAGAGCCATTTTATTCTTAGCTGAATATGTTGTGGCTCTATCCTATTGGAACCGCACTTGTGAAAGGTTTCTTATAGCTGCCCTCGAAATCTGAAATCCTATCCACAGTATAATAAAAAACGTTCTGATTAAGATTATTAAACTTCTCGAGTAGTAAGATATTAATGACATTTACGAAACATCATTTTTTCAGTTTATAAAACATGTAAATAGCCGATAAATTACTTAATTTTGTGTATCACCAATAGATGTCGCTGGTAGTCCAAATATTGACATAATCTGAGAATATTTGAGAAATTATAAATGAGTCCCAAGCACGGGACCATAGAACCAGTGCTCCGCAACCGGTGTGCCGTGGCCAAATACATAATGAAAAAAATATTTAGTTATAGTCGGAAGAAAAATCGGACATTCGATTTTCCCGAATGAGCTAAAAAAAAGGTCCCCGCCGATTTCTACTGGCCGGAAGTCGCTGATGAGCTAAAAAAAAGGTTACCAATGACTCCTGAGCTGATTAACGCCCACGTCTAGACCGAATTTTAGCTTTTGGTGTGCCGCGATATTCTAGGAAGAACTTTGGTGTGCCGTAGGTGAGAAAATATTGTGGAGCACTACCATAGACTATGTGACTCAATATTTCAGGGTCTAACGGTTGAGTATTGTTACACCGTTATCTTGAAGACTATCCATCTTTATGTTCCGGATGGTTATCTTCGACAGCGTCAGCACAGACAGTTTTATCTCCCAGCATGCAGAACCAACCTGCCTCTGGTGATGCCGGTGGGGAGCAATCAAACTGCTGAACATGATCGCTTCGGAGATGTCGAACATGTCGAATGCGTTCCTGGTATTATATATTTTTTATGTTTTACCTGTTCTCAATAAATGCCTTAAACTATAATTGGTGTTTGTAATATCTTTTGAGATTTGATTTGATTAATATAAAGGAGTAGTTACGGGTATGAGCTCAGGCTGGGCGGCCCTGGGGGGCGGTGGCCGTGCAGGGGAGGGGGAAGCAGGGCGCGAGGGCGGGCGCGGAGGAACTGAAGTGACGGCGGGGGCGGCCATGGCGGCCGGCGCCCGCAGCTCCGGTGGCAACACGGCCGGGATGGCGTGCTTCTCCAGCGCCTTGTACACTAGGTGCATCGCCTGAAATATTAAAACATCCTCGTGAATTGAAGCTCAGTTATTACAAAGTAATTAAAATATAGAACAAAGAAAAAAGAAAAAACTGATTATTAGATTACATGTAACAAGAGTGGCATCTTTAGGGTCATCACTTTGCATCTTTGAAACTTGTCATTCTCATAAAATATAATAAAATTTCTAGAAAACAATTTTTCATTCCTCTTCTTCTCATTTTAGACCTTTGGTCTGTTCCTGTAGTCAGGCTGGCCTCTCTTGGGAAACTGACTTCCAACTATCCCTCAATCTCTTTGGCAGTCTTCCGGGAGGTCGGTACCCAACAGGAATCTGATGCGGCACAACGTGTTGAGGGATCCATCTTCGCATTCCAGTATCTTCTGCGTTGTCTGCCCCATCTGATATCTTTCACCTTGCAGATTTCGCGGATAGCCGTGTTCCTCACTCTATCTCGAAGAGTCTTTCCTGCTATTGCCACCAGCGTCCGCATCTCTGCCACCGCCGCCTTCGATATTGCGATATCCTCAGTCAGTATTGGCCTTATGAAGGTTTTGTATATTCTGACCTTACTGTTAGTTATCTTTTTGCTTATTCTTCCATATGGTCTCCTCGAGACAATCTGATACCGCCGAAGCCTTGTTGACTTGTCCCATTATTTCACTGACAAGGTCATTTTGACCGAGCAGATTCACTCCCAGATATCTAAATTTCGTAACCTATTCCAGCATTCTGTTTTTTTATGGATAACCTACATCCTAAGGAAATACAATCCCAACCCTAACTGGTCTTCCATTCCTTGACAATAATGTAAGACTTTATCATAAACCCTAAATCCCTCCTTGCCCTCTTTCGGAGGGACTCTCTGTAAGCCAAGATCCAAAGGTTATTTTGAGAATGTCATTGTTTTTGGTCTCTCAACTGAGATCATTATATTGAAGTTGAAGTTGATTTTCATTCATATGAATTGTTTATTGTTCAAGAAACAAAAAAATAAATATTTCAACTATAAATCAAATTAAAATTTTGTAAAACTTACCACAATAAATTCGTGCCTATCAAGCATCCCATCTTTGTCCTGGTCAGCCAAGTCCCAGATCTTGCCAAGAGTAGGCAGAGGCAACTTGGACTGCATCAGCACACCTTTCACCTGTTTATAAAACATCACAAAATTTAGCAACACATTTTAAGCCATTTACCGCGAATCATCAACATACACATTATCAAACATTAAGGCCCTGGTTAGTGGCATCTTCAAGATTTTTTTACTATAATTTTTTTGGAGTTTCAATCCTAGGGATTGGTTTGCAGCAAAGTCCATATTTTGGTGGTTCTTAGGATGCCATTTGGTCCTTTTTAATGTGGTAGTTTCTCTTTGTGTTTTCTGCCTTTTGAATCCATAAACTGTTTAAATAAAAACACAGTTATAAAATATCACAATTGATTATATTTCTTCTCGTGTTTACGTCATGTTCCTATAGCATGTGTATGAACAGATTATTTGTAGTTTGGTACAATGTTAGCTAATAACTACACAGTTCACCACAAGGTGTTTATTTGAAAGTGGAATTCCCATTGTGTAGCATTATATGCAGCAGGGAACGTGTTAAAATGAATCCACAGAAGAAATAATCTTCTTCTTCTTCTTCTAGTGCCATGTCAGGCCCAATGTTGATGATCACTGCAGCGAAAGGAATCTCTGTCCTGCGCCACTTGGAACAGATTTTCAATCTGCTTATTCGCTTATCCCTTTTACCAACTCCCCGACGTCCCTCTATTTTGCCCATGATTATCTTTGGTAGGTTGTGGTATTTTTCTGCCCTTGGCAAATATGAGAAGAAAGAAATAATAAATACAAGGTGCGGCAAAACAGGCAGTGCAGTTTTGAAGGGTTATTAAAAAAAATGGCGCAACTTAAAAAATGAGATTAATTTTATTTTATTTGGTACATCATGCCGTTTTACGCATCAAGTCTGTGAAGTGGAAGTGGGCCTCGTCACTACTGCATTCGGTTCAACATTTCTTGCCAGCGATTCATGCGGTTTTCATAGTCAGGAGGTTTCAACTCTTGGACAATCATAATCTAATAGGGGTGGAATGAGAAGTCTTGATGCAAAATCCTCCTTAGTGAGCGGTCAGCAATGCCCAATGCAATTGCATGCTTCCGGGCAGAGCGCCGAGGCGACAGTTCAATAGCTTCTCTCACTCTCGTTAAATTTTCGGGTGTTCTTATGGTTTTGGGTATTCCTAAACTCCTAGATCTTAGTGTGGAACAGATGCACCAAGAATGAAGTGCAGCCGAAAGACCCGCTGGGTGGCGATGACAAAACGGCCATTTCAAGAAACTTGCGGACGGCAAAGCCCCGGTGTTGTCTGGACCAAACCATGGCAACGACTGAAAACGGCAAGACCCTCCCGATACAATGAGACCACTCCCAGGTTCCTACCCCCACGGGATGTACCGGCCTTTCAAAACTGCTGTCTGTTTTGCCACACCCTATAAAAGAAATAATAGGATATGTGTATTAATGAGTTACCTGGTTGCCGGGAATAAGTCCATTGGATGGCTGCAAGGACTCAAAGAGCTGGTTGTATTTGTCCCGCTCGGCTGGTTTCACTGCCCAATCGTTGGCTGGGGGCGGGGGCACAGCAGGGGGGACCTTGGGAAGCTCACCCTGGAAGTAAGAACAAGGGTCACCTTCGAATCAAACTAGTTCGTTGTATTGGTCTAGGACAGTGGTTGGCAAACACAACCGTCTATAGACAGTCTATAATCCCGTGCACGGGAGGCAGGCCATACAAAAATCAGCTCTATAAATGCGATACTTCAACACTTCATATCTAGCCAACGTATTTTTAGCATATTTCCAAAAATGATGTATTTATAATAAGTTTTGATTTTTCATTCATTTCAAGTTGTCTTCGCAAATAAAAGCCTATCCAAAAATGATAAAATGGCAGTGCACAATGGTGTTCCTGTACTGACCCGTATGTATGGAGGCGAAGAATGCAACTGGCAAAAGAAGTATGAAATGGTGGAGGATGAATGTGTGGAAAAACTGTGTATGAGAGTGTCAAATGAAAATATAAAAAGTGAATGCAGTGTGAATGAAAGTATTATGAACAAAATAACGAAAGGATCATTAAGATGGTTTGGACACATGGAAAGAATGAATAAAGAAAGATTGGCAAATAAGTATATGTTAAACTAAAATGGATCTAAGAAATAGAGGAAGACCGAGGAAAACGTGGCACAATTAAACAATTCAAATATTTTTATCAAATATGTTTATCTTATTCTGATTAGATTTTTAATTAGGAAATTGGAGGATATTCTCATTAGAAAATTGGAGGCTATCTTATCATTTATACAGAAGGGTTTCTGTATGGAAATTAAAGGAAGGTATACATTCATATTCGTCACTAGTTTATAATAAACACAAATGTAAATAGCTTAAAATAGGCACACTTAAAAGTCAACACAATACTTCATATCTAATGTTTGCCAAGAGATAATAAGATGATAATTTTAAATTACAAATAATACATCACTAATTTCATTCTTACATTTACCCCATATTTCTTGGAAATGAGACTAACTATTATAACTAACCATCGTTTAGGCAGAGAGGATGGACCGCCATACTGTTCTGTCCTAACATACCATCCCTAGATTCCTCTACATCAGTGAATCCCAAACTTGTTTGGTCCATGGACCCCCTGCTGATTTATTTTATTTAGTGCAGACTACCTACTTTCGTAATATTGTTTTTTTTGTTTTACAAATTCACCTATAATTATAAAATGAGTTTTTGAAGCTGACATAGAGCAAAATTAGGAGCCAATAGAAAAAATAATCTAGAATTCGTTGTCAATCATTACATTTTTTTTGCTCATTTGTGATATGATTTTCCCTAATGAGCTAAAAAAAAAAAAAAAGTTCGGCAACGAAAAATATCCGTTACTATTTACTATAACTTTCATAGTAATAAAAAGAAGAAGGTATTACGAACAAAATTATAAAAGGATCGCTGCGTTGATTCAGACATATGGAGCGCATGGATGGAAAAATAATGGTTAAGAAAGTATACGTTAATGATGTAAATGGAGTACGAACTCAAGGCAGATCGAGGAAAACATGGCTTGACCAAATTAATAAAATTTTAAAGGTTGGTCATGTTAGAAGTCAGTATATAACTCGCTGTATGAATGTGGAGAAATCTAAAGAAGTGTGTCAGGATAGAGTAGTGTGATGGTTTGTTTGTTTGTTACTGCGTTGGTTCAGACATATAGAGCACATGGATGGAGAAAGAATGGTTAAAAAAGTATACGTTGAATATAACAATGTCAATGGAGTACGGAGTCGAAGTAGACCGAAGAAAACATGCACTACACCAAATTATTCAAATTTTAAAGGTTGGTTATGTTAGAAGTCAGAGGAATCGACGTGCGTGTATGACTCGCTTTATGAATGTGAAGGAAGCTAAAGAAGTGGCAGGATAGAGTAGTTTGGCGGTCCATTTTCTCTGCCTACCCCAGCAGCGAAATGGCGTGACGGTTTGTTTGTTTGTTTTCTTCATTACATAACACTTTGAAATAATAGCAAATTTTTATCTTTTAAAAAATGCACAAATAACAATCGGTCCTTTAAAACTTGTTTTCTATGTAATAATTTGGCCATACCGACAAAATTAAATTATGATAAAAACAAATTAGGTATAACGACTTACCAACTTAGGCGGTGGAGTCTCCGAGTTGATATTTGACATTGCAATCTCTTTCCCAGATTGTGCCAGGGCTACCAACTTGAGAGCGACGAACAGCCCCCCCTGCAAACAATCATAACATTTTTAAATTCTAACGGAGCAAAACGGAATGCGAGCTATTCGAATCTCTAAACCCAAACATTTACTGATAACAACATTGCGGATATAGAATGAAAACCTGATATGTGCGATAATTTTGTAATTCAAAGAACAATAGAAATTTCAAATTCTTCTTCATGGTTACAATCTTGCAGATTGGTCTGCAACAAGTCTCATTCGTTCCCTCCTCTCAGTCATGTCTCCATCCAGTCTTTTCATTTATGTGTAGCTACCACAGCGCATATCTCTCATGGTCTTTATAAGGCATCCCTTGGGCGGCCTCTGCAATTTCTACCCTCAACCATTCCCTCTGCGATTGTAATAAGCAGGCCCGGATGCCTAATGTTATGGTCTATCCAATTTGCTGGTTGCTGGGCAATCCTTTTATGCATTTGACTCGTTTCTCGGGCCATTACCTCGCTGTTTTGGATGTGTTCTGACCAATGGATCCCCATCATACGTTTTAATTTGAAATTAGATTAGCATTAATAATTTGAAAAAATGCATTATTTATAAATCTAAAATGAATTAATACGAGCACTATATTTGTGGCCATCTATACTAAGATTCCAATAAGCAAGCACCTCTTCAAAATCAAATTAATGAACATATCTACATTTCAGTGTTCTTTTATTTTCAAGATGCTTTTCAGTAAAACATTCTTTGCTAGAGACGCTTAAATGTGTATTTTTCATACTATTGGCAAAGAGTGGGAGAAAGAAACCGAGAAGAGCCCTGCAGGTCAAGGTTAAAGCAGTAGGCCTCACTTGGAATGATGTTAGGCATCAGGCATGCGATAGAGTCGGGTGAAGAAGGTTCCTTGAGGCCCTGTGCACCACGGAAGTGTGACAGGACAAGAATAAGAAGAATATTTTTATCAGATGCATTACATATTAACTGTTTGTTTAATATAGTTTGTATTTCTTAAATTTTGTGTAAAAACAATTGGCAGATTTTTTTTATAAAATAGGAATAGCTTTGTTTTAGAAATATATTTTTGTTATGACTGTATTGATGGTATCTTATGCAAAGAATGTTGCACACCTATTTTACATTTATCTATAGATAAGGCAGGAATGGTATATCTAGTTTTAATTTTAAATTGTAGTTATCTGGTGCCATGATTACCCGCCATATACCGTGTTATCTCTAACTACATACATGTAATTTAAATAACAAAACAATATTAATTATAGTATGCTAATTTAAAAAAAGAACTTGGAATAGAACCGAAGTTAGACTAGCAACAACTAACTAACTAACCATCACGCCTTTCCGGAGGAGTAGGCAGAGAGGATGGATCGCCACATTATTCTATCCTGGCAAAATTCTCACGCCTCTTCCACATTCACTCATCGTGACATGCACGTTTGTCGATTGTTCCTACTTCGAACATGGCCGCATTCCAGTAATTGATTAATTTGGTCATGCCATATCTTCCTTGGCCTTCCTCACCATTCCTCACTTCTTTTCCCCTTCACACAACTTGTATATATCTTTTTAACCATTCTTCCCTCATCCATTCATTCCCAAACCATCTTAGTGACCCTTTCATAATTTTATTTATCACGCATTCATCCGCCTTACATTCCTTTCTTACTTCATCATTAGATATTCTATCATACATTGTTTTTCCGCACATCCTTCTTAGTGACCTCATTTCTACGGCATTTATCCTACTTTCATCCTACTTCTGCCGATGAAGTTTGACTTAACCTCTCCGTGAGTATGGACGCACGGGCGCGTCCAGTAGAAAAAAGTCTCTAAGGCGTATGGACTCACCGACACGCCCGCGCCTATAGTACAAGCGCAGTCTGATTTAAAGAAAATATATGTTTACTGTGGATATCAATCAATTCAAGAATCAATTGTATCTCAATAGAAATTGTAATTGTACAAAATCGGAAAAACAATTGTAAAAAATAAAAACTGGTCAAAATTATAGCATATAGATTGGAGTGACATCTCCAGGCAGTTTCTAGCAATGCGCTAAATGGCGGTAGCCTTTCACATTGCGTTAAAAAGATATTTTGCTTAATGCTTAAAATACAATCTTCATAGATGGCGTTAGTGTGTAGATTGAATAAACTACCATGCAAAGGTTGGTGTTGCCGATTAACATATATACAACTTCCAAAAATTTGTCAGACATGGTAGTCATAAGAAAAAAGGTGGAATGGGGAATGTTGTATTACATAAAGCGTGCGCTTAACCCAACCAATGACAGGTCATAAGTCCTGTAAACACCTCGATCAACCATATTCTGTTTCCAATTTGCATCTCCGTCTCTATTGAGATACAATTGATTCTTGTATATCTTCATATTTGGGAGGTTATATCATTCACCCTGTGGTGAAGAAATATTACATAAGAAACATGTCGAGATAAATAAACTAATATATAAAGAAAATAGTGTTTTATTCATAAAAATTCAGTCTGTGAAATACCGCTGTGTAAATGCCATAAGTTTACGAAAAAAAAAAATGTAATTATATGGTAGTTAATGTTTACTGACAAACTTAAATAGGTATAAGTAACTTAATACCCCTGGAGAACTATATTTCAAGCGCATAACACAATAGATAAATAAGATACGACCCGCTTTTAAGGTTATTTCACAAAATAAATATGGAAACATACCTTGTCCAGGTACCCTCTCCCAGAGGGATCCGATAGATCCCAAACTTTACTGAGGATCACATCACTAAGCTTGGATTTCTTCAAGAACCTCGCCGCGTCCAGTGCCTGTATAACTCCGGTTCCATTGGGGTCCACCTATCCAGCAATCAAACAAGCCCATTACGACGCGCCGTTTGAACAACTCTCATAGAAAAACATCGATACAAATTGCACAAACGTCTCACCTGATTATAGTATGCTTCATAAATAGCACTGTGGTTTCCAGCCACCTACAAAGCAAAATAAGATCACTTAATATCATTGAATGAATTAGCATTACAATGAAACTGTGAGTTAATACCGAGTATTGGGTGTGTGACATTTGAAAAATGATTTGACATTTTCCCGAAAACTAAATATATTTAACTTAGTGGACAGCCAGCATTACTTGGATAGAAATAAAAGAAACTTAATTTAGAGATCGTACCATATTTAATGCCAATCGATATTATTGGAATTAAATAGTCGCGCTAAATAAGAATCAAAATTCGATAATGCACCCTAACAATTCACTTTCGAAACACTTAATATATTCGCTATGTGCCACTTCAAAATTAAGGGTACCAAACATTTAAAATGTGAAAATAATATTAACGTTCATTTTTTAATGAATATAAATGTTGTAAAGCCGGTAAATTTACTAAAAACACCGAAACTACCTGCGTAGGAGAAGGCAAGGCAGCCATTTTTTACATCTCCTCTCGACCAATCAATAGACGTCACAAAAATTACTACACTTTCGAACGGTCGTTTTTGACATTGGTTAAGTTTTGGAACCGAGAATATATTTTCATTGAGTAAGAACTTACATTACTTTTATTTATTTTAAAAGCAAATTATTATTGAACCCTATTATTAATAATAAATTAAAGACAATGGTATTTTTCCACTACTATTTAGCGGAAAAATACCGCAGAACACTCCCTGGATAATGTGTCAAATAAATAAATAAATATATGTTGCCCAAACTAACACAAAACAATAATTTTTCAACAAAAAATGTTTGATTCAACATATAAGATCATTAAAATGAAGGAATAATATTTATGTGAGTGTTACATACTTCGCTTACAATTATTATATATCAACCCTCCTAGAAACAGCGATTTTGTAAATTGATGGATATTCATGGCCAACGATTACAGCTACTCAATTCGAAGTGTGAAGGAGATGTTCCAAGCGGTACAGGACAGGGACAGGTTCGCCGAGGTGATCACCAACGTTGGGGGAACCCGACAGGGCACTTGAATAAAAAGAAGGCTATGTATATATATTAAATAATTCGAAGGCGGCTCATTCTCGCGCTCGGCCTTTGCAGCTAGTTGGATTCCTATAACATGCGATGCGAATGCTGGTCGCTATGGCAATGATGAAAGTAAAAGTTTGTGAGAAGGAAGCGCGGTTGGAACGAAACTTTTGTCTGTGTTTTCAATGACTGGCGGCATGCTCATATTAGGTACAGTCATAAAAATAACCTCCGATTTTTTTTATTAAACCATACTTATATTTTGCTTTAATTTTTTTACAGAATTATAATCATCTATTATGTATTCACCCCTGTTAAATATAAACTTCTCCCATCTTATTAGCAACTTATCAATCCCCTCCTCATAAAATTTGGTAGGTTTAAACCGAAAGAAAGTATCAAGGGCCTGATTGACTTGCTCATCATTAAATGAAAAATTTTCTATTAATTTTTGTTTGTAAGGAACAAAAAAGGTGGTAAGTAGTCCGTAGAAGGAAAATCTGGGGAAAAGGGTGGATGTGGCAAAACAGACCAGTTGTATCAATTCAGATTTTTTATTTTATTTAAATAATAAATAAATCGTAAATTGTATTAGGGGTACCCATAAGTAATGTCGTTTTTTTCGATGCGTCATATTTAAAATAGTCTCCTTCGGCCTGTTGTGCAGTAAGGGCGTGTTATAAGTTTTTATTGTGTAGCGGCTACCTGCTCGTGGCCTTGATACAAAATAAAACGGTTTCTTTATCCATCCGACGACAATGGTAGAGACGTGTCCGTTGGCACAACATATGCGGAGTTGTATACTTTTTCAATATCATTTGAAAAAGAAAGCAATAGAAGCTACGAGGGATATTTGCGAGATTCACGGTGACATATTGGATGTCATGAAATGCCAACGATGGTTCAAAAAAATTAAATCTGGTGATTTGTGTTTGGAAAATGAGCCTCGAAGTGGACGACCCGTCCAGGCGGATGAAGCAGCCGTGAAGTCGGAAATCGAAGACGACCCGATGCTGACCATTGAGAAATTATCGAAAAAGATCGGTACATCCTGGTCCAGTACTCAAAGGATCCTAAAGAAGTTAGGCAAGATTCAAAAATAAGGTGTTTGGGTCCCACACGCATTGACCGACCACAACGTGATTCAACGGCTCAGCATCACCAGATTATTGCGAGAAAAAGAACAAATAAGCCAATTTCTTTGTGACTTGGTGACTGGTGATGAGAAATATTATAGTTTTTTTTTTCAAATTTAACGGTAAAAAAACAATAGCTAAAATGCGGACAAAAGGCCGTTTCAACCCCTAAACGGTCATTGCATTTAAAAAAAGGGTTATTATGTGTATGGTGGGATTCGAAAGGAATCATTACCTTCGAACTATTACCAGGTCGGACAGTATCAGCAGAGTTATATTGTCAACAGTTGGATAGCTTTAATGAAGCACTACGCCAAAAATGACCAGCTTTGGTGAATAGACGCACCATTACTCTTCAGCACGATAACGCGCGACCTCACGTTGCGAAATTGACGCGCAAAAAATCTTAGGTGGGTCACCCTGTTGCATTCTCCATACTGGCCGGATCTCGCACCATCTGAATCTTTTTAATTTCGTTCTATGGAACATTTTTTAAGAGATGAAAATTTCAATTCCTTAGAAGAGGTGATTACAGCCCTATCCAAATATTTTCAGTCAAAATCCGCTGAATTTTACAAGGAGGGCATGGATGATTTGAAAAACCGGTGGCAGATGGTTATATATAATATGGGGAATCATTTTATATAAGAAAAGTTAAGTAAAGTATAAAAAAAATTGTTTTGATTTTCATTGAAAAAAAAAACGACATTACTTATGGGTACCCCTAATATTTCTATGTAACTACCACAGCGCATGTCTCTTATGGTCTATATAGGCATCTCTTAGTAATAAGCAGGCCCGGATGCCTAATGTTGTGGCCTATCCAGTTTGCTCCTTGCCGGGTAATCCTTTTGTCCATTTGACTCGTTTCTCGGGCCATTACCTCGCTGTTTTGGATGTGTTCCGACCAATGGATCCCCATCATACGTTTTAATTTGAAATTACATTTCAATTTTTTTTTATGCTTTCTGTACAACACTCACTTTTTAAACAAATTTTTGTTTGAATATCAAACATGTTTCGGACTACCCAGCTCTTTCTCAGTGATATTATCCCATTCATCGCCACATTATAGTAGATTTTTTACTATTATTAATGATTAATATCAAATAACCTTAAAAGTATGTTAGGAGCTAGTTTGTTGGTGTCACGGGGTGAAAGATGAATTTATGAACTCCTTCACTCCCGATCTCGACAACTTCCCAACATTTGCCCATGTGATTTGCCAATGTTAATATTATGTTATATGAGATATGCTCCGGGATGTATTATGATATGATGTTAAAACCAATATTTACTATTTACAAATTACATTTATTTAAAAGAAAAATACATACAAAAAAGATTACTTAAGATCTAAAGAGGACTTACATGCTGGCCAACGAATTAAAACTAACGTAACTAACGAAGGCGGTGATCTGCGGCACGTATATAGCGATCTCCTCCTTGTTCAGATTATCTCCCCGGCGTCCGGCCGCCCGCCGAGCCGGGGAGATGTTACCTCCACCGGAGTCCGGTGTGTAAGTCCGCTCCCTCGCTCCTCGAGACTCGAGTTCCAAAAAAAACCGCAGGGTGGAGGTTGAGATCACGCCCCCCAAAGTGCTGCCACTCACAAAATTGTCACTTACACTATTATTATTTTTTCACTGTCTTATCACTAATTAAAATTAAACTTAACTAAGATTAAACAAGCCCCCACAGAGAAAATGTTTTTTCTGTCATGTAAAAATTGTTCAGTGCAATCTCACCGAGTATGCCATAAAATATGGCTACATCAAGTATTTATTTTTAAGGCTTACTAATTGACAATTTTGGTATATAACAATTTAGATACATATATATATCATGTAATAAAGAGTTTTAGAATATTTTACAAGGTTAAAAAACAATTACAACACATAGCCCCCTTTTTGCTTCCCTAGACTCCCCTATTTCCCCAAGAGCCAGCATCGTTCCCTTAGTTCCTTATAATACCCCCTGGGAAGCCAATGAGTCTATTTTGGCAACCTATGGTCTAATTTTTTACTTTGAATGTTCTTTCTCGGATAAGCCGGTCACAACAATTTGTCTCTCTGGGTTAAAGTTCGCAGTAAGAGTCAGCCAGTAGTGACATACGATTCACTGTCATGGACAATGAACCTAGAATAATAATTTACTGGTGTGAGAATATGATCCTAAGAATGACCTAGGAACCCAGACCTTAGATAAGGAAATAAAAAGCATAGAAGCATAAAATGAGATCCAAACTATGACCCAGTAGCCTCTTATAGGGAGCACAATGAGAGCAAGCCGCCTAGCATGGATTGGACAAGTATGCCAAGCCAGAGAGACCAGAGCAATCAAGATGTTGTATGCGTCAGACCAACTGGAATAAGACCTCTATGAAGGCCTAGTCAGCGCCTAATGGATAATGTTCACACTGATCTGGCTTAAGGTGAAGATGAATGGTGAAATGCACTGCTGAAAGCAAAAGGAACAAGTTCAAAGAGCTTGGAATAACATCATCAAAGAGGCTAAACTCTTCAAGAGTTATACAATCATGTAAGTAAGTACTTTCTTTCACTTAGTGTAATAACTTTATAAATATTCAAATTCAGATATTCATTACCAAGTTGTCATTGTTGGGGAAAAAATATATCTCTATATTATTTGATTACATTAATCTAAATAATTATTTTCTTTTTGATGATATATCGTATATTTTATTTTGATGCGACACATGTTTGGTATATTTCTTTTTGCATTTAAAAAATAATATTAAAAAAACTCCATCTTTATGAAAATACAATCTGTGTATTGATGGAATACAATGGGTTGTTAAGTACCACAATGCATTTGAATGCCTTTGATTGGAATCATTGGTTTTAGTCTTTTTTTTTAAATCAAGACATGGGCTGGGTATTATTTTCACTGCGCAATAAACATTTTGGTCACCAAATTATATTGTTTTATTTATATTTTTATTAACTAATGATTAGGGCACTTCAAGGTGTGAATGTGGTGTTACATAAATTAAGAAAAATCTACCTGCTTATATTAATATTTATTTTGCTAGACACTTATTTTAAATTGAAAGACAATATTTAGGTGAATACTTAGATTAAATAAATATATTAATAGGTTTCAGTAAGCACTATATTTGAAATTTATTTGATACATACCTACTTATTACCATAGAGACAGAAACTGAAACATTGGTTAGTTGGAAAATATTGATTAAAGCAATAATATTCTTAAATATATCCATAAATATTTGTAAGTATTTTGAAAACGAAGCTTGAGCAAAAGATTATTAATAGGGAAAAACAGCAGGGTTTTCGACAAAATCGCTCCACAACAGATGCCATCTTTATTCTGGGGTAAATAAAAGTGAAGGCAATTGAATAAAAGAACAACAACAACAACAACAAACCATCACGCCGTTTCCCCGCAGGGGTAGGCAGAGAGAATGGACCGCCACACTACTCTATCCTGGCAAACCTCTCTAGCTTCCTCCACATTCATACAACGAGTCATACACGCACGTCGATTCCTCCGACTTCTAACATGACCAACCTTTAAAATTTGATTAATTTGGTCATGCCATGTTTTCCTCGGTCTGCCTCGACTTCGTACCCCATTTACATCATTAACGTATACTTTCTTAACCATTCTTTCTCCATCCATGCGTTCCATATGTCCGAACCAACGCAGCGATCCTTTCTTAATTTTGTTCATAATACCTTCTTCCGCTCTACATTCCTTTCTTATATCAGCATTTGAGATTCTGTCGTATATCGTTCTACCACACATACGTCTTAGGGACCTCATCTCTACCGCATTTATTCTACTCTCATCCTTCTTTTGCCAGTTCCATGCTTCGCTAATAAAAGAAAGTAGCCTATATATGTTTTGTCGATTTGACTAAGGAATTTGACAGGGTGTTGCTAAGGGATAATGTGAGAAAATTAAAGGAAGTAGGAATATCCAATGCATTGATAAAGACTGTCCAAGATCTGTATACCAATTGCAAAACAAAAATTAAGGTTGACAATGAACTGTCTATAAAAATTCCTGCAAGCAATGGTATAAGGCAGGGAGATAGTTTGAACCCCTTTCTGTTCAATCTTATTATGGACAAAATCATAGATGGGGTAGCTGGCTTGGGACTAGGTTATAAAATGGGCAGTAAAACTGTGAATGTTATTTGTAATGCAGATGATGCCGCATTAATAGCTGAGTCTGAAGATGACTTGCAAAGAATGTTGTACAAATACTACACAGCATCACAAAGGCTAAGACTAAATATGGCTATATCAGTCAGCAAAACCAAAAGTCTCATTATATCTAGACAACCTACAAGATGTAAGCTGACTGTTGATGACCTGTGGTGCAAATAATGAGTTTCAGATATTTGAGAGTATGCAGCCATTATGACTTTTATACCGAAGTACGAGAACTAGTCAGTAAAGCCTCGATGTCTGAAGAATTTGAACTAGAAGAACAAGCATATGCGTATTGATAGCAAGGTCAGAATTTATAAGACATGAGATAAGAATAAGATTTTATCGCGAGTTTGAGTCGGCCCTAAATAAAAGAAGAAAATATATATTTGCAAAAATTATCTTGGACTTCGTAAATAATCATAACTGCACAAAAAAATAGTTGCTTAAAGTTACAGCGTGATGTCCGGCATACGAGTTTTGTCCAAAGGCGATTTATATTTCGTCACCTGAGAGTAAGAAGTTTCCAACCGACAAAAGTAAAAAGCTGAGAAAAATGAAGTCAAAGTTTTGTTGGTTTCGGGTGTGTATCTTGGAATAAAGGGGTTTTATTCCAATTTCCAGAGATTCTTTTACTGAGAAACGTGTAAATTTTGTCTGGCAACAGTTGGAATAATAAAGTTCTAAGTTTAAATGAATCCTTCAGTGAATCGTGTGTTTTGAATGATCAGATGGAACTTGATTCTTTTCGTAACATCAAAATGACGATACTATTAAGGCAGAAACATACTATTAACACGCCACGCCACCCGATGCCACATGATGCGTGTTGAGTCGAATCAAATTGTATTGTTTTCTATGGACAGAATCACACTATGAACACCCGACGCGACGCCATGCGCGCACACGCCACCCGATCCAGTCGAGCTAGATCGACGTGTTGCCGGTGGTGGGAGTAAACACGCCACGTGGCGTGTTAATAGTATGTTTCTGCCTTTACTTGTTTTTTTTAATTGTACCTATAGGTAAGATTAGTAGGAAACCTTTTCATGAAAAAAAGCCAAATGTGAAATTTTGTTAGTTGGAACCCTCTTACTCTCAGGTGACGATTTGGTGCAATGCACATATATTCTAAAATTAGTTGAGGGTATGTCATGACTGAGATGTGTTTATAAATTCTGTCCAGTCAAAATATACCTTCTGTGAGTTTTGTAGACTAACTACAGCAAAGAAAGCATACACCCTTGGAATACATTTTCGTTTGACTCTCTATTTATATTACATAACATACTTTAAAAAATTGGATGGGCTTGCCTACTGGGCACCTTTCTGTATAGTATATAGGATAACATGCATGACAGAAAAAATACAGTATTCAAAACAAAAATCATTGTATGCTGTTTGATAAATTTATTTACAAAAATTGTATTTTACAGTTTATGTTACTATTGTAGTATTCATTTTTAATATAAATATTTTACTATTTAATATTCATTGAAAACTTGTATGAATTACAAAATTCCCAAGGGGTTTGACAGCCAGGGGTAAGATTTAGGACAATTGCTAACACAAGATGTCATCCAACGTTCAACCTGGAAGTATAAATAAAATTCTTTAAATAATCTGTCAAATGCAAAAACTTAGTTAAAAAAAATAACAATATTTTATTTTATAATAATCATACATTTAATAAAGAAAACGGTATTGAAATTTTGCATATTAATAATAAAAACTTAACATTAAATAATTTTGAATTTTTTGAGACTAAAAACAGAATAAACAATCCTTTTTATGTATACAACAGGTCGTTTGGACCCAATTACTGTATACAATTTTTTTTATTTTTTAGCTATTATACTGATTTTCGTGACATGTGATCCCGAAAGACAAGATCATAGATGGATAGAAAGTATTATGAACAATTTTTTTTTTCTTATATACAACAGGTCTCTTAAACCCAATTACTGTATACACATTATTTTTAGCTATTATATTGATGATCCACATGTGATAGGTAGCCAATCTATCGCCATTTTATTGTCACGTGAATTCTACACCAGACCAAAGACAGTGTGACAATCATACTGCCATCGCCATTGGTAACATTAAAGGAAAACCAAAAACTGGTCCAAGTTTAAAAAGCATAAACAATTGGAGAAGTATTCTCCTGGCGTTGTCTAGCAAATGTAGCCTTTCACATTGTATTAATAAAGATTTTCTGCTTAATGCTTACACCTATTATTAATAGATGGCGCTAGTGTATGTGAAGTGTGGTGCAACATAGTAGCATACGAGTATATATAACTTCCAAAAATTTGTGAGACGTGGTGGTCGTAAGAAGTGCGAAATGGGGATGTTGTTAACATAAAGCAATCAGTCATAAGTCCTGTAAACGCCTCGACCACCAAAAAACAATTTACATCTTCGTCTCTATTAAGTTACAATCAATCCTTAATAAACGATCAGTTGAATTTAAATTCATTTCTCATATTCTAAATGTTTCTGTTATATTTCCTCTCTCCTCAATCCTAATAATACCCCCTCCACCTTTATACGTAACTCCATCCCTTTTTAGTATGTAAGTGACTACTCTGTTTTATTTTATTGTTATAATTGTATAAATTGATAAAGGTTACATGTAACCGAAACATGTCTGTGTTAAGTGAAATAAAGTGTTGTAATACCAAGTGTAATTATATTTATTCAAACAATATATTAATACATAGTAAATTAAATATTATTTGTGTACCTACCTACCTACATATGGATGCTTTCTCATAAAAAAATATTGTTATACATTATAAAGATATCGGTGATAACAAATAAATAAATAAACATTATTTGTATCATAAGTTTGTTTGAATTTCAATAGATGTCTTCTGGTAATAAGGCTAACATATATATCTGGAAATATCTGGTGTTGCATGTAATCTGATTTTATTCTGACTACTTTGTGGAGGGGGTATAACTAGGATTGAGGAGATGGGAGATGTAAAGGAAACATTTCGAATATGAGAATTGAATTTAAATTCAACTGGTTGGTTATTCTTTTTTAGTCTCAAAAAATTATAAATTATTTAATGTTACTTATTTATTATTAATATGCAAAGTTTCAATATCGTTTTCTTTATTAAATGTATGATTATTATAAAAGAAAATATTGTTATTTTTTGTATACTTTGTATATAAGTAGAATAAATGCAGTAGAAATGAGATCTCTTAGACGAATGTGTGGTACTCTGTGTATGATAGAGTGTCGAATGAAACTATAAAAAGTGAATGTGGTGCGAATGATGGTGTTATGAAAGGATCATTAAGATGGTTTGGACATATGGAAAGAATGAATGAAGAATGAATGGTAAAAAAAAAATATTTTAACGATGTAAATGGAACCAGAAATAGAGAAAGACCGAGAAAAACGTGGCAGGATCAAATAAATCAAATATTGAATGTCGGCCACGAGAGGAGTCAGAGAAATCGATGCGCGTGCATGACTAGATGTATGAATGTTGAGGAAGCGAGAGAAATATGTCCGGAAAGAAAAGTGTGGCAGTCCATTCTTTCTACCTACCCCTTCGGGGAGACGGTGTGATGGTTAGTTAGTTAATTTTACTGAGTATATCTGGTGTTGTAAAATAAATGCAAGTTTTTTTTATATTAGGTCCTTACATATGAAATTGGCGTTTTGCCGTACTGGCAACTTTGATCTCAAATATCTTCTCTTTGGTTAGGAATTTCAAATTCAAATCAGCAACTGCAAACCATGATGGAAAAGCTAGCTGCTAAACAACCGAGGCTGGTTAATCGCTCTAGGCCACTGCTGCTTCATGATAACGCTAGACCACACACTGCACAACAGACGGCTACCAAATTAGAAGAGCTTCAATTGGAATGTCTAAGACATCCACCGTACTCTCCGGACCTTGCCCCAACAGATTACTATTTTTCGAAATTTGGATAACTTCTAGCAAGGGAAAAAATTCAACTCCGATGGGGCAGTCCAAACCGACTTCAAAGATTTTATTGATTCCCGTCCGAATGTTTTTTTAGTAAAGGGATCGATGAACTACCTATGAGATGGCAAAAGTGCATAGATAGCAATGGTACATACTTTGATTAAATAAATATATTGTATTTAAAAAAAATCAACTTTATGTTCCTCCCATACAAAACGCCAATTTCATATGTAAGGACCTAATACATTCGTTATATCAAGTTTTGTTAGTTCAAACCTAAAAATATAAACTTACAGTTCCCTTCATCAACTGGCAAGCCTTGGGGACACAAGCAGGCGTGTAGGTTTCCTGACATTTTGTGAGATCACTCTGTGGAGTCATATCAGATACGGGAATTGGGTTCCTCACCCAGTCAATCACTTGAGATGCAGACACCTGTAAAGAAGTTAAATATAAATGATTTTTATATTACAAACTTACTTATCAAGCACTACTGGCTTAGTGAGTTAGCATACAGTAGAACCTCGATTATCCGGACTAATTGAGGATGAAGGTAGTATAAGGACAAATCCGGATAATAATAAAAAAATTATAATTGACAGGAAAAGACTAGTATATTCAGTATGAATATTTTTGATTTATTTAAATTTATAAATAGCTTCATTGTAAATTAATTATTATTTACAAAATCAATTATCGATTTCTGCTTAAAGCTAGCTTTTCTTTTTGAAGCTGCCAAATCGTGAATACTTTTAAGACATATAAGTTGTCCTGAATTACACTCTTCTTGACTCTCAAACCACTTCATGGCGACATCTAAACACTGAAAAGCTTCAGAATGTGTTGGACCAATATCTCTCTCCTCGCAAATCTCTTCTTCGCCTTCTTGATCGTGTTCCTCAGAAGCAGATATTTCTTTAATTATTGCCTCATCATTCAAAATTCGGAATCCAGGATAGTTTGCATTGCAATTTAACCACTCAATTACATCTTCTTTGTCGCAAGCAGCACATATTGAAAGTTAAGCTATTGTTTCCGCGATGTCTCCTATATCACATTCTACTACGTTACTGAAACTTACTGATGGTCTTTTCAAAATTTTGTTCCATGATTTTTTCAAAGTTGACACATCTAAAGAATCCCAATTATCTGCTGCCATATAGGAACAATCTTTTAAATATATTTTTTTGTGGAAGCTGTTAACCGATTCATCATCATTGAATTCCAACGACTACTGATCAATATTTTACTTGTTGGGACTTATTGTTGGAACAAATGCATAAAACGCATTCTAACACGTACTTCGTCACGTCACACACGTAAACTTCAAATCCTGCAAAACAAGGTCATCCGGCTTGCGCTGGGTGCTCCCTTTTGGACCAGGATTACACAACTCCACCTAGAGGCGGGTCTTCCCACTCTAGACGAACACATCCACACACTGGCCGAGCGTTTCTTTCAGGGGGTTGCCACACACCCAAACCCCTCTATACAAGAAACCTTTAACTACACCCCCGACATTCACTACCGTCACAAACGCCCAAAACACTTTCTCCTTCAGAGATACACCACGGGCTACACCTCACAGTCACTTTCCTCTTTCCCACCAGAACCCCTCCCAATCATCAGCACATATTCAGATCCACCTTAGACGTGTAAAAAAAATGGTATAAATAATGTACTATAACTATTTAATGTCCTCCTCATCCTTCCCTCACTACCCCATCCTACATAACATATCCTCATTCCCAACAAAATCACTTCCAACAGGTGGGGGAGCAATAGCCTTCGGGCTGATACTCCCGAAAGACAAGATCATAGATGGATAGAAAGTATTATGAACAAATTTTTTTTTTTCTTATATACAACAGGTCGCTCAAACCCAATTACTGTGTACACATTATTTTTAGCTTTTATATTGATGATCCACATGTGATAGGTAGCCAATCTATTGCCATTTTATTGTCACGTGAATTCTACACCAGACCAAAGACAATGTGACAATCACACTGCCATCGCCGGGAATCGAACCTGGGACCTTCGGTATGGAAGTCAGAGCTTCTAACCACTCTGCCACGAAGATCGTCATGAAAGGATCATTAGGATAAAAAGGTTTAAAAAAAAGTTTTCAGAAAAAAAAGCTGTTCTATTTTAATTGGAAGAAGAGTGCAGCTGAGGTGCATAAAATGCTTGTGGAAGTTTATGGCGATGACCTATCGGATAAATCATGCAGAGAATGGTATGTAACGATGTAAACAGAACGTGAAATAGATGAAGACCGAGGAAAACGTGACACGATCAAATAAATCAAATATTGAATGTCAACTACTTGAGAAGTCAGAGAAATCAACGTTGCCTGCATGATACGATGTACAAATGCTGTAAGAAAAGAACAGTGTGGTTGTCCATTCTTTCTGCTTAATAAATAAATAAATTGTAATTAAAAAAAACAGGATATTTAGTAAAAATCAACTTATGTTGGTGTTCGTGTAATGTTGTTATTTGGGTTTGCCAGTTTTCTGTCGTTTTCTGCTGCTGATGTTGCTGAAAGTGGTTGAAGACACAAACACACAGACACAAACAGAAAGTGGTTGAAGACACACAGACACAAACAAGTGGATTTAAACTAAATATGTATTTAAAAAAAAACGGATTAACACCATTGATTTATCAATGGTATTAGAATTTATTAAACAATCTCTAATATGAACAGTAAAAAGCTCATTATTATGAAGAAGGAATCTGGTCGTGTCCAGGCTTGAACCTATGTCCCTGGATCAGGAGCCAAGAGTCCTATCACCTAGAATGCTCCGAAAACGGTGTGCGGTGAGCCGGATCAGGTGTGCCGCAGCCAAATACATAAAGAAAAAATATTTAGTCAGAATCTTGGTGACCTTTTTTTTATTGTTTTTTTAGGCGATTCAGCTTTTTCGTGAAAAAGGTCCCTGCAGATTTCTACTGGCCGGAAGTTGCTGGCAAAAAAAAGGTCACCAACGTCTTCCGAGCTGATTTTTAGCTTTTGGTGTGTCGCGGAATTCTAGGATAAACTTAGGTGTGCCGTAGGTGAGAAACCTTTGCGGAGCACTGCCCTAGACCACCACGAAATTTAAAATAACATATACAGGAGATGGAAAAACTTTAAAGAACACATGAAATATATGAAAAATTAAAGAGATATCTTACAAGGAATACATCAGGTAGGGTCTGCAAGTAGTTCAGGAAAGCAATGTATGCTGGCAGGTGACTATCTTCAACAATAAACCAGGCCTCGTGGATATAGAAACCAACAGGGGCGCGGTTACCATTGTATTGTCTATTAAACTCTCGGATCATCCAATCTGTGAGAGCTTTCTGATCATCTGAGGGACTGTAAATAAATTAACATTTAATATAAATACAATATGTAGAATGTATTTTATCATTGTTTGTTTATATACATAAATATATTTATATATTCGGTATTTTGGAGAGTTCGATCAGTTTTACAACAGAGGGCTCTGGCAGCTTCAAGTCTTCAAATCTGGTGGCCATTTTTTTTAGTAAGCCTGAGTATCCGTCAATTAAGTTCAGTTCGCAAATGTTTGTCATTCTTACAACAACATTTGTTTTATCGCTCCTTAAAATGTCGACTTTCATGGTAAATAAGAAGCATTTGTGGGAAGTTCTGCTGTTCTGTTTTAATTGGAAGAAGAATGCAGCTGAGATGCAATTGCTTGTGGAACTTTATGGCAATCATGCCCCATCGGATAAATCATGCAGAGAATGGTATGGACGCTTCAAAGTTGGTGATTTTAGCGTTGACGGCAAAGATCGTCCTGGAAGACCGAAAAATGAACTTCTCAAACTGGGTGAAATGGTCTTGGGGGAAGTAAACCAGCAACAACTATTGCGAGTAAAGCGGGCGCTGGCTGAAAAACGACCAGAATGGGGCAACAGGCACAGCAAGCTGATACTTCAACACGATAACGCTCGACCTCACATTGCAATCACGGTCAAAAACTACATATAAAATATGGGTTGGGAGATTATACCACACCCGCCTTATTCACCAGAATTGGCACCATCGGACTACCACTTGTTCAGATCCAAAACGCATGCATTAGAAGAGCAGCACTTCCATTCATATGCAGATGTAAAGAATTGGGTCGATGCCTGGATTACCTCAAAAGACAAGGCATTTTTTCGACGATAGATTCATCTATTGCCAAAAAGATGGGGAAAGTATTGGCTAACGATGGACTATATTTTGATTGATTGAAAAAACTTATCGAACTTTCCGAAACACCCAATCATGTATAAGAGAATGGGTATTTTTAAATGCTTACAAAAATACCCCTCACATGAAGACATGGAGTATCTGTTTCCTCGTTACATCCATGATCTCCTTATTTCCGTGATCGTAATAACCGAGTTCAACTATATTATATTCTTATACCACCCCATTCTTCCGGTAGCTTAATTTTTTTTTAATTAATCTGAATTAAATTAAATTAAACGATATTGCTATGGTTGCTGAAAGTGAAGAAGAACTGCAAGAGGCCTTAACAACTATGCAAATCCTTCTTCAAAATAACTACAACATGAAAATAAATAAAGACAAAACAAAGCTGCTGACTGTAGGCCGAACGCAACATCAGATGAGAGTAGTGATGTCAGGAGTTCCACTAAAGAACACCAACGAGTTTGTCTACCTTGGGAGCAAAATAACATGGGACGGTCGGTCTAAGAGCGAGGTCGACAGCCGTGTACATCAGGCTAGGCTTGCATTTAATAAAAGGTCGAAAATAATAGAATCGAATAATATAGTCCGGGAAGAATGGAATAGAGGAAATTGCTACAAACCAATCCCAGGATTGAAACCAGAGAGAAAGATATTGCTGGAGACTTTTTATTGCCTGGGAGTTTCGTAGCATATTGTCTGTAGTGGTTTTGTTTTGATGTTTTGATGTTTTGATTTTTTTAATACCCTTTTTTGAGTCACAAAATTTACCAATCTTTCGACTAATATACAGTTTTAATACATTTTATGCAGTTAATGAAAAAGCAGAAATCATTCAAAGAAGAAACACACATGAATAAGAAACCTTTGAAGAAAAACAGAAAGACCTATGATGAATTTGTTTATGAATTAAAGCACTGTTTTTTCCACTTTGAGTTTATTTTTCTCGACCTGTTTGGAATGGTTCCACTTTCATCATCAATAGTTTATATCGTTCTCCCGATGTTGAAGGTGTAAGCCATTGAAACAGGTCGAGAAAAATAAATCTTAAAGTGGAAAAAACAGTGTTTTAATTCATAAAAAAATCGTCATTGTGGAATTCCACAGCGTTAACGCCTTAAGTTTATCTAAAATCCTATGATGTTAAATTTACTGATTTCGGTACGATGTCTGTATTGAGATCTAGTTTTTAATGTATGTAGATATGTCATGTTTGTGTATACAGTTATAAAACAGACGAGTCATTAAAATTAGAGTGGAACTCACATATCAACGCAAGCATCAGCCATGGAGCATACAACGTCAGAAAGATCTTTGAAGTTGATCATTGGGATAACCCAAACTCCACTGTAGGACTCATCGGGGCAGGGTCCGATCTGACAGTCCTGGGTGCTGAGGTAGTCTGTGGTGTATGGCCACATGCCGGGCTCGATGTAGGACTGGGTGCCCCACGACAAGTCGTACAAGAAGCCACTCTGCTTCAACATGTTGAACTGGTTGTTGCCGGCCATTTGCAAGAAAGGCATGCGGATTCCTAGGTTGGACAAAAATATATTAAAACATTGCTTATTGCAAAGGAAAACAGAATGCTTCTGGTCAGTCGTGTTCCTCATGATTGAAGGTCGTGTCCATCCTGTAAACCATTGACCATGGCACGCCATTATGGATGTTTGATAAGATACAATTCACTTCACATGTTAAGTTTTTATAATGTTTTTACACAATAAACTATCAAAAACAAACACACATGACACTCTACCACTTCTAAACAAAACACTTCACAAAAACAATACACAATAAGTAACCCTTTGTTCGAAATTGTTTGAAATAAAATGTTCGTATTAGTTTATGTAAAAATTGGATCGCTGAAATCGATGAAACAGATTATTATAATTTTTTTTTTCTTTTTTTTTTTTAAAAAGACTAATACGTATAATATAATGATATTAGAATTTATTTTACAATCTTCAATGTGAGCAGAAAATAGCTCATTATTATGAAGAAGATATCTGGTCGGGTCCAGGCTCGAACCCAAGTCCCCTGGATCAGAAGCCAAGCTTTCTATCCCCTAGACCACCACCCGATTGTACGAAACCGATTTCGCGCGGCAAAAAAAATCAACTGGAAAATTCAAAATCAATGATGGTACTAATTAGGACTAATTTGAATATTTTATCACTCCAAATTACAGAGAACTAATTTTACTTTCGCCTGAAATCAAATATTATTCAAAGATACTAAAGTGAAGTACCTAAAAGTGAAAAACGACTATGCATGCGATCTGTAGCTTACGGGATAATGATCATTTATATTTTATCTGAAATACCTTTAATTTCCTCCTCGTCAATCTTAGCAAATGTACTAATAAGAGTTCTCTCATCGGCAAACTCTTTGAGGAGCAAGTCCAGAGTGGCATTCTTCCAGTAGGTGGTGAGAGCCTCGTGGGAGATGGAGTGTAGCGAGATCTCCTGCCCGTTGGCGTGTAGCTCATGGACCAGGGAGTAGTCAGCGTATTCGTGGGACACGAAGAACGTGGCAGCCACGGGGCAGCCGTTAGGGTTCTTTCTACCATAGATGGCAGACCGGTAGTTAATGATGTTAGTCGGAGTCACCGCATCGTCGAAGGTAAGCAGGACAAACTGAAAACAACAAAATGTATATGTTTTTTAATTTGAATTTGCATGTTGTATATTTAAATATGTTTATAGAACTTCCTAAAATAATATAAAACACTCTTTTCGAATTATTTATTTATTTATTTTACATGTTATAACAATAATTTGCCAAAAAAAGTTTATGGACTGTAGTTGTCACACTAGGCATGGCCTGTATCATGCTAACTACATAAAATAGGATGTTAGTAGAATTGTTAGTAAAATGGTGGTTTGTTAGTAAAGTGGCCGTTGTTAGTAATCTTATGCTAACATTGGTAATCACAATATGATGATATAATTAAAATTACTAAATCTAAAAGAAAAATATGTTTTCTACGTCTAAGGTTGAAAAACATCTTTTATAAAAGATGAAATGATTCTGTGCTCAAACAAATGTTGAATTTCATAAATAAATGAGTTTTAAGAAGAATAACTACACATGTATAAAAATGTACTATATATGGTATGTCAAAAAATGTATTGCAATGTGTGTATTAGTAAAACTATTTGTTTATTGTTTCTTGAACAATTATGTAATACTCCTGTCGGGGTTAAATGCATAACCCAGATAAACATATTTCATGAAGAAATACATGACACGAATAAACACAAAAACGCTGACCCAAGACCTACTTATCAAATTTGATGATTCGCGGGCCCTGAATTCTTCAAGTTGGTCACTAGGTCAGGTCATCGGATCAGGTCATCAGATGACGAAACCAAAGCATATAAAAGCAGTACTCCCGAGAAACCAAAACGGTCAGTCCACGCCACGAGGGATATCGGACTCCCTCCGACGCCGAGCTACGAAGCTAAGGCAGTCCGCTCTAAACGTCAGTCAACTCTAAACGTCAGCCTGTATCGCGATCTCGAAGAGACACGAGTCTCCACTACGCAGTCTACGTACGAGAAACCTCCGACGACTCCTCGCTCCAGCCACTCGACGATACCGCCCAGCGAGCCCTCATCCTCTACGACTCACCGCCGGACTCCGCCCCGCTGCCATCGACATCCAGCCGCGCTCCATCACAAGTATATCATACAGTTACGTGTAATTACTTGTGATCCGCAATAAACGCTGAAACCTCCGCCGTCTTTCAACTCACACCACAAATTCCCAAACTCCTTCTTCATCTTAAAATGGTTGGAGGCCGCTAGAGCCTGTTTGTGCAGAATTTTCTGCCTCTTGCGATGTGGACTCCCAGGCATCCTTTTCCCCTCTGATTTCCCATATAGAGCAAGATGTTGTAATGTCAAACTCCATATTAAATAATTAATACAGGAATTATCATTTGTAAACATTTGATAATGCTTTAGAAAGGAAAAACATGTCACTCTCATAAAATATAATATATTAAAACTTCTAGAAAACAGATGTTTTCATTCGTATTAATTAACCACCCTACGTATTTTAACGTACGTGATACGTTTACTTTAACTGTACCATTCTGCGCTATCCCGTATCACGTACATGCTTGAGAAAAAGTAATGTACAAACTGTTAGAGATACGCGCGTGTGCCAACAACACTTGATTACAAGCCTTCGCAAATATGATAGTTTTACAAGGGGCAGGCGAAGTGTGCGGTCTAGTCTTTGACATTAATTTAAAAAAATAAAATTAATATACAATTAAATTAAATTAATAAAAACCTGCTTGTTTTTTGCATGTTTCTCGGAAAATTACCTGAAGGTAGGGCGGTTAAAAACTATCTGATGACTAGGAAACACATTCTTCCTAAGCTTGCATCTCAGATTATTACATCAACCAAATTCATTACTACTAGTTATAAAATTTTATTTTACTTGTTTTCAAATTCAATATCGTGATTTTCCAAATGGACATAATAAACATAAAAACATTTCTATTGTCAATTTGGCAGGATACATCCACCCAGGAACACAAAGAAAGTTAGTCACAAAGGGTGCAGAATATTCTCAAATAATTTAAGTATTTGTTTCTTGAGCATTGCTTTATTGATATAAAAAATGACGTTCTTCAAAGCGATTGTATTCAGCAATTGGATTATTCTCCATCACTAGAGGAAGGTTGGCATCACCAGAGGAAGGTTGATTCTACACATTGAAAGAAAAACATTATATTCTGAGAAGCTCTTGAAGGTACACATTCAGACCATTAAGATGAATACTCTTTAAGATGATGACATTTTTAAAGAATCCCCTAATAAATCTGAGGAGTTAGATAAGTGTGAATGCTTATCTTTGAACTATGGGTATCCAGCCTGCCTAAGAGGAATGTGGTGAGATAGAGCAACTGAGAGCTACCGATCTTCCTCATGAAGAAATGCCTCAGAAATCTTCTCATAACCCTCTCCAACATGAGTGAGCACCTCACCTCTTGTGGATTCCATAACACTGAACCAAATTCAAATTGGCTCCAGACAACTGATTTATTTTCTCAAAAGATATAACAAACAAAATTTAAGTTTAAGGCATCCATTGAGAACAGGTAAAATCTAATATCGGGAACGCATGAGTGATGGTTCGACATTAAGAATACAAGATTAGATAAACTCAAGAGTATTTATGAACAATTATGGATTAAGAACCGCTGCGATGGTTCGGACATATGGAACGCATGGATGGAGAAAGAATGGTTAAAAACGTATACGTTAATGATGTAAATGGAGTACGGAGTCGAGGCAGACCGAGGAAAATATGGCATGACCAAATTTATCAAATTTTTAAGGTTATTCATGTTAGAAGTCGGAGGAATCGACGTGCGTGTATGACTCGTTGTATGAATGTGGAGGAAGCTAAAGAGGTTTGCCAGGATAGAGTAGTGTGGCGGTCCATTATCTCTGCCTATCCCTGCGGTGAAACGGCGTGACGGTTGGTTTGTTTGTTTGTTCAAGAGTATTTGAAGACTACAGGGGAAAAACAAGGAATGTCAGTAGAAGGTTAATTTGAATAAATTGAGAATAAAGCTAATCAAAGTCTATACATTTCTTAGCAATTAGCAATCGATTATCTGGCCATAGTCGATGACACACATGCTTTTTGAATATGAAAATTTTACTGTGGATAGATACATACAAATGCCGCTAGATGGCATTATTACATTTATTTTGGATTTTAACTGACATTCCTTGTTTTTCCCCTGTAGTCTTCATTTGTCTTCGGAACGTACAATCACTAATATGAAAGACGTCGATCTCTGAAGCGATTATGTTCAGCAGTTTGATTGCTCTCCCCACGGCATCACCAACGACAGGTTGGTTGTGCATGCTGCGAGATAAAACAGTATGTGTTGACGCTACCAAAGATAACCATCCAGAACATAAAGATGGATATCCTCCAAGATAATCAATACGAATGAAAAAACTTATGTTTTTCTAGAAGTTTTATTATATTATGACATGTTTCGCCCTTCTAAGGCATTATCAAATGTGGCTAGCTAATTAATGTAGTACCAATACTAGATTAATTGAACTCTTGATTCGGCACTATGTTTATCTTATATTTCAGGTACAGAAGACAAGAATACATCACCCTAATCATCGATTTGCAGGAAGGCGACTTCATATATTTTACTTATAATCTTTAGTTAATTTTTTGAAATATATAAAATCGTTTATAAACTTAACAATTGGTTTCTTAGCAATACTTTAATAGAGTTACTTTGATTTATGTAATTTCATTTAATTTTCCTTAAATGATATAAACATTACAGCCAACAATTTCATAATGATTTCCAGGAAACAACTCTTATCTCTAGGCTCTTCCCAATAAATATTTTTTCTTTAGTTTTGAAATATGTAAAATCGTTCTATAAACTGAACATTTGTTTTCTTAGTAATAGTTTAATAATGAGCTTCCTCAAATAACCAATTTGATTTATATAATTGTATTTAGTATTCCTTAACGAGGTAAAAATTTCGTAATGAGTTCCAGGTAAAACTTTCTATTTTCTGGACTCCTTAGAAGGGCGAAACATGTCATAATATAATAAAACTTCTAGAAAAACATAAGTTTTTTCATTCGTATTAATTATTTCATATGGAGTTTTACATCATTGTTCAAAAAACAATAAATACCCTCCAAGATGTCGCAATTCTCAAAGAATCCCCTGACAAGTCTGAAAAAATGGGTAATTGTGAACCTATCCCTCCTTATCTGTAGACTATTGGTCCCCAGCAAGAGGAATGCGGTGGGATAAAGCCATGCATAGCTACTAAACTCTCTCATGTAAAGATATCTCAGAAATCTTTTCTGAACCCTCTTTAACACGAGCGAGTGGGACTCTATATAACCGATTCTCCTTGCACCTTATTAATTGTGATTCCAAATACAAGTCGAGCAGAAAAATGCAATTTTTTAATCAAAAATAGATAGTGGGACAGAATAATCGAAGTCATTCTAATCAGATATTGATTGCCTCAAACAGATATAAAAATATTGTTGAATATTACATAACTGATTTAAAAATGGCTGCCATAATGACATGTTCAAATGTCATGTAGATAATATTAACTGCTAGGGAGAAGTTCTTATGATAGACATACACAAATGTTTTCTACATTAAAGCATAGACACTTTTTTATTCCATAGGTATTAAAGAATCATTTTAATTAATAAATTGTAGTTACCTTTTCATCTTTGCATTACATAACTGTCGCTTTGTATTTCATTTAGATTGATTCCAGATTAATGGCTGATAATAATGCTGATAGATACGATGAATAAAGTTGTGCTCCGATTTAAGACTAACCTGAGGTGTATCCTTCACATCGAGTCCTCCGGGAATATTAATACCTGAGCACCTGCAATTGGGGGGAAGGCACTTAGTTGAATCACAACTCTCCGCCACTTTCCCTTGCTTCATGTTTGGCATAGCCATGGCACTCAGGCCAACCATCATCAATATGACCAGAACTCTCATGATGGAAGGTTGCTGGACCGCTTGCGCAACTAGATCTCACCACACTTGAGTGATGAATCCATTTCGCAACCTTTTATAGCTTTTAATATCTGATTTAAAGATCATTAGTCATGCGTAATTTCTCCAAGTCTAGATGATAAATTTTATCTTTGTCATAGGAATCATTTGGATAACTCTTTAATAAGCATTAATTGAATTTGATAATTTTCTCTAATCAGACATCTTTATTTATAATTTGGTAATCCAAGGTTAGTGTGGACTGCATTTTTTTCCTAAAAGGCAGATGCAATCTTGATTATTTTTTCCTCTTTGGTTAATTGATTAAAGTTATTAAGTTCTTATCTAGAAAGGAAAGGCTTTTACAGATATTATTTTACATATGTAATGTCACATCTTTTTATAAAAAATACGTGCAAAAGCAATTATTTCAGCGTGTTATCTGAATGATGTTTTAAAGGCCAGATACTCCGCAGTAGATTTTATGGTTTAAATCTAAATACCCCCCATTCCTTTATTTAAGTAAAAATACAGACATAAAGCCACTACTTTATGGATACAATATGGCGAAACAAGCACAAACTTATAGATAGCAAGGTAGAAAATTACAAAACCTGTATGCCAACAACAACAACAACAAACCATCACGCTGTTTCTCTGCAGGGGTAGGCAGAGAGAATGACATACCTCTCTATCTTCTATCCTGACATACCTCTTTAGCTTCCTCCACATTCATACAGCGAGTCATACACGCACGTCAATTCTTCCGGCTTCTGACATGACCAACCCTTAAAATTTTATTAATTTGGTCATGCCATGTTTTCCTCGGTCTACCTCGATTCCATACTCCATTTACATCATTAACATATACTTTTTTTAACCATTCTTTCTTCACCCATGCGCTCCATATGTCCAAACCAATGCAGCGATCCTTTCATAATTTTGTTCATTCCTTTCTAATATCAGCATTTGAGATTATGTCGTACATCATTCTACCACACATACGTCTTAGGGACCTCATCTCTACCGCATTTATTCTGCTCTCATCTTTCTTCTGTCAGTTCCATGCTTCGCTTCCATCAGGAATGGGACCAGAACTCCATTGTGAACGGCCATTTTCGCTTTCATTGATAAATTCTTGTTTCCAGTAACTATTTTTAAAGCTCCATTCACTTTGTTACCACAAATTGAACATGCTACCTAAATACACAAATTCCCTCACCTGTTCCAAGTTCTCTTCATTCACACTTATATTACAAACTGTCATTTGCTCTTCCCTTTCAAAAACTAACACCTTTGACTTTCCGACATTCATCATTATATCGTTCGACTTGCATACCTCATACATTCTCAACACCAAGACTTGTAATTCATCCACACCATCCGCAACGAGAACGGCATCGTCCGCGTAAAGCAGACAATTTACAGACAGATCACTCATCTTAGCACCAGCATTTATACCTTTAAGTTCTTTCATACACTTGTCTATATACAGATTGAACAACCTGTGTGCAAACCTGTGCGCCCATTATGATATTTATGTATATAGTAATAAAACCAGAGCTGACACAGTCAGGACCAAAAGCCTTCTTCGGGCATCTAACTCTCAGGGATAGGGTTAGAAACTATGAAGTAAGATATATCTGTCAGACAGAAGACATTGTGAGACATGGCAGAATAGCAGAGCCGAAGATATGATGGGTGAAGCACGAATTTTCCATGTGGTTGCCCACAATATACCTATGAGACATCTCCTGTCAGGAAGACTGTCAAAAATATGGAAAGATACCTGGCATTCCATTTCCCAAGAGGGTGACCCCTATTCGAGATCAACAGATCAATGATTTAGACAAGATGAAGAAGACACAAAAATATCTTATATGTCAAGCATTTTGTTCCTCTATGTGAATTGATTCTGAATATATTTAATGATTGTGTTTGAATAAACAAGTGAAAACCAACCTGCCTCTGGTGATGCCGGTGGGGAGAGCAATCAAACTGCTGAACATGATCGCTTCGGAGATCGATGTCTTTCATATTCGTGAAAGTACGTTCAGAAGACAAATACTCTTGACTTTGGAGAGTATCTTGTATTCCTAATGTCGAACCATCTCTTATGCGTTCCTGGTATTATATATTTTTTTATGTTTTACCCTTCTCAATAGATGCCTTAAACTATAATATTTGTTTGTAATATCTTTTGAGAAAATAAACAGATTTGATTATAATTATAAAATAAATAACTGACTAACTAAACATCACACTGTCTCTACGAAGGGTAGGCAGAGAGAAGAAGACTGCCACACTGTTCTTTCCTAACATACTTCTCTCGCTTCCTTCATATACACTGTCATGCATGCAATTGGATTTCCCTGAGTCCTCACTTGGCTGACATTTGATTGATTTGATCATGCCACATATTCCTCGGTCTTCCTTTATTTTTTGTTCCATTTACATAATTTACATACACTTTTCATTTATCATTCTTTCTTCGTTCATTCCTTCCATATATGTTCAAAGCATCTTAACAACGGAAGGTCAAAGACAAAGGAAATAAAATCATGCATCAGGCCCATAATGACTTACGGAATCGAAGCAAGAGCAGACACTGTCAGAACCAAACATCTCTTAATAGTAGCTACAGGAGAGGAATAACAAGATGAAAACGAAGAAACGCTTGTGGTCACAAATATCTAACAGTGATTTTTTTAAGATTTAGCAGAAATGAGAACATTGCGACCTATTGTGGGGAGAACCCTTAGAGATAGGATACCCAATGAAGAAATTCCCAAATCCTGCGAAATTGAAGACATAGTGAGATGGAGTAGGCAGAGAAGACTATTCTGGAGGGACCACATCGAAGTAATGGATCCAGCAAGAATTCCTAAGATGGACGATGGACCAGGACGACCACCAAAGAGATGGAGAGAAGGCTCACAGGAAGAATGTTGATATCTTGCATAAACAGATCGAATCAGAAGAATGCCATGTTTTCCTCGGTCGTCTTTGGCTTCTTTTTCCACTTACGCTGCTTGGGAACAACTTTTTAACCATTATACTCACATCCATTCGTTCCATATGTCCAAACCATCTCAGGGATCCTTTTTTAATTTTATCCATGATGCAGTCATCTGCCTTACATTTCTTTTTCATTTCATCGTTCGGTATTCTATCATACAACATTTTCCCGCACATTCTTCTTAGTGATCTCATTTCTACAGTGTTTATCGTAACAACAAATAATCGATCCTTTATATAACCAAATGTTATCAACGATTAACTTACATAAAGGAAAATAACATGTAATAATAAATGGAATATTTTTGGCATTGCGATAATGTGAAGATAACTTTTCAAGGGTAAAAAATGGAAATTTCAATGGCTGTATTTTATCTTACACTAAATGCAGTTATTATCAACAGGGAGATCTGAAAGATGCCAATCCAGATTGTGCATTATAAAAATAATATGAAACCAGACATTAAATCTCTCTGTTGCTAGGCACTATATGTCATATCGTGGGTATTCTAAGAAAAAGCACTAAGTCAAAATTACTACTTCTAAGATAATTGAAGTTCAAATTTTGTAAGGATATAACAATTTTTTATACTAAACATCACTTCTACTTCTTCTTAAAGTGCCCTGTCAGGTCCCCCCGACGTTGGCGATCACTCTGGTAAACTCTTCCCTATCCTGCGCTGTCTGGAATAGCTCCTCCACAGTTCTGATTCCCATCCATTCCCTCACATTGCGCAGCCAAGAGATCTGCCTTCTCCCTGCCCCCCTGCGGCCCTCTATTTTTCCCTTCAATATAAGATGCAGCAGGCGATACTTCTCTCCTCGCAGAACGTGACCCAGATATGCAATCTTGCGGACTTTGATTAATGTCAGCAGCTCTCTATTTACTCCTGCACGATTCAGGACTTCTGTGTTCGTCACTCTGTCTGTCCATGTGATCCTGAACATTCTTCGGTGAAGCCACATTTCAAATGCCTCTAACCGGTTCATTGTATTTACTTTTAATGTCCATGTCTCACAACCATATAACAGAACAGACCACACATAAAAAAACATTATAGATTTTTAAGGCAAGCCCAGCTTTTCGGCTTGTATGGAACCCAACCTAACCTAACCTCACATATTTACCTTATTCTTGCATTTGTTGTTATCTTGCCAGATATGCCTGCATGTCTTCCTTTCTGACATTCTATAAGCGTTGCACATAAGTTTCATAAATCATATTGAATTTTATATTGATCTTCACGTCAGGGTTTTCCATATTGAATTTTTCAAACATCCTGAGATGACCGCAGCCTTGTATCTTATCCCAAGATGAGAATCTATAAAGCATGCGTAAAACCAATAATAACATATGGCGTCGAAGCAAGGGCAGACACAGTAAGGACCAAACAAGTTTTGAGGACTTCCGAAATGAAGACACTGAGGACGATAGCAAGCAAGACTCGGAGAGATCGCGTGAAGAACACCAGAATAAGAGAGATATGTGAGGTTTAGGATATTATAAGATTGAACAGACAGCGAAAAATGGACCGGTATGGTCATGTTCAAAGAATGGACACCACCAGACTCCCCTATATTGCATTGCATAATCAACCTCATGGGACTCGTCCTCGTGGAAGACCGGAAGTTTGAGACTTTCAGGGAGGTAGTAGAAGACCCAGAAAAAATAGAGAGCATGGGTAGATAAAAAAAATAGTCTAAACTAACTAACTAACTAACCATCACGCCGTCTCTCCGAAGGGGTAGGCAGAAAGAATGGACTGCCACACTTTTCTTTCCTGACATATTTCTCTCGCTTCCTCAACATTCATACATCGTGTCATGCACGCGCGTCGATTTCTCTGACTCCTCACATGGCCGACATTCAATATTTGATTTATTTGATCGTGCCACGTTTTCCTCGGTCTTCCTCTATTTCTGGTTCCATTTACATCATTAACAAATAATTTTTTTACCATTCTTTCTTCATTCATTCTTTCAATATGTCCAAACCATCTTAATGATCCTTTCATTATTTTGTTCATGACACCATCATTCGCACCGCATTCACTTCTTATATTTTCATTTGGCACTCTATCATACACAGAGTATCCACACATTCTTCTAAGAGATCTCATTTCAACTGCATTTATTCTACTATCATCCTTCTTTTGCCAGTTCCATGCTTCGCTTCCATACATAAGGGTCGGTAGAAGAACACCATTGTGCACTGCCATTCTAGCTTTTTTTGATAGGTTTTAAAAATAGTCTAAAAATACAAAAAAAAAACACGCTAATCACACGGGTAGGTACTAATAAAGCAAATTAAACTTTAATATTGGTTTATTTTGTTATTGTATATATTGAATAACTTTTATGGGAGGGGGCGTTGAATGTTTATTTTTCTTGTAAAGGGGGCGGTGGCCCAGAAAAGATTGGAAACCAATGGTCTACAGTAAGGAAGAAGAAGAAGAAGAAAACTTTAATCGCGTCGCATTAAAAATGCTTAAAATTTCTTCCTTTTAAATATATTATTACATTGGAATGTTGATGATATATAAATGATATGAAATCAGAAAAATTAAAACTGATTGAATTAAATTATCTCTTTAGCAAAACAAAAAACATGAAATTTTATCTCATCTTGGAATGTGATGTCGACTTCCTTTTTCAGAAAGAATTTTTAACTTCATGATGATATTGAAGTATGGTCAAAAAATTCGATTCCAAAATAACAATCTAAAAGGCTACAATTGTTCAGTTCAGGAAATATGTAAGCCACGTAAAATAGACAATATTAATAAATTTGTTAACACCAAAACACGAATTACAAATAAATATTCATAAAGAGAAATGTTATAAAAAAAAAGGTATTATCTTTCTTTTCATAACATTTCTGCACATGACGTAAATGACAGATAACATTCTGACATTAGAAATGAAGTTCGTGACACATCGAATACTAACATACTTCAGAGTGATAAAGCCCGGCTTCAAATCCATACAAAAAGTTGTAGATATCTTCTGGTATAAATATATATGCATCTAGCTATATGATTACAAGCCAAATATACATAAGTGCGACAATGACCCTTTTTTTTTGCAAGCCCAATATGAAGCCCATCGAAAACATGAAACAAAACATGTGGAAGTAGGCGATTTGGCGGGCATCTCACTGAGTGAAATAAAAGTAGAACAAAACATATACTTAGGTCATTTCTGCGCATGTCAGCGGAGTCATTTGCAATGCAACGAATTAAATTGCTTTAACTCGCGTGAAAATTCAAAATATTATTTTATTCTTAGACGACTCAAACGCGCAAAACACGTCGTTTTATTATAGATTTTTTAAGGCAAGCCCGGCTTTTTAGGTTGTATGGAAGTAACCAGGGGGTACTGAAATGAGCATATAACAGAATGACAGGACATGCTTCCAATTATCGCAGCTCAGAAGAGAGAAGAATCCCAGACAGACCCCAGAAGTGATGGCAGTCAACATTCCAGGAGGATAAATTAGTGGCACACCCAGATTCCCAGGATTTATAGAAAGCCGAAGAAAAAGGTCTCAACACTAATATAATATAAGATATCATAAAACGGAAACTATTATATTTTTCTGATAACCAATATGAAATATATTATTAATATGCTTAATCCAATCTTAATAGATGGCGCTCGTGTAGATTGAACTAAAAAATGTGAAGTGTAGTTCACCATTGTAGCATATGTACATCTTCCAAAAATTTGTCAGACGTGGTGGTCGTAAGAAGGTCAAAAGGGGGTACAAGAATGTTGTAAAACATAATGCGATCGCTCAACCCAACCAATGACAGGTCATAAGTCGTGTAAGCGCCTCGGCCACCATATTCTGTTCCCAGAAAACAATTTACATCTTCGTCTCTATTGAGATACAATTAATCCTTATGAAATATATTATTATAATTTTGAGTAAATGTATATGTATGTTTTTGTGTAGATAGAAGATGTATGTATATGATAAGTTATTTTGTTTTTGTGACAATTCAATCACACTAATAGATTATATTTTAGATAATCGTTTCAATTATGATTAAAAAATTCAAATTATCTTAAAAAAATAAATTACGTATACGAGTATATTATCTATTGAAGTCATAGTATTGCTATGTTGGTTATAATATGACTTTTTTTATTCTTATTAGAAATATTCCTAAATTGTAAATTATAAATATCGATGCATAGATGTCATGTAGGTGCTGGTATTATATAGGTGCTTTTTTAGAGCTGCACAATACATATTCAAAATAATAATAAATAAAAACATTAAAATAATGTTAATGTCAATGATATTTTCTTTATTTAATAGATATATTTATGCCATTATTGTTTAAATATGATTTCGGGCATATGGGCGCCACGGCTAGCTCGAATGAAGCGCAATCGTGAAATCCAATTTTCGACATTTGTCATCTTTGTGGATGCGTATTATCCACTAGAGCAGTGTTTCCTTACCTATGGTCTGTGTAATATATGTATGGGGGTCCGCAGTCACATCCGTGGAACATTTAACAATAATAAATAAATGCCACCAAAAGTCTCGTAATCATTATCACGGTCTTCGTTTCGGGATTATTTTCCAGTACCCGACAAAAATAAAAATTGGATATCAAACCCTTTTAACACAGATGTTCCTGATATTACTGGCTTGACAACGGCACAGGAAAACCAACTAATGGAAATTTCTTGTGATTCACATTGAAATGTTATTTTAAAGAATCCTCTTTATCAAGTTTTTGGGTGAATGTAAAGAAAGATTATAAGGAAATATCAGTAGAAGCACTGAAACATTTGCTGATTTTCTTAACCGTCGCGTTGCCATGTGGTAAATTGAGTTTCCACTGCCAATTTAAAGTTGATTTTCTTAAAACCTATGGACCCTAATATTATAAAAAAAATTGTAATCCTCCATTGAAGTGTTTTCAATATTTCGTAATAAAAAAAAAAGCAAAAAATTACTTCCTTCATCCCAAAAAAAAAAATTTTCTAAGACTGCCCTCACGTTCATTCGTGTTAAGGTAAAATTTGTTTTGCTAATATTTACAACTTTATCAAAAGTGACAAATACTTACTCGCTGTTTTGAACATATTATAAATTATATCTTTGACCTTTTCAATATGTACGTAATAATACCACTGTGGACGGAAACGCAGGACGCAACTTAATAATATCAGAACTGTGAAAATATTAACACTTTACCAAAAGGGACAAATATTAATACGTACTCGTTGTCTTGAACGTACTATACAATTTGCCTAGGTGCCTTTATCGTCGCCCCGCCGGCCGCGGCGCGCAGACAAGTTTATACCCGTATGTCCAGTCGCCCGTATGCTGTGACGCATTACATATCAGAAATCGCATGGTTCCAGAAAAAAATTAATAATGATATGTTTTTCAAATAACCCATGTATGTTATAGATATCGATCTATTCCTAATGAAATTCCCTACAAGATGACATAAATTAAATTTTGATTCATCTAGTCATATGCTTGATATTTAGATAAAGTTAGCGGTAAACTGAACTTACCACATGGGAGCGAGCGTTTTGTTTTGAACACGGTACGTTAAGGGTTAAAAAGTACCATACTATGCAAAACTATAAGTAGTCCATAATGTTTTTTTAAATTGTTTTTTATTTGAAGAATTAATCATTACAAATGAATTTTTAATATTTTTTTTGTAATTATCAATAAATTAATATTTTGACATTATTTAAATTAGAGTTGGCTGACAAACAATGTAAAAAAATAATGAAGTGGTAAGGGTTAAGATGGATGCCCTCTTAGATATTAACCATTATCAGGTGTTTGCTTTTGTATCTTTTCTATATGTTATTCTATCAATATTTAATTTTAAAAAGGCACTGTGTACATTAATGTCTCCATTGGTAATATTCAACTGACAATGTAATTATGCGCAGATTCCACAGGCAACTTCATGTGGCGGACATTTAATAAATTAGGTCCTTACATATGAAATTGGCGTTTTGTATGGGAGGAACATAAAGTTGATTTTTTTTAAATATAATATACTTATTTAATCAAAGTATGTACCATTGCTATCTATGCACTTTTGCCATCTCATAGGTAGTTCATCGATCCCTTTACTAAAAAAACCATTCGGACGGAATCAATAAAATCTTTGAAGTCGGTTTGGACTGCCCCATCGGAGTTGAATTTTTTCCCTTGCAAGAAGTTATCCAAATTTCGAAAAAAATAGTAATCTGTTGGGGCAAGGTCCGGAGAGTATGGTGGATGTCTTAGACATTCCAATTGAAGCTCTTCTAATTTGGTAGCCGCCTGTTGTGCAGTGTGTGGTCTAGCGTTATCATGAAGCAGCAGTGGCCTAGAGCGATTAACCAGCCTCGGTTGTTTAGCAGCTAGCTTTTCCATCATGGCTTGCAGTTGCTGACAATAGACATCTGCCGTAATCGTCTGGCCAGATTTAAGAAAGCTGTAGTGAACGACACCAGCACTAGTCCACCAAACGCTCACAAGTAACTTTTTTGGAGTGAATTTTCGCTTGGGGCATGGTTTGCTGGTTCGGCAGGGTTCAGCCATTGCGATGAGCGCTTCCGATTATCATACAGGATCCACTTTTCATCACAGGTAATGATTTGATTCAAAATCCCTTCATTATTGTGCCGGTTGAGTAATGCAACGCAGCAGTCAACGCGCGTTTGTTGATTTGCTTCACTAAATTCGTGAGGTACCCACCTTTCAAGCTTTTTCACCTTCCCAATTTGCTTCAAGTGGATTAAAACAGTTTTATCACTAACACCGCAGCCTGCAGCTAACTCGGACGTGGTTTGCGATGGATCCGCCTCCACAATAGCCTTCAATTCTTCATTATCAACTTTGGTCTCCGGCCGTCCACGGGGCTTGTTCTGCAGGTCGAAATTTCCAGAACGAAAACGTTGGAACCAAAACGCACTGTGTTTTCTTTTGCGGCACCGTCGCCATACACATCATTAATCCTTCGAGCCGTTTCTGCAGCACTGGTGCCACGGTGGAACTCGTACTCGTAAATAACGCGATATTTCAAGTTTTCCATTTTGTAAACTGAGTGACGCAAAGAAAAAAAACAATTGAGAAAAAAACAAATGAATTATAATTTTCAAAACACAAATACTTGAGTAAATAGCTGTATAAATTTGAATTTGGAATTCCTAACCAAAGAGAAGATATTTGAGATCAAAGTTGCCAGTACGGCAAAACGCCAATTTCATATGTAAGGACCTAATATGATCCTGCCATGTTTTCATCTATTTCTTTTTCCGTTTACACAGTGATTATATTACTGATATTGTTGCAGAGAGCGAATACGAGAGGCGCCGCAGCTCGCTGCAGGCCATGAAGGTGCTGAGCTCGGAGGCGGAGGTGAAGGAGGCGCTGAGCAAGTTGGGCGTGCCTCTGTCTCTGCTGCCGCCCGTGGAGACCTACCAGCCCATCCCCGCCCCCATGAAGGCCCTGCCCTTCCACTACCAGCGATACCTCTGTGAGTCCATCCTGCATTCAATATAAATAGATGGCATTGTATTCCCGTAACCTAGGATTACTCATTTCAACATTAAAAGATAACTGTACAAAGAAAACATTATAGAAACGAGAAATTATAATGTGATCTGTAATAATTATTGTGATAAAGACATAGAGATTATACATTGAAATAACTCAAAGGGATATGACATAAAGCTGAGACACAGGGATGAGATATAGAAATTAGATTGAGATGAGACATTGAAATGAGACAAAGAGATAATATATATAGCTAGGAAGTAGAGGTGAGACACTGAAATGAGGCAAATAGATAAGATATATATATATATATAGCTAGGAAATAGAGGTGAAACATAGAAATTAGACATTGAGATGGGGCAAAGAGATAAGATATATAGCTAAGAAATAGAGGTGAGACATAGAATTAGACATTGAGATGGGGCAAAGAGATAAAATATATATAGCTAAGAAATAGAGGTGAGACATAGAATTAGACATTGAAATGAGGCAAAGAGATAAGATATTTATATAGCTAGGAATTAGAGGTGAGACATAGAAATTAGACATACAGATTAAACATTGAGATGAAACATTGATATGATACATAGAGATGAGACATAGAGATGATCTTATATTATGAAATAGATGTCTTAAATTATAAATATGTTTGTAATGTCTTTATTTCCAATCAAGATATACAAGTAATTTTTTTTAAAGCAATATTTACAAAAATAAAAACTTTTTTTTTGTTGGATATTGAATTATTTAAGACATGTCTTTCCAATCATTTCCATTGAAAGGTTCCTTATATGCAGCTTGTCTTATAAAATAGACTACATTATCTATATTATAATGTGCAATTGTACAATGCTCCTATCCATTATTTTTGCAACACTTTTTTGGATAATAATTAATTACAGAAATGTTAAAATTAGACATTTTTGTTTTTCAGATCCTTCGGAAATAGAAGTCCTCGTTCAGAAGGCGGCCGTCCTGAAGGATAGCATGGGCTCCAACATCGCTGTCCCCATCGATGAAGAAACCCGCAAGCTCATCGAGAGTTTGAAGGTAGACCACATGGACATGAGCCGGCTAGCGGATCGCAGGAACTGGAAGCACAAGGCGCGACACGAGTCCCACTCCAGCCGCAATAACAGCGAGCCCGTCATCGAGGACATCTCCATGGAGGACATGGTCGTCTGCGACAGCTGGTCCCTCGAAGCGGACTCCAGCCAAACGTACGAGACGACCGAAGAGCAATCCAAGACAAAAAATAAAGACGACTGTATTAAAATAATAGAACAAACATTGAATAACGCTGAAAAGATTGCATCTAAAGATAGTCCTGTAAAACGTGTTGAAATATACGATATGTTTTGTCCCGATAGTAATTCTAAAGGCTCCGTCGAGTCGCAGGCTCCTACGAACGAAGACATGAAAGCTCTGATGCTAAGTCATTCGGATTCTACTGATTTCTCTAGCGAGATATACTCCCCGGCTGCGAGCACCAGCTCGTTGGAAGATGTGATTGCGTTTGCCGCCAATATAAACGAGGGCGCAGGTGACTCCGCACGCAAGCAGTCGCCGGCTGCCGAAGACTTGGATACGGATTCTAAGAATATGCTTCACCTCGAGAGCTACTACAGCCCGAACATGGTTTCCAGTGGCGACACTACTCCTATCATTCCCAATATGATTTTGGATATCGAGAAACAAGATAATAAAGAAAGCGATAGTAAGATGGAAGTAGACGGTGCTGTTGTTGTAGAACAAAAACAGAACAAAGAAAATATCCATGTTATAAGTAATGTTAAATCAATTGAAAGCAGTAAAGATTCAAAAGACAAAACGACAGATGCAGAAGACAGTAAGAAAAGGGATAAGAAGAGTCACAGATCGTCACGTAGTCCGTCTCGCAGGAGCTGGAACTGGCGACGAGACCGAGATCACAGTCGGAGGGGAGACGAGAAAAGATCATCTCGCAGGAGACGCTCCAAGAGCCCGCAACGACGAAGCGACGATAAATACAACAGGAACAGCGATAGAAAATCCACGGATAAGGCGGAATCCGGACGGGACAGCTCGCAAAATTCCCAAAAGAGTCTCAAGAAAGACGATGGCAAGGATGTTGTAGAAGTCAAGGAGAAGCAAGATAAGATTGTCAAGATTGATGATGATTTGATTGATAAAGGCGAAAGCATCACCGTCAAGGGGAGAGATTGGAGGACGCCGAGCCCCGTGGCGAGATCAGGCAGCCAGGGAAGCGTGGATAGATGGGTGGCACGCAAGACTGGATGGGGAACCGGCCCGGGGAAAGTGGCCTGGAAGGGTGTGGAAGAAGCGAGAGCCCCCAAAGTTCACACCGATCCAAAGTGTCAAAGGTATTCATATTTCTTATTTTGCTTTGCTTTGCTTTATTTATTAAGGGTAACATACAGCGATATCAATAACATATATATAAAAGAAACATTTAGAATAATTAAAATAAGGCCAATTACATGCTATCACTAATATAAAATAATAGTTAACAATTAACAAATGATAGTGTGAAAAGAGATTGAAGTTAAACTAAGAAAAAACAAGGTATACATAATATTTAAGAGTTAAAATACTTATTTATTACTTGTTTTAAAAATAGCAATGGACACTTAAACAAATTTTTCGTCGACTTATTCCTGTGAATCATTATTTTCTTCAATGAACTTTATTAAATCAGACATAAGAAGTAGATGCGGGAGATAAGAAGTAGATGCGGGAGATGCCTATTGGTGGCGATGAGGTTCGCAACCCATCACACCGCGTCTCCCGCGGTGTCAGACATGGTGGTCATAAGAAAGGAGGAATGGGGAATGTTGTAATTACATAAAGCGTGCGCTTAACCCAACCAATGACAGGTCATAAGTCCTGTAAACACCTTGATCATCCATATTCAGTTTGCGTCTTCGTCTCTATTGAGATACAATTAAATTTAAAAATTATTATAATATCATGTAACATTGTGGTCACATCCACGCCGAAATGTTGCTCCCATCATTTTCTTAAAATTTCGCTTACTCCAATGAAAAACATCAATGTCTTCAATTGGAGTAAGTTACGGAATTTGTTTATTTGGGAAGCATGTTTACAAGAAAAACATCGAAAGAAGGGCTGGTGCTAGAAACAAAATAAACAGTGCTCACAAAGTCATCACTGCAAATAGAAATATATCCACTGAAGCAAAGATGGCAGTACGTAATGGAGTTCTAGTGCCAACCCTTGGAAAGTTTGTAGCTGGCAAAAGAAGCATGAAAGTAGGATAAATGCTGTAGAAATGAGATTACTAAGAAGAATGTACGGGAAAATTATATATTTTTATGAATTAAAACACTTTTTTCCACTTTTGAGTTTATTTTTCTCGACATGTTTCGAAGGCTTACACCTTCATCATCGGGAGAACGATATAAGAGTTTATATCATTCTCCCGATGATGAAGATATGAATGAAGTGATGTAAGAGTTTATATCGTTCTCCCGATGATGAAGATATGAATGAAGTGATGTAAGAGTTTATATCGTTCTCCCGATGATGAAGATATGAATGAAGTGATGTAAGAGTTTATATCGTTCTCCCGATGATGAAGATATGAATGAAGTGATGTAAGAGTTTATATCGTTCTCCCGATGATGAAGGCCTTCGAAACATGTCGAGAAAAATAAACTCAAAAGTGGAAAAAACAGTGTTTTAATTCATAAAAATTCGTCATTATGGAATTAATTCCACAGTGATAACGCCTTAAGTTTATCTAAAATTAAAAATTATATATGATAGAATACCGAATGACGAAATAAGAAAGAAATGTAGGCACATGATTGCATCATAAGTAAAATTAAAAAAGGATCCCTGGGACGGTTTGGACACATAGAATGATTAAAAAATTGTATACCACCAGTATGAATGGAAAAAGAAACCGAGGACGTCTGAACAAAAAAACGCCGCACGACCAATTTAATCAATTATTGCTAAAATGCGGCCACATTGATGTGGGAAAAATCGACAAGCGTGCTTGTTACGATGTATGAATGTAGGGGAAGATCAAAAGGTATGTCAGGACAGAGCAGTGTGGTGTTCCATCCTCTCTGCCTACCCCTCCGAAACGGCGTGTTTATTGTAATTGTTGTTGTAGTATCGAAGATGTTAAATTGTCATTATTCCAGGCGGACCAGCTTCGCCCCGGCGATAGATTTCAGCGAGAACTGGAACCAGTGCAACTGCCTCTCTCGCAGAAGAGAGCTGGTCAAGACCTCGCTGGAGGCCCTTGGATCCTGCGAGGGGATGAACAATGGGTAAGAAGTTCAGTTAACTTAACATGATATGAACATTTGTTATAGGGATCAAAAATTTATCTCAATAAATATAATTACACTTTGTATTACAACACTTTTTATTTTCACTGAACTCAGACATGTTTCGGTTACAAGTAACCTTTATCAATGTATTCAATTTTCTTCTTCTCCGGTCTCAATCTAATGATTGGTCTGCAGCAAGGCGACGCATCTCCTCTTCCACTCCGCTCGGTCCTCGGCAACTCTCTTCAACTCCGCATAAGAGGTGCAGCCCATATCTCAGCAAATCTGGTCTAGGTACTCCTGGCGAGGTCGTCCTCTGCCAGTCGATCCCTCGACCATTCCCTCCAACACATCATGCAGGAAACATTTGTGTCGCAACACATGACCAATCCATCTTGCCCGCCTCTCCGCTATGGTGTTCAACATGTGCCTACCCTCTTCAACTCTGCTGAGAACCTCTTCATTTGTAATATGGTCCCTCCATGAAACATGGGCAATTCGTCGGTAGGTCCACATCTCAAATGCCTCCAGCCTTTTGCGCTCTCTTTCGCCCAGGCACCAAGTCTCGCAACCGTTCAGTAAAACACTCCACACCAATGTTTTTATAAGTTGTTTTCGGATGTTATCATACATTCTTCCCTTTCAAATACCATAACTTTAGACTTTGACACATTCAACTTTAGACTTTGACACAAGAAAAACAAGGGTCTTATTGTCAATGTAATTCAATATTATTTGCATATAACTTATGTATTTTTTTCTTTTAGTGACGATACACAAATAACTTCCTCCCGAGGATGGTATCCGAACATGGAGTACATCTTCGCAGACAAGTCTACGATAGAGCTGTCCACCAACTGGGAGACGGACGACTCCGCGTCGCAGACCGACATAACGGCGGCGCATAGAAAAGTTCCGTCTGCCCTGACTGCGCAGAATCTCGCCAAATTCGACAGTGGTCCAAAACAATCAACCGCTCAAACGTCGCCGAGGAAATCACTGAACAATGTCATTGACGTATCGGCTATACCCACGCCCATCGAAAAGGCCGATACAGCTATTGCTCCATCTCTCGATTTAGAATATGAGAAATTCATGGAAGCGGTCTGGCCCGAGATCACGGACAAACAGGACGAACCCGCTAACTCTGATGGTAAAATTGTGCCCGACAAATCTATGTCGGGTTCTTCAGAAAACTTTTTAGATAGCAGTAATCGGAGTGATGTGAGTTTGCCGTTTGACGGTGACGTCGCCAGTTCGATTGCTGACGAGGCGCGTGATGACAAGGCGGAGATGAAAGAAAGGACGGAGAAGAAGGAGAGGAAGCTGGACAGCGGAAATTGGAGCGGAGAGAGCGACACAGAAGTCAAGAAAATTGTTAAATCCAAGAAGTCTATTAGCAAGTATGTCGTTTGATTTAAACTTTTTATCAGTCCATTCTTTCTGCCTACCCTTTCGGGGAGACGGCGTGATGGTTAGTTAGTTAGTTAGTTTTTGTTTTTACGAAGATTGGTGACAATTTACATTGAATGTTACCATCCTCATATAAGCACTTTAAAAAGAAATTCAGACATAATATCCCGACTTGTTAAGTGTGTTCTCTTAGACTATTTTGATGAAAAACATTACGAATTACGAAATACGCGATATTTCGATTTAATGATAAAATTTACTATGAAAAGTCAATTTTTGGACTGAGCAAATTATAAAAATTTCGAATTACGAAATATCATTGTTCGAATTAACGGACTTTTACTGTACAAGGAAAGAACGGTGTGGCGGTGTATTCTTTCTGCCTACCCCTTCGGTGAGACGGCTTGATGGTTAGTTAGTTATGAATTTGCTCTGACGGAGGTGTGTTTTGCAGCGTGAAGCAGGACCCGCCCCAGCGCAAGGGGCACGCCAAGGTCAGCTCGCGCCGCAACAAGCGCAAGAAGCCCGTCTCCTCCAGCTCCTCATCCAGCTCCCCGTCTTCTTCCTCCTCGTCTTCTACCTCCTCCTCCTCCACGTCTTCCTCCTCTTCTACGTCCTCCAGCAGCGACTCCTCCAGCGAGCACAGCGAGAGCAACAAGAAGAAGAAGAAGTCCGTAAGTGAAAAATTTGATCCATACATCCTCTGCCATTCATAAAGGCACCTTGCACATCTCAAACTTTGTCACTCGTCAATTTTCTTACTCTTTCTATTAAAATTCTGCCATTGACTTTACCAACGACACTCAAAAGACTAATAGCTCTGTGGTTTCCACATTTCATATGCGATCCTTTTCCTTTGTACAGGGGCATAATTACCGCTCCTCCAATCTAGCGGCGTATATCCCTCCTCCAAGCACTGGTTAAATAACTTACATAACCGTGCAGAAACCACATCGCCATCGCTTTTAATAACATAAAATAAAATATTCATTTTTAAAGAACAAGGGAACAAAACATATCTTAAAGTGTATAATTAATAAGATAATTAAGACTTCAATAATTAAGTCTTGTAGAATATATTATAACACTATTTAAAACTAATTACTTATTTTTAAAAACTGTACTACATTCAAGCCGCCCTGTTTTTAATGTCTCTAAAGTAACATGTTATTTGTAATTGTGCATTGTGTCTTTCTTCTTATAGAAATCCAAAGCGTCTCAGTTGAAGACCAAGAAGAAGAAAAAGCGCCTCTCCAAGGCCAAGGAGCTAGCCAGAAAGCTGAAGCTTAAGAAGAAGAAGCGGAAGCTCAAGGAGCTGGTCACCAAGGAGAAGGCCAGCAAGAGGAAGTCCTCGCTGGACGTGTCTACGCAGGCCGAAGGAGGAAAGAGAGGTGACATCAATATTGATTTTTTTTTGTTTAATTAACTAACTGTTATAGGTTGCAGCGGCATCCTTTCGTCTTGCATTTCCTAGGAACTTCTTCTTCTTCTTAAAAGGCCCTGTCAGGTCCCCCCGACGTTGGCGATCACTCTGGTAAACTCTTCCCTGTCCTGCGCTGTCCGGAATAACTCCTCCACAATTCCGATTCCCATCCATTCCCTCACATTGCGCAGCCAAGAAATCTGCCTTCTCCCTGCCCCCCTGCGGCCCTCTATTTTTCCCTTCAAAATTAGATGTGGTAGGCGATATTTTTCTCCTCGTAGAACGTGACCCAGATATGAAATCTTGCGGAGTTTGATCAATGTCAGCAGCTCTCTATTTACTCCGCACGATTCAGGACTTCTGTGTTTGTCACTCTGTCTGTCCATGGGATCCTGAACATTCTTCTGTGAAGCCACATTTCAAATGCCTCTAACCGGTTCATTGTATGTACCAAGGAACTTACATTATCATATTCTTAACTAACCATCACGCCATTTCACCGGAAGGGTAGGCAGAGAGGATGGACTGCCACATTACTCTATCCTGACATAACTCTTGCGCATGCTCATCTATATTTCTGGCTTTGAATGTGACTGCCTTTTTGAAACTTTTCCATGGGTTAATTTGCTCCGTTTTATCTATACCCCTATGCGGTACATATTTTCAAATACCTATGTACGCAATTAAATGACAAATTATAGTATTATGGCATGATTTATTGGACTATATAGACAGAACAGATTATTCTCTACAATATGAAAACAATGGGTCAACACTCTTAGATGTTTATAAAAACAAAAACATTAAATTTCATACAAAAACATACCGTATCTTTTGAATGTGGTCGTGCCATTCACTCAGCGTGTGTGTTCCAAATATTACATTGCAGTAAAATTGGCACCAAGTACCAAAGTGCAGTTTTGTTCTATATTACATATAGAACTAAATTGCATACTTAGTTTTTTTTGGTACTTAGTGCCTATTTTACTGCAACCACTCATTAAGATTTACTCGGCACGCGCAAGCGCAGAGAGCAAATTAGTACTAACGCCATCTGTTGACAAAATTGTAAACTATGGCACTAGAAGGCGAGAAGACGCGCACTTGATTATCGATGTTCTTTTATGAAATACAATTTTATTTTTGAGAAATTCTTGTAGATATCATCATCGTGATAGTTCTACGAATGTCCAAGTGAGCGGGAAATACATTTTTGACAAAAGAGCGCTGTAATATCGGCAGTCAAAGTTCCCGTATCAAGTGTTGATACGGTCGCGTGTGAGTATGGACTTTTTGCCGTATCAACAGTTGATACGTTAGCGTGCAAAGAGTTAATTTGGTCATGCCATGTCTTCCTTGGCCGTCCTCACATTTTTACATTCACACAGTTTGTATGCAATTTTTTAACCATTCTTCTTTTATCCATTCGTTCCATGCGTCCAAACCATCTAAGTCATCCTTTTTTAATTTTACTTAGTATGTAATCATCTGCCTCACATTCCTTTCTTATTTCCAAATTCAGTCACGCATCGTTTTCCTGCACATTTTTTTCTGTAATCTTATTTCTAGGGCACTTATCCTTCATGTGCCGGCTCCAAGCTTCACTTTTAATGGCCACTAATGGCCTCAATAATCAGATTACAGATTTACACTTTTGGGGGACTGAAGAGTCATCACTTTGGGGGTCAGGAGAGGTCACCACTTTGGGGATGTGGTGATGGTTGAAGCGTCAGTGGAACTGTGCAGGGTGCAGAGTCAGGATGGCGAGCAGCTGAGGATGATGATACGCTGGGCGGTAGTGTCGGTCAGCTGAAGCGAAGACTCGCCAGAAGCTGCGTGACGTAGTAGAGTAAATTCGTAGATCGGCGGAAGGGAGTCCGAGATCCCTGACGTAGACTTGATAACGTAGACTCGTGTCGGTTATAAGTCGGAATAATGACTGACGTGTAGAGTGGATGGCTGTACGGCTTTTATATGTTTGGCTTCCTTTGCACACGATACTCTGCCGGACAACCTCTAGTAACCTTTGTGTATGAACCCGGGCCCTGATTCATCATTTTTCGCACTCGGTCATCGGCTTCGTTAGGCTGAGAATCTATTTTGTCAGGTGTTTTAATGTCCATGCAATGTATTTCGCCATATTATATGCTAGGTACAGCAGTCTGAGTCCATTGCCTCCATGGTTTGTTAACCCCACACACTTAAAAAATATTGTAATTACATTATTAATGAATGTGTTAAATATATATGTTGTATGTCTTTTAGATGCAATGGAGAAAGTAAAGAAATCCAAAAAAGTGACCAAGAAAGACATCGGGAAGAAGCGCAGTCTCAAACGCAAGGCAATACGCGAGGACCGCGATAAGAAGAAGAAACGAAAGAAGAGGGACACATCATCATCCAGCTCTAGCTCTTCCGACTCGGACTCAAATAGGAACGATAAGAAACGCAGGAACAAGAAGAGAAGGCATTCTTCCGTGGACAATGAAGCCGTTGCCGACAAGAAACGAGAGAGGCAGTCGTCTAATCTAGAAGAGGACGATGCCGAAAACTGCATCGAGTTTAGCATGGAGACAGTGATGAACATAAAGAGAGAGAAGACTTCGGAAGACGAAATCGAAAAGTTAACGGAGGAATTCTCGCCGCGCGTCAACAGGAGCGTGCAACACAACCAAGAGATCATCAGCGTCAACGAACTGCACAGCGATTTCGTCGAGAGCAACAAGCAGAATGTACCGGATGTAGTCATCAAGATTGAGCCACAGCAGGAGGTCACCACCGAAATTGTCGTTAAGAGTGCGGTTGTAGAGGAGTGTTCGGAAGAAAAATCCGAACGTTTTTCGGTTGAAAGCGAACACTCCAATTCGACGCAAACAAGTTTTGCCTCGTTGCGTAATTCTCTATCGTTTTCGCAGAATTCAATGGATTCGGTACGCAGTTCCGAAAACAGCTCGTTGAATTCAATTAGCGAGAATGAAAATTCTATTACGTCTAAAGTATTGCCAGCCGTTGAGGTACCCGTTGTTATTGAAAAGACTGTCGGACATTTCGAAAGTGTTTCAAATTCTTTGCGAATGGACGTTCAAAATATTCAAACCGAGGTCACAACTGACAACGCTTCTAAGGTATGCCAGGACGTTGGAGAAATTAGCGATTGTGTATCGAAGCTGGGTCAGGACGAGGAGAAGGGTTCCGAAAGCCAGGAGAGCGCCATGTCCGATGTGGAGAGCAAGCTGCGCGCAGTGGAAGAGTTTGACCGGCTGAAACGTGAGTTTGAAGAGTTTAAGAGGCATAGACTGAAGAAGCACCTCTCTGAGGAGAAGGCGGCGGCCGCCGAGGAGCTGAAGAGACAGTTTGACATGGTGGAGAATTACAACCTGCCCGCTGTCGTGGTGGCGCCACCTGTGGAGAAGCCTGTCATCAATAAGGTATGTTTTACAATTCCTTTTAATTTTGGCAAATAAATTAAAATTGTTTATTGTTTCTTGAACAATGATTATTATTCTTATTATTTTATTGAATCGCTCTTTACACCATTATAGCGTGAGCCAAGTCCATGTAAAGGGTATAGCTATCATATTGATTCTCGCCAAGAAGGTCTCTTGCATGCCATAATGGAGGGTATGACCGAGGGGACAAACTCTAGGGGACGCCCACGCCCAGAGTACCTGGAGGACCTGTTGTTGGACGCGCGCTGCTCATCATATGCACATTTCAAAAGAGCCGCACAAGACAGGGAAGAATGGAAGAGAAGAATAGAAGAAATTGCTGCAAACCAATCCCGGGATTGAAACCAGAGAAGATTGATTCTCGTCAGTGGCGGTACTCCCATAGAAGCCCAGAAGCCCGGCTTGCGTAAAAAATTTGAATCAAAACCCCCAAATCTAAATAATCCTGTCCCCGCATAAACCAATAACCCACCAAATCACCTTCCAACAATGTTCCCATCAGACGTAAGAGGAATAGCTACAAGAACTGAACCTCTGTAAGCCAGAAGAGGTTTTGATTCAAAATTTCTTACGCAAGCCGGGCTTCTGGGCTTCTATGGGAGTACCGCCACTGGTTCTCTTGACACGTGATAGGTAGCTTATCTATCGTCATTTTATTGTCATGTGAATTTTACACCAATCCAAAAAAAGTGTTACAATCACACTGCCATCACCGGGAATCGAATCCAAGACCTTCGATGTGGCAGTCATTGAATCAAATCAAATCAGTTTATTATCTCAACAGACATTACAAACAATATTAATGTTTAAGACATCTATTGAATACAGGTTCGACATTAGAAATACAAGATAAACGTACTATCATCAACATGAAAGACGTTGATCTCCGAGGAGACCGCGTTAAGCAGACTAATTGCTTTTCCCGCCGGTGTCACCAGAGGCAGGTTGTTTCTGGTGGCCGGTAGGTAAAACAATCTGTGCTGTCGCTGTCGGAGAAATCTATCAGGGACAAAAAGACTAACATCTTCTAGCACGGCCGAGTTCTCGAAATTTCCCTGATTAATTTAAAGAAATGGGTAATAAGATGCCCATCTCTTCCAAGCTGTAAAGAATTGGTTCCGAGCATTCCTAAAAGAAATGCCGTGGGATAGAGCCACGGATAGCTGCCATGCTCGCTCATGTAAAGATATCTCAGAATTTTTACTGCCACGAAGGTCGTCAAATTACCAAGAGCCGGAAGGTGGTGTAAATGGCATGGATTATAGTTAGTTGTGGTTGATTCTAGCCCGTGACAGACATCCGGCCCATCCCGACGGTGACGGGAGGGGAGGTGGGCGGTGTAGCGGGAGGCAAGGCCATGGGGGAGATCAAGTGGGACTGGCGCCCCGACACCAGCTACACGCATCATGCCCCCGTGCTCCGCAGACCTTCACGATGGGGTCACTATTCTTTCTCCTACATTTTATTTAATTTGTGAACTAACCTAAAGCCTATCCAAAAAAAATTTAATGCCGATGCACAATGGTGTTCTTGTACAGACCCTTATGTATGGATTGTTGATGGTTGAGATTATTAATTTATAATAGTAAACACACGTTTAGTGGTTCTACTAGGATTTAATTTATATAAATTAAATCCAAGTAAAACCACTTAACAATCGTGTTAACTATTATAAATTACTTATGAATGGAAGCGAAGCATGCAACTGGCAAAAGAAGGATGAAAGTAGAATAAATGCAGTAGAAATGAGATCTCGTAGACGAATGTGAAGTGAATGCGGTGAAGTGAATGCGGTGCGAATGAAAGTGTTATGAACAAAATAATGAAAGGGTCATTAAGATGCTTTGGACACATGGAAAGAATGAGTGAAGACAGAATGGTGAAGAAGGTATATGTAAACAACGTGAACTGAGCTAGAAATAGAGGAAGGCCGGGGAAAACGTGGCACAATCAAATCAATCAAATATTAAATGTCAGTCACGCGAGGTGTCGGAAAAATCGACGTGCATGCATGACAAGATGTATGAATGTAGAGGAAGCGAGAGAAGTATGTCAGTACAGAACAGTGTGGCGTTCCATTATTTCTGCCTACCCCTCCGGGGAGACGGCGTGATGGCTAGTTAGTTAGTTGAAAACTTCTGTTTTATACTAGTTTTATTATATTTTATGGGAATGACATATTGCTGCATTTGATAATGTGTTAGAAAGACGAAGTTAGTTAGTTAGCAAATGTAGCCAGCTGCTCTACAGGGGTTGAAGTTTAATTTTGTCCATTATTTATGATTTTTTAATTGTTAATATTTCTAATGTGTGGAGGCTTATTTCAGGCGTAGTACCCCAGACTGAGACCCTCCTTCAAAACAACTCCACCCTGATCGAGGTGAAGCTGAAGTCCTCGGAGGAGATCCACCTCCGGGCGGGCCCGTCCCCGGAGCCGTGGGGCCCGAGCCGGACGGAGCGGCGGGAGGAGCAGCAGTCGGACGGGAGGGTGTACGCCATCCCCACCATCTCGGGCGCGGCGGGGGGCACGGCAGCCTGCGAGGCCAACTACGCGCTGTTCAGCGAGGTGCAGGAGATGGGCTACGTGGCTGCACCACCCGTCAGCGACGATGATGAGAAGGCCGCGAAGAAGATATCCCTTGATGAGAGGATCAACCTCGTGTTGCAGTACCCTGGTAAATAGACAATTAATTATTCATGATAAGGATAGTTTTTTTTGTATATTTAGGAAGTATGTGTACAAAGAGATGGTAACATTGAGAAAGACATAGAATGAAGAGTTGGTGCTGGGGACAAAGCTCTCAAAATTATCACTGCAAATAGATATATATGCAGTGGCCGTACTCCCATAGAAGTCCAGAAGCCCGGCTTGCATAAGAAATTTTGAATCAAAACCTCTTCTGGCTTACAGAAGTTCAGCTTTTGTGGCTATTCCTCTTACCTCTGATGGGAACATTGTTGGAATACGATTTAGTGGGTTGTTGGTTTATGCGGGGGCATGATTACTTAGATTTGGGGGCTTAGATTCAAAAAAAATTACGCAAGCCGGGCTCCTGGGCTTCTATGGGAGTACCGCCACTGATCCACTGAAGCAAAGATGGCAGTGCATAACGGAGTTCTAGTGCCAACTCTTTTGTATGGAAGTGAAGCTTGGAGCTGGCAAAAGAAGGATAAATCCCGTTGCTCATTTCTACAGCATTTGTCCTTCTTTCCTACAGCATTTATTTGCATTTTCTAGAAAATTGCTATTTCAAAGGTAAGCCTTTTTTCGATTATCTCTTTCCCTCTCGCACCCTCTCCTCTGATTTCACCACCGTTTGACATTATATGTACATGTAAATTTTGTGTTTTTGTTTAGTTGTTATACTGTCCTGATGAAGCTTGGGTCCAAGCGAAACCCTCATATCAGGACAGCTGCCTTATACCAACTCCCTGACGTCCCTCCACTTTACCCATTAATATCAGTCGAAGGAGGTGGTATTTTTCTCCCCTTAGCACATGACCCAAATATGAGACCTTTCTAATTTTCACACTCGACAACAGCTCTCTATTGGCTCTGGCTCTCTGTAGTACATCTGCATTACTGACCCTATCGGTCCACACCTCAAACGCCTCCAACCGGTTCATTACATTCACTTTTAGAGTCCAGGTTTCGCAGCCATAGAGTAGAGCCCTTAATCATTCTTTGTCGGAGTTTCAAGTTAAGATTATCATTGCAAAAGAAGGTTCTAATTTTAATAATTACCATACCGTGGTTAAATACGAAGTGTTTTATTATTTTATATCTATAAGTTTAAGATGTCTAACTACAAAGGGCTTCATATGAAATACTAAAAATATATTTGTTTGGTTTCCAGGTCTGACGTCCGTTGTGCCGGTGACCAACGGGGACTCCTCCCCCTCCCCTCCAATCTCGCCGCCTGTCAAGCCCTCTCCGGACAAAGGCATACTGGTCATGTGAGTGCATTCTCTTCTTACAGATTCATCTCGCACCATGTTAAGGGTGGTAGAGATTAATTGATGTGCAAAATCTAAAACGGATTCTTGCGGATAATGAAAATTATTTATAATATTATTATACATATCTTCTTCTTCTTTCATTCTTCTTATGCCAGTTCCAAACTTCGCTTTGTACATAAGGGTCAGTACAAGAACACCATTTTGCACTGCTATTTTAGCTTTCTTGGATATCTATCTTTGGGAGGGGTTAGGGAGAAAGAATAGACAGCCACACTTTTCTTTCTTGACATACTTTTTTCATTTCCTCAACATTCATACATCATGTTTTGCACGCACGTCGATTTCTTGCTTATACTGGTGACAGACTTGCATATACAGCCGCTTATGAAATCCCCTCCGGACCGCCTAAGAGATGGAAGGACAGTTGGATCTCATCATCCGATGGGACATGATTTCTGTGTCACAGATCGTGATCTATTAAAAGAAGAAGAAGAAGTCAATTTCTCTCACCCCGCACGTGGCCGACATTCAATATTTCTCTATATCTAGTTCCATTTACATTATACTTTTTACACCATTCTTTTTTCATTCATTCTTTCCATGTGTCTAAACCATCTTAACGTTCCTTTCATTATTTTGTTCATAACACTTTCGCACTGCATTCACTTCTTATATTCTCATTCGACACTCCACCATACACAGATATTAGACACATTTGTCTAAGACAGTGGTCCGTACGGACCCCCAGGGGTCCCTGGGATCATTCAGGGGGTCCGTGGAAAATTAAAATTGATTTGGGGGTCCACGCAAGGTTTATGCCGACTTTTTATTTTAGCTTATTCGTGAAAATCGGACGGTTAAAATCGACGGTGACCCTTTTTTGGGGCAAATGAACAAAAATAAAGGTTCACAACGAATTCCAGATTATTTTTCTAGTGACTTAATTTTGCCCTGTGTCAGCTTCAAAAATTCTCTTATAGGTGAATTTGCTAAGAGATCTCTATTGTACTGTATTATACTGTATGGTATTATATATTGTTTCTTAATCAATTCTTTGTGTGATTGCAGGGCCGGTGTACGCATCACCCGTCTGGACCCGCGAACTGGTTCGGGGAGCTCGCGTCTGAAGAGGGTGTGCTTCTCCGATGGGCTGGCGCCTGGCCAGGACTCCGATGCAGAGGAGACGGTAATCCACTCTAGACCAGTATCCTTTCATCTTTTTTTTGCCAGTTGTATTTGTCATTTTCATACATCATTTATTGTTTGATTAATAATGTAAAATACCCGTGTTTAATTTAATCAATGTTCTTGGATATGTATTCCTTATGTATGGAAATGAAGCTATAAGCTGGCAAGCTGAAGCCACTGATATAAATAGTGCTCGAAGAAAGGCAGATGAGATGGTACGGGTATGTAAAACGGAGACCACCGGACCACACAGTAAATAGAGCTCTGTCTGTGAATCTTCCTCATCAACCATCCAGAGGAAGACCTAGGAACACGTGGATGATTCAGTGCAATAGCGTCTTGCAGGGACATGGCTTGAGTGGAGGCGATACTCAGAACCGTAAGAGGTACAGCCCGAGATGGAGAAGAACCGATCCCAACAGTCAACACAGACAATGAGTTGGAATAGCGCCAGGAAGAAGAAAAGAAGAGTTGGCAATAGAAGGATAAATGCCATAGAAATGAGATCACTGAGATGAAATATGATAGAATACGGAAGGACGAAATAACGAAGAAATGATTGCATCATAAATATAATTAAAAAAGGATCCTTAAAATGGTTTGGACATATGGAAAGAATGGACAAAAGAAGAATGGTTAAATTGTTGTATACAAGCAATGTGAATGGAAAGAGAAACAGAGAGAGACCACTTTCGAGTCTACTCCGAACCAATGCGATGTATAGGACTCTGAGCACATTGGGATCTCTATAAACACTTTGGGTCATAATGATGAAGCCCAAAATCCTCAGTGCAATGCCACAAATCCTGTCAAAAGAGCATGAAAAGTCTTCTATATGAGGTCCATGTTTCTAAGGCTTATAAGACCCTTAATCTTAAGATTGAGGGTCGACGAGGTGTTGGGAGAAGGCAGGTTTCCTGGCTGAGGAACATCCGAGAGTGGACGGGGCTGAGGACCGTGGGGGAGCTGTTCCGAGCTGCCCAGGACGGGGAGGCCTACTCAAGGGTGATAGTCAACGTTGGGGAGACCTAACAGGACACGGAAAGAAGAAGATAAAACCCTTAGGTCAATTTTAGATAAACTTAAGGCGTTAATACTGTGGAATTCCATAATGACGAATTTTTTATGAATTAAATCAATGTTTTTTTTTTTCAGTTTATTTTTTGAGTTTATTTTTCCGAAGGTGTTTCGAAGGCTTACACCTTCATCATCGGGAGAATGGTTTATATCGTTCTCCCGATAATGAAAACTCAAAAGTGGAAAAAACAAGTGTTTTAATTCATAAAAAATTCACCGTTAGATCAGCTGAGAGTACAGTATTTTCCTTGGGAGTCTATAGAAGATTAGCCGTGAGATGGAATTCTATTGTTTATGTGAAGATTTTATTTCTGTTTAAAGGCATTTTATATTTGGTTTCAGAAGAAGAGCGTTGCAGAGGGCGCGATGAAGAGCAAACGGAAGAAGAAGCGCGCCGGGGGCGGGGGCCACGCGTACCCCTGCCCGCCTGACTGGCCCGACTACCGCCCCCGCTGGGACCCCCTGCCGCCACCCCCTCCGCCCCCCGGCAGCCCCCCGCCTCACATATTCCGTGAGTTCTCTGCACACCACTCCCTCGAGGCTGAAGGGCAATGCGTTTAGTTGTTTGTTGTGTGAGACTGAACTCAAACTGTGAGTATTCAAAACTATATTAATAAACTCCAGTCTGCATTCAATGCGGCAGCAAGACTGATAAAGGATGTGCTGAAATGTTTTCATATAGCACAGCATCTGAAGGAGCTCCATTGGCTGAAATGCCCAGAAAGGATACAATACAATATCGAGAGGATTTGTGGCATTGCACTGAGGATGTTGGGGTTCATCGTCCGGACCGGGAGAGTTTTCAGGGATCCCAATGTGCTCAGAGTCCCATACAACGCATTGGTTGGGAGCAGGCTCGAAAGTGGTTCTGTGATATGGAGTCCTCACGAAGCGAGATATTCCGTTATGCTGGAGAGGGTTCAGAAAAAATTTCTGAGGTATCTCTACATGAGGGAGTATGGTAGTTATCTGTGGCTCTATCCCACGGCATTTCTTCGGGGAATGCTCGGATCCAATTATTTACAGCTTCAAAGAGATGGACATCTAATAACCCATTTCTTCAGATTAATTAGGGGATACTTCGAGAACTCGGCCGTACTGGAGAATGTTGGTCTTTTTGTACCCAATAGATATCTCCGGCAGCGACAGCACAGATTGTTTTACCTACCGTCCGCCAGAACCAATCTGCCTCTGGTGACACCGGTGGGAAGAGCAATTAGTCTGCTGAACGCGGTCTCCTCGGAGATCGACGTCTTTCATGTTAGTGAAAGTACGTTCAGGGGGCAAATACTATTGACTTTTGAAAGTATCTTGTCTTCCTAATGTGGAACCATCTCTAATGCGTTCCTGGTACTTTGTTGTATTTTTATGATATTTTACCTGTACTTAATAGATGCCTTAAACATTTTCCTGTTTGTAATGTCTATTGAGTTAATAAACTGATTTGATTTGATTTGATTTGAATACAAGTTCTGCTGGACGGTCTTTGGTGAATTCTGCATCAACGAGAACCTGAATGCCAGCAGACAGTCTACATTGCTATTATTCTATCATCGAACCTGTTAGTTTAGCATTTCCTAAACATTTTCTGCAATGGAACACTTCAGAAACTTGGCATTGTTGAAACTAAAAAAACAATCGAATAAAACTATTGGTTTATTTATTTACTTAAAAGATATTACAACAATTGTTATAAACAGTTTTTATACATAGTTTAAGGCATCTACTCGTATTTGAGAAAGGGTAGAGAATCAGGATCGCATGAGAGATGGTTCCACTTTAGGAAGACAAGATACTCTCTAAAGTCGAAAGTATTTTTCTTGTAAACATACTTTCACTAATACGAGGTCTGTTCAAAAAGTATCGCGAATTTTATATTTTTTTCAAAAAGTATTTATTTATTCATGAATATCTATTTTGTCCCCTTCAAAGTAATTCCCCTCGGATATAATACATTTATGCCAACGTTTTTTCCAATCCTCGAAGCACTTAAAAAATCATTTTTTGTGATCTTGTTCAGCTCCTCCTTCGATGCCGTCTTTATCTCCTCAATCGTGGCGTAGCGTCGTCCTTTCATGGGCCTCTTCAGTTTTGGAAACAGGAAAAAGTCACAGGGGGCCAGGTCTGGGGAATACGGTGGCTGCGGCACCATTACTGTGTTGTTTTTGGCCAAATATTCGCGCACAAGCAACGATGTGTGAGCAGGGGCGTTATCATGGTGCAAAAGCCAGTTTTTGTTCTTCCACAAATCCGGGCGTTTCTGGCGGATTGCTTCGCGCAAATTGCGCATAACTTGCAGGTAATATTCCTTATTGACCGTACTACCCTGTGGCAAGAACTCATGATGCACCACGCCCCTGCAATCGAAGAAAACTGTGAGCAAAACCTTCACGTTCGACCGAACTTGGCGCGCTTTTTTTGGTCTTGGCTCATGCGGCAGCTTCCATTGGGATGATTGAGCTTTGGTTTCCACGTCATAACCATAAACCCATGATTCGTCACCAGTTATGACCCTCTGGAGCACATTTGGGTCGTCACGGACCGAGTCCAACATCTCCTGAGCAATGTTAACGCGATGCTGTTTTTGGTCGAAATTGAGCAATTTTGGCACGAATTTCGCGGCGACCCGACTCATGCCCAAATCATTGGTTAAAATCGAATGGCACGAGCCAATCGATATGTTTAGATCCTCAGCAACTTCTCTAACGGTGATTCGACGATTGGCTAATACTATTTTCTTCACTTTATCAATGTTTTCGTCTGTTGTTGACGTGCTCGGGCGTCCGGCACGCTCTTCGTCGTTCATATCTTCTCGGCCCTCTGAGAACATTTTGTACCACCGATAAACGTTGCTTTGGTCCAAGGTAGCTTCACCATATGCCACAGTCAACATTCGAAATGCGTCCGCGCACTTTATTTTGTTTTTCACACAAAATTTGATACAGATTCTTTGATCCATTTTTTGGAATAGGCAAAAATCGAAGACGAGCCAAAACACATCCAAGCAAAACAGCTGTCAAAAATTAACTAAACATTCAAAATGGCCGACCTTGTCAGCATAAGTAAGGGACATGAGTACCAACATAACGCTACAAAAAAATCAAAAATCAAATATACGTAGCCAGCGGAAATTCAAAATTCGCGATACTTTTTGAACAGACCTCGTATGAAAGAAAATGCAACAGTTAATTGTTTAAATAGAAATTTATAAATAAAAAAAAATCCTTTGATCAGGCACTAAATTAACTATTGAAGTCTTCTTCTTCTTCAATTTTGATAGACTCAGGAGTCTATTATTTCAGGTGGGTCCTCTTGAGACGCTGAACTCCAGCTTTCTCTCCACCGTTTCGGGGGTCTTCCTGGTCGGCGTTGTCCGTTTGGGGTTCCATGGAGAGCTATGTGTGGTATCCTATTTGAGCTCATTCTTTCTACATGTTGATGCCAGCATCGCCGTCTTTGACGTCCCCATCTGACCACATCTTCGACCTCACAGATTTCTCGTATTTCTGTATTCCTAACGCTAGGAATCACGTAGGGTTTTGCCAGTTATAGCGCGGAGTGTTTTTATCTCGGTTGTCCTGAGCATGCTCTTGACAGTGTCTGCCCTCGATTCAATGCCATATGTGAGGATTGGTGGATATCACTATTGAATTGATATTTTTTATTATTTGAATAATTTAAGATGAACCTGTAAGAAATTATAATGATGACCACATTATGGAACAGGGTCCAACAGATATGGTGATAATTGGGTCAAATCAAGTTAAAACATAATATAATAATTTTATATTGTTGGTGTTATAAAATAATTAAATTACTTTACTTAGGAAATTGAAAATAACTTTGTTTAATCCACAAAATATATTAAAAATATTAAATGATTTTACTGAAATCTCTTGATGGAAGTTCATTTTAAATAATAATTAAATAAAACGATGTTTTTTAACTACTTCCACTTTTGTCTTTATTTAGACAGCGACGGGTTTCGCCAGGCTCGCTGGCATCGACAGACTATTAAACCAGTCTGTCGATGCCAGCGAGCCTGGCGAAACCGGTCGCTGTCTAAATAAAGACAAAAGTGGAAGTAGTTAAAAAACATCGTTTTATTTAATTATTAATTAAAAATATTAAAAAAACACGACATGTTTCGGAGGATACCTCCATCTTCAGGTGTAAAAATATAATAAAAACTAAACAAAGAAAGACTAATATAAAAAGACATTTAAAATTCGATACAATAATTCAATTTTAAAAATTAACCTTGGCTATTAGTACTAATAATTATTTATTTATTTTATCCGTAAGAATTAATAAATAATATTAAATAATAATAATACATGATGATAATATAGAAAAATTGTAATTAAAAAAAAACATACATTTGAAAAGACATAATTTATATAGAAATTAATAAATGATTAATTTGCATTTGATTGGGAATAGGAGCTTGGGAGATTAAATGAAGACTACAGGGGAAAAACAAGGAATGTCAGTAGAAGGTTAATTTGAATAAATTTAGAATGAAGCTAATCAAAGTCTATATATTTCTTAGCAATTAACTAACTAACTAACTTACCATCACGCCGTCTCCCCGGAGGGGTAGGCAGAAAGAATGGAACGCCACACTGTTCTGTCCTGAGATACGTCTCTCGCTTCCTCTACATTCATACATCTTGTCATGCACGCACATCGATTTTTCCGACTCCTCACGTGACCGACATTCAATATTTGATTGATTTGATCGTGCCACGTTTTCCTCGGCCTTCCTCTATTTCTAGCTCCGTTCACGCCGTTTACATATACCTTCTTTACCATTCTGTCTTCACTCATTCTTTCCATGTGTCCAAACCATCTTAATGACCCTTTCCTTATTTTGTTCATAACACTTTCATTCGCACCACATTCACTTCTTATACTTGCATTTGTCACTCTATCATATACAGATTTGCCACACATTCGTCTTAGAGATCTCATTTCTACTGCGTTTATTTTACTTTCATCCTTCTTTTGCCAGTTCCATGCTTCACTTCCATACATAAGGGCTTAGCAATTAGCAATCGATTATCTGGCCATTGTCGATGACACACATGATTTTTGAATATGAACATTTTACTGTGATAGATAGATGTGATAGATACAGATAGATACGTACAAATGCCGCTAGATGGCATTATTACATTTATTTTGAATTTTAACTGACATTCCTTGTTTTTCCCCTGTAGTCTTCCAATGTAGACAAAGTATTTAAAGAGAAAGGAGTGAAAGGAGGAATCTGATTATTAATTAAGTTTTCAAAATCAATTCCACAGTGTTAATGCCTGAGCGTTCAATAAGTAAATTAAATTACTGTAAATTTTAAATACTAGTTTTATTCACACCTCTGACTGCCCCTAACCCCTTAATTATTTTGTTCTCAACACTTTCATTCGCACCGCATTCACATATTATTTATTAATTGTTGTTATTGTTTGCAGAGCCCCGGTGTGGCGCGAAGGCCAACTCCGATGCGCTCATCACCCGCCTGCCGCGCATCCCCAGTCTCACCCCCTCCATCGTCATCTAAGGATTCCATCTCTCTACTGCTCTTTTGTACGGTCATTATAATCTCGTCCTTGTATAATCATTTTATGTCAACCGCAATTATGTTGTCTTTATATCGGTGATGAAGTTAAAAGGACTGGGATCGTTTTCAAGGCCATTATCTCGGTGATATCCCTTGCTTCATCATCAGTATCCGATTTATTTATATATACAATTGTTCAATGTAATTAGTAGATAAATATAACGAGAGTATAATTGTAAATTTAATCAAACTCTCATTAGCATAACCTATTTGTGAATTTAAAATTAAGTCTCCCGTGGACCGGTTAAATATATTGATCACTAACTAAGAAATACAGGATAACGTGGCATGATCTAATCTTCTTCTTTCCTCATTACTGAGGGTTGTAATCTATGCACGTGGCTAAAACAAATCACCTCCAATCCTCTCAGTTCTCTATTGGAAGCAGCATTCTAGCAGTCTCCTTCTTCTGTGGTGAATGTTTTCTCATCATAGTGATTTCCTTGGAGGTCTTACTGGAATGGTTTCCCGTTGCCTTCTCCAGTGCCACTCTAGAAGTGTTCGCTACCACCAACGCTGTCTACGAAGGATCCCAAATGTGAAATGGCAAGACAAACAGACAAATGACAGCATACTTGCTGAGGTCAATATGACAAGTATTGTGGCTGCCATTATTCAGAGACAACTGCGCTGGGCTGGTCACGTCGTCAGAATGCCTGAGACAAGACTCCCAAGGAAGATTATGTACTCGCAGCTGACCCAGGAAAACCTTCACACGATGATCAGAGGAAACGCTTCAAGGATTCCCTTAAAGGAAACCTACCGAAGACTAACGTCGACTGTGATTCCTGGTAAAAGACTGCAGAAGAGTTCTACCCACGATTGGTGGTAATGTTTTCATTTCTGCTGTTCCAAGTAGAATTTTGGTTCTGATTAGGGATTCGCGATCCGCTCATGAGTTAACTCAAAGAGTCGACTCACTTTGGTGAGCGAGTGAGCGATGATTCACAAAAAAAGAACCGTAGCTCAATGATCCGCTGGCTGAATCGTAACTTATTGCAAAAGAGTCGACTCTTTTGTGAGCTGAATATACCGTTCAGGGAAGGAAGCCGACTCTTTTTCATAACTCACGGCTCATCATTTTGAGTTGTTTTTTTTTTCTTCATAAAAATGAACTCCCGGTCAGGACCTTCAAGTATCTAGGCATAGACCTGGTGGGAGGAGCTGATTTGCGGGAAGAAATACAAGCCCAAGTAAACAAGGCAGCTGCAATCTCTGGGGCTCTAAAATCCACAATATGGAGAAACAAAGACATGGCCATTAAGAGTAAGATGCAAGGGCAGACACAGTAAGGACCAAACAAGTTTTGAGGACTTCCGAAATGAAGACACTGAGGACGATAGCAGGCAAGACACTGAGAGATCGCGTGAGGAACACCAGAATAAGAGAGATATGTGAGGTTGAGGATATTATAAGATGGAGCAGACAGCGAAACAGGGACTGATACGGTCATGTTCAAAGAATGGACACCACCAGACTCCCCTATATTGCATTGTAATCAACCTCACGGGACTCATCCTCGTGGAAGACCTCCTAAAAGATGGAAGGACAGCTGGGAGTCTACCTAACAGGAGGAGCAACACTCTGGAGAACAGACCACATAGGCCAGGTCTACAATAAGGAAGAAGAACTCCCAAAATGAGCTAAAAAAAAAGCCAATTTCTCTGCCTACTAATTAGAATTTGGCGACGACATTTTTTTTAGCTCATTTTGGGAGTACGTTTTTATGAACGACTCAAAATAATGAGCCGCGAGTTATGAAAAAGAGTCGGCTCACTTTGCTGAACGGAACCATTCAGCTCAGCTCCCTACGGTGATTCACTTTGCCCACCCCTAGTTCTGATAGTGTTTGCTCTTGTTTATATTCCATAAGTAATTTTGGGCCTGATGCATATTTTATATATCCTACATATTAATTTGAAGAACTAATTAATCAGGAAACAGTAGTGAAATTCTGTAAGTCTCTACGCCTACGGTGGGCTGGCCATGTGGAAAGAATGCCAGAGGGTAGAACACCACAAATTATATCCAGATGGGTGCCTCACGAAAAGAGAATCAAGAGGCAGACCGAGGAAAAGATGGGCGGGTTGCGTGGAAGAAGATTGGGAGAAAATGGAAGGAGCTGGGGAATGGAGAGAAATGGCCAGAGACAGAAGTCAGTGGAGGACCGTTGTGGAGGAGGCCAAGTCCCACACCGGGATGTAGCGCCGAGAAATGATGGATGAATGAACATATTAATTTGAATTTTGATTGTCCACGGCGAGTTTTATATCAGTTAAACGTTACCCATGTTGACGTGAGTAAGTTCAGACGTGACAACTGTTTTTATATTGACTGCGCATCATACATAATACGGTATACCTCCGTACGTATATTTATAACAGCCAAATAAAATCTAAAAGGTAACACATACCACACCCGACGATAGCGGATACTTGTCGTCGTGGTGGATGTACCTTTGCATTTAAAGTTACTATTAAATTGTTGATTGTAAAATGAATGAGCTGCTTTTTCTTTAATGAATTTATAAGTCGTATGAATGTTTAAAGGGTGAAAAAAGAAGACTATCAAAGGAAATATACATAGAACCATGTGAATAAAAATATACCAGTTATCTCCTTGTTGCTCTTACCGTAAGGGTATTCACAAATTCTCTATAATTTCATCCAAAGAGATCTATCTCTTTTGCAATCTCACTTAAAAGACGAATCGCTTTCAATACAGCAGAATTTCGAATGGCCTCTGTGCGTCAATTTGGGGCGTAAAATAATATATGCCCCCTTCCTCTGCTATAGTTGTGGGGAACGTATAGATTAAGTTCTCTCAGTATTCCTGGATTGTAAAGATCTCCGGATAATAGTTTGAAAAATGCTTACCTAGAAAGATCAGTCGGCGAGTTGCAAAAGTGTTGAAATCCAACATTCCTATGAGAAATAGTGAGGGTTGTATGACAGAATAGCACGAAGGCATTGTGTGAATGTAAATGTGTCGATAAAACATTGTTATAGTTATTTTGAAAGTGTGTAACTTGTAAATACATATTATATGTAACTCATAAAAGGGTATAAAACACGTGTTTTCTCGAAGTTTTGTAATATTTTATGATAGATAGATGTTTTGCCGTAATTGGGCATTATTTAGATATGAAAATATATGTTAACATTGAATCGATGAAATATAAAAGGCATTTAAACATTTGATATGTGTCAAAGTGTAAATAAGGGAGAATGTAATATGAAACGGGGTTATACGCTTGTCAGAAGGCTGAAAAAAAAACATTTTACCTTGAAAGACATTTTTAATCACTTTGGTTGCCGAAATCCGATATATCGGCTTTCGCTACACCAGCGAGAAGCGCCAAATTCGACGGATCGAAGTCATGATTTATAAAAGAATCATATACATTTTAGACAAGAGTGTGAGGGAATAATCAAGAAGTAGTAGGACTGAATTAATTTAATTTTTTTAAATGAACTAATCGGTACAAATCCTTAGTAGTCCTCGAAATAGCACCCTTGTGCTTCGACACAATGCGTATAACGCGATTCCCACTACGCGTACGCCTTCTGGAACTCGCTTTCCGGAATCCCCTTCAGAGATGCCGTCACGGCCCTTTGGACGTCTTCTACGGAGCTGTATCGGTTTCCCTTGAAGTCCCGCTTGAGCCGATTTATTTTATTTTACAATATTTTATAAATTATTTCATACATTTTGCTTTTCAATTGCTTTGTCTAAAATCGTGGCTATTTTGGCACAGAAATCCCAAAAGTGCCGGCAACCAAAGGGTTGATAATCCGTATTTTTACAAATAAAAAATTATAAATAAAGCTAAAAGTTACCGCAATATGCATATAAATTTTAATGTTAATAAATTTTTTGGAAATTTGTCTTTTTTCGGTCTCCTGACTTACGTATAACCCTTAATCATTTGATTTGTGTCAAAGTGTAAATAAGCGAGTGAGTAATATGAATGTAATGTCTAATATAAATGGTGATAGCTATTGCTGTAATGTTATATTGGACTTATATTATAGACTCCCCAATGTGCACCTCCCGGGCTAAGTCTTAATTAGATTTTTTTTATAAATACTTATTACAATTAGGTTTTTATATTGCTTTAGACTAGACCCCATACCAGACTTGTCATGTATCAGTTGTGGTTTTAATTTAAGTACATTAAACTAACTAACCATCAAGCCGTCTCGCCGAAAGGGTAGGGAGAAAGAATGGACTGCCACACTTTAACCGATGCGGCACTCCATCCTTCTCTTTTCGCCCCCGCGAGAGACGCGGTGTGATGGGTTGCGGACCTCATTGCCACCAATAGGCAGTTAGTCGCCATATTTAATTTTATGATTCATAGGCTTCAAAGATAAATAAAATCTTATTAATTTGGTGATGTAGGATAGAATTTCAAATTCTGATATCAGGACGGAATGTAGAGCAGAAGAAAGTATTATGAAAGGATTACTGCTCTGGTTTGAACAAATGGAACACATGGATTAAGAAAAACCAAAAAACCATCACGCCGTCTCTCCGAAGGGGTAGGCAGAAGGAGTGGACTGCCACAATTTTCTTTCCTGGCATATTTCTCTCGCTTCCTGAATATTCATACATTCAATATGTGATTTGATCGTGCCGCATTTTCCTCGTTCTTTCTCTGTTTCTTGTTCCATTTACATTGTTAACATATTTTTTTTTTGCCATTATTTCTTCATTTATTATTTCCATGAGTAAACCATCTTAATGATAATATAATAATAATAATAATAAATTGGATAATTTGCAGAGTGCCATTTTTATGAATTACTCATCTCAAGGGCGCTGTAGAAAATACTCCGTTTTATGAACTAGTTTAAAAAATAAACATATTTAGTATGAGGGCTGCACCTGACGCAGTCCATCAACTTTCATTATTTTGTTCAAAACACTATTATTCGCACCGCATTCACTTCTTATATCTTCATTTGGATTAAGAAAGTATACGTTAACAATGAGAATGGAGTCAAAATGAAAACATGGCATGACCAAATTAATGACATTTGTAATGTCAGAGGAATCTAGAGATGCGTGCCAGAATAGAGCAGTGCGGGGTCTATTCTCTCTGCCTACCCTTTCGAAGAAACGGCATGATGGTTTATTGTTGTTATTTAAGTTGGCATTCTATCTCAAAGTGACAAAGATTTTATCTTAATGTTGAATTATTAAACCCTCAATAGATTTCACCACTGTACTGGTTATACTTACTTACTTTCTATGGCCATACAACTCTTGAAGAGTTTTAGCCTCCTTGATTTTTTGCCAAGCTCTTCGATCCTGCGCCTTTTGCTCCCAGCAGTCCGATTCGCCCAACCTAGCCAGGTCAGCCAGAAGATTGTCCATTAGGCGCTGTCTAGGCCTTCCTAGAGGTCTTACTCCAGTCGGTCTAGATGCGTACAGGGTCTTAATTGCTCTGGTACTAATTTTTTTTAAAGTTAAGAGTATATAAACAAAGTATATAAAAAAGAAAAAGACAAATATATTATCAAATTTAGCTTTCTAGTCAATTTGCTACAAACACATTTTTATCGATATAGGCATATTTGTTAAATAAAAAAAAACATTTTTTTTCCATATTCTATTTTGCAATAGACAACTTATCTTTTTCTTCCTTGTTTTAGACCTATGTGGTCTGTTTTCCGAGGGGTTGCTCCTCCTGTGACGTGGATTCCCAGCTGTCTTTCTTCTTATCTTTTAGGAGGTCTTCCACGAGGACGAGTCCCGTGAGGCTGATTATGTAGTACAATAGACAACTAAAAATGTATATTTTTAAAAACAATATAATGAAGGGTCAAATACTAATAGAAAGAGAAGTATTCTAATGAAGACTTTTTTATATGATTGCTAGGAACTTGAATTATTTTCATTGGACCAAACAATGTTTTATAGTGCAAGAACTATTGGAAACGCACTGTATTTTATGATTTGTCTTTTGATAGGATATGTCCCGTAGTTTTGAGATGAGGAGGTCATGATCGCATTATAATTATGTTATGTCCCCAATGAACTGATGTATACATTGTAAATATTGTTAAATAAATGTTATTTTAGTGTGTCCACCTGTTTTATTTACCCTACACGATTAAGCAGCCTTTGAGGCAAAGTATCAACACATGTTACTGCCACACCGAAGGTCCCAGGTTCAATTCCCAGCGATGACAGTGTGAGAAAAAAATCTCACTGTCTCACGGACTAGTAGAATTCGTGTGATAATGAAAATAGCGATAGACTAGCTACCTATCACATGTCATGTGAATCAATAGCTAAATAGTTGTATACAATAAATTGGACTTGGACTTGGATCTTCTGGCTTACAGAGGTTCAGCTCTAATGGCTATTTCATTTCATTCTTTTCACTTCATTTATTTTAATAAAAATCACAAACATTACAGACATACTCGTATAATACATTATAAGAATTTATAAGAGAAGCATAAAAAAATATATAAAAAATTAAGCTTAAGAATTAGAAAGAATCATAACATTGATATTGCATCCCTGAGGCTACTCACACTATCACGAAATATGTCCACCTCCGAGGCGACCCGATTAAGCAATAAGATTGCCCTGCCCACAGGCATAACCATTGGCAGGTTGGTTCTGCAGCAAAAAAATCCTCTTATGTTTGTAGGAAACGTTGTTGAAATGTGATTTGGTAGTTGTTTTATGATGGGGCAAAGGACTGAATGATGGTGGATAACTTGATGGTAATGGGTCATTATTGATAAGGAAGATGGTAATATTTTAGGTCATGGTCTAAATGACTTATATCCAAAAAATGTGGAAACTAGCACATTAAAATGGCCCATAGGCATCCCAAGAACCAGCAAATTGCTGCAAACCAATCCCTTAGTTAGGGATAAACCTACGAGACAGAGTCAAAAACGATACAGTAAGAGAAAAAACAAAGGTCACTGACATCATCCACTGGGTAGCGACTCTAAAGTGTCATTTGACAGGTCACGTAGCCAGAAGCTGGAAGGACGGCAAAGAGAAGTGCAGGATGACCGCAACTACAGTGGAAGGAAGACCTGAACAGACATGTCGGAATAACCTGGATGCAGTCTGTACAAGACAGAGTTGCGTGGAAGCGATGGAGGAGGCCTTTGTCAAGGAGTGGACGGGAATAGGCTGTTGAAGAAGAAGAAGAAGAATCCCTTTGATTGAAACATTAAAAATACACAATATTAGCAAAGCCCTTCTCTAGTAGTAATGTGAGTATTTTAGTTATTTGATGAGAATGTGGTTGAAAAACTTATATTATATGATATTATATTATATCTATTATAAGATCCGGAGGCGTCCAACTCTCTGAATTTCTTTAGATATCTCTGTCTTCATGAAAATTGTTATAATCCCTGTATTTGCTCGATTTTATCTGGGGCATGATTAGTGGGAACAATCTAAAAAGTTGACGAGCCTTTATGGTTGGATAATTGTGTAGATTTTCACGGTTGGCAGCAATGTGCTTCTCTCTCTTGCTTCGCTCTCCATCTTCAGGGTCCACATAACCCTGAAGATGGAGACTGCAACGATCTCCGAAACGCCATTCGAGAAGGAGAAATCACACATTGTTACCCAAAATCACACGAAACTTATGGTTGGAGTTCTTCTCTCTTAGTCTTTTCGCATTTATTTGGAGTCGGCTCTCCTAATAGAACAGCGCCAGGCTACTCAGTCTCAGGAATAAACATTCATAAACAGTTTTTTAAATAACCTGTCTAATTTAAAGTGAAATCTGTGTTAATACAGTTGTTTGAAATTTCGTGGTAGAACTTACACATAATGAAAACAAAAAAAAATTTTTTTTATGTGTCTTTAGTAAAGATCCACTAATGTTTCTGTCTTTGACCGATTTTGGCAGGCAAATCGGTTGGTTTCTGCCATCTTCTGGGTGACCAGGTCGAAGACACAAATATTAGTGGATTTCCACTTAAATTTTTTTTTTAAATCTGTGTCTTTGAAAATCACCTTAAGCAGCGACAGCACGGGGTAAAATGACGTTTTAATGCCTGAATCTCTTAAAAGGGGTGTCACTTGTATCTTTGACTAAACTCCCACTGTGTGGCCGACTTTATTTGCAGTAAAAAAATGGTTTCGAACTCTGTTTAGCTACATTTACAGCTCAGACAGATAGTCCCAGTCCATTGTAATATTATACACAATATTATGCCCAATCTAGAAGTAAGAAATTAAAGGGCAAAGTTTTAAGAACTGAACTGAATTTTTGAACAGCAAATATAGCCAGCCACACTACAGGGGTTAATGAGAACATTTGAAATATATTTGTTTTTTTTTATAAATTATGTTACAAAACTTTTTTCATTATTGATTTTCATACATAAATTATAATGCCTCCAAGGGATGAAACATATTGTTTGCAAGGACAATTTGATACCTTCCATAAACCAGGTAAGTGGTGGATAGTGCAGAAAGACAATCATCGGCTGTCCCTCGTGTCCGAGGAAGGCTGTCCTTCATGGTTGTGGGTCCGCATGTGACTGAAGAGCCCGATCCTGGACCCACATATTCTGGGGCATCTGGGGCAGGGGGAGGCGCTTGTAGTGGAGCCGTCACCGTCTCCCAGTGGTCTTTCCTTTATCTTCCTCCTCCTCTCTGCGCTGTGCTTCAAAGTCTTGCCTGCCTTTATGTACTGTTGTTCTCCACCTAAGTCTGTCTTCTGCAGTCTTTTCCCAGCAATCACAGTCGATGTTAGTCATTTGTAGGTTTCCTTTAAGGGAGTCCTGAAAGCGTTTCCTCTGACCACCGTGTGAGCGTTTCCCTTGGGTAAGCCGAGAGTACATAATCTCCCTTGGGAGTCTTGTCTCAGGCATTCTGACGACGTGACCAGCAATATAATCCATCCAACCACCTGATAGAAAGACAATATCAAATGGTTGGATGGATTAAAAAAATATATTTGTATATTAACCACTAATTGGTAATTAAAAGTTTAATCTGTAAAAGGAATCATTTTTATTTATTTATCTAGAATCCATTATTGTAGATAATCGGCGATACTCTAGAAAAAAAAACGTGTTACTAATGTATTGTATTATAACGTGTCTAACAAGTGAGACTGATTGAATCTTTTCGATAATTATCTCAAGTACTTACTTCCACATAAGTTTAAGTGTTGATATTTTTATAAAACTTGACTCATAATCTTGTGATAAGGAAAGTAAATAAGTTTGTTCAAATATTATATATAGAGCAAAGAATGACTCAACTACTTCCTCACATACGGACGCTATCTTATCATGACGGAGTAAATAAATAGTCCCCCTGGAATCAAAACAGTAAACAATATATTTAAATAAACAATTTTGCAGCTTATTACAAGCTGTTATGTTATCAAAATTTATTTTATATATTATTTGTATTCGTCGACTTGCTCAGATTAATAAACTGGCGACTATTTCCTTGTATTTTAAGGTTTTATTTAAAAATTCTATCATTTTTTCATGTTGCTAAATATATTTCGAATTTGGCAAGAAGGAAAGGAGACGTGTTTTAGTTCCGATCGTTAGGTACTGCCGGAATAAGCATTAATCGATGCGAGATTGCGGAGCGTGCATATTCGGTCCGAGCAGCCATATTGTTTTCATCGTTCGGCTCGGTCCGGAGAGGCGCCCGACGAGTGACGGAAGCGGCCGAAGCGCGGCAGTTCGGCAGTTCCAGACCAAGTGAGATGGTGTAGTGGCGTGTGTCGCGACTGGCCAGGTATGCGGCGCTGGGTCCGGCGGGGAACGGTCCGGGGACCCTGGGCGAGGGCCCTGAGCGGGGGCCGAGCCCGGCGCCGTCCCTCCGCCCCGCCCGCGGGCACGCCGGCCGATCGATACCGCTCGGATGCAGTATCGACCGGCCAGCTCCCGGCGGGCGGAGGCGGAAGGCGGACGGCGCTGGCGCTGGCGGGAGGCGAGAGAGCGAGGCGGCAGCCCCGGCAGCGCTCCGCCCTCGGCCCCACTGACCCCCCTCTGTTGCAGCGCGGGCGGACTAACCCATGTGTTTATAGTGCTGTATCTGGTTATCGGGGACGATGCGAAAGAAACCTATAATTAGGTCGAGAACTCAAACCGTTCAGTTTATGTTACGATGAACCGACAGAGTGCCTCTCGGTAGCCAGCTTGGGATTATACTCTCTTCACTACCTTCCTGAGCGGGATTCGGTGAGTAGCAAGACCCCCGGTGCAGCCGGCAGTCACCCATCCACCACCACCACCAGCCGGACACGGCCGCGCCGCCGATCGATACCGAGCGCCTTCAGCTGTCGGCGGCTCGAGATTAGTTCGGCGTTTCGTTACTTAGCGGAAACTTAAAAATAATACTCCCATAAATCCCCGCGGCGTGTGCCGCCTGTCACGGCCCCGGATGGTGACGGATCGATGGCCTCCCGTCCGCCCGCTCCAGAGAATCTCGCGATTCCTGAGGCTAGCTCGTCCTGTCAAGTGTCAGCCGAGCGATCGTCGCCCAGTTCCGCGGCGGCTGCTAGCGCGAGCCTATATATAACGTCCCGCGCGAAGATCGATAATCCATTTAGAGAGTATTGCCTGGAGAAACGAGAAACTAAGAATTGTAGTGCATTAGCGAGCATCAGCTGTTCCGCTAACATCGATTTTTCCGCCACAGCTCGTCGGAGGGGCAGATAACTGCTAACCCACACACTCCCGTATCGCACACACACACATACACAATACAATATTCCAAAATTATTTGAATATGAAATATTCCAAATTGGTAAAATTCGCACCGAAATAAATCATAATGAAACAATGCTGCCATTTTGATATTTTTTATACTCCACTGTAAATCCATCTTGACATATCAAGACGACTTTCTATCTTATATCAAAACGAATATTTATTTTTACCTATTCAGTGATGACTTTGTATTTAAAAATGAAACATATATGCAGTATCCAATCACAATACATTCCATGACGTTACAAGCGGTACAATTTGTTTTTAAATGAAACTTTAAAAAATGTTAAATCAATAATACGAACGAAAATGACTGTTTTCTAGAAGTTTTATTATAGATTATAGGAACGACATATTTCTTCTTTTTAATACATTATCAAATGCATTAGAAAGACAAAACATTTAATTACTTAATTAATTATTTAATATGGAGTTTTACATCATAAAAAAAACTAACTATCTAACCATCACACCTTCTCCTCGAAGGTTTAGGCAGAAATAATGTATTTCCACACTGTTTTTTCTTGACAATCTTCTCTCGTATCCTCTACATTCATACATCGTGTCATGCACGCACGTCGATTTCTTCGACTCTTCACGTGGCCGACATTCAATATTTCATTTATTTGATCGTGCCAGGTTTTCTTCGGTCTTCCTCTATTTTTATTTCCGTAATTTTTTTACTTATCAAATATTTTTTTCGTCATGAAATTTATTAAACTCGAAATTTCATTATTTTTAATTATATTAATTTTCTTTGTATTAATGGCAAGAAAACCTTATTCTTACTTAATTGAACAGGTGCGATCTCTTTTTAGCTACTGTGGTGGAAGGTTTTTCCGACTTTGTTTCGTTTCTGGTTTCCTTGCACCAAATAATTAACTAACCATCACGCCGTCCCCTGGAGAGTTATACAGAAAAATAATGGCGCAACATTGTTCTGTCCTGAAATACTTCTTTCGATTCCTCTACATTCATACATCGTGTCATGCACGCGGGTAGATTTTTCGTACTCCTTACGTGACCGACATTTAATATTTGATTAATTTGATCATGCCAAGTTTTGCTCGGTCTACGTATAATTTCTTGACCATTATTTCTTCATCCATGCGTTCCATATGCCCAAACCAACACAGTGATCCTTTCATAATTCTGTTCATAATACTATCTTCCGCTCTGCATTATTTCATGTCAGCATTTGAAATTCTGTCATACATCGTTTTATCACACATAAGTCTAAAGGAACTACAAGTCCTGGTGAATAGTATGTATGAGGTATGCATACGAAATGATCTGATGATGTATGTTAATAAGTCCAAGGTAATGATTTTTGAAACAGAAGAAATCACGACAGTCTGCAACATTAGCGTGAATGGTGAAAATTTGGAGCAAGTAGATGAGTTCGTGTATTTAGGTAGTATGTTAACATGAGATGGGCGAGTGGAGAGGGATATTGAAAGAAGGGTTGGGGCAGGCAACAAAGTGAATGGTGCACTTAAAGTTGTCATCGCAAACAATAACCTATCCAAAAAATCTAGAATGGTAGTGCATAACGGTGTACTTCTACCGACCCTTATGTATGGAAGCGAAGCATGGAACTGGCAAAAGAAGGATGAAAGTAGAATAAATGCAGTAGAGATGAGATCTATTAGACGAATGTGTGGATACTCTGTGTATGATAGAGTGTCGAATGAAAATATAAGAAGTGAATGCGGTGCGAATGATGGTGTTATGAACAAAATAATGAAAGGATCATTAAGATGGTTTGGACATATGGAAAGAAAGAATGGTAAAAAAATTATATGTTAACGATGTAAATGGAACCAGAAATAGAGGAAGACCGAGGAAAACGTGGCACGATCAAATAAATTAAATATTGAATGTCGGCCATGTGAGGAGTCAGAGAAATCGACGCGCGTGCATGACACGATGTATGAATGTTGAGGAACCGTGAGAAATATGTCAGGAAAGAAAAGTGTGGCAGTCCATTAGTTCCGCCTACCCCTTCGGGGAGACGGTGTGATGGTTAGTTAGTTAGTTAAATTGGAAAATTTATACAGCGCCATTTTTATGAATTACTCATCTCAAGGGCGCTGTATAAAATGCTCCGTTTTATGAACGAGTTAAAATAAACATATTTAGAATGAGGGCTGCACCCAACCCAGTCGATCAACCCTTCCTATCAGGAAAGGATAATTTGAAAAGGTGCGTTTTGAGCCTCGATCTAAACTATGACTGATTCTTAATGCACTAAAAGTCTGCTGGAAGGTTGTTCCAGGCTGAAGGGCCGGTTACCGCGAATGCTATGATCTCATTCCTCTTCTGCCAGTTCCATGCTTTACATCCATACATAAGTGTTGGTACTAAAACTCCGTTGTGAATGTCCATTTTTGTTTCCTTCCTTGCACCATGTTTGTTACATTACGTCACTTACATTTTGGTCCGCTTTATTCGCTATTTTATAAAATAGTTGGATGGCTTGTGTTATTACTATGTATGATATAATATAATATAATCCCGACGTAGGCACAGTGTGACCACAAAGTTAATATTAATAATATCAAAAATATCCCCAGCATCCTTATTATTGAGAATTTGTCTATCGAACCAACCACATTTTTTAATGACATAGAATATCATATGGGTTGTGGTTTGGTGGTAAAGGCGTTTAACTTATACATGCAATTCGTTTATCTCGCGTTCGAAAATAAAATCATTGTGATAAATATTATGTAATATAAAAATATATTCTTGCAGAATTAAAAAAAATAACTAACTAATTTTTCCTGACATTTCTCTCTCGATTCTTCAATATTCATACATTGCGTTATTCACGCACGTCGATTTCTCCGACTCCTCAAGTGGCCGACATTCAATATTATTTTATTTGTTTTATCGTGCCACGTTTTCCTCTGTCTTCCTCTATTTCTAGTTCAATTTAGGTTGTTAACATTTATGCACCATTTTTTACCATTCTTTCTTCATTTATTCTTTCCATAGACCACGACCTAAATTATTACCATCTTCCTTATCAATAATGACCCTTTACCACCAAGTTATCCACCATCATTCAGTCAAAGGACCCCTCCCGCAATCAATGCGGAAAAATAATCTTCAAATCATCTTTATTTTTGTATAGAATCATGTTTACCACCCCTGATCTGTATGTATATAAAGGACTAAGTTTTCAATAGTGTCACCAGTCTGTCGATGCCAGCGAGCCTGGCGAAACCGGTCGCTGTCGAAATAAAGACATATTTTATGAGTATGAACTACGCTGCGGGTGCTTTATTGCAAACTCGAAACTTTGTGACACGACTATAGAGCCATAAACGTATGTTGGCGGTGGCGCAAATGTGAACTAAACGTCGCGCAAATGTCACTGTGACAGATTTGAGTTTTCGTTTGCATTATAACAACTATGTTTTTATAAAATATTTTTTTCAATGACTCAAGTGTCCCGGATACCCCGACCCCGGGAGGGAACTATAGTTATATTGTACATTATCTATATCTTTTGATATTCGTAAAATTAAAATATAAAACATTTTCAAATATCTCAGAAGTTTAATTGTATCTCAATAGAGACGAATACGCAAACTGAATATGGATGATCAAGGTGTTTACAGGACTTATGACCTGTCATTGGTTGGGTTAAGCGCACGCTTTATGTAATTACAACATTCCCCATTCCACCTTTGTTATGATCATGCATGACAAATTTTTGGAAGATGTATATATACTTCAAAATCCATACCTATCTTCACGTGTCAGTTTCAATTATCCATCTATGTAGATTTGGTTGCACTTGTGAATCTATTCAAGATTAACTTATACAACTGACCCACTAACGCCATCTATGGAGAATGATTTTCAGCATTTAGCAAACTACCTTATTAACACAATGCGAAGGCTGTAGCCCATAAACGCATTGTTTAGAAGTCGCCAGGAGTATTATTCCATTCTAATTGCCAAATAGTTGACCAGAATAATTACAAATATTTTTGTGAATGTATACTTATACTTGTATACGAATTCGTATACAAGTATATACATTCACAAAAATATTTATCTCAGAAATGTTTATATTTAGGTTTTATCCCATAAGTTTATAATGTATAATGCGCTCGTTACCTCCTTAGTGTTTGGAATAGATTGCAAGGGTCGGTGCAAGAACGCTATAGTAACACAGTGTAAGAATATCAATTATCTTTGGACGTGCATAGTGCGATTAGCCAATAGAATTGTGTAATTGTCTTATAATACTGCTGATGTCACAGTAACGGTGTAGACCACGTCATGCGGTGGACGGGACAGGTGTGCATCCACATTGACTCATTTACTTACTAATTCATTACGCGGCAGTGCACAATGGTGTTCTTGTGCCGACCCTTATGTATGGAAGTGAAGCATGGAACTGGTAAAAGAAGGATGAAAGTAGAATAAATGCAGTAGAAATGAAATCTCTAAGGCAAATATGTGGCAAATCTGTATATGATAGAGTGACAAATGCGAGTATAAGAAGTGAATGTGGTGCAAATGAAAGTGTTATGAACAAAATAATGAAAGGGTCGTTAAGATAGTTTGGACACATGTAAAGAATGAGTGAAGACAGAATGGCAAAGAAGGTATATGTAAACGGCGTGAACGGAGCTAGAAATAGAGGAAGGCCGAGGAAAACGTGGCACGATCAAATCAATCAAATATTGAATGTCGGTCACCTGAGGAGTCGGAAAAATCGACGTGCGTGCATGACAAGATGTATTAATGTAGAGGAAGCGAGAGAAGTATGTCAGGACAGAACAGTGCGGCGTTCCATTCTTTCTGCCTACCCCTCCGGGGAGACGGCGTGATGGTAAGTAAGTTAGTTAGTTAGTTCATTACGCTGTTTCGCCGCAGGGGTAGGCAGAGAGGTTAAATCGCCATACTGCTCAGTCCTGACAACTATCAAGTTTCCTTTACATTAGTACATCGTCACGTGCACGCTCGTCAATTTTTCCCACTTCGAATGTGGCCGCCTTTTAGTATTTGATTGATTTGGTCATTAATATGTATGAAAAAACGATAGTTTTCAAGGAGTTTTATTATAATATTTATGTATGACATGTTTCCCCCTTCTAAGGCATTATCAAATGTGTATCATATTTGATAATGCCTTAGAAGGGCGAAAAATGTCATACATAAACATTATTATAGAACTTCTTGAAAACTATCGTTTTTTCACACATATTAATAATTTAATATGGAGTTTTACATCATTGTTCAAGAAACAATAAATAATTTGGTCATGCCATGCTTTCGTAGAAATCGACGTGAGTGCATGACACGATGTATGAATGTTGAAGAAACTAGATAAGTAACTAGCCAACTAACTTACGAAGGGGTAGTCAGAAAGAATGGACTCTCACATTTTTCTTTCCTGACATATTTCTCAATTCGCTTCCTCAACATCGTGTCATACACGCGCGTCGATTTCTCTGACTCCTCACATGGCCGACATTCAATATTTGATTTATTTGATCGTGCCACGTTTTCCTCGGTCTTTCTCTATTTCTGGTACCATTTACATCATTAACACATATTTTTTTTACCATTCTTTCTTCATTCATTCTTTCCATATGTCCAAACCATCTTAATGATCCTTTCATTTTTTTTTCACGACACCATCATTCGCACCGCATTCACTTATTATATTTTCATTCGACACTCTAATACAGAGTATCACACATTCGTCTAAGAGATCTCATTTCTACTGCATTAATTCTACTTTCATCCTTCTTTTGCCAGTTACGTGCTTCGCTTTCATACATAAGGGTCGGTAGAAGAACACCACTGTGCACTGACATTCAAGCTTTTTTGGATAGGTTTTTGTTTGCGATGACAACTTTAAGTGCACCATTCACTTTGTTGCCTGCTCCAACCCTTCTTTGAGTATCCCTCTCCACTCGCCCATCTCTGGTAAACATACTACCTAAATACACGAATTCATCTACTTGCTCCAAATTTTCACCATTCACGCTAATGTTGCAGTCTGTCATGAGTCCATCTTTTTCAAAAATCATTACCTTGGACTTATTAACATTCATCATTTCGCATGCATACCTCATGCATACTATTCACCAGGACTTGTAGTTCATGCTCGTTGTCTGCAAGTAGGACAGCGTCATCAAATATCATTCTATCATATATCGTTTTCCCGCACATTCTTCTCAGTGCTCTCATTTCTACTGCATTTACTTCATCATACTTTCATCCTTTTTTACCAGCTCCAAGCTTCACTTCCATGCATAAGAGTCATCACTAGAACTCCATTATGTACTGCCATTTTTGTTGTAATTGAAATATTTCTATTTGCAGTGATGACTTTGAGAGCGTTATTAATTTAAATGTGATATTTCTATTAATACCGTGTACGATTTCAACGCTGTTATCTTTATTAAACTAATTATTTTTTTCAATTTATTCCTAAAAGTTATTTTTAGATGTATTATATATATATTTTTCAATTGAACTCACGCGTTGTTTTAACTAAATAAAATAAACGAAAAGAAATTTTAAAAACTGTTTTTTTTTTATATATACAATAGTTTGTGTGAACCCAATTACTAATACAAATTATTTTAAGCTATCATATTGATTCTCGTGACATGTGATAGGTAGCTAATCTATCGCCATTTTATTATCACGTGAATTCTACACCAGACTAAAGACTGTGTCACAATCACACTGCCATCGAACCCGAGACCTTCGGTCTGATAGATTTTGCTACTCTTCAAACCCTTGTAAAAAAAGGCCAAGGAAGACATGGCATGACCAAATTAATCAATTACTGAAAGGCGCCCATGTTCGAAGTAGGAACAATCAACGAGTGTGCGTGTCACGATGTGTGAATGTAGAAGAGGCGCGAGGGTTATGTCAGGATAGAACAGTGTGGCGATCCATCCTCTCTGCGTACCCCTCCGGGGAAACGGCGTGATGGTTAGTTAGTTAGTAAAAAACAATTTTATAAACTTTTAAATATGTATGTATCTTTATAATAGCACTGAGGAAGGACCGGTTGTCCGAAACATGTCTGATATTTAATTTAAAAAAAATTAAAGTTAGTGTTGTATATAAAAAAGACAAATAAAACATCTACAACACAAAGTATGGCGAACATAGAAGAAATTGTATATTTTGTTCTATTATAATTTCTAACCGATCGCGAATATCAGAAGCAGCTATCAACACATTCTAATGCACCATTGAGGTGATTAAATCACAAAAACGGCGCTTTAAAAGTTTACATACTATTATTATAGAGCATGGGGGCATATCTAATTTTATGCCCCAAATTGCCGCACAGAGGCGTTTCGAAGTTCTCCTGTATTGAAGGCGATTCGTCTTTTAAAAGAGGTGGCAAAGGAGGTGAATCTCTTTGGATGCAATTATAGCGAATTCGTGAATACTCTTACAATAAGAGCAACAAAGAGAAAACTAAAACTGAGGTCCCTAAGACGTATGTGTGGTAGAACGATATACGACAGAATCTCAAATGCTGAAAGAAAGGAATGTAGAGCGGAAGAAGGTATTATGAACAAAATTATGAAAGGATCGCTGCGTTGGTTCGGACATATGGAGCGCATGGATGGAGAAAGAATGGTAAAGAAAGTTTACATTAATGATGTAAATGGGGTACGAGTCGAGGCAGGCCGAGCAAAACATGGCATGACCAAATTAATAAAATTTTAAAGGTTGGTTATGTTAGAAGTCGGAGGAATCGACGTGCGTATAGGACTCGTATGAATGTGGAGGAAGCTAGAGAGGTTTGCCAGGATAGAGTAGTGTAGCGGTCCATTCTCTCTGCCTACCCCTGCGGAGAAACGGCGTGATGGTTTGTATTGTATTATATTTCAATTGATGTTCTTATTTTTTTTTACCCTTTACATCGATTTGGCTCGCGCTGTAATGATGTAAACAACTATACTTCTTCGATGGCCCTACAGCCCATATCGAGCCTTAGCCTCCAGTATTCTTCGCCTCCAACTCCTCCTGTTCTCCGCTTCGACCCTCCAATCTGACACTCGTAACAATTTCGTCCCATCTCTCCCAACTTCATCCTCCCATCGTAGCCTTGGTCGTCAAATTGGTCTTCTACCACCTGGGTGCCATTCCAGCAATGTTTTTGAGGTTCACGATGACGGCATCCTCTGCACGTGACCGGCCCATCTCATTCTATTCAGTCTGACCAGTGTGGAGAGATTGGGAGTTTTGTAAATATAGTACAACTCGTCATTATGCCGTACTCTCCAGCCTTCATCGTCATTCACAGGTCCCAGAATTTTGCGCAGCACCCTTCTCTCAAAAGTATCCAATCGCTCTGCGGATTTCACTGTCATTGTCCACGCCTCACATCCATAGTTCACTGCTGTTCGGATGATTGTTTTATATAAATTACGTGTTAATGATGTGAATGTAACAACAAATCAATATGCTGTTTAGAGAAACGCAAGTCATGAGAATAGAGAGTGTGGCGATTGTTCTAGGGAAGCTAAAATCTATTCAACCAGCCTTGAAGAAAACCTCGTGTTTTCTGGAATTGTTTTAATATTTTAAGAGAGCGATATGATAATAAGGTCATTAATATAAGGCCATTAAAAAAACAATTAAATTCAATGAAAATGTATGCATAGCATTTTTAAGTAGTCATTCACATATTAATAAAAATATTTTCGTTTTTATAATTTTTTTAATACTAAACAAACAAACAAACCTTCACGCCGTTTCCCCGCAGGGGAAGGCAGAAAGAATGGACCGCCACACTACTCTATCCTGACACACCTCTCTAGATTCCTCCACATTCATACAGCGAGTCATACACGCACGTTGATTCTTCCGACATCTAACATGACCAACCTTATTAATTTGGTCATGCCATGTTTTCCTCGGTCTGCCTCGACTCCGTACTCCATTTAAATCATTAACGTATACTTTCTTAACCATTCTTTCTCCATCCATTCGCTCCATATGTCCGAACCAACGCAGCGATCCTTTAATTATTTTGTTCATAATACCTTCTTCTGCTCTAAATTCCTTTCTTAATTCAGCATTTTAGATTCTGTCGTATATCGTTCTACCATACATACGTCTTAGGGACCTCATCTCTACCGCATTTATTCTGCTCTCATCCTTCTTTTGCCAGTTCCATGCTTAGCTTCCATACATTAGGATTGGGACTAGAACTCCATTGTGAACGGCCTAAAAATGCTTATATATTACCATTAAAATAAACATTATGACTACCTTCTTGGCCGAGTGGCAAGAGCTATGACTGCCACACCGACGGTCCCGAGTTCGATTCCCGGCGATGGCAGTGTGATTGGCACACTGTCTTTGGTCTGGTGAAGAATTCACGTGACAATAAAATGGCGATATATTAGCTACCTATCACGAGAACCAAAAGCTAAAAGTTGTATACATTAACTGCTCAAAAGCAACGGAAAACTACCACATTAAAAATGACCCAATTAGTACAAATAGAAATTCTTGTAATAAACATAGCTGCAAATCGATCATTAGAATTGAAACTAAAAATACAACTAACTAACTAACCATCACGCCGTCTCCCCGAAGGGGTAGGCAGAAGGAATGAACTGCCGCACTTTTATTTCCTGACATTTGTCTCGCTTCCTCAACATTCATACATCGTGACATGCACGCGCGTCAATTTTTCTGACCCCTCACGTGGCCGACATTCAATATTTGATTTATTTGATCATGCCACGTTTTCCTTAGTCTTCCTCTATGTCTAATTCCTTTTACATCGTTAACATATACTTTTTTTCTTACCATTTTTCTTCATTCATTCTTTCCATATGTCCAAAGCATCTTAATGATCTTTTCATTATTTTGTTCATAACACCATCATTCGCACCGCATTCACTTCTTATATTTTCTTTCGACAATCTATCATACACAGAGTAACTGCACATTCGTCTAAGAGATATCATTTTTACTGTATTTATTCTACTTTCATCCTTATTTTGCCAGTTCCATGATTCACTTTCATACTTACATAAGGGTCGGTACAAGAGCACCATTTAGCACTGCCATTTTAGCTTTTTTGGATAGGTTTTTGTTTGCGATGACAACTTTAAGTGCTCCATTCACTTTGTTGCCTGCCCCAACCCGTCTTTCAATATCCCTCTCCACTCGCCTAGTTAGAGTTTCTACGTATTATCATACCATATAACACAACATCCCAAAGAACTTCACTGGCTTAAAAGTCCAGAAAGAGTCCAGTATAAACTCTGCTGGACAGTCTTCAAAGCGCTACATGGAATGGCACCAAGTTATATATCCGAACTCTGTATAACGGGCAGCCTAAATACAAGGAAATCCACACTTCGCTCGGCGAACTCCTCGGCAATAGGAAGATTAGTTGAACCGAAGCGTCGAAGCAGTACAAATTTCGGGGATCGAGCGTTCGCGGTAGCCGGTCCATCAGCTTGGAACAATCTCCCTTCACACCTCAGATGCATAAATGATCCGACAGATTTCAGATCTAAACTGAAAATCCATCTTTTTCATATTTTATACCCAATTTAAAATTTATACTTTGTTCCACTATACTTTTTAACCGATCGCGAAAATTTTGACTTTTAGATTTAAAACACGTCTTAATGCGTCCTTGGGGTGATTACATCACAAAAGCGGCGCTTTAAAAGTTAGCATATTATTATTATTATCTGTATTTTTGTGTTATTTCTTGTGGTTTTTAAATTTTGTTAACACTGCGTTCTTTGGTTTATTTACTCTTCACAAGGGGTATAATTGAAACTATACCCTTTGTTGAGATAAATTTTAATTTCTATTATCTTTTTTATATGAACCACAATATATTAGCTAATACTCTTTTGATTTACAACACATTTAATTATATCTGACTTATCAGCCGTCTGTCGACTATTGATAGACGTAGGCTTTTCCCAAAGCACTCCACTGCCTAATAGATTTTAAATTATTACCTTTTAATTGCATATAAATAAATTCTTTTATGGCAGGCAAATAGTTCCCTTATCGCTAGGGGCGTTACAGTCTATATTGATGTGAACTAATGTTTGATGCAGTGTTTAATTGTGTGTAATGTAAGTCACCAAGAGATGGCGCTCGAATCAGTTTAATGACAACTGTCAATCTTCGTGACATTACTGTACGTGTATTCAAGCAAAAATTTAAATCATTAATGGATTTCAATGTACTCGTATTTATTGTTTCTTGAACAAGATGTTAAACTCCATAATGAATAATTAATACTAATAATTTGTGTGAATGATATATTTCGCCTGTCTAAGGCATTCTTGCAAGGTATGCTAAGCTACCAATCATTGGAGAGAAGGAGGAATATTCACTTGGGACTTCAATTGTATTTGTTGAATTTATATATTCAACAACAAACCTTCACCCCGTTTCCCCGCAGGGGAAGGCAGAGAGAATGGACGGCCACCCTAATCTATCTTGACACCTCGCTAGCACACAACGAATCATACACGCACGTCGATTCTTCTAACATGACCAACCTTTAAAAATTGATTAAATTGGTCATGTCATGTTTTCCTCGGTCTACCTCGACTCTGTTCTCCATTTACATCGCTAACGTATACTTTCTTAACCATTCTTTCTCCACTCATGCGCTCCATATGTCCGAACCAACGCAGCGATCCTTTCATAATTTTGTTCATAATACCTTATTCCGCTCTACATTCCTTTCTTTTGTATGCATATATAATAATACTCGAATATAGCAATAGCAAAACGTTAACGGGTCCGCTAGTATTACATAAAGTACCTTCGACGACCTTCGTGGCCGTGTGGTAAGTACTTTGACTGCCACCCCAAAGGTTCCGGGTTCGATTCCCGGCGAGGGCAGTGTGATTGTCACACTGTATTTAGTCTGGTGTAGAATTCACGTGACAATAAAATGGCGATAGATTAGCTACCTATCACATGTCACGAGAATCACTATGATAGCTATAATACCCTTTACATCGATTTGGCTCATGCTGTCATGATGTAAAGAGCGATTCAACACAATAATAATAATTATAAAGTGAGTGTGGAGGTTGGTGAATTAGTTAGTAAAATATTTACATTATATAAATAATTGAATTTTAAATTTTTAATACCCGAATCAAAAAAATGTGTCTAATTATAAGGTAATTAACGTATTTGTAGTAATATTTTTACATAGGGAAATCCGCTCATGGGAATTGACGCGTGAAGTCATGAATATCATAAATTATTTTATATACGAGGTCTGTTCAAAAAGTATCGCGAATTTTATATTTTTTCAAAAAGTATTTATTTATTCATGAATATCTATTTTGTCCCCTTCAAAGTAATTCCCCTCGGATATAATACATTTATGCCAACGTTTTTTCCAATCCTCGAAGCACTTAAAAAATCATTTTTTGTGATCTTGTTCAGCTCCTCCTTCGATGCCGTCTTTATCTCCTCAATCGTGGCGTAGCGTCGTCCTTTCATGGGCCTCTTCAGTTTTGGAAACAGGAAAAAGTCACAGGGGGCCAGGTCTGGGGAATACGGTGGCTGCGGCACCATTACTGTGTTGTTTTTGGCCAAATATTCGCGCACAAGCAACGATGTGTGAGCAGGGGCGTTATCATGGTGCAAAAGCCAGTTTTTGTTCTTCCACAAATCCGGGCGTTTCTGGCGGATTGCTTCGCGCAAATTGCGCATAACTTGCAGGTAATATTCCTTATTGACCGTACTACCCTGTGGCAAGAACTCATGATGCACCACGCCCCTGCAATCGAAGAAAACTGTGAGCAAAACCTTCACGTTCGACCGAACTTGGCGCGCTTTTTTTGGTCTTGGCTCATGCGGCAGCTTCCATTGGGATGATTGAGCTTTGGTTTCCACGTCATAACCATAAACCCATGATTCGTCACCAGTTATGACCCTCTGGAGCACATTTGGGTCGTCACGGACCGAGTCCAACATCTCCTGAGCAATGTTAACGCGATGCTGTTTTTGGTCGAAATTGAGCAATTTTGGCACGAATTTCGCGGCGACCCGACTCATGCCCAAATCATTGGTTAAAATCGAATGGCACGAGCCAATCGATATGTTTAGGTCCTCAGCAACTTCTCTAACGGTGATTCGACGATTGGCTAATACTATTTTCTTCACTTTATCAATGTTTTCGTCTGTTGTTGACGTGCTCGGGCGTCCGGCACGCTCTTCGTCGTTCATATCTTCTCGGCCCTCTGAGAACATTTTGTACCACCGATAAACGTTGCTTTGGTCCAAGGTAGCTTCACCATATGCCACAGTCAACATTCGAAATGCGTCCGCGCACTTTATTTTGTTTTTCACACAAAATTTGATACAGATTCTTTGATCCATTTTTTGGAATAGGCAAAAATCGAAGACGAGCCAAAACACATCCAAGCAAAACAGCTGTCAAAAATTAACTAAACATTCAAAATGGCCGACCTTGTCAGCATAAGTAAGGGACATGAGTACTAACATAACGCTACAAAAAAATCAAAAATCAAATATACGTAGCCAGCGGAAATTCAAAATTCGCGATACTTTTTGAACAGACCTCGTATATGGACATGGCGATGATATACATTCCTTATGTATGGAAGCGAAGCATGGAACTGGCAAAAGAAGGATGAAAGTAGAATAATGCAGTAGAAATGAGATCTCTTAGACGAATGTTTGGATACTCTGTGTATGATAGAGTGTCGAATTAAAATATAAGAAGTGAATGCGGTGCGAATGATGGTGTCATAAACAATATAATGAAAGGATCATTAAGATGGTTTGGACATATGGAGAGAATGAATGAAGAAAGAATGGTAAAAAAATTATTTGGTAATGATGTAAATGGAACCAGAAATAGAGGAAGACCGAGGAAAACGTGGCACGATCAAACAATTCAAATATTGAATGTCGGCCATGTGAGGAGTCAGAGAAATCGCCGCGCGTGCATGACACGATGTATGAATGTTGAGGAAGCGAGAGAAATATGTCAGGAAAGAAAAGTGTGGCAGTCAATTCTTTCTGCCTATCCCTTCGGGGAGACTGCGTGATGGTTAGTTAGTTATTATTGTTTATATATGGACATAACACAATCATAGATAGTCATAGTTAAAATATTATCATATACAACGCGGGTCATACCTTATAATACTGATGGCTTGATTCATTAGCACATTTTGTGTCAAATTAAAAAGTATAGCTGGTTTTACTGTTAAAATATTTTTCGCATAACCTCTGACTCATCTGATGACGTCAAATTTTAGTTTTTAAAAATAGAACAAATGTGCATAGAATCGTTTTAAAAAAAACGACAAATACGATTTGGGAGGATCATGTTTGAAGTATGTATTAACTAACTAACTTACCATCACGCAGTCTCCCCGGAGGGGTAGGCAGAAAGAATAGAACGCCACACTGTTCTGACCTGACATACTCCTCTCGATTCCTCTACATTCATACATCTTGTCATGCGCGCACGTCGATTTCTCCGACTCCTCACGTGACCGACATTCAATATTTGATTGATTTGATCGTGCCACGTTTTCCTCGGTCTTCCTCTATTTCTGGTTCCATTTACATCATTAACATATAATTTTTTTACCATTCTTTCTACATTCATTCTTTCCATATGTCCAAACCATCTTAGTGATCGTTTCATTATTTTGTTCATGACCCATCATTCACACCGCATTCACTTCTTATATTTTCATTCGACACTCTATCATACACAGAGTATCCACACATTCATCTAAGAGATCTCATTTCTACTGCATTTATTCTACTTTCATCCTTTTTTGCCAGTTCCAGGCTTCACTTCCATACATAAGGGTCGGCACAAGAACCCTCGGCCTTCCTCTAACTCTAGCTCCGTTCACGCCGTTTACATATACCTTCTTTACCATTCTGTCTTCACTCATTCTTTCCATGTATCCAAACCATCTTAATGACCCTTTCCTTATTTTGTTCATAACACTTTCATTCGCACCACATTCACTTCTTATACTTGCATTTGTCACTCTATCATATACAGATTTGGCACACATTCGTCTTAGAGATCTCATTTCTACTGCATTTATTCTACTTTCATCCTTCTTTTGCCAGTTCCATGCTTCACTTCCATACATAAGGGTCGGCACAAGAACACCATTGTGCACTGCCATCTTGGCTTTTTTGGATAGGCTTTTGTTTGCGATGACAACTTTAAGTGCACCATTTATTCTGTTGCCTGCCCCAACCCTTCTTTTAATATCCTCTTCAATAAGTATGCATTATATTTTAGGTAATATTTTTTAATTAACAAATGTTTCATTTAATCTCTTTTTTATCCAAAAAGCTAACTAACAACTTATAATCAGGCCGTATCCCCGAAGGGGCAGGCAGAAAGAATGGACTGCCACACTTTAACCGATGCGACATTCCATCCTTCTATTTTCGCCCCCGCGGGAGACGCGGTGTGATGGGTTGCGAACCTCATTGCAACCAATCGGCATCTCCCGCCCACACTTCGATCTTTCACGTCCACAAAATAAATCTAAAATAAATAACATAAAATACAATTATATAAAATAAAATAACAAAATAAAAATAATATAACACATAGTGTTCTTTTAATTGGTGCAAATGTTGTCAGCTGGACGATCCGGACTTACAGAAAAAGCTAATATAATAAATATAATAATAATAAATTGGATGATTTATAGAGCGCCTTTTTTATGAATTAATCATCTCAAGGGCGCTGTAGCTCCATTTTATGAACTAGTTAAAGATAAACATTTTAGTCAAAATAAACAATTTTGATAAAAATAACCATTTTTGTTTAAAATGAAGCAATTTTTGTTAATAACTAATATGGCAGTGCACAACAGTGTTCTTGTACTGATCTTCATGTGTGGAAGTGAAGCATGGAACTGGCAAAAGAAAGATGAACGTTGAATAAATAAATAAATAAAAGGCATCATAAGTAAAAAAAAAAGATCCCTGTGATGGTTTGGACATATGGAGCGAACGGACGAAAGAAAGATGAATGGTTAAATGTTGAATACAAGCTGTGTAACTGGAAAGAGAATCCGTTGAAGACCAATAAAAACATAGCATGAGAAAATTAGTCGACTACTGAAAGGTCACATTTAAAGTTTAAAAAATTGAAGAGCGTGCATGTCACGATGTATGAATGTAGAGGAATCTAGGGCGGTACGTCAGGACAGAGCAGTATGGCGGTTCATCCTCTCTGCCTACCCCTCAGGAGAATGAAGGCAGTAATCATAAGTAAAAATTGAAATAGGATCCCTGAAATGGTTTGGACATATGAAACGAATGGACGAGAGAAGTATGGTTAAAATGTTAAAATAGAACAAGGAAAGCATGGCGTGACCAAATGAATCAAATACTAAAAGCGGCCACATTGACGACGAGCGTGCATGTTACGATGTATGAATGTGGAGGAATCTAAGTCAGGACAGAGTAGTACGGCGGTCCATCCTCTAGCCAATAAGGAACTGAGTGATGCTTAGTTGGAAGTGAAAATTTATACATAAAATTTCTTAAAACTGAAGAGTATGAAGTAAATCTAATTCACGTAGGAAGTACTGTTAAGGTTCAAAATGTGTGATGTATTTTTTATCCGTATGATTAACATAAGAATAATGACGAGTGGTGTTCTCTCTCTCTGTCTCTCCCTCTCTCTCTCTCCGGGCCGGGGCTGGCGGGGGGATATATTGATCTCCCAGCCTTGCCCCAGTTCTGCTACCCCCACCAGCCCCCAGCCACCCCCACACAACCACCCCCTACCACCCCTGCCGGAGCGGCTGTGGAAGAGTAGGGCAACGTTTTTTATGTTATTGTCATCTCTAACCCAACCCCTTTATTACATCAATTAAGATGCCATACGTATGGAATTAAAGCATGGAACTGGCAAAAGTAGAATAAATGCAATAGAAATGATCTCGGTGAAGAATGTGTGATAAATCTTTACATAATAGCCACCTAAGACGATTAAAATCCGTCAAAAAGATTATTCCCCATGACACTTTAAAAACTCTTGTAAATTCCTTCGTTGTGTCACGACTTGACTATTGTAATGGAATTTATACAAACATTCCAAAACAACAAGTTAATAAACTTAAATCTGCGTTCAATGCAGCAGCAAGACTCATAAAGGCATTCCAAAAAAGTCCCATATAACACAACATCTCAAAGAACTTCACTGGCTTAAGAATCCAGAAAGAATCCAGTATAAACTATGCTGGACAGTCTTCAAAGCGCTACATTGAATGGCTCAAAAATAATATATCCGAACTCTGTATAACGGACAGCCTAATACAAGGAAAACCACACTTCGCTCGGCGAACTCCTCGGCAATAGGAAGATTGGTGATGCCGGTGGGGAGAGCAATCAAACTGCTGAATACGATCGCTTCAGAGATCGATGTCTTTCATATTCGTGAAAGTACGTTCAGAAGACAAATACTCTTGACTTTGGAGAGTATCTTGTATTCCTGATGTCGAACCATCTCTCATGCGTTCCTGGTATTATATATTTTTATGTTTTACCTGTTCTCAATAGATGGCTTAAACTATAATTGTTGTTTGTAATATCTTTTGAGAAAATAAACTGATTTGATTTAATGTTCCTTTCATTATTTTATTCATAACACTATCATTCGCACTGCATTCATTTCATTTCATTTATTTATTTATAAAGATTACAAACATTACAGATGCGTCCAAGTCGCCTGCAACCTCAAAATAACATTATTAGATATACCTACATATGTGTAAAATAACATTTTTTTTTAAATAACAAAATATATAAATCCTATGGCATCAGAGATAACAATCACAACATTGATATTGCATCCTTGAGGCAACTCACACTATCACGAAATTTGTCGACCTCCGAGGCGACCCGATAAAGCAAAAGATTGCCCTACCCACAGGCATGACCATTGGCAGGTTGGTTCTGCAGGGCGGCAAATAAAACAATCTGTGCTGTCTCTGACGAATTATCAGGGACAAATAGACCTACATCACTCAGGACATCCGAATTTTATATACCTACGGCCGCCAATTATCTGAAAGAAGTGAACAACCAAATGGATATTCCTCCGATAGATATCTCCGACAGCGACAGCACATATTGTTTTACCTACCGGCCGCCAGAACCAATCTGCCTCTGGTGACACCGGTGGGAAGAGCAATTAGTTTGCTGAACGCGGTCTCCTCGGAGACCGACGTCTTTCATGTTAGTGAAAGTACGTTCAGGGGACAGATACTCTTGACTTTGGAAAGTATCTTGTCTTCCTAATGTCGAACCATCACTAAAGCGTTCCTGGTATTATGTTGTATGTGTATAATATTTTACCTGTACTCAATTATAATATTTTTCCTGCCTTAAACAATTATGCTGTTTGTAATGTCTTTTGAGTAAAGAAACTGATTTGATTTGATTTGATTCTCTCCAACTAGCATTACTTCTTATATAAGAGATCTAATTTCTACTGCATTTATTCTACTTTCATCCTTCTTTTGCCAGTAGCTTGCTTCGCTTCCATACATATCTGTTACATTTCGTATTTATTTATTCAATTCATTAATTTGTTTATTTTACACATATCTACTCTGTGTCTTTTCGCGTATTTGTTTATTATAGAAATAAATATGTACTAAAAACACAAACATTTTAATCTTTTTGTGGGGTTCTGTTATCTTTCACATTAATTGTGTTATATTTATAGATTTAAAAAAATGTTAAATTCTATTAGTTCACGCGAGTATTATTTCGCGTTGAACTGTGTTAGAGAAGTCTTTCGCCAAGCATATGAAAAAAACGAAACCCGTGGTTGTGATATTATTATTATTATGTTGAAAAAACTCCTTACATCACTACAGCGCGAGCCAAATCGATGTAAAGGGTGAAAAAAAGAATATCAAAGGAAATATACATAGAACCTTATGAATAGGAAAAGCCAGTTATTTGCTTGCTGCCTTTATCGTAAAGGTATTTACGAATTCGCCATAATTGCATCCAAAGAGGTCTGTCTCTTTTGCAACCTCATTTAAGAGACGAGTCGCTTTCAATACAGGAGAACCTCGAAGGGCCTCTGTGTGGCAATTTGGGGCATAAAATAATATATGCCCCCTTGCTCTGCTATAACTATGAGGAACGTACAGATTTAGCTCCTTCAGTATTCCTGGATTGAAAATACCTCCGGATAATAGCTTAAAAAATGCTTTCCCAGATAGATAGTTCGACGAGCTTCAAGAGTGTTGAAACCCAACACTCCCTAGAGAAACAGTGAGGGGTATTATATATTTTTTATTCTAATCCAATCAACAACAACAAACCATCACGTTTCTACGATATATATTTTTTCTACAATATATATATTTGTTTCAATACATTTGTCTATTTTACTCCCTATGACAAATGTGTATTGAAAAAAACATATATATTGTAGGAGAATTTTGTACCAGACAGTTTTTTTTCCGTCCTGTAAAGTTTGGGTTACTGGATGTGTGCTACTTCTGAAAAACACGATTCAAATAGCCTGCTGAACGCGGTCTCCTCGGAGATCGACGTCTTTCATATTAGTGAAGGTACGTTCAGGAGACAAATACTCTTGACTTTAGAAAGTACCTATCTTGTCTTCATAATGTCGAACCATCTCTAATGCGTTCCTGGTATTATGTTGTATTTTTATATTTTACCTGTACTCAATAGATGCCTTAAACATTTTGCTGTTTGTAATTTCTTTAGAGTTTTAATCGATGTATGATTAAGTGTATAGAATTCCATAATGATGATATTAAAATAAGCAAAAGTTGTTTAAAAATTGAAGATCGTGAAATTCTATAAATGATATAAAATATTCACGACACGTGTTTCGTCTTATGAGGACATCTTCGAGTGTGCAGGCTTAAATATAATGTTTTACTTATATAGGCTTTGGGTATGTCCCCGCCACTTCTACACAGATTATTTGTGGAAGTGGTTAACAATTATGGATGCATTGTTAGTTTAATTTCTGGGTAACACGTGTCGTGAATATTTCATATCATTTATAGAATTTTTAGTTCTTCTATTTTTAAACAACTTTTGCTTATTTTAATATCTTCTTTAGAGTTAATAAACTAATTTGATTTGTACAACATTTTGAATGTATACAAATACTTGTAGACGAACAACTGGATTTCACCCATTGCGGGCTATCAATTCAAGAATCAATTTGATTCTTGAATTGATAGTCCGCAATGGGTGAAATCCAGTTGTTCGTCTACAAGTATTTGTATAAATTCAAAATTTTGTAAAAAACAAAAACTGGTCAAAATTATAGCATATAGATTGGAGTGACATCTCCAGGCGGTTTTGTAGCAATGCGGTAAATGGCGGTAGCCTTTCACATTGCGTTAAAAAGATCTTCTGCTTAATGCTTAAAATACAATCTTCATAGATGGCGTTAGTGTGTAGATTGAATATACTACCATGTAAAGGGTGGTGTTGGAGATTAACATATATACAACTTCCAAAAATTTGTCAGACATGGTGGTCATAAGAAAAATAAGGTGGAATGGTGAATGTTGTATTACGTAAAGTGTGCGCTTAACCCAACCAATGACAGGTCATAAGTCCTGTAAACACCTCGATCAACCATATTCTGTTTCCAATTTGCATCTTCGTCTCTATTGAGATACAATTGATTCTTAATTTGATTTGATTAGAATATTTCGAATGAGAGATATGTGATCCTAAAATATGTTATTCACGAGATCGCTGATTGGAGCGAATGGAGCAGCTATACGAACGGGTCGTCCGTCTCCGGCGAGAGGCCAGCCAGCACTGATTGACCCGATCAGTGTTGCCCCAACATGTCGCCGGGGCTCCATTGACGGCATAATCTGATTGGTTCAATTGCCGGTAGCACGCACTCCCATCTTCCATTCAGGACCCGCTCTTCCAATAGAGAACAGTGCACTGCCGAAAAAACTTGACCACAAAAAGTAAAAAAAAATCTAAATAAAAAAACTTCATCTTCGACTATTATCAAATCAAATCAGTTATGTAATCATAAATGTTTAAGGCATCTATTGATTACAGACAAAATATTATACACAAACAACATAATACCAGGAACGAATTAGAGATGGTTCGACATTAGGAAGACGAGATACTTTCTAAAGTCAAGAGTATTTGTCTCCTGAACGTACCTTCACTAGTATGAAAGACGTCGATCTCCAAGGAGACCGCGTTCAGCAGACTAATTGCTCTTCCCACCGGTGTCACCAGAGGCAGATTGGTTCTGGTGGCCGGTAGGTAAAACAATCTGTGCTGTCGCTGTCAGAGAAATCTATCAGGGACAAAAAGACCAACACCCTCTAGCACGACCGATTTCTCGAAATATCCCCTGATTAATTTAAAGAAATGGGTAATGAGATGCCCATCTCTTCGAAGCTGTAAAGAATTGGTTCCGAGCATTATTCCCAAAAGAAATGCCGTGGGATAGAGCCACGGATAACTACCATACTGAACCCTAAAAATACTCTGAACTTTAGAGAGTATCTTGTCTTCCTAAAATTGAACCATCTCTCATGCGTTCCTATTCTTTACCTTTTCTCAAATAGATGCTTTGAACTGTTATTATGTTTGTAATATCTTTTGAATGAATAAATAAATAAACTAAATAAACAGATTTTTAAAGAATGCACGTCCAGCGACTGTCGGGTGCGACTGTGTTTGTTTTTATTAGTTTGTGATTCGATTGAAGCGGGTGTCGTGTGTCACCGCTAACGGCCTTATTAGAGGCGACTGGACCGCTCGTGCCGCAAATCATATCGCCCCTACACAGCTGTCTCAACACCGGGCGTGATTTATCATGACGACCTTCGTGGCCGAGTGGTAAGTGCATTGACTGCCACCCGAAGGTTCCGGGTTCGATTCCCGGCGAGGGCAGTGTGATTGTCACACCGTCTATGGTCTGGTGTAGAATTCACGCGACAATAAAATGGCAATAGATTAGCTACCTATCACATGTCACGAGAATCACTATGATAGCTATAATAATACCCCTCATGCTGTCATGATGTAAAGAGCGATTCAACAAAATAATAATAATCACTAACTCTTTGGAAACTCCATATATGACATCTGTACCTTAGAGCCATAATGTCTTGAGTGTTTATTTCGTGCGAAAATCGAATCGCTCCTACACAACTATCTCTACACCAGACGTGATTTAACACTTACTCTTTTGAAACTCCGTATATGATATTTGTACCTGAGAGCCATAATGTCTTAAGTGATTTTTTTAAACTAAAATCAAATCAAATCGCCCCTACACAGCTGTGTCTAGACCAGACGCGGTCTATCATATATGATTACTGAACTTGAGAGCCATAAAGTCTTAAGTGCTTTTTGTACTAAAATCAAATCGGCCCTGCACAGCTGTGTCTAGACCAGACGTAGTTTATCATATATATGATATTGTACTTGAGAGCCATAATGTCTTAAGTGATGTTTTGTCAAAAATCGTATCAAATCGCCCCTACATAGCTGTCCTTAGACCAGACGTGGTTTATCATATATCTTCTTCTTGTTCTGCTTTATTTAGGACTGTGTCCTGTTATTTCTCAGAGCCTGTTCCTGGGATGCAGATGTCCAACTGTCTCGCCATCTTTTAGGTGATCTTCCTGCAGGTCGATTTCCTGTTGGTATTATTATATATGTTAGCTGTAATTGAGAGCCATAAAGACATAAGTGATGTTTTGTCCAAAAATCAAATCAAATCGCCCCTGCACAGCTGTGTCTAGACCAGACGTGGTTTATCATATATGTTACCTGCAGTTGAGAGCCATAATGTCTTAAGTGATGTTTTGTTCAAAAATCAAATCAAATCGCCCCTGCACAGCTGTCTCTACACCTGACTTAATTTCAAATAAGAGATCTGTTACCGAGTGCCATAAAGTCTTATGTGATATTTTATGTCCGAAAATCATATTGCCCCTATATAGCTATCTCTACACTAGACGTGATTTATCACTTACTCTTGTGAAACTTCATATATATTATGATGTCTGTATCTGAGAGCCATAAGAACTTAAGTGATTATTTGACCAAAAATCAAATCAAATCGCCACTGCACAGCTGTCTCTACAACAAGAGGTGATTTATCACCAACTCTGGGGGAAATCCAAATATTATATTATGTACCCGAGAGCCATGAAGTCTTATCATCGCCTCTACACAGCTGTCTCTATACCAGACGTAATTTATTACTTCTTAAAACATTATTAAATTATGATAAGACCATCATAACTGATTTCGATAAAATAAAATCCACTTTGGATCTTATTTACATATATATACTCTCTGAAATTGAGAGTCATAATGTCTTAAGTGATATTTACCCCGACATAAGTTATGTTAACCTTATAATTAACTAAATATGGCGCCATTTCTCAGAAAGGGTAAGCAGATAAGATGAACCGCCATACTTATCTCTCCTGACATGCTTCTATCGATTCCTCAACATTTATACAACGTGTCATGCAGTTAAGGAGACGGCGTGATGGAGTCAGTTTTTTTTATATCCAAGATGGCGAATTATCGAATCAAACATATTCCTTGGTGTTGGCATAATTGAGATTGACGGCGCAACCTCTCTGTATTCCCATGCGGAGAAACGTCTTTATGGTTAGTCATAATAACATTAATTTTTATTTCTTCTCACTTCGATTTTTCACATTTCGGTAAGTGGCATTAATTCCGTGAGATTGTTATTTATTTTTGATTCCTCAACATTCACACATCGCCTGGGGCACGCCACCGCGCGACACGACCCGTGTTACATAAAACTTATTTATCAAAATCTACATTGTAATTGACACTCCATATGTGCTGGGAGGTCAAAATGTTTCAGGATTTTCGAGGTACAGAATTCGTAAACTTAAATATACGACATATAACAATAACGAACCATCGTGCCGTTTCCCCGAATGGGTAGGCAGATATAATGGATCGCCACATCGCTCGATCCTGACACACGTCTCTAGATTCCTCCCTATTCATACAACAAGTCATATACGCACGTAGATACTTCCTTCTTCTTACATGGCCTACCTTTAAAATTATATGAATCTGGTCATGCCAAGTTTTCCTCGGTCTGCCTCGACTCCGTATTCCATTTACATCATTAACGTATACTTTCTTAAACAATCTTTCTCCATCCATGCGCTCCATATGTCTGAACCAACGCAGCGATCCTTTCATAATTTTATTCATAATACTACCTTCTTCCGCTCTACATTTCTTGAAAAAGATGGACTCATGACAGACTGCAACATTAGCGTGAATGGTGAAAATTTAGAGCAAGTAGATGAGTTCGTGTATTAAGATAGTATGTTTACAAGAGATGGGCGAGTGGAGAGGGATATTGAAAGAAGGGTTTAGGCAGGCAACAAAGTGAATGGTGCACTTAATATTGTCATCGCAAACAAAAACCTATCCAAAAAAACTAGATTGGCAGTGCACAATGGTGTTCTTCTACCGACCCTTATGTATGGAAGCGAAGCATGGAATTGGCAAAATAAGGGTGAAAGTAGAATAAATGCAGTAGAAATGAGATCTCTAAAAACGAATGTGTGCATACTCTGTATGATAGTGTCGAATGAAAATATATTAAGTGAATGCGGTGCGAATGATGGTGTTATGAACAAAATAATGAAGGGATTATTAAGCTGGTTTGAACATATGGAAAGAATGAATATAGAAAGAATTGTAAAAAAAATCTATGTTAACGATGTAAATGAAACCAGAAATAGAGGAAGACGTGGCACGATCAAATAAATCAAATATTGAATGTCGGCCATGTGAGGAGTCAGAGAAATCGACGCGCGTGCATGACACGATGTATGAATGTTGAGGAATCGAGAGAAATGTGTCAGGAAAGAAAAGTGTGGCAGTCCATTATTTCTGCCTACCCCTTCGGGGAGACGGCGTGATGGTTAGTTAGTTATAATACACTTAAGCCTATGATAAAATGAGATTCATTAAATTTACTTATTTTGTGTCCTTGAGTTATTAATGATGCTGGTAGCTGGTAGCTGGTAGCCATCTCCTGGAATGTCAGTCGCGAGTTTTGATTCTTGAGGATAGCCGGAAAGTCGTCGAGGGTGACTGCCCTCTTCTGGGTCTCTTTATCCAGCTTCCGTCCATCATTGACGAACATCTTGCAGTATAGAAGAAACATGTGAAAGGTTAACATCGTTTCGCCGCAGACTTCTGTAGTCCGCTACGTATTTTAGTTCTGGAATAATTTTGTGGTCGCGTGCCGCGGGTATCGACCACTTTCTCCTCACCCGTTGGGCCGCTCGCGTGCCCCGCCGGGCGCCCGGCAAGGGACCGTGTGTGCCAAGAAAAGCGCCGCCTTAATTGAAAGTTTATTCGGAGTAATTAAATTAATTGGATCCATTTGTATTGTTCTACAATCTAATAATAACGCGTTTCTTAAATAGACTACTTCAATAATTTTGAATTGTCTCTCATTAATCAAAAAGACATTATCCTACTGACGATTTTCTTTTATGAATAATTAAAAATTTAAAATCTATTTCCTTGAACTTTTCGCCTTACTAAGGCATTATCTGTAATTCCCATAACTTAACAAAAGCTAATATATTTCTGACTCTGTCTCTTAGGCTTATTCCTAACATGGCTCTTTCCATGGCTCTTTGGGTCACTCGTAGTTTCTCTGCACTTTGTTTGGACAATGTTACAGTTTCAAGACCATAAGTTGCAAGACTGGCAGAACGCAGGCTTCATAGACTTTTCGTTTCAGGTTGATCGGTATTTTCTGGTTTTTATGGATGTAACTCATGTTTCCAGAGACAGAGTCAAAAACGATACGGTGAGAGAAAAAACAACGGTCACTGACATCATCCACCGGGTGGCGACTCTAAAATGGCAATGGGCAGGTCACGTAGACAGAAGCTCAGATGAAAAGTGGATAAGAAGACTGCTGACTTGGAGACCGTGGACGGCAAAGAGATGTGCAGGGCGACCGCAACTACGGTGGAAGGATGATCTGAACAGACACGTCGGAATAACCTGGATGCAGTCTGCACAGGACAGAGTGACTTAAATTAACGTAAAACGTAGTGTCGGGAGAAGAATAAAGTCTTGGCTAGAAAACCATGTAGGATTGGATAACAGGGAGGTTGCAGCACAACTTCTCTGTTTAGAGCTACTGTATCGAGGGTATGGTTTTCGAGAAAGCTGCAGTGATGGTTTTCGAGAAAGAAGAATTTATGACGATTTATGATATAAGTGCGATAGGCGAGAAATCGGAGCAAGTTACCGAATTTACGTATCTGGGAAGCGTGTTTACAAGAGACGGAAAAATGGAGAAAGACGTCGAAAGAAGGGTTGGTGCTGGGAATAAAATAAATGGCGCACTCAAAGTCATTACTCCAAATAGAAATATATCCACAGAAGCAAAGATGGCAGTACACAAGGGAGTTCTAGTGCCAACCCTCATGTATGGAAGTGAAGCTTGGAGCTGGCAAAAGAAGGATGAAAGCAGGATAAATGCCGTAGAAATGAGATCACTAAGGAGTATGTCCGGGAAAACGTTGTATGATAGAATACCGAACCATGAAATAAGAAAGAAATGTAAGGCAGATGACTACATCATGGATAAAATTAAAAAACGATCCTTGAGATGGTTTGGACGTATGGAAGGAATGTATGAGAGTAGAATGGTTAAATAGTTGTACACAAGCAGCGTCAGTGGAAAAAGAACCCGAGGACGACCGAGGGAAACATGGCATGACCAAAGGAATCAATTACTAAATGACGGCCACATTCGAAGTCGGAATAATCGACTTGCGTGCATGGTACGATGTATGAATGTAGAGGAATCCCGAGAGGTATGTCAGGACAGAGCATTGTGGCGATCCATCCTCTCTGCCTACCACTCCGGGGAAATGGCGTGACGGTTAGTTAGTTAGTTAATATCAAGGGTAATAATAGCCATGATGCTGTTCAACTTTCGATAGGAGAGGAACAACAACAACAAGAAGCTAAGGGGAGAAAAATACCAGCTCCTTCGACTGATAATCATGAGCGAGATAGAGAAAAGGCGGGGAGTTGGCAGAAGGCAGATGTCCTGGCTGCGGAATATAAGGAATTTGATAGGAATGGGCAGAGTTGAAAACCTGTTGCAAGTGGCGCAGGACAGAGATGCTTTCGCTGCAGTGATCGCCAAAGTGGGGAGAGACCTGATACAGCATCAGAAGAAAAATAATATACGTAATTACAGAGACTTGTATGAATCACTTTGTTCACAAACCACGCACGACGAATATATAATATTTTTTTAAATGAATTTTACAATTTTTATCGAAATATCCGGACGTGGTTAGGCGATAAAATATTCACACTAAAACACACAATAATACATTTTAAGTTATCAGCTACAATTCATCTTTTTAAGTAGGTACATGAATATTTCTGCAATAAATTGTTATAAATTAGTGTTTTTGTTTCGTTTAAATGGTTATTCGGAAGATGGAAGCATAAGCAGTGTGAGTGGAAAGCGAAGCCCTGAACGACCAAAGAAAACATGGCACGATCAAATTAATATATTATTAAAGGATCGGTGCAGAGTTCGAAAAAAATTACAAACGTACATGTTATGATGTATGAATGAATAGAAAACTCGAGAAGTTTGTCAGGACAGAGGAGTATGGGGTTACTTACTCTCTAATTAACCCTAGGGGGGAACGGCGTGATGGTTAATATAATAATAAATTGGATAATTTATAGAGCGCCATTTTTATGAATTACTCATCTCAAGGGCGCTGTAAAAGATGCTCCGTTTTATCAACTAGATAATAATAATTATTATAAAGATAACAAAAATTATAAACATATTTAGTATGAGGGCTGCACCTGACGAAATCGATCAGCCCTTCTTGTCAGGAAATGATAATTTGAAAAGTGTGTTTTGAGTTTCGATCTAAACTCTGATTGATTCTCAATGCACCTAAGGTCTGCTGGAAGATTGTTCCAGGCTGAAGGGCCGGCTACCGCAAAGGCTCGGTCGCCAAAGTTTGTGCTTGGACAGCGTTTTGGCACAGTCAATCTACCGATCGCAGAAGACTTAGCTGATCGCAATGTAGACTGTCTAGCATTCAGGTTCTCGTTGATGCAGAGTTCCGTTCAGCAGAGCTTGTATTGTATCCTTTCTGGACATTTCAGCCAGTGGATCTGGATTTTCGTACCGACCCTGTATAATGTATTATTAATAGAGCAAAGAAAAGATCTCTAAGATATTTGTGTCGATTTTATGATTGGATATCAAATTCCGATATAAGAAAATAACGCAGAGCGAATGTGTGTATTAAAAAAACTTAATTATACTAGCATTCTTGAGATGATTTGGGTATGTGAAATGATCAAATACGATAAAATGCTAATTAATTTTAATGTCGGTTACGTGACACGCTGTATGAATGTGGAATCCAATGAAAATACTTGGACTTGGATCTTCTGGCTTACAGGGGTTCAGCTCTAATGGCTATTCCTCTTACGTCTGTAGGAAACATTGTTGGAATGCGATTTGGTAGTTGTTTTATGATGGGGCTAAATGTATGGCCCGGAGTGTCCCACCGAAAGAGGGCGAGGGGGGATTTAAGGTTTATGATAAAGTTTTACATTATTGTCAAGGATTGGAAGACTAGTTAGGTTTGGGATTGTATTTATAAAACAAGTCTGTTCCCGAGGGGAAGATAAGAGGAACAGTGCCTGGACGGAGTTGTGGTAGGAGATAGCATTCGAGCCAGGGGTAGGCAGAACTAATGGAACGCCACACAGTTTTATCTTGACATACTTCTCTTGATTCCCGAACATTCATACATAATGTCTTACACGCACGTCGATTCCTCCTCACGTGGTCGACATTTAATATTATTATGTTTTTCTCTAGATAAATATGTAAAATATTAAAAGTTTTATGTTGCAATAAATACTCGTAATATTTTGAACGTATTTGACATTAACCCTTTCGTGTTAATTTTTTTTTCTTTTAGGATATTATTTTTTTGCATTTCAATAAATGCAAATATTAATGACAAATATATCTTATATTTATGAATAAATAAATTAAATTAAATTGATCCGAAATTATAAAAAAAAGAATGGGATCTATACTTCCCACTGATACTTGGTAGAATACCCATTGTACGTAAGAAAAATATTATACATATTTTAAGTAAAAAAAACAATAAAATGATTTTTGTAAAAATAAATCACATTTCCAAAAAACCAACAAACAATCACGCCGTTTCTCCGCAGGGGTAGGCAGAGAGAATGTACCGCTACACTACTCTCTCTATATTCCTCCACATTCATACAGCGAGTCGTACACGCACGTCGACTCTTTCGATTTTTAACATGACCAACTTTTAAAATTTGATTAATTCGGTCATGCTATGTTTTCCTCTGTCTGCCTCGACTCCGTACTCCATTTAATCATTAACGTATACTTTCTTACCATTATTTCTCCATCCATGCGCTCCATATGTCCGAACCAACGCAGCGATCCTTTCATAATTTTATTCATAATACTACCTTCTTCCGCTCTACATTTCTTTTCCCACTTATGCAATATGACATACCTCGAAATTCAGATCAAATCACCAGCTATGTATATATTATACAGTGAAATAAATATCTATAGAACTCAAATCAATCGTCAAAATTCTTATTTACTTGAAAGTTTTGTCAAAATATTAACTTATCTTCCGCAAAAACAAAAAAATACCAGTGTTTTCTAAAATTCAACTCCCAGTTAAAAGTTCAACCGATAAAGCTGGTAAATGTTTTATCGTAATACCCAATAATGGCACTAGATGGCTGGAGCGAATAAACTTAGGAAACGTAATTAATACGAATGAAAACGTCAGATTTCTAGAAGTTTTATTATATTTTATGGGAATGACATATTTCTGTGACATGAGTCTACGCACACAGAATGACGATTTTATTTTATATATAATACTTAGAATTATTAGTCACCTTGAAATATGCAAAATCATTTGTTAACAATTTGTAAGAATATGTTTTTCTTAGAAATACTTTATTTCGTCCACCTCAAATAACTTATTTTTAGGATTAATTGTATCTCAATAGAGACGAAGATGTAAATTGTTTTACTGGGAACATAATATGGTGGCCGAGGCGTTTACAGGACTTATGACCTGTCATTGGTTGGGTTGAGCGATCGCTTTATGTTTAACAACATTCCCCATTTCGCCCTTCTTACGACCACCACGGCTGACAAATTTTTGAAAGTTGTATATATGCTAGGGTGCTGCGCCTATCTTTATATATTTTTTTAATTCATTCTACACATTAAGCAAAAATTATTTTTTAATGCACTGTGAAAGGCTCTGCAAATCATACAGTACTAGATTACGCCTGGAGATGTCTCTCCAATTTTTACGCCTTTAACTTGGACCAGACTCCAATTTTTATGCCTTTAACTGATCCAACTTATTTTTTATTTATATAATATCATTTCGTTTCCCCTAACTATGTAACCATTGTCATAACATTTCTTATCGAGTTCCAAGAAACACTTTCCAATATTTCTGAACCTACTCAAATAATTATTTGTTAAAAATATATTAAGTCACTTAAATTTTCGTTAATTACCATATTCTGCTCCATTTACTAGTGTATATAAACTGCAACGAGTTGAAGTTTCGTTACATTGATGATGCCTTGGTCTATAAGGCGTTGCATGGAATGGCACCAGCTTATATATCTGAACTCTGCATCAACGAGAACCTGAATGCTAGACAGTCTACATTGCGATCAGCTAAGTCTTCTGCGATCGGTAGATTGACTGTGCCAAAACGCTGTCCAAGCACAAACTTTGGCGACCGAGCCTTCGCGGTAGCCGGCCCTTCAGCCTGGAACAGTCTTCCAGCAGACCTTAAGTGCATCGAGAATCAATCAGAGTTTAGATCGAGACTCAAAACGCACCTTTTCAAATTATCATTTCCTGACAGGAAGGGCTGATCGACTTCGTCAGGTGCAGCCCTCATACTTAATATGTTTATATATATATTTTTTTTATTATCATTATTATTATTATTATTATCTAGTTGATAAAACGGAGCATCTTTTACAGCGCCCTTGAGATGAGTAATTCATAAAAATGGCGCTTAATAAATTATCCAATTTATTATATTATTATTATTATTTGAAGGGCGAAACATGTCATTCCCATAAAATATAATTAATAACTTCTAGAAAAACTGACGTTTTCATTGGTATTAGTTATTTAATGTGGAGTTTTACAACATTGTTCAAGAAATAATAAATTAGGAAATGTATTTCACGCCGATCTTTTTAGAACAATTTCAAAAGTGGGAATACGTATTCCCACCGCCCACGAAAGGGTTAAGTCATATAAATATGGTACTTGTTAAACTCATGGCGTTATCTGTTTAGAATTTTATTACCAGTTGGTGGTTTAGGGAACAATGCTTGGCTTCATCAACACCTTGTATCCGTTCACTCCTGGGTGTAGGCCTCCTCCTTGTCTGTAGATCCTGGGCACACGGAGAGAATGATTGAAGAAATAAAATGTCAACAGATTAACTATGTAATCGGAAAAAAGACATCTAGAAAGACCGAGAATCTAGACCAAAATAAATCTTTATAACACCTGTCAGAAATATTTTTCGTCTTGTTTTTTGAGTCTAGTTTCTCTTTGTTACTTATATATATATATTTTTTCTTTTTCGCCATTTCTTAATATATTCTAAGTTATGAATAGCCGAATTTCTAACACCCTGATGATGGAGGCCGCAAGGGCCTCCGAAACGTTGGTGGAGTTTGACGAGAGGGAACACGGTTTCACCCCGAAAAATATTTCTGTATATGATAACCGTGGAAATTAACACCTGTCAGATCATGCAAACTATTTTATAATATTAATTGCATCCTCGTCTCTATTGGGATACAATTAATCCTTAAAATATGATAACCCAACTAACTAACTAACTAACCATCACGCCGTCTCCCCGAAGGGGTAGGTAGAAAGAACGGACTGCCACACTTTTCTTTCCTGACATATTTCTCTCGCTTCCTCACATGGCCGACATTCAATATTTGATTTATTTGATCGTGCCACGTTTTCCTCGGTCTCCCTATTCTATTTCTGGTTCCATTTACATCGTTAACATATATATTTTTTACCATTCTTTCTTCATTCATTCTTTCCATATGCCCAAACCATCAAAATGATAACCCCATTGGGTAAAATCCAGTATTCGTCTACAAGTATTTGTATACATTCAAAATGTTATTTTATAATATTTTAAATATGTATCACTGAAGAAGGAGTGGTTGTCCGAAACATGTCTATGTAATTTGAATTTTTTAATGTAAGTGTTGTATAAACAAAGTGTCTAAAAGTAGGAAAAGAGAAATAAAGCATCTACAACACAAAATATGGCGAATATAGAAAAAATAAAGCAGAGTGTTTGTTTTTATCAGTTTTTGGAATTTATTCACTTTTATGGTTTATGATTTTAAGGCCTATCTTATATTTAACTAACTAACCATCACGCCATTTCCCCGGAGGGGTAGGCAGAGAGGATGGATCGCCACAATGCTCTGTCCTGTCATACTTCTCGGGATTCCTCTACATTCATACATCGTACCATGCACGCACGTCGATTATTCCGACTTCGAATGTGGCCGCCTTTTAGTAATTGATTAATTTTGTCATGCCATGTTTTCCTCGGTCGTCCTCGGGTTCTTTTTCCACTCACGCTGCTTGTGTACAACTATTTAACCATTCTACTCTCATCCATTCGTTCCATATGTCCAAACCATCTCAGGAATCCTTTTTTTAATTTTATCCATGATACAGTCATCTGTCTTACATTTCTTTCTTATTTCATCGTTCGGTATTCTATCATACAACGTTTTCCCGCACATTCTTCTTAGCGATCTCATTTCTACAGCGTTTATCCTGCTTTCATCCTTCTTTTGCCAGCTCCAAGTTTCACTTCCATACGTGAGGGTTCGCACTAGAACTCCGTTGTGTACTGCCATCTTTGCTTCTGTGGATATATTTCTATTTGCAGTAATAACTTCTTCTTCTCCTTCTTTTAATAGATCTGACGGTCTGTGACACAGAAATCATATCTCGTCGGATGTTGAGATCCAGCTGTCCCTCCATCTCTTAGGCGGTCTTCCAGGTGGGCGGTGTCCGGAGGGGATTTCATAAGCGGCTGTATATGCAAGTCTGTCACCATCCATTCTGGCTACATGGTCCCTCCAGTATCTTCTTCTGGATCTACTCCACTGAACGATATCCTCTATTTCGCAGGTTTTTCTTATGTCTACGTTGCGGACACGATCTCGGAGGGTTTTTCCAGTAATTGATCTTAGGACCTTCATCTCCGATGTTCTTAGTAGTCCCTTGGTTCGCACAGTGTCGGCCCGCGTCTCTACAGCGTATGTCATGATAGGTCGCACGCATGTTTTATAGATTCTGATCTTGCTCTTGCAAGATCAGAATCAGTAATAACTTCATATATTTATTTCAGACATACTCGTATATGGTGAGGGTGGGAAAGAGTTAGTTAACCGTCGCGTTGCCATGTGGTCAATTGAGTTTCCACTGCCAATTTAAAGTTGATTTTCTTAAAACCTATGGACCCTAATATTATAAAAAAAAATTGTAATCCTCCATTGAAGTGTTCTCAATATTTCGTAATAAAAAAAAAGCAAAAAATTACTTCCTTCATCCCAAAAAAAAAAATTTTTTAAGACTGCCCTCACCTTCATTCGTGTTAAGGTAGAATTTGTTTTGCTAAAATTTACAACTTTATCAAAAGTGACAAATACTTACTCGCTGTTTTGGACGTATTATAAATTATATGTTTGGCCTTTTCTCATACGTAATGATACCGATTGTGGACGGAAACGCAGCACGCAACTTAATAATATCAGAACTGTGAAAATATTAACACTTTACCAAAAGGGACAAATATTAATACGTACCTACTCGTTGTCTTGAACGTAGTATACATTTTGCCTAGGTGCCTTTATCATACGTAAAATTATAGCGCCACGGCGCGGCGGGGCGAGACAAGTTCATACTTGGTCTCAGTTGTTCATATACTGTCTCGTCATTCTATATCAGAAATCGCATGGTTCCAGAAAAAAATATTAATGATATGTTTTTCACATAATCCATGTCTGTTATAGATATCGATCTATTCCTAATGAAATTCCCTACAAGATGACATAAATTAAATTTTGATTCATCGAGTCATATGCTTGATATTTATAGATAAAGTTAGCGGTAAACTGAATTGACCACATGGAAGCGAGCGTTTTGTTTTGAACACGGTACGTTAAGGGTTAAGAAAAAATCATTCGTGACGTAATATTATATCCTTCCCTCGCTCATAACACAGCCTATCGTGCGGTATGGCAGCTGCCGCCGCGTGTCTACGATCGAGTTCGCGCCTCGTGAATCGAATGCCAAGCGTTTCGTCCCCCGGACCGCCGCCGCCGGCCGGGCATTGTGTCTGCGATTGCATCGGGTTTTATTATGGCAGGCGGCCACCGGGGCGCTGCCAAGAATGAAGAAGAAGAAAAAAATTAAATTACATTTTTTTAATGCCTTCTCGATTTCTTCGCGTGATTTGGCACTCAAATGTATTTTTTTTTACGGTCGTGACATGTGCGGGGCTGGCGTGACTGCATTACCGTTTTATGCTGTGACGACTTGTGACGACATCTCGGTCACTCCGCTTCCAGAATGGTTTAAAGAAAGTTTACGCTAACGGTGTGAATGGTGCTAACCTATCCAAAAAAGCTAGAATGGCAGTGCACAATGGTGTTCTTCTACCGACCCTTAGGTATGTATGGAAGCGAAGCATGGAACTGGCAAAGGAAGGATGAAAGTAGAATAAATGCAGTAGAAATGAGATCTCTTAGACGAATGTGTGGATATTCTGTGTATGATAGAGTGTCGAATGAAAATATAAGAAGTGAATGCGGTGCGAATGATGGTGTCATGAACAAAATAATGAAAGGATCATTAAGATGGTTTGGACATATGGAAAGAATGAATGAAGAAAGAATGGTAAAAAAATTATATGTTAATGATGTAAATGGAACCAGAAATAGAGGAAGACCGAGGAAAACGTGGCACGATCAAATAAATCAAATATTGAATGTCGGCCATGTGAAGAGTCAGAGAAATCGACGCGCGTGCATGACACGATGTATGAATGTTGAGGAAGCGAGAGAAATATGTCAGGAAAGAAAGGTGTGGCAGTCCATTCTTTCTGCCTACCCCTTCGGGGAGACGGCGTGATGGTTAGTTAGTTAGTTAGTGTGAATGGATTACGGAATCGAGGGAGACCGAGCGAAACATGTCACGACGACCCTCTTGGCAATCTATCTATCTATATATCTATCTTCTTTTTCTTTCGGTGCCGTGTCAGGTCCTCCCGACATTGGCGATCACTGCAGCAAGGGCATCTCTATCCTGCGCCACTTGGAACAGGTTCTGAACTCTTGTTATTCCCGTCCGCTCTTTGATATCCCGCAGCCAGGACAGCTGCCTTCTGCCAACTCGCCGACGTCCCTCCACTTAACCCATGAATATCAATCGAAGGAGGTGGTATAATGTGTAGGAACTCGAGAGGTATGTCAGGAAATATGTCTATCCTCTCTGCCTACCCCTCCGGAAGACGACGCGATGATTAATTGTATGGAGTTTCACATAATTGTTCAAGCATTGATGAATAAGTTGGTACTCATTCAGTATATTGAAATCAAATCAAATCAGTTTATTTTCTCAAAAGATATTACAAAAAAAATAGGATGAATGGCTCTATTGAGTTATTTATTTTTTCTTGAAAATTTATGATAAACTCCATATTAAATTAATACGAATGAAAAGAAAATTATGTTTTTCTAGAAGTTTTATTATATTTTTTGGGGGATGACATGTTTCGCTCTTCTAAGGCATTATCAAATGTTAATCATTTTTTTATTCGTATTAATTATTTAATATGGAGTTTTACATCATTGTTCAAAAAACAATAAATCCATATTGAATGGTTAATACGATTGAAAACGTCTGTTTTCTTGTAGTTTTAATAAATTTTATGTGAATGCCACGTTTCGCCTGTCTGAGGCATTTGACAATGCCACAATACTTTAGATAGTGCGTTAGACAGGCGAAAGATGTCATTTACAGAAAATATAATGAAACATCGAGAAAACAGACGTTTTCATTTGTCGAATTTTATATGAATGAAATATGTCTGTTTTTTTCCACTTTTGAGTTTATTTTTCTCGACATGTTTCGACTAACCAAAATTATTACATAATCCGTTTTCATTTGTTTTATGCATCTACTGAGAACAGGTAAAATATAATAAAAAATTATATAAATAAAACAACTTTGTATTTAACCACGGTATGGTTATTATATTGATGCCAACTAGTTTCGCTTGGACCCAAGCTTCATCAGGGCAGTATAACAGTTGTTATACTGTACTGATGAAGCTTGGGTCCAAGCGAAACTAGTTGGCATCAATATAATAACCCTACCATGGTTAAATACAAAGTTGTTTTATTTATATAATTTTTTTTTAATGTCTAAGTACAAAGTGAGTGCTTTATATGAAGAATTAAAATATAATATATAATACCAGGAACGCGATGCGATGGGGAACATGAGAGATGATTCCATTTTAGGAACACAAGATATTCTCGAGTATTTGTCTTCTAAACGTACTTGAACTTGTGTGAAACACGCTTATAATACAAGTAAACACGAAAATTTGAAGATTCTTTTATCGATTGGGCAAACCTTTCCATATTGTCTGTCCGTAGTACGAACAAGTTTCCGTAGAAGGCCGCCGCTTTGATACTAATGGAGTGTTATTTTGTCTCTGGTTTTTCCCATCTAAATAGTTGTGGGATTCGTCACCGGCGAATGACGTCGCTCCGACGTAGTCAGCAGACGACACTCAATAATAACTCCCGTGACTATGCCCATGCCGTCAACGGTTCGTTGGCAACCCTTTTACCCAGTTTCGGCACCAATTAATTAATCTGCTGAGTATGTTTACGTCGTTGTACTAAATACGTCCACTCTGCGTCACCAACCTTCATATTAAAGTTTTATATCTGTATCTTACTTAACATCATCAACCCAGTAGTTACATATGGTTCTGAGTCGTGGACAATGAATCTTGAACAACAAAGAATCTCTTCGTCAGCTTGTCTCCATCCGTTGCTGGACGTAAGCCTCTCCACCCCCACGCCATCTGTCTCGGTCTCTCGCTAGTGTTCTCCTGACCCCTCATCGCTACACCTGGTTGGCTGTCTCCCGACACTTCTCCGGCCCAACCTTGGCCTCTATTCAGTAACCCTTTGGATCCATCATCCCGTCGATACACATGACCAGTCCACTGCAAACTCGCATCATCCTCGCAATGCGTATCCCTATATCGGTGACCCAGGTGCGTCTTCTAATCTCCACGTTTGGTATCATCATCATCATCGGCTGTCCCTCGTGTCCGAGGAAGACTGTCCTTCACGGTTGTGGGTCCGCATGTGACTGAAGAGCCCGATCCTGGACCCACATATTCTGGGGCATCTGGGACAGAGGAAGGCGCTTGTAATGGAGCCGTCACCGTCTCCCAGTGGTCTCTCCTTTCTCCTCCTCGTCTCTACGACGTCGTCTTTGCGCTGTGCTTCAAAGTCTTGCGTGCCTTTATGTACTGTTGTTCTCCACGTTGGGTATATGGTCTCTAAGAATGGACAAACCAATCCGTCCATTGAATCTACTGGTTGATAATAGGATCCTGAGAATGATCCTGGGACCCAGACCTGGTGTAGCAGCGGGAACTAAGAAGGGAAGGGAAGAAAGTGGTTCTGTGATATGGAGTCCTCACGAGGCGAGATATTCCGTTATGCTGGAGAGTGTTCAGAAAAAAATTGTGAGGTATCTCTACATGAGGGAGTATGGTAGCTATCTGTGGCTCCATCCCACGGCATTTCTTTTGGGAATGCTGGGGAACAACTCTCTGCAGTTTCCAAGAGATGTGTTTTTTATAACCAATTTCTTTAGATTAATTTATTTAATATTTAATAGGTATTTAGAGAACTCTGACGTGTTGGGAGGATTTGATATTTTTGTCCCTGTTAGATATATATCCGATAGCGACAGCAATTGTCATACATACTGCCCGCCAGACTTAACAGAACTTGCCTCTGGTGACACCGGTGGGAAAAGCAATTGAGGATTGTTTAACAAAACGAAATATCTACAAAATGTAAATTTTTCAGGAGAAGGTTTTTTCATGTTCAAAATAATACGTTTTGTATGAAATCGCGAATTTGAACCGCTACAACTTCGCACATACGAGTATACAGTTTTGTTAAAATTTTATTTCACCAATCGATAGAGCTCACATGGAAGAACCCATTTCCATTCGAAATTTCACTTTGTGAAAATGGTCCTCAATTAATCTAGCGTCCGATAAGGGTTAATAACAGTTTAACTTGGGCGTAGGACGAGAGTAGGATGCTCGAGAACAGAACTGCCGAAAGGGCACCGCTGCGTCAAAAAACAGTTTCGGATGTGTGGTGAGAAACATCTTATTTTTCTTTACCGTTGCTTCTACTTACCGAAAGATCCTTTCATTAAAAAACATGGCATAGCCTAGTCTTTAGAAAGTGTTAGGATGGATTCTCTGCATATTCCATCTGTTACTAGAGAGCCAAATAGCTCTCTTTCTTACCGCAGGTCAGTGAAGCAATGGACGTGATGTTTATTTTCCCGCTATTTCATTGGTGCTAATATGTGTCGAGTCGTCATTTGAATATCGCTCATAAATCAGGGTTGAGAAATTCTTACTAACTTAATTAAATAACCATCACGGCGTCTCCACGAAGTGGTAAACAGAACGTATGGACCGCCGCACTGTTATTTCCTGACGTACTTCTCGATTCCTTAACATTCATACATCGTGTCATCCACGCACGCCGATTTCCCCGACACCTCACGTGGCCGACATTCAATGTTTGATTTATTTGATCGTGCCACGTTTTCCTCGGTCTTCCTATTATATTTCTAGATTCATTTACATTATTATTTTTTATTAATTATCGACCCTTTTATTATTTTGTTCATAACACTTTCATTCGCACTGCATTCGCTTCTTGTACCATATTTGCATTTGACACTCTTTCATACACAGATTTACCATACATTCTGTAATTTATAAGATATAACATATCACTGCCCGTTTAAAAGCAGCATACATTATAAATCTTAATTAATTGTTACGAGTATAAAGTGGTTTCGGATATTTTGTTAGATGCATAAATATGCTAAAATCACTCCATTCATACCATTCGATGAACGGTATGTATTGTAATCATTTTCCCGTATTTCGAATATTTGGAATAACTTTTATGGGAGGGGGGCGTTGAACGTTTATTTTTCTTGTAAAGGGGGCGGTGGCCCAGAACAGATTGGAAACCCATGGTTTAAGAGATCTCATTTCTACTGCATTTATTCTACTTAATAATTTACAAATGTACATAAACACATGGTCTAATAAAATAATTTAATCAATTAAAAATATAATCTAACTAAATAACCAACACGCCGTCGTCTTTCCGATGGAGTAGGCAGAAAGAATGGACTGCCACACTTTAACCGATAATTATAATAATAATTTTTACGCAGACTATTAAACAAGCAAGCGATACGTCGATCAAAGTGAAGGCAACTCGGTTGCAGATCTTTCAATGACTTTTTATTGCCTTTTGTTCTCAGTTTTATGGTATATTAATTCTGTTATTGGTTTCTCTAATGGCAACCCTGTGGTTATTTGCCAATATGGCAATCGATCCCTAATCAGCCAGCAATATAATTCGTTTATTGCACTCGGCACAGTATGCTGCACTCGAGGAAATGCGATAAAATGACGTCTGTGAGTTCATTAAATATTATTAAATATATTATATTCAATTCATTCATAATTGCGTAATGTACCCGTGGTTATTTTATCTACGAGTATATATGGACAAGTCTCTTATTTGCTGATGACTTAAACATGTTCAGTGAAATTCAGTCTCCTTCAGACTGCTTGAATCTCCAGCGCGATATACAAAGCATCATGCAATGGAGTAAACATAATAAATTGTTCTTCAACATCTCCAAATGTTTTGTAATGTCGTTTACACGAGCAACTAAAACAATTTACTTCAGATATCTAATGGATGAAGCCCAGCTCGAAAGAGCGGTGACGTCCATGGATCTGGGGGTGTTGTTCGATGCTCGCTTGTCGTTTAGTCTTCACATAACTTGTATGTAATAGCTCCCTCAAAATGCTTGGTTTTGTCATTATAAACGCCAAGGTCTTTAGTAATGTCCAGGTGCTGAAGCTGCTGTATAACTCTCTGGTGAGAAGTCGGTTGGAATTTAGTTCCATTATCTGGGCGCCGCATGAGGTTCGATATTCCCTGATGGTGGAGAGGGTGCAGAAAAAAATTCTGCGATACCTCTATCTTAGGGAGTATGGATATTACCCGTGGCTCTTTCCGACTGAATTCTTCCTAGGGATGCTGGGCTTGAAGGTGCCAAAATGAGAGGAGTGTCAGTTAGCTGTCTATTGTATGCGGATGACGCTGTCCTATTTGCATACAACGAGCATGGACTACAAGTTCTGGTGAATAGTATTTATGAGGTATGCATGCGACATGATCTGATGATGAATGTGAATAAGTCGAAGGTAATGATTTTGGAAAAATAAGAAATCATGCCAGTCTGCAACATTAGCGTGAATGGTGAAAATCTGGAGCGATTAGATGAGTCTGTGTATTTGGGTAGTATGTTTACAAAATATGGGCGAGTGGACAGGGATATTAAAAGAAGGGTTGGGGCAAGCAACAAAGTGAACGGTGCACTTAAAGTTGTCATCGCAAACAATAACCTATCCAAAGAAGCTAGAATGGCAGTGCACAATGGTGTTCTTCTACCGACCCTTATGTATGGAAGCGAAGCATGGACCTGGCAAAAGAAGGATGAAAGTAGAATAAATGCAGTAGAAATGAGATCTCCTAGAAGAATGTGTAGATACTCTGTGTATGAGTGTCGAATGAAAATATAATAAGTGAATGCGGTGCGAATGATGGTGTAATGAACAAAATAATGAAAGGATCATTAAGATGGTTTGGACATATGGAAAGAATGAATGAAGAAAGAATGGTAAAAAATATATATGTTAACGATGTAAATGGAACCAGAAATAGAGGAAGACCGAGGAAAACGTGGCACGATCAAATAAATCAAATATTGAATGTCGGCCATGTGAGGAGTCAGAGAAATCGACGCGCGTGCATGACACGATGTATGAATGTTGAGGAATCAAGAGAAATATATCAGGAAAGAAAAGTGTGGCAGTCCATTCTTTCTGCCTACCTCTTCGGGGAGACTGCGTGATGGTTAATTAGTTAGTTAGTTTTTCTTTAATATTCTACGAATTTAACACCCGTAGATTGACTTCCGGATTTAGACTTCCTACAATCTCCCACCGTCCGTTTCCTGACATAATAGCGCGCGCCCTTTCAAACTATAACATTATTTGTAAAACATAGGTCATGGGGTGTGACGTCACTTGACCCATTTTATGACTTCACCAATACACGTACATGCCATCACAAACACTCACACAGTCGATGCTGTATCACATCCATGACACATAATTGATATATTTCATTATAATGAAGGAATGTTTGTTAGTTTATTTTATTCCAGTTAGTTTATTGTCACACCTGATGATGCCAACATCTGCTGGCGAAACAGCTGTCGCGACACTCGTGTCTTTTAAATTTTATCATTATTTTGTTCATAACACCATCATTCGCACCGCATTCACTTCTTTTACTTTCATTCGACACTTTATCACGTACAGATTTTCTACACATTCGTCTAAGAGAATAAGAAATTCTTCTTCTTTCTCTTAGTTAAGGTTGTATGACCTGTTTGTGACGGTGAGTTGTCCTGGGATGATGATGTCCAGACATCTCTCCATCTCTTTGGCGGCCTTCCTGGTAATCTCTTACTGCTTGGGTTTTCACCTTTAACAGTCAATAAGATATTATATTTTATTTTACGCGACAGTTGTTTCATCAACCAATGTTGACATCATCAGGTGTTACCATATATAGGTATATGAAATGTCAAATTTTCGTGATTTTTCAAATCTTTATGTGTATTTGTTTCTATGTCAATTTGAATTTTTTTTTTTGTTAAATAAAAAATTACAATTGTGATACAAAAAACGTAAAATAAAATACAATTGTGATACAAAAAAACAATGTTTTTCAATGGAGTTAAGCGTTTTATGTCTTGTTGGCGTGTATTCTGTATCTGTTTACTTCACAAGTGTCAAAGCAGAACTGACATTTGCCGATAATTGCAAAAATTATGGCTTATTTTTCATATGGTGATGAATTTTGCGTCACCCTGTATATATTTTTTTAAATTTAGATACTGATATATTGTAGATAACGTTATGCTGCGTAAATTGACCTTTGAAATAGACAATTTGGAACAAAAATAAAAAAATTATAAATATACAAAATAATGTAAAAAACTTATTTTTGCTCTCCTGTAAAATTCATAAAAAAAGCAGTTGGGACCTTTTGCCAAATAGGTACCGAGTTATAAAATGTTATGGTATCATAGTGTTTCGGCCAAAACAATGGACTATATAATAAGATATTAATTAGAAAAAAAATCTGTTGTCCTTTTAATTCGCCCCTGGTTGGCATTTCCATAACGTCCGAAATCATCTGAGTATGATCCGTGTCGAAGTGGCCGATTGAAGGCGGCATTAATATTTTGGCTCGGGAGAAGCAATATAGCAATAGCTTCATTATTTTAAACCGCGTAACACTCGTAAAAGTTATATCTAACGGCTTTTTGAGTTAAGTGATTATTGCACGCTTTGAGCGTCATAATTTCATTTGCGCCCAGATTAATAATATCCAGCTATTCGCCGATGCTTCGCCTTGACGGCATTCCACCGTTTTAGCGTAATTTTCTCGCTTGCGTAAATATGCGAGACGCCCGTCACACACCCGAAACCGTTGTTGGACGCAGCGGCGCCCTTTCGTCTCGCACTCCCTAGGCCCGCCACACATCCGAAATTGTCGTAGGGCGCAGCGTCGCCTTTTCGTCTCGCACTTATAGATATTGATAAACTGCAGGTTTTACAAAATATAGGAATAAGGGCTATACTTTGTTGGGGTAGATTTAGTAGGATTTCAACAATGTTAAACAAATAAAAAAAATTAAATTCTAGAAAACTATTTCTTTACAACACTTTGATTTTTGTTTATAAAATTAAGAGTAATATGGTGCCTGCATATCTAACTAAAAATGTAGCATATAGTTAGGCTTACTTGGTTGGTTGTTGTACTCGTATAGCCATATTCGATTTTTTTTTTTTTTTTATGTACCCACAGGTCATTTGGACCCAATTACAGTATACAATTTTTATTTTTTAGCTATTATATTGATTCTCGTGACATGTGATAGGTAGCTAATCTATCGCCATTTTTATTGTCACGTGAATTCTACACCAGACCAAAGACAGTGTGACAATCACACTGCCATCGCCGGGAATCGAACCCAGGACCTTCGGCATGGAAGTCAGAGCTCGTAACCACTCTGCCACGAAGGTCGTCAAAAAATCGAAGAGCGTACATGTTACGATGTATGAATGTAGAGAGGTATGTCATGACAGCAGTATGGCGGTCCATCATCTCTGCTTATCTCACCAGATAAAGGTCGTGATAGTTTATTTGTTACCGTTTCATTTCCTGGTAGAATTTTTATGTTCCTGTCGGTTCGGCAGTTCCACCATAGAAAGTTCGTTTACAGGGGGGTATTTTTCCATTGTTGCCCGTGCGCCTGTCGGCCTTGGTCCGCCGTGACGGATGCCCGTTCGCCCCCTCCCTGCGCCCCCTCCTTGCGCCCCCGCCCTCGCCCCCGCCCCCGTCCGGTCACTTGGCCAAGTTCCACCGCCGCGCGAGATTACCGAATTATACAAGTCCGGCGGTGATTGCCTCTGTGATGTATATTTTCTCACCTTAAATATGGAAAAATAGAACAATTGCTGTTAATCATCTGATGCTGCTGTCTCTTTAGACCAGGCATGGGCAACCTTTCCTAGGTCTGGGGCCAAATTATCATTCTGTCTCCCTGTTAAGGGCCGGACCAAATTATTAATCATAATAAGGTAATATTATATTAAATAAAACACGTTGCTACGTCTTATATATTTTTTTATTTATATAATGAACGACATAATAATATTAAATACTGATTACAAAATTTTGTGTAAAGATTGGCCTCGTACTTAAATTACGATACTATCAATATTGGCGTTGGTGTTGCTTAATGATAATCACATAGAATTTTCGAGATTTTCATGTGATATCCTCGTTCGAATTTTTGATTTAGTGTATTTCATTCTCGAAAAAAACTGTTCACATGTATTTGTGCTGCCAAAAAGACAAATGATTTTTCTTGCGTACGTAAATTTGTATATTTTTCTTCCACCAAATATAATTTATAATAATCCGTCAAAGCAACTTTGTCAAATTGTGATTTTGACTGCAAGCGCCCGTGTCATCTGCATTATTTAAACTATAATTTTATTTTTCTATTACTTCGCCGAGATGAATCAGGGCCGGCCAAAATAGCTTTGCGGGCCGGGCACGGCCCGCGGGCCGGCGGTTGCCCATCTATGCTTTAGACGATGGCATATTATTTCGGCGCCTTCCTAGGGGGTCGCTATCGCATAATTAACAATATTTATATCATGTATAATGTATCACTGAGGATTGGGGCTAATGAAATCATCGCAATTATAATTCCATGCAATAGTCTGCAACATTAGCGTGAACGGTGAAAATCTGAAACAAGTGGACGAATTTACTCTGTGTATTATAGAGTGTTGAATGAAAATATAAGAAGTGAATGCGGTGCGAATGATGGTATTATGAACAAAATAAGGAAAGGGTCATTAAGATCGTTTAGACATATGGAAAGAATGAATGAAGAAAGAATGGTAAAAAAATTATATGTTAACGATGTAAATGGAACCAGAAATAGAGGAAGACCGAGGAAAACGTGGCACGATCAAATAAATCAAATATTGAATGTCGGCCATGTGAGGGGTCAGAGAAATCGACGCGCGTGCATAACACTATGTATGAATGTTGAGGTATCAGGAAAGAAAATGTCAGATTGAGCAAAACTTGCTTTTTTGAGTTAAGATAGTGTTCTATGGAAGTGAAGCATGGAACTGGCAAAAGAAGGATGAAAGTAGAATAAATGCAGTGGAAATGAGATCTCTAAGACGAATGTGCGGCAAATCTGTATATGATAGAGTGACAAATGCAAGTATAAGAATTGAATGTGGTGCGAATGAAAGTGTTATGAACAAAATAAGGAAAGGGTCATTAAGATGGTTTGGACACATGGAAAGAATGAGTGAAGACAGAATGGTAAAGAAGGTATATGTAAACGGCGTGAACGGAGCTAGAAATAGAGGAAGGCCGAGGAAAATGTGGCACGATCAAATCAATCAAATATTGAATGTCGGACAAGTGAGGAGTCGGAGAAATCGACGTGCGTGCATGACACGATGTATAAATGTAGAGGAAGCGAGAGAAGTATGTCAGGACAGAACAGTGTGGCGTTCCATTCTTTCTGCCTACCCCTCCGGGGAGACGGCGTGATGGTTAGTTAGTTAGTTAGTTATTTATTTTGTTTTCAACATCGATCCTTCTTTCGATGGTTTTCTCCATTAGAGCTGATGGCAGAAGGTCCGAATCCAAAGTGTGTGCCGAAGACCGGCGATGTGTGGCGAGTGCGTGCGGCCGATGGCAGACAGTGGCCGCCCCCGGCCGCCCACCGCAGCTGGGTCCGCTTTTAGCTCCCCGGGCGAGCACGTGGCGGCCGCGTGCGGCACTCTCTCTCTCTCTCTCTCTCTCTCTCTACTCCCGCCTGCACTCGCATTGCACACTCGGCACTCTAATATCGCATCATTCACTATTTCGCACTTTTCTTTTTTTCTCGATAATGTAATCAAAAACTGTAATGCCAAAACAGTATTCCAAAACTGTAATGGAAAAACTGTAATAGAAAAAAAGTATTGTAAAAACTGATAATGCAAGAACTATAATTTAAAAACTCTAGTATAAAAAACGTTGTATGATAGAATACCGAACGATGAAATAAGAAAGAAATGTAAGACAGATGACTGCATCATGAATAAAATTAAAAAAGGATCCCTGAGATGGTTCGGACATATGGAACGAATGGATGAGAGTAGAATGGTTAAAAAGTTGTACACAAGCAGTGTGAGTGGGAAAAGAAGCCGAGGACGACCGAGGAAAACATGGCATGACCAAATTAACCAATTACTAAAAGGCGGCCACATTCGAAGTCGGAATAATCGACGTGCGTGCATGGTGCGAGGTATGAATGTGGAGGAAGCCCGAGAGGTGTGCCAGGACAGGCCAGTGTGGCGATCCATCCTCTCTGCCTACCCCTCCGGGGAAATGGCGTGATGGTTAGTTAGTTAGTTAGTTTTTTTTTTAAAACTGACAATGCAAGAACTATAATTTAAAAACTGATGTAAAATCTCATAATGCAAGAACTATAATGTAAGAATTGGAATACTAAATCTGATAAACTGCTGCGGCCTACCGGTGTTATCTTATGGGTTTGAAGCCATAACATAAAACTAACTAACCATCACGCTATTTCCCCGGAGGGGTAGGCAGAGAAGATGGATCGCCATAATGCTCTGTCCTGGCATACCTCTCGGGTTCCTCCACATACATACATCGTACCATGCACGCACGTCGCTCAGGGTGCACTAGACTGGTCCCCTATGGGGGGAAAGAGAAAGCGAGGCAGACCTAGAGCCACCTGGAGAAGAACCCTGCAGGACGAGGTTAAGGCAGCAGGCCTCACTTGGGATGATGTTAGGCATCAGGCATGCGATAGAGTTGGGTGGAGAAGATTCCTTGAGGCCCTATGCGCCACGGAGGTGTGACAGGACAAAAATAAAGAAGAATGTGCATCTCTAACTTGTATCTTTAGTGTATTGGAAACAAATTCTGTAATGCTTTGGATATATTTAAAATAAATAAATGAAATATTCCATCCTTGAATTCGTCCTGTTGTATCTCAATAAACGTGTCTAACCTGCTCCTTCTACTCCTGGTGTGATGATTGTGAAACTGGGATCTTTTCGCTTGTTAAATATGCGTATATTCGATCGACGGGCATCCATTAGCAAGATTCCCAGTCTCCGTGATGTTTACTCATCTCGCGGCTCAATCCCCGGCGATTATGACGGCTCCAGGGCTCGTGGAAATGTTTCCGGGTTATCACTTCCAAATCCGCGAAATGTTTACGGTTCCGGCGCCTCTTTACGATTCGGTTTTCTATTTTGATTTACGTATCACGTCAATTGGTGTGTTATATCCCTCGCATACAGCGTGATCGTAATATGATTCTGTTTCTTCTTCAGCATATTCCCGTCCCCTCCTGGACAAAGGTCTCCATTTGCTTCCACGTCACTCTGTCTTATGCAGACTGCATCCAGGTTATTCCGATATATGATTACATTTGTTAATAAGATAATCCTTTGTATTGGTGGAAACAGGATGATACTTCAACATTATTAACGCTTCGCTATTGCTATATTCGAGCATATGCATACAGAATATATATGGAAGGAACGAAATCCACACTTCGCTCGGCAAACTCCTCGGCAATAGGAAGATTAGTTGAGCCATAGCGTTGGCCTAGTACAAATTTCGGGGATCGAGCGTTTGCGGTAGCCGGTCCATCGGCTTGGAACAATCTTCCTTCACACCTCAGATGCACAAATGATCCGACAGACTTCAGATCTAAGCTGAAAACCCATATTTTTCATATTTCATACCCAATTTAAAACTTGCATATTTTGTTCTATTATACTTTCTAATCGATCGCGAATATCAATCAGATGCATCACATTTAGATTTAAAACAAAAAAAAACACATCCTTTTATTATTATAATTATATGAATTACCGATCGGTTTTGCCAGGCTAGCTGGCATCGACTGACTAGTCTATGCAACCTAACCTGGCGAAAGCGATCGCTTTCAAAATAATGGCAATATGTGGAAGTAGTTAATAAAATATGGCAATTAATAATAGAGTTCTAGTGCCAACTTTTATGTATGGAAGTGAAGCTCGAAGCCGGGAAAAGAAGGTTGAGAGAAGAATAAAATCTGATATATGATTGCATACCGAACGACGAAATGAGGAAGATATGTAAGGCAGATGATTGGATCATAAGTAAAATTAAAAAGGATCCCTTAGATGGTTTAGACATATGGAAAGAATGGACGAGAAAAGAATGGTTAAAATGTCCTATACCAAATTAATCAAATTACCAAAAGGTGGCCACATTCGATGTCGGAAAAATCGACCATCGTGTATGTGTACACGATGTATGAATGTCGAGGAAACTCAGGTGCAAGTGTGTCAGGACAGAGTGGATGACATCATCCCTATTGGTGAATCAATGTTTGAATAAATGGAAAATGATGAATTCAAAGAAAACTCGTAACAAATTATCATGTGTCACACTGTCGTAATAATCTAATGTATTTCAACTATTTATATCAATGAGTTTTCTACCTTAGTTTCTATTTATTCATTGATCGTGTACTTCGCACATTTATTGTTTCTAGAACAATGATGTCACCTCACATCCCATTCATTCGTATTAAATAATTATTACTAATGAATGAAAGTGATACTTGGAGCTAGCAAAAGAAAGACGAAAGTATGATAAATGCCGTAGAAATGAGATCACTGAAAAGAATGTGCGGGAAAACGAACTAACTAACTAACCATCACGCCTGGAGGAGTAGGCAGAAATAATGGACCGCCACACTGTTCTGTCCTGACATACTTCTATCGCTTCCTCTACATTTATACATCTTGTCATGCACGCACGTCGATTTCTCCGACTCCTCACGTGACCGACATTTAATATTTGATTGATTTAATCGTGCCACGTTTTTCTCGGCCTTCCTTTATTTCTAGCTCCGTTCACATCGTTTACATATATCTTCTTCACCATTCTGTCTTCATTCATTACTTCCATGTGTCCAGACCATCTTAACGACCCTTTTATTATTTTGTTCATAACATTCATTCGCACCCCATTCACTTCTTATATTTTCATTCGACACTCTATCATACACAGAGTATCCACTCATTCGGCTAAAATATCTCATTTCTACTGCATTTATTCTACTTTCATCCTTCTTTTGCCGGTTCCATGCTTCACTTACATGCATAAGGGTCGGCACAAGAACACCATTATGCACTGCCATCTTGGCTTTTTTGGATAGGCTTTTGATTGCGATGACAACTTTAAGTGCACCGTTTACTCTGTTGGCTGCCCCAACCCTTCGTTCAATATCCTTCTCCACTCTTCTAAATAAACAAATTCATCCACTTGTTCCAGATTTTCACCGTTTACACTAATGTTGCAGACTGTCATGTTTCCTAACTAACTAACTAACTAACCATCACGCCGTCTCCCCGAAGGGGTAGGCAGAAAGAATGGACTGCCACACCTTTTTTTCCTGACATATTTCTCTCGCTTCCTCAACATTCATACATCGTGTCATGCACGCGCGTCGATTTCTCTGACTCCTCACATGGCCGACATTCAATATTTGATTTATTTGATCGTGCCACGTTTTCCTTGGTCTTCCTCTATTTCTGGTTCCATTTACATCATTAACATATAATTTTTTTACCATTCATTCTTCATTCATTCTTTCCATATGTCCAAACCATCTTAATGATCCTTTCATTATTTTGTTCATGACACCATCATTCGCACCGCATTCACTTCTTATATTTTCATTCGACACTCTATCATACACAGAGTATCCACACATTCGTCTAAGAGATCTCATTTCTACTGCATTTATTCTACTTTCATCCTTCCTTTGCCAGTTCCATGCTTCGCTTCCATACATGTTTCCTTCTTTTTCGAAAATCGTTACCTTGAACTTATTCACAATACGGACGAAATAATTAAGAAATGTAATGCAGATGATTGCATCGTAAGAAAAATTATAAATGGATACTTGAGATTGTATGGACATATTGAACGAATGGACGATAGAAGAATGTTTAAAATGTTGTATAAAGTTAGTGTGATTAGAAAAAGAAGCCGTGGAAGACCAAGAAAAGCATGGAATGACCAAATTTATCAAAAACTAAACTTGAACTTGGTACTGGCTTACAGAGGTTCAGCTCATGTGGCTATTCCTCTTACGTCTGATGGGAACATTGTTGGAAGGTGATTTGATGGGTTGTTAGTTTATGCGGGGGCATGATTTGTGTGGCCCGGAGTGTTCCTCTGAAGGAGGATCAATTTTGGGCGTTTGTGGCGGCTGGAGGTGTTTGGGTCGTAATTAGATAGGTATTTTATTATGGGGTTAGGGTGTGAAGGGAGTCCTTTGTAAAAAGGTTCGGTAAGTTTGAGAATGAATTCATCTATCATCGGGATTCCCGATTCTAGGTGCAGTTGTGTGATCCTGGTCCATGAAGGCGCACCAAGATATAAACGGATAACCTTATTTTGCAGGATTTGGAGTTTTCGTATGTGACTCGAAGCTGCATAGCCCCAGATTGGGGCTGCGTTAGTGAAGATCGGCCTTATGAGAGTTTTGTATATCAGGAGTTTATTGTTGGTGCTTAGTTTACTGTTTCTAGCTAACATTGGGTAGAGGGCTGAGATTGCTCTTGACGCGGCTTTGACTTTATTTGTAATGTGTGGCCTCCATGTCAGCTTAAAATCCAAGGTAACCCCAAGGTATTTGATTGTTTTGGTCCAAGGAACGTCTTAGCCGAACATTTTTATGTTGGTAATGTTTGGAGGAATGTGTCTTTTACTGAAAAGGGTCGCTGCGGTTAAAAGGGGGTTACATTCAATGTCAAAAAATTTACGAGCGTGCATGCAGAGGAAACTAGATTCAGGACAGTGCAGTATGGCAGTCCATCCTATCTCCCTACCTCTCCGGGGAAACGGCGTGGTGGTTAGTTTGTTAGTTTAATTTGTTTTCGAACCGTGCGACTAGAAATGGTAGTATTTCTAACATACGAGTGTAACTTACCTTTTAAAATAGAGCGAAGTGAATCAATCTATTGTATACCATAGTTAATGTATTTCTTATCGTCCGCTCACCTGTGTGTCTTGATGTTGTATGTGGTATCAATACAAATTGTTATGCTAAGTGGGGTGACATTTCGTAATTCACTTTGTGGTATTTAGGTAATGTTATAAAGTACGCTTTATCGCCCGATGACACGATTATTGTTACAATTTTTAATTAAAACAAATAAAAACGTCTGTTTTATTATATTTAATGCGAATGCCATGTTTCGGCTGTCTAAGGCATTATCAAATATACATTTTTACCGGACTGTACGGATCGAAAGTGTTGATTTCATTTTTTTTTTAATCATAAACGTCACAGAATATAACTAAAGCGCTTATGACTATCGAATACAAAAAAAAATTAACAATAGTGAAATTTTAAAAATACATAAAATTAAAAAATTAAGTAAAGAATGGTTAAAAAGATATATAAAAGCACTGTGAATGGGGAAAAAGTCGAGGAAGGCCAAGGAAGAAGCAGCCATGTTCGAAGTAGGAACAATCGACGAGCGTGCATGGCACGATGTGTGAATGTATTATAGAATAGGCGCTAGAATTATGCCAGGATAGAACAATGTGGCGACCCATCCACTGCCTACCCCTCCGGGGAAACGGCGTGATGGTTAGTTAGTTGGTATGGTGAGTTGGTGTAGATGGTTTGGACACATGGAAAGAATGAATGAAGAAAAAATAGAATTTCCAAGGAAGACATGGCATGACCAATTTAATCAATTGCCGAAGCGCGCCATGTTCGAAGAAGGAACAATCGACGAGCTTGCATGTCACGATGTGTAAATGTAGAAGAGGCGCGAGAATTATGCCAGGATTGAACAATGTGGCGATCCATCCTATCTACCTACCCCTCCAGAGAAACGGCGTGATGGTTAGTTAAGTTTAGTTTAGTTTGAGAAATGGTGAAATGACCAAAGTTTTTTTTTCTAGAAATTGGCTGGTTATTGCGCTTTCTTACTTTGACTATCGACGACTCTTCGGAGTTTTTTATTATTATTATTTTATTAAATCGGTCTTTACATCATGACAGCATGCGCCAAATCGATGTAAAGGGTATATCATAGTGATTCTCGTGACATGTGATAGATAGCTTATCTATCGCCATTTTATTGTCACGTGAATTCTACACCAGACCAAAGACAGTGTGACAATCACACTGCCCTCGCCGGGAATCTAACCCGAAACCTTCGGGGTGGCAGTCAATGCACTTACCACTCGGCCACGAAGGTCATCATTAACTAACTAACCATCACGCCGTTTCCCCGGAGGGATAGGCAGAAATGATGGACCGCCATACCGTTCTGTCATGACAAACCTCTCTAGCTTCCTCCACATTCATACATTGTAGGTCATCAATCAACTAACTAACCATCACGCCGTTTCCCCGGAGGAGTAGGCAGAAAGGATGGACTGCCATACCGTTCTGTTCTGACCCACCTTTTAAGCTTCCTCCACATTCATATATCGTTACATGACAGTGTGACAATCACACTGCCCTCGCCGGGAATCGGACCCGGAACCTTCGGGGTGGCAGTCAATGTACTTACCACTCGGCCACGAAAGTTGTCAAGCCACGAAGGTTCTACAATCCTGCACAATTCGATCCCGAAATAAATTTCCTATGTCGTGCCTTTCCATTGTAAGTGAAGCAGGGAATTTGATTGGTCTGTTTGATTTACCTTGGTGGATCCAGGGAACGGCGCACGCTGGGTGCGCATAGCGTATAGCGGGCACACTCCGGGCATTATTATGTGTTGTTAACCGCAGTGTAAACAACGGTAGCTAACTCGGCCAGCGGCCGGTGGAACACATAAACCAAGCTTTAATTAGAAACTGTGTCCTGCCTCTTTTGATGTAACCGGACACCGGACGGTTTTAGGATCGGATCAATTGCCGATCGATCACGTGCTTCTTGTGTACGGCGGGACATGGAGGGAGAGTAGCGTAGCTTAAATGTGGTCTGGGTCCCCCATGGTACATATATTATTATTATTTAACGTAAGTCCCGCAGTTCTAGTGCCAACCCTCATGTATGGAAGTGAAGCTAGGAGCTGGCAAAAGAAGGGTGAAAGCAGTATAAACGCCGTAGAAATGAAATCACTAAGAAGATTGTGGGGGAAAACGTTGTATGATAGAATACCGAACTATGAAATAAGAAAGAAATATAAGGCAGATGACTGCATCATGAATAAAATTAAAAAATGGATCCCCGAGATGGTTTGGACATATGGAACGAATGGATGAGAGTAGAATGGTTAAAAAGTTGTACACAAGCAGCGTGAGTGGGAAAAGAAGCCGAGGACGACCGAGGAAAACATGGCATGACCAAATTAATCAATTACTAAAAGGCGGCCACATTCGAAGTCGGAATAATCGACGTGCGTGTATGGTACGATGTATGAATGTAGAGGAAGCCCGAGAGGTATGATAAGACAGGCCAATGTGGCGATCCATCCTATCTGCCTACCCTTCCGGGGAAATGGCGTGATGGTTAGTTAGTTAGTTAGTTAACTCATTTGTCGGCTGGCGGCCGACAAGATAAGATGTGCGCGCGCGGTGTATTTTCGCGCGCAAAACTTGACACGTGTCGTTGTTTCTTCTGATTATTCGTTAAAAAAAAAAATATTTCGCGTTTTAATAAGATTCTGACTGTTTTCCGTTTTTATTTTACTATAAAATAATCCTTGCAAATTCACATAACCTAAAATGTTGGGAACTTGGCGTGATACGTCATGCAGAGGAGCGATTAGAGTACAAGCCCAACTTCATTGCGAAACTGGACAATGGTTTTAAAGACTGTACTGTGTGCAGTAACAGAAAGATTCCAGGGGGAAGACGGAAAACATTGCGGTTTTGTGAGACCTGTTCCAGAAAACTTGGTCTCCATCCTGGAGATTGTTTTAAAAAGTACCATATTCTTCTTCTTTTTGTCCTGTCACACCTCCGTGGTGCATAGGGCCTCAAGGAATCTTCTCCATCCGACTCTATCGCATGCCTGATGCTTAACATCGTCCCAAGTGAGACCTGCTGCCTTAACCTCGTCCTGCAGGGTTCTTCTCCAGGTGGCTCTAGGTCTGCCTCGCTTTCTCTTTCCCCCCATAGGGGACCAGTCTAGTGCGCCCTGAGCGATGCAGGCTGGGTTCCGTCTCAGGCTAACTGGCTTTTCGCCGGCCATGGTCCAGAGAACGGCATTTGACACTGTTTGGGGCCAATCGATTTTGAATATTGAGCGAAGGCACCCAATTATAAACACCTGGAGTTCACCAATAATGTCCGCGGTAGACTTCCAAGTCTCACATCCGTACAGCAGTACGCTTTTAACGCTACTGCTGAATACTTGGAGCTTGAGTTTTCTCGAAATGACACATGAGCGCCATACAGGGCGAAGCACAGCGAAAGCTCCCCTTGCCTTGTTAAGCCTGCTGGCTACATCATCCTCCGTACCTCCCATATTATGCAAGACAAATGTAGATGTTGACTTCCCGGGGGATTTTCAATAAAGGATACTTTCCCTTAGCTGGTGGCTCCTGGTTTTGTGGCGCTGACGATACGCCATAAGCCACAATTGTGTGACTAGCGGTATAACCTTATCACGTTGATTGTGACCAATATTTTTATAATAGCAGAGAACGGAGCACAGTTGTACAATATTTGGTAGGACCCAGAGCACACAATGTGTAGCACATTTCCGCTTATTTGCGATGACGCCGGCCGGTTACCTCGTTAGTGACGTCACGAGGAGAAATCATCGACAAAAGATATGCAAAAGAATTCTCGAGGCCTTGAGGAGTGCGAACAATGCAGCCGTCACGCCCATGCCTCTCTATTTCCCACCATTGTGGCGTCACACACTCCCCGTCCAGATGGGGTCATCAATATTCATTCATTCGCTCGCGGGGGGCGAGACTCGCTGATGTAGTGTCGATGGCACTGGACTGTGCCTGTCTGGATGATCAATCAATCTTTTTCTTCTTCGTCAGCCTTTATCGGTCCACTGCTGGACATAGGCCTTTTCCCTTCTTCTGCCAGCTGCAGCCACATTTCCTCCCCACGGCAGCAATGTCGTCGGCCAACCTTTTTTGCGGTTTTTTTAAATATGGCCGAGCCATAGAGGGCTCCCTCCGCTTACCCGAACCTTTCGTCAGCTTCACTCGTGCACTCCCTAGGCCCGTCCACCGTCCATGCGGGACTTACGTTAAAAAATAATAACTCATCTTAAAATTAAATATCAAACATGTTTCGGACTACCCAACCCTTCCTCAGTGATATTATATAGATATTTAAAATATTATATATATATTTATATATTTTTACAAATATGGTCAGTTTTGACAGATGTTATCTGTTTATCTTTATAAACTCGACCGACCACGCTGACGTCCTGGCATAGATCCTCTTAAAAACATAAATTTTTAAGAGAGCCATTGAAAACTCCTTCGTTGTCTTAGTTGCGAATATAGTAGGGCAATTAATGAATATATAATTTTATAAAAATCCCTTATTAGTATTATTTTGTTGAATCACCCTTTACATAATTACAGCGCGAGCCAAATCCATGTAAAGGTATAGCTATCATATTAATTCTCGTGACATGTGCTAGGTAGCTAATCTATCGCTATTTTATTGCCACGTGAATTCTACACAATACTAAAAACAGTATGAAAATCATTCTGCAATTGCCGTGAATCGAACCCGGGACTTAAGGTGTGGCAGTCATAGCTCTTGCCACTCGAAGCGTTAAAGAGTCGATGGCAGAGTGTGGCGGTCCATTCTCTCAGTCCAGGAAGCGAATGCTAGTTGAGTTAATAATCAACTCCCAATCATAATACCAAGTTTGTGTTTACTCCCCGCTGGGTGTGTAGGTATCTATTAATAAGCGAATTGATGTAGGGTCTTCTGTTCTCTATAGTTCTCAGTCAATAATGTTGCGGTCGCTCTTGCGTCAGAGGGGCGTCATCTCCTATTCGCGATGCGAGGCGGGACATGGACCAACACCTGGACCTGTCTGTGATAAGATTCGCATTTACGAGTATTTTAATCTACTGCAACTCTTATATATTAATATACTTAGGATATAGACGGCTTGGGGCAGGCAACAAAGTGAATGGTGCACTTAAAGTTGTCATCGCAAACAAAAACCTATCCAAAAAAGCTAGAATGGCGTGCACAATGGTGTTATGTATGGAAGCGAAGCATGGAACTGGCAAAAGAAGGATGAAAGTAGAATAAATGCAGTAGAAATGAGAACTCTTAGAAGAATGTGTGGATACTCTGTGTATGATAGAGTGTCGAATGAAAATATAAGAAGTGAATGCGGTGCGAATGATGGTGTTATGAACAAAATAATGAAAGGATCATTAAGATGGTTTGGACATATGGAAAGAATGAATGAAGAAAGAATGGTAAAAAAATTATATTGTATGTTAACGATGTAAATGGAAGCAGAAAAAGAGGAAGACCGAGGAAAACGTGGCACGATCAAATAAATCAAATATTGAATGTCGGTCATGTGAGGAGTCAGAGAAATCGACGCGCGTGCATGATACGATGTATGAATGTTGAGGAAGCGAGAGAAATGTCAGGAAAGAAAAGTGTGGCAGTTCATTCTTTCTTCCTACCCCTCCGGGGAGACGGCGTGACGGTTAGTTAGTTAGGATATTGAAAATAACTTTGTTTAATCCACAAAATATTTATATCTACCCTTCTCTTTCTAAGATAGACATCCCCTCTTTACCCTCTCTCCTCTGTAACTCTTATTTTGATTTTAGTTTAGTTTGAGTATAGCCCTGAGGAAGCTCGCTGCAGAGTGAAACCAGTTGGCGTTACTCACTGAAATATAGTGGTCTATACTCGGTGAAAAAGAGTATAATTTTATTTTGTAGTATGTCAAACCACCACCAAGTAATGGCTTCGTATCAAATTTGTAATTTTTTTGTTAATAAAAAAATAATATACTTAGGAAAATGAAAATTACTTTGTATAATACACTAATTATTCAAAAAATATTTAAAAACACGTCATTTTTCGGAGGATAGGATCCTCCATCTTCAGGTGTAAAAATATAATAAAAACTAACCAAAGAACGACTAATATAAAAACGCATAAATTCGATACAATAATTTAAAATTTAAAATTAACACGAACTATTTGTTATAAGAACTGATAATTAATTTTTTTTTCAGTAGAACTAATAAATAATAATACATAATAATATTTATAAAAAAAATGTAATTTAGGAAAAACATACATTTGAAAAGACATAATTTATATAACTAACTAAACATCACCCCGTTTCCCCGGAGGGGTAAGCAGAGAGGATGGATCGCCACATTGTTCTATCTTGGCATAATTATCGCGCCTTTTCTATATTCACACATCGTGACATGCACACTCGTCGATTGTTCCTACTTCGAACATGGTCGTCTTTCAGTTATTGATTAATTTGGTCATGCCATGTCTTCCTTGGCCTTCCTCGACTTCTTTTCCCATTCACACTACTTGTATATATATTTTTAACCATTCTTCCCCCATCCATTCGTTCCATATGTCCAAACCATCTTAGTGACCCTTTCTCAATTTTATTTATCACGCATATCGGAAGAAGGGTTGGAGCTGGAAACAAAATTAATGGTGCACTCAAAGTCATTACCGCAAATATATTGACTGAAGCAAAGATGGCAGTGCACGATGGAGTTCTAGTCTCGACCCTTATGTATGGAAGTGAAGCTTGGAGTTGGCAGAAGAAGGATGAAAGTAGGACAAATGCCGTAGAAATGAGGTCACTACGAAGAATGTGCGGAAAAACAATGTATGATAGAATATCTAATGATGAAGTAAGAAAGCAATTTAAGGTGGATGAATGCGTGATAAATAAAATGATGATGAGGTCACTAAGATGGTTTGGACATATGGAACGAATGGATGAAGGAAGAATGGTTAAAAAGATATATACAAATAGTGTGAATGGGTAAATAAGTCGAGGGAGGCCAAGGAAGACATGGCATGATCAAATTAATCAATTTCTGAAAGGCTGCCATGTTCGAAGCAGGAACATGTCACGATGTGTGAATTTAGAAGAGGCGCGAGAAATATGTCAGGATAGAACAATGTGGCGATCCATCCTCTCTGCCTACCCCTCCGGAGAAACGGCGTGATGGTTAGTTAGTTATATTTCTTAAAGAAGTTTTAGAAGAAATGTGTAGTAGCTAGACAGCTCCGGTATACGAATCCCAGGGCGATCTCGGTCCCCGGTCCGGGCCACGATAAGAATCCGGCGTGTTTATTTTGATTGTTGGGGAACCACTATTAAAATCACATTCCGCTGTAACGATAGGCCGCCACTGCCACTGCTCCCAACAATAGTTTAATCGATATACAAATATATTTTTCATCTCGGGATTGTTCTGTTTATTCTAGTCTCTATATTTTTATAAGATTTTATTGACTTACAGCGGTGTCTGCTTAGTCTTACCGCCTTCTATTTTAGAAATTTTCCATTCTTTTTTCATATTGATGAAAACGTTCGTTTTCTTAATGTTTTATTCTGTTATATGGGGGCGACGTGTTTTTTTTTACTGCGGCATTACAAAATGTTTAATTAACTAACTAACTAGGCTTCACCAGGCCTAGGCCTAATTCGCCAGGCTGGCTGGCATTTTCCTCATCATGTTTAATTCGGGTGGTGGTCTAGGGGATAGAACGCTTGGCTCCCGATCCAGGGGACATGGGTTCAAGCCTAGACACGACCAGATCCCTTCTTCATAATAATGAGCTATTTTCTGCTCGCATTGAAGATTGTAAAAATAAATTCTTATATCATTGATTTAAATCCTTGGTATTAGTCTTTTTTTTATAAAAATTAAAAAAATAATAATAATATTTGTTTGATAATGCCGAAGCAAGCCGAAACTTGTCATTATATATTTATTTATTAAGGGATATCAATAACATCATTAATCAAATGATTTTACTGAAATCTCTTGATGGAAGTACATTTTAAATAGTCTTCCTCTTCTTCTCCTTATTGACCTTTGGTCTGGTCCTGAAATAGTAATTAAATATACGATGTTTTTTCAACTATTTCCACTTTTGTCTTTATTTCGACGGCGACCGGTTTCACCAGGCTCGCTGGCATCTACATACTCTGTCTGTCATACGATGTCTGTAAAATAACTCACTAATGCTTGACCGAAAAGTCAGAGTGGCAATATCTATTTTTTTCGAAAATGCGTTTTTCGACAACAATGTAACAAATACGAATGATATGCGCATTCCCGCCCCCCAAGACTTTAAAATTGCCCACCACACTGTTGTAAAGCTAAGTTATTGTGATATTCGATACTAATTTGTTATTTTATTTTCAGGTATCGGAGGCTGAAATACGTGCCTTTTATCTAGCAAGATTAAGGTAAGCTTAATAATACATTTATTTTTACCAAGCGTTTAAAAAAAACATTTGATGGAATCTCTCAAAGTACTCAGGGCGAACGGAAGGATGGTTAACCTATCCGGTAGTATGACAGTACCGGTACGGTTGCGCCTACAAATAATTTATTACTCATAATTGTCCCGAATACCGAGAGATACTGGCATCTGTGAACCATTTGTCACGAATATTCCAAGTTTTTAGCGAAGCAAATACAATACCGACGGAGTAAATCACATTTTTAATATTCCGTGACGTCATCACTCTCATGTTGCTTGTCAACCTTTTAATGTCACGTTGCAATTTATGCGTAATTTAACAATACAAATACGCTTTTAAAATTGTGTGCTTCTCATTTCTCTTCTTCTTCTCTTCTTTGCTAGCCTTCTTCCCTCCACTGCTGGATATAGGCCTCTTCCAATTTCCTCCACTCGTCTCAATCCTGCCCCCCTTTGTATTCAAGATTTTTCAACCCTTTTGACAATATCATCGGTCCATCTCATCGGTGGCCTTCCGACACTTCGCCTATTTGCCCATGGTTTCCAACTGAGTATCCTGGGTGCCCATCTGTTGCCACCTTGTCTAGCCAAGTGTCCAGCCCATGGCCGTTTCAATTTTGTCACTCGGTCCATGACGCCAGCAACCCTGGTGCGTCTGATTTCTTTATTCCTTATGCGGTCACACAAGCTCACACCAAGTATCTGTCTTTCCATGGACCTCTGTGTACACTTGAGCCTGTGGACACTTTTTACTGTAAGAGTTGTCGTCTCTAGTCCGTATGTCATCATGGGCAGTATACACATTTTATCATTTTCAAAGACATGTCTCAGTTTACCAAAGGCGGCCCAACGCAGTCCAACTCTTCGAGGTAACTCTGCAGTTTGATTGTCTTTTCCGAGTCTGATTTTATGACCAAGATACACATACTCTTGCACACTTTCTATCTTATTCCCTCTATAATAATGTTTTTATTTGTTGGACTTAGTATCTTTGTTTTGTTAATATTCATTTCTAGTCCAATAGCAGTATCCTAACAGAAAACCTCGACCCAGATGTTGAAATCAAATGTAGAATAGAAGCAGCTCGTGCTGCCTTTAATAAGATGAGAAATATGTTCTGCGATGATAATATTAATTTAAAATTACGACAAAGAATGGTCAGTGCTGTTATACGGGGTGGAGTCATGGACCCTTAAAGTCAATGTTATGAACCGATTAGAGGCCTTTGAGATGTGGATACACCGAAGGATGTTACGCATCTCCTGGACTGACATGGTCAGTAACACAAACGTTCTCCATAGAGCCAGAGTTGCTGAGCAACATCGAAGTCCGTAAGGTGTCCTACTTGGGGCATGCTCTGAGAGGCGAAAAGTACGCACTGTTACATTTGATCTTGGAGGGTAAGATTGAGGATCGACGAGGTGTTGGAAGAAGGCGGGTTTCCTAGCTGAGGAACATTCGAGAGTGGACGGGGCTGAGGACCGTGGGGGAGCTGTTCCGAGCTGCCTAGGACAGGGAGGTCTACTCAAGGGTGATAGTCAACGTTGGGGAGACCTCACAGGACACGGAAAGAAGAAGAAGTCCAATTTTATTGGATGCAATGTGTAGTTCTCTGATCATTGTCTCTAATTCATCTGTGTCCTCGCTTATAATGACAATATCGTCTGCAATATCTTCTCATTTACCTTGACATAATCACAATTAACGTGAGCACGTTTTCTTTGCACAACTCTGAAAAATCTGGTTGCTTTTTGGTCAGCTTTAGTCTCAAGTCGTCAAGAGATTGCCGCGCGTACCCCTTGATGCAACATCGCATACCCTTGGGGGTACGCGTACCACTAATTAGGAAACACTGCCCTAAGGGATCAGTAATAAAAAAGATCTTCTAGAATGTCAACTGGCATGTGTGTGCCAAGTAAATTGGCTGTCACGCAACGCATCCGGCCTATCGCCATTTTAATATTTTCAAAACTCTATAATTTCGTGAAGCGGATGGACAGGGGCGGAAGTGGAATTAAAATTGCCCCGATGCGTATTGTGGCCAATGTGACAAAGGGAAATTGGTCTCGGTTTGTCATAATAAAATAATGCATATTAAATTGGGGGGACCATTTTTCCTCACAAGTTTAAACAATGGTGTAAGTTAGACATATCTGGATTCGGTGCTCAGTGGCGGCCCGAGGAAATTTCTTCTTCGTTTTTCTTGTTGTAGACCTATGTGGTCTGTTCTCCAGAGTGTTGCTCTTCATGTGAGGTAGACTCTCAGCTATACTTCCATCTTTTAGGAGGTCTTCCACGAGGACGAGTCCCATGAGGATGATTATGCGCCCTTGAGGTGATTACATCACAAAAACGGCGCTTTAAAAGTTAGCATATTATTATTATTATTATTATTATTATTATTATGTAATGCAATATAGGGGAGTCTGGTGGTGTCCATTCTTTGAACAAGACCGTACCAGTTCCTTTTTCGCTGTCTGCTCCATCTTATAATATCCTCAACCTCACATATCTCTCTTATTCTGATGTTTCTCACGCAATCTCTGTGTCTTGCCTGCTATCGTCCTCAGTGTCCGAGGATATTTATTTTTTATTTTTTAAAATCCTTCATTCGAGCTTCTCTTTTTATTGTCTCTGATGTTACACGTTTATCATCTTCGCTATTTCCAATCAAGGGGATTGGTTTGCAGCAATGTGTAACATATTTGCCGATTATTGGGATGCTAATTGGGTCTTTAATGCTGTGGTTTCCCGTTGCTTTCCAAATTTGTATAAACTAGGTTGTTTAAACCAATTAATATTTAGTGTCACGTGAATTATATTATTCTTCTTTCGGTGCCGTGTCAGGTTACCCCAACGCTGGCGATCACTGCAGCAAAGGCATCTCTATCCTGCGCCACTTGGAACAGGTTCTGAAATCTTGTTATTCCTGTCCACTATTTGATGTTCCGCAGCCTTCTACCAACTCCCCGACGTCCCTCCACTTTACCCATTAATATCAGTCGAAGGAGGTGGTATTTTTCTCTCCTTAGCACATGACCCAAATAAGAGACCTTTCACACTGGACAACAGCTCTCTATTGGCTCTGGCTCTCTGCAGTACGTCTGCATTACTGACCCTATCGGTCCACGGTATACGGAGCATTCTGCGGTGTATCCACATTTCGAACGCTTGCAACCGGTTCATTACATTCACTTTCAGAGTCCAGGTTTAGCAGATGCACCAGATAAAAGACAGTCATCAATCACACTGCCATCGCCGGGAAGCGAACCTGGTACCTTTGTTGTAGCAGTCATAGCTCTTGCCACTCTTCCAGGAAGGTCGTCGAATGTTTTTTGTATTTGTCTAAAACTATATTGTGCACTGTCATTTTTATTTTCATTCGTCGCACACAAGTATGAACAATATTTTCAATCCGGAATATTCTCTGGTCCATCCAGTGACGGTTCTCGGATAGTCATTATAGTTTATTTGAACTTGGATCTTCTGGCTTACAGAGGTTCAGCTCTAATGGCTATTCCTCTTACGTCTGTAGAAAACATTGTTGGAATGTGATTTGGTAGTCGTTTTATGATGGGGCTAAAGGCATCTATTGAGAACAGGTGAAATATAATAAATAATACCAGGAACGCATGAGAGATGGTTCGACATTAGAAATACAAGATACTCTACAAAGTTAAGAGTATTTGTCTTCTGAACGTACTTTCACGAATATGAAAGACGTCGATCTCCGAAGCGATCATGTTCAGCAGTTTGCTCTCCCCAGAGGCAGGTTCGTTCTGCATGCTAGGAGATAAAACAGCATGTGCTAACGCTGCCGTAGATAACCATCCGGAACATAAAGATGGATAGCCTCCAAGATGACCTAATCGTCAAAGAATCCACTGATAAGTCTGAAGAAATGGGTAAGTGTGCACCCATTCCTCCTTATCTGTAAACTATTGGTCCACAGCATGCCCAAGAGGAATGCAGTGGGATAAAGCCACGGATAGCTACCAAACTCCCTCATGTAGAGATATCTCAGAAATCTTTTCTGAACGGAGAGCGACGCGCCGCCTTGTGCGATAATTGGTACTGCGGCAGGAAGCTGTAATTGGCGTGACGTACGAACGAAAATACAGAATTATCCGATGTATTGTTTTATCCGGTGTGAAGCCGATGGGCTGGCATCGCGGGTTGATGCCAAAGGTCCACCGATATTAATAATATTATTAAACCTATCCAAAAATGCTAAAAAGGCAGTGCACAATGGTGTTTTTGTACCGACCCTCATGTATGGAAGCGAAGCATGGAACTGGTAAAAGAAGGATAAAATTAGAATAAATACAGTAGAAATGAGATCTCTTAGACGAATGTGTGGAAAATCAGTGTGTGTCGAATGAAAATATTTGAAGTGAATGCGGTGCGAATGATGGTGCTATGAACAAAATAAAGAAAGGATCATTAAGATGGTTTAGAAACATGAAAATAATGAATAAATGAAGAGTGGTAAAAAAAAAAATGTTATCAATGTATTATAAATGGAACTAGAAATAGAGGAAGACCTAGGAAAACGTGGGGGTCGGAGAAATTGACACGCGTGCATGACACGATGTATGAATGTTGAGGAATCGAGAGACATATGTCAGGAAAGAAATGTCCATTCTTTCTGCCTACCCCATCGGGGAGACGGCGTGATGGTGAGTTAGTTAATTTTGACCATTTTTTTAAACTAACTAACCATCACGCCGTGTCCTCGAAGGGGTAGGCAGAAAGAATGGACCGCCACACTGTTTTTTCCTGAAATAGTTCTAGCTTCCACAACATTCATACATCGTGTCATGCAGGCATGTCGATACTCCGACCTCTCACTTGGCCGACATTCAATGTTTGATTTATCTTTATTTCTAGTTCCGTTTACATCGTTAGCATATACATTTTTTTACCATTCTTTCTTTATTTATTCTTTCCATGTGTCCAAACCATCTTAATGAGCCTTTCATTATTTTGTTCATAACACTTTCATTCGCATCGCATTCACTTCGTATATTTTCATTCATCATTCTATCATACACAGATTTTCCACAAATTCGTCTTAGAGATCTCATTTGTGTGTATTTATTTTACTTTCATCCTTATTTTGGCGAGTCCATACTTGTCCACCGAGTTAATTCTTTTTTATATGAAAAATCCGTTTATTCTAAATATGAAAATAAGGTAATCAAATGATTTTAAATGATGGAAGTTCATTATAAATAATGAATATAGGTATAAAACGATGTTTTTTAACTCATTCCACTTTTGTCTTTATTTCGACAGCGACTGGTTTCGCCAGGCTCGCTGGCATCGACAGACTTATGGTTACCTGTCTGTCGATGCCAGCGAGCCTGGCGAAACCGGTCGCTGTCTAAATAAAGACAAAAGTGAAAGTAGTTAAAAAACATCGTTTTATTTAATTATTATTTAAAATGAACCTCCATCAAGAGATTTCAGTAAAATCATTTGATTATCATAAAATAGGATGTCAGTAGCATTGTTAGTAAAATGGCGGTTTGTTAGTAAAATGGCGGTAGTTAGTAATCTTATGCTAACATTGGTAATCACAATATGAAGATATAATTACAATTACTTAATCTAAAGGAAAAAAGTGTTTTCTACATCTAAGGTTGGCCCCTTTGTAATAATGTAATACAACATTCCCCATTTCACCTTTTTTCTTATGACCACCATGTCTGACAATTTTTTTGAAGTTGTATATATGTTAATCTGTAGGACCAACCTTTACATAATATAATTTTATTCATTCTTTTTATATGAAAATATTACCTTTCAAATGTTTTCACTGCTTCACCATCGAATATTCAATTCCCTGCGGAGTTTTGGATTCCTATATTGTCTCATTTGGAGTTTGACTCTGTTGCGATGTACCCAATGGGCAAATTTTAATATTATTTGCTTTACGCTTCCACAATATTGGATCCGTTTATTGGCTTCGTTTTATTAATTGATTTAGTGTGCCGTGTCGCAGGGGAAGCGGGAATCAATTATCAACCTGCAGAACTCACTTATGGGCGGGAGATAAGATAGCGCGCGTGGTGACACACGTGTGTGGGAATCTAACACATATCACGGCACTAACACCGATTGCCTGGGTTAAATACCGATAGAAACGGATTACTGGTGAAAACCTGTTAGCCTGCATTACTATTAATCGGAAATACACAGCCCATTGATAGATAACTGACTTTTTAAAAATAATATATTCTTTAACCCTCCCTTCCCTGTGATGAGTATCTTCTACACGTTGCTTCTAATAACCATCAATATCTCTATACATTTAATAAATACAAGGTTAAGATTTTAGGTATTCCTCCATCATATATTTACGCATTGATTTAAAAAATAATATTAATAATAATCTGAATTTATCGGGTACATCGGAGGTATTTTGTGAAAATCGAAAACAAAGTCGCGTATAAACAGCGCCACACTATATTCGCATCTCACTCTTGCATATGTTCTAGCTCAATGTTCTCACTCTCGCCGTCCCGCCGCGCCGGCAGTGGCGGCAGTCGCTTTCGGGCTTGCAACCAGAGCGGGTCTATGCCCGTTCCGTGAGCGTTGCCAGATGTTTTTTTAATGTTTTTAGCAATCAAATCTCAATTATTATAATTTTTGACTTCAATTATAATTATATAAGCTATGAATGTTCTTATTTTTCCGATTTAAAATCGCTAATTTTTTAACGCGTACTGACTACCCTAAACCGGAATGCACCTTTTTATTTTAGCACCGTAAGGGAAAGGTTAATGGGTTAGAGGCAGTCAGAGGTATGAAAAAAATAGTGTTTTAAATAAATAAAAATCGTCAGCAATTTAATTTATAAAACCAACAATATGAAATTATTATATTATGTTTTAACTTATATATTTATTTAGAACGGTTAGGGCAGGCAACAAAGTGAATGGTGCACTTAAAGTTGTCATCGCAAACAAAAACCTATCCGAAAAAGCTAGAATGGCAGTGCACCATGGTGTTCTTCTACCGACCCTTATGTATGGAAGCGAAGCATGGAACTGGCAAAAGAAGGATGAAAGTAGAATAAATGCAGTGGAAATGAGATCTCTTAGACGAATGTGTGAATACTCTGTGTATGACAGTGTCAAATGAAAATATAAGAAGTGAATGCGGTGCGAATTATGGTGTTACGAACAAAATAATGAAAGGATCATTAAGATGGTTTGGACATATGGGAAGAATGAATGAAGAAAGAATGGTAAAAAAATATATGTTAACGATGTAAATGGAACCAAAAATATAGGAAGATCGAGGAAAACGTGGCACGATCAAATAAATCAAATATTGAATGTCGGCCATGTGAGGAGTCAGAGAAATCGACGCGCGTGCATGACACTATGTATGAATGTTGAGGAATCGAGAGAAATATGTCAGTAAAAAAAAGTGTGATAAAAAAAAACGAGAAAAGTGTGATCAAAAATGAAAAATCTCTTCTCCGAATCGGAGATTATGCAATTCTATTGGTGGATTTTTACCTCTCATTTTATGCAATTCTATTGGTGGATTTTTACCTCGCTCACCGCTCCGCAACCTAGCTCCGCTCCGGTGGACAGGTACCCTAATAGTGGTGTTTCTCACCCTGTCCGCTATACTGATCCCCAATATTTCCCTTTCCAAAGTTCAGAATAATGATGTAAAACTCTATAATAAATTATTAATACGAATGAAAATGTATATTTTATACAAGTTTTATTAGATTCTATATGAATGACATGTTTCGCCTGTCTATGGCATCATCAAATGTGGTTAATGGCTTAGACAGGCGAACATGTCATTCACATTAAATATAATAAAACTTCTAGAAAACAAAGTTTTTCATTTGTATTAATTATAGATGGTTCTACTTATGGGTGTAACATAGTTCTAACGATAATAGTAATAATGTCTGCAAGTTGTTTTTCTACAAGTATATTAACATGAAAATATAATTTGTTTTCATGATCATTAGACATTTGACATTACAACAGAACTGGTTTGGTTCAAATCACACTGTCTACCCAAATATTGCAAGCTGCTTCGTCTTAATGCTCTACAAGTGAGATCACTTCGACGAGTGGGAGGAAAAATCCATTACAGTTGCTGGTTGTGAGAAGACGACCGTCGTGGCAGAGTGGTAAGACCTCTGACTTCCATACCGAAGATCCAGGGTTCGATTCCCGGCGATGGCAGTGTGATTGTCACACTGTCTTTTGTCTGGTGTAGAATTCACGTGACAATAAAATGGCGATAGATTGGCTACCTATCACATGTCACGAGAATCAATATAATAGCTAAAAAATAAATTGTATACAGTAATTGGGTTCAAGCAACCTGTTGTATACATAAAAAAAAGATACTCCACGATTAATACAAGAAGAAACTGTGTTTTGATGGTTCTGGTTTTAATTTGGTTAAACTCCATTATAATACGTATTAAAAAACGCAATTGCTTCTTTGGTTTCACATTGATTTTGGATTTATAAAAAAAACATTATTTGTTTTAGATTTATTTTATATTTATTGTGCGCGGGAGATGCCGATTGGTGGCGATGAGGTTTGCAACCCATCACACCGCGTCTCCCGCGGGGGAGAAAGGACAAGGATGGAGTGCCGCATCGGTTTAAGTGTGGCAGTCCATTCTCTCTGCCTACGCCTTTGGGAGATGGCGTGATGGTTAGTTAGTTAGGTGTATATAAACAGCAACGCGCTTGAATCTCGCTACAATTAATAATGCCCTAGAAGGCAAAATATATCATTCCTATAGAATATAATAAAACTTCTAGAAAACCGATGTTTTGATTGTTATGTAAAGGGAGATCGGAAGGAATCTAGTAACTAACTAACTAACTAACCATCTAACCATCAAGCCGTCTCCCCGAAGGGGTAGGCAGAAAGAATGGACTGCCACACTTTTCTTTCCTGACATATTTCTCTCGCTCCCTCAACATTCATACATCGTGTTATGCACGCGCGTCGATTTCTCTGACTCCTCACATAGCCGACATTCAATATTTGATTTATTTGACCTGCCACGTTTTCCTCGGTCTTCCTCTATTTCTGGTTCCATTTACATCATTAACATATAATTTTTTTACCATTCTTTCTTCATTCATTCTTTCCATATGTCCAAACCATCTTCATTATTTTATTAATGACACCATCATTCGCACCGCATTCACTTCTTATATTTTAATTCGACACTCTATCATACACAGAGTATCCACACATTCGTCGAAGAGATCTCATTTCTACTGCATTTATTCTACTTTCATCCTTCTTTTGCTGTTCCATGCTTCGCTTCTATACGAGTACATAAGGGTCGGTAGAAGAACACCATTGTGCAATGCCATGAAAGGAATCTAGTTGTAGGGGTAAATTGATCATGGTCATCTCCAGCAGTCAGGAGATAAGTGGATCTAAATTCGGATGACCACGCGTATCTGTAGCGTGTCTTGTTTACGCTAAAAGCATTACGCAAAGTTCGTGCAGAGTATTTTGGCTCGCCGTACTAATATTGTGATGTTTACGCAATCTTAGTACATTCTCTATGCACCGGACAATTGGCGAAGGCCGCCGTACTCCGCCAGGACTCGAGCTCGATTCTAAGATTATTATTTTAGTGTTGCTGCAATCTTGGCGACCTTCGCGGCCGAGTGGTAAGTTCTTTGACTGTTACCCCGAAGGTACCATGACAGGTCGTCCTAGAGTAGACATCTCTGTTCATGGCAGCTCGAAACAGATCCTCAACGCAAGCTAGTCCAATCCTTATGTTGTGGAGTCAGGAGATTCGCCTCCTGCCAACACCTCGTCGACCTTCTATTTTGCACTCAATGATTAGGGGGTGTATCCTGAAGGGTGGGGGTGGGGAGACCCCGCGAAGACAAAATAAACAGAGTTAATACGTGGAGAAGTATGGGGTAGGTCTTTGTCCAGCAGTGGACGACAACGGCTTCTAAAACAGAAAAGGACAGACAAAATCTTCTTCTAAGTTTAAGCTTTGATCCTTTCATTATTTTGTTCATAACACCATCCTTCGCACCGCATTCACTTCTGATATTTTCATTCGACACTATAATACACAGTATCGACACATTCGTCTAAGAGATCTCATTTCTACTGCATTAATTCCACTTTTATCCTTCTTTTGCCAGTTCCACGCTTCGCTTCCATACATTAGGGTCGGTAGAAGAACACCATTGTGCACTGTCATTCTAGCTTTTTTTGGATAGGTTTTTTGTTTGCGATGACAACTTTAAGTGCACCATTCACTTTGTTGCCTGCCCCAACCCTTCTTTCAATATCCCTATCCACTCGCCCATCTCTTGTAAACTTACTACCTAAATACACTCCCATCTTATAATGTCCTCAATATCACAGACGGACCTTATCGTCTCATTTCTGATCCGATCTCTTTGGGTTCTGCCTGCTATGTAGTGTAGGGTTCCCATTTCTGCTACTTTGAGAAGATTCTGAGTTCTATTGGTATTGGTTCTAATCACAATATATAAATATGCCACCTAACGGGCTTTCATATTGGCCAACACATCTCTTCCTTCCTCTCTTCCGATGATTTATAGAGCGCCATTTTTATGAGTTAATCATCTCAAGGGCGCTGTAGCTCCATTTTATGAACTAGTTGGTACACGTGGATGAAGAAAGTATACATTAACAATAGATTGCGGGGTTAAGGAATACCGAGGAAAACACTTCTTCTTTCGGTGCCGTGTCAGGACTCCCCAACATTGGCGATCACTGCAGCAAAGGGAGGAAAAAAAGAACAGGTTCTGAGCTCTTGTAATTCCTATCCACTATTTTATGTTTCGCAGCCAGGACAGCTGCCTTCTACCAATTCCCCGTACATTTTCTAGATATTTTATTAGCTTTTACGGTATATGCCATGCCTTGTTATGGTAAACATTTGATTGTGTCCCATCAAAGCTATACGTCACTTACTATAAAACATATCAAAACTTAATATAAATGTTTATTTTTTTTTCAATATACCCCTTAGCGCATGACCCAAATATAAAGAAATGGAGGAAAACACGGCATGACTAAATCAATCAAGTTTTCATGACCAACCATGTTATCAAAATAATCTGTATGAATGCTAGAAAGGTATCAGGATACAGTGTACCGGTCCATTCTCTCTGCCTACCCATCGAGAGAAATGACGTGATGGTTTGTTGTTGTTGCCAGGGTGTTAAGCAGGGCTGCGTGATGTCCCCTTGGTTGTTCAATCTGTATATGGACAAGTGTATGAAAGAACTTAAAGGTATAAATGCTGGTGCTAAGATGAGTGATCTGTCTGTAAACTGTCTGCTTTACGCGGACGACGCCGTTCTCGTTGCGGATAGTGCGGACGAATTACAAGTCTTGGTGTCGAGAATGTATAAGGTATGCAAGTCGAACGATTTAATGATGAATGTCAGAAAGTCAAAGGTGTTAGTTTTTGAAAGGGAAGAGCAAATGACAGTTTGTAATATAAGTGTAAATGAAGAGAACTTGGAACAGGTGAGTGAATTTGTGTATTTAGGTAGCATGTTCACAGCGGATGGCCGAACGGACAGTGATATTGAAAGAAGGGTTGGTGCGGGTAACAAAGTGAATGGAGCTTTAAAAGTAGTTATTGGAAATAAGAATTTATCAATGAAAGCGAAAATGGCCGTTCACAATCGAGTTCTGGTTCCAACCCTTATGTATGGAAGCGAAGCATGGAATTGGCAGAAGAAAGATGAGAGCAGAATAAATGCGGTAGAGATGAGGTCCCTAAGACGTATGTGTGGTAGAACGATGTACGACAGAATCTCAAATGCCGATATTAGGAAGGAATGTAGAGCGAAAGAAGGTATTATGAACAAAATTATGAAAGGTTCGCTGCATTGGTTCGGACATATGGAGCGCATGGGTGAAGAAAGAATGGTTAAAAAAGTATACGTTAACAATGTAAATGGAGTAAGGAGTCGAGGTAGACCGAGGAAAACATGGCATGACCAGATTAATCAAATATTAAAAGTTGGTCATGTCAGAAGCCGGAAGAATCTACGTGCGTGCATGACTCGATGTATGAATGTGGAGGAAGCTAGAGAGGTGTGCCAGGATAGAGTAGTGTGGCGGTCCATTCTCTCTGCCTACCGAAACGGCGTGATGGTTTGTTGTTGTTGTTGTTGCTAAGAAATTTCCTATTCACATAAAAGAAATTAATCTTAAAAGATGTTATTTCTAGTCCAATCCACCAGGCAAGTACACAATATTAAATAGTGCAACAGGGATCAGTAAAAAAGGTGGATGTGCGCTCATGGCTCATACAAAAAATATACAGAAAATACAAATGCAGGAGAACATTGTTATGTTTATGTTTCGGTGATTAAAATGCAGATTGCATTCCATATCCGCAATGCACGGTCCAATTACAGGAGTTAACGATCTAATTTGTGTGTAAGATCGCTTCTAATTGTCGAAAAATACCGCCAAGGCCGCCGGCGGAGTCACCCATGGCCGCGCCAACTAGACCGAGACGGCTGACTGTTTCTTTCTCTCCCGAGTCAGATATATCAATCTTGATGGTGCCATCGGAATCAATCCTATCGAAGATTCAAATTCAGTTTATTTATCTATAGACCAAGGATAACGTAGTACGATCAAATGTATGAAATATTGAATATCGGCCACGCGAGGAGTCGGAGAAATCGACCTGCGAACATGACACGATGTATGAGTGTAGAGGAAACGAGAGAAGTATGTCTGGATATAACAGTGTGGTGGTCTATTCTTTCTGCCCACCCTTTCGGGGAGACTGCGTGATGGTGAGCTAGTTAGCTATTTTTATGTATTAAATAAGAATTAATTTTAGATAAACTTTAGGCGTTAACACTGTGGAACTCCACAATGACAAATTTTTATGAATTAAAACACTGTTTTTTTCCAATTTGAGTTTATTTTTCTCGACATGTTTCGAAGGCTTACACCTTCATCATCGGGAAACGATATAAACTATCGTTCTCCCGATGTTGAAAGTGTAAGCCTTCGAAACATGTTGAGAACAATAAACTCAAAAGTGAATTAAACAATGTTTTAATTCATAAAAAAATAAATAATAATAATAATTAAATAAAATGACGTTTTTAAACTACTCTCACTTTTTCTTTATTTCGACAGCGACCTATTTCGCCAAGCTCGCTGGCATCGACAGACTAGACCAGTCTATCGACGGAGAACGATATAAACTACTGTTCTCCCCATGTTGAAAGTGTAAGCCTTCGAAACATGTTGAGAACAATAAACTCAAAGTGGAAAAGCCAGTGTTTTAATTCATAAAAAAATAAAATTTAAATAATAATAATAATTAAATAAAACGATGTTTTTTAACTACCCTCACTTTTGTCTTTATTTCGACAGCGATCGGTTTCGTATGACAGAGTATGCACACATTCATCTAAGAGATCTCATTTCTACTGCATTTATTCTACTTTTATCCTTATTTTGCCAGTTCCATGCTTCGCTTCCATACATAAGGGTCGGTAGAAGAACACCATTGTGCACTTCCATTCTAGCTTTTTTGGATAGGTTTTTGTTTGCGATGACAACTTTAAGTGCAAATTTTTCTTAAATTAATTTCTGTAAGATGAATTTTGCTATCGCGGAAGCAAGGTCTAATCCAGGAAAAGCATGATAGTACTTAACGTATGCAGGGTGGCGTATTTTATCTAGGGGTGGGGGGTAATTTTGACCCGGCACTCCACCGCCGATTAATTGGAATTAGACTTGTTCCCGTCCCACACACCTCCACCCACCACCCATTTTGCCACCCCCACGCTAGCGAGGGGTAAGTGATTTCTCCGGAATGACTAAGCTATTCTCGATATTATACCCCCCTTAACTTTTCGCGATACAGTCAAATGCATTCATAAATATACACACTCTAGACCATAAAGCGAAGGAAACTGGAATACTTCTGGCACGTTATAAAAAACGATAAATACAGAGTGATGCTACTGATTATATCCAAGGTAAAATTGACGGAAAAAGTGTCGGAAGAAGAAGAAAATTCTGACTTGAAAGATTTGGAAGATTTTTCATTTCATTTCATTTCATTTATTTTAATAAAAATTACAAACATTACAGAAATATTTCCAGATCGTTTGCAATTACATTATAAGAATTAAAAGAGAAGCATAAAAACATATAAATAAATAAAAAAAGTTTAAGAGTTATAAATAATCATAACATTGATATTGCATCCCTGAGGCAACTCACACTATCACGAAATATGTCGACCTCCGAGGCGATCCGATTAAGCAATAAGATTGCCCTACCCACAGGCATAACCATTGGCAGGTTGGTTCTGCAGCGTGGCAAATAAAACAATCTGTGCTGTCTTTGACTATGGTAATTATCAGGGACAAATAGACCTACATCACTCAGGACATCCGAGTTCTGTATACGGCCGCCAATCAGCTGAAAGAAGTGAACTCCCAAGTGAATGTTCCTCCTTCTCTCCAATGATTGGTAGCTTAGCATACCTAGCAAGAATTCAGTCGGAAAGAGCCACGGGTAATAACCGCGCTTCCTGAGGTAAAGAAAACGCAGAAATTTTTTCTGCACTCGCTCCACCATCAGAGAATATCGGATCCCATGCGGTGACCAAATAACGGAACTATATTCCAGCCGACTTCTTACCAGGGAATTATACAACACCCGAAGTACCTGTGTGTTTGAAAATATCTTGGCATTCCTAAAAACAAATCCAAGCATTTTAATGGAACTATTACATAGAGCAACTATGTGAAGATTGAACGATAATTGAGCATCGAACAGAACACCGAGATCTCTGGATGTAGACGCTCTTTCAAGCTGTACCCCATCCATAAGATAGCGAAAGTATAATGTTTTCGAAGATGGTTCAGTGGCAGTACAACATCCTTGTCGAGAGCTGCAGAATCAAAAGTAGAAATAGCCATGATGCTGTCAAACCTCCGAGAAAAGAGAAACACGAAGAAGATAAAGAATGTTACACTAACTAACTCACCATCACGCCGTTTAGGCAGAGAGGATGGATCGCCACATTGTTTTAACCTGGCACAATTCTTGCCCATCTTCTACATTCACACATTGTGACATACACGCTCGTCGATTGTTCCTACTTCGAACATGACCGTCTTTCAGTAATTGATAAATTTGGTCATGCCATGTCTTCCTTGGCCTACTTCGACTTATTTTCCCATTCACACTACTTGTATACCCGTATATCTTTTTAACCATTCTTCCCTCATCCATTCGTTCCATATGTCCAAACCATCTTAGTGACCCTATTTTAATTTTATTTATCACGCATTCATCCGATCTATTAAAAGAAGAAGAAGAAGAAGCATTCATCCGATTTACATTCCTTTCTTACTCCATCCTTAGATGTTATATCATACATTGTTTTTCCGCACATTCTTCTTAGTGACCTCGTTTCTACGGCATTTATCCTACTTTCATCCTTCTTCTGCCAACTCCAAGCTTCACTTCCATACATATGCGTCTGCACTAGAATCTTTGCTTCAGTCGATATATTTCTATTTGCGGTAAGAGTGAACCATTTATTTTGTTTCCAGCTCCAACCCTTCTTAAAATGTCTTTCTGCATTCTTCCATCTCTTGTAAACATGCTTCCTACATAGCTAAAAATGTTACACCGTAAACTCAATAATGAAAGGTCATAAAGATGACTTTCGTGGCATTGTTGCAAGAGCTATTACTGGCACACGGAAGGTCCCTGGTTCGATTTCCGGCGATGGCAGTGTGATTGTCATACTGTAATTTTTCTAGTTAAGAATTCGCCCGACGATAAAATGGCGATAGATTAGCTACACTACACATGTCATGAGAATCAATATAATAGTTAAAAAATATATATACAGTAATTGTATACAATTAAGCTGGTTTGGACACATGGAAAGAATGAATGAAGAATCAACGGTAAAGAAAGTGTAATAGAGGAAGACTGTAAAATTTGGCACGATCAAATCAATTAAGTATTAAATGTCAGCAACTCGAGGTGTCGGAGAAATCAACGTCCGTGTATGACACGATGAATGAATGTTGATGAATCGAGAGAAGTATGTCAGGAAAGAACAGTGTGACCACCCATTATTTCTGCATACCTCTTCGGGGAGACAACTAGATGCTTGCCGGAACACCTGTTCATCTTCGTTGATGTCGATGGATTGGCTGTTACCGACAGTGACAGTGTGACAGGTGTATATATTGTGTTTTGGCCCCATTAATACGTCCCACTCATCTGGCTGACAATACTTCTTGAATAGATCTGACGATCTGTGGCACATAAATAATGTATCCTGGGATGATGAGGTCTAGCTGTTCCTCCATCTCTAACGTGGTCTTCCAGGTGGACGGTGTCCGGAGTGGATTTCGTAAGCGGCTGTATATGCGAGTGTCCCTCCAGTATCTTCTTCTGGATCTACTCCACCGAATGATATCCTCTATCTCGCAAGTTTTTCTTCTGTCTGCGTTACGGACACAATCTTTGAGAGTTTTTCCAGCAACGGATCTTAGGAACTTCATCTCAGATGTTCTTAGTAGACCCTTGGTTCGTACTGTGTCGGTCCGCGTCTCTACAACTTACGTCGTGATAGGTTGCACGCATGCCTTATAAATTTTGACTTTGCTGTCGATACGCATGTGCTTGTTCTTTCTGATCGGATTCTTCGGACATTCTGACACGGCAGAGGTTTTATTGACTTTATTGACTGACTGAATGGTCATTATGTCTGCAAATTATCATTCATGATCATTACTATACTCCCAAATATCTGAAGCTCATACCTTTCTCCACAGGTATATTATCAACAGTCAGCTTACATCTGGTAGGTTGTCTGGATATTGTGAGACTTTTTGTTCTGCTGGCTGATATAGCCATATTTTGCCTTTATGATACTATGTTGAATTTATACAATGTTCTTTGCAAGTCATCTGACAATTCAAGAGCAACAAATGCTTCCCTCGGTGGTGATTCCACTCCTGCAATGACGTCAATATCATCAGCATCTGCCATTATTTGAACTGACTTTGTATATATGTTCCCGCTTGATTCAATGTCCGAGTCTTTTACGGCTTTTTCTATCTTTAACTATTATATGGTATATTTTAAAGCTGTCGGATCAGTCTGATTCCTCCTCCCTGTCTTCCTACCATTATTGATCGGAAATCGACGTCTTTCATATTAGCGAAAGAAGACGTTCAGAAGACAAATACTATTGACTTTAGAGTTTATCTTGTACCTAAAGTCGAATCATCCCTCATACAATCCTGGTATTATATATTATTTTACCTGCTCTTAATTAATACCTTAAACATTCAGTTGGTTTTTAATGTCTTTTGAGAAATAAACTGATTTGATTTGACTGGGCCAAACAAGTTTTGAGGACTTTCGAGATGAACACATAAACGATAGCATGCAAGACAATGAGATATCTCGTGAGGAACACCATAATTAGAGAGATATGTGAGGTTGAGGATAAGATGGAAAACACAGCGAAGAAGGGACTGGTAGGGACATGTCCAAAGAATGGACACCACCAGAATCCCCTATATTACACTACATAATCAGCCTCACGGGACTCGTCCTCGTGGAAGAACTCTTAAAAGATGGAAGGACAGCTGGGAGTCTACCTCACAGGAGGAGCAACACTCTGGAGAACAAGACCAAACAGGTCTACAACAAGGAAGTAATATTTGATTTGATTATATGTCTAAAGTCTGTCTTAAAAGTCAACTTAAAGAATGGAAGCATTTGAAATGTGGCTCTATCGCCGAATGCTCAGAGATCCCAGGATAGACATGGTTACCAATACCGATGTCCTGAGGCGAGCTAGAGTTGACAGGGAGCTGTTGTTTACTATTAAGATTGGGAAGATTTCATATCTAGGTGATGTGCTGCGTGAGGAGAAGTACCACCTTATCCAACTGATATTGGAGGGGGAAATATAGGGTCGCCGAGGGCCCGGTAGGAGACAGATGTCCTGACTGCGAAACATTAGGGAATCCACCGGCATCCGAAGTGTGGAGGAGTTGTTCCGAGCGGCACAGTTGTTATCGCCAACGTTGGGGGGATCCAACAGGGCACTTGAAGAAGAAGATATTTTCTAAAGCTGTCGGATAAGTCTGATTGTACTTAAGTCCATCATCGTGCTTCGGACAACGTCAGTCTCACTAAATTGTTCATTCCACAGTGTGCTCGCCCTAAATTAATAAAAAAATAATGATGGTTGTGTCAATAGAGAATGGATCGATCGATGATACAATCGCATAATTGTATCGGACTGTACGGATCGAAAGTGTCCGGTGGGGCTGGCTAGGGGTGGGGGTAGTTGATTGATCGTGCCCCCCTCTCCCTCTCCCCCGCCGCGGGTCCCATCCGACCCGCAGCGCCGCAACGAGGTCACGTTGCACCCCAGCACGACTCCATTTCAGCAAATGTTTACCGCCTGACATTTTGTTTAACTTCCCATCTGCCATATATCGGACGCATTTCAAACTACGCCTTGTTATTGCGACCTGTTTACTTATCACGAGTACAAATAAGTTTCCACCGTTGGCGCCACCAAAAGTTATGGCTAAAATTGTCAAATGTAACTGACTAACTAACCATCACGCCGTCTCCCCGGAGGGGTAGGCGGAAAGAATGGGTGGCTTTATATATACCTTCTTCACCATTCTGTCTTCACTCATTCTTTCCATTCAACACTTTCATTCGCACCGCATTCAGTTCTTATACTTGAATTTGACACTCTATTACTCACGTATATTAATTTACTACACATTTGTGTAACATATATCGTTTCCACTGCATTTATTTTACGTTCATCCTTATTTTGCCAGTTCCATGCCATCTTTTTTTTTAGGATAGGCTTTGTATACTATGACAACTTAACTATCTAACTAACCATCACTCCGTCTCCCCGAAGGGGTAGGCAGAAAGTATGGACTGCCACACTTTACTTTCCTGCCATATTTCTCTCGCTTCCTTAACATTCATACATCGTGTCATGCACGCGCGTCGATTTCTCTGACTCCTCAAGTTGCCGACTTTAAATATTTGATTTATTTGCTCGTGCCACATTTTCCTCGGTTTTATTGTATTTCTATCATAGTTTCATTTACATCGTTAACATATACTTTTTTTACCATTCTTTCTTAATTTTTTCTTTCCATGTCTCTAGATCATTTTAATGATCCTTTCATTATTTTGTTCATAACACCATCATTCGAACCGCATTCACTTCTTATATTTTCATTCGACACTCTATCATACACAGAGACTGTCCACACATTCGTCTAAGAGATCTCATTTCTACTGCATTTAGTGCACTGTTCACTTTGTTGCCTGTCCCAACCCTTCTTTCAATATCTCTCTACCCTCCCATATCCTTTATAACATACTATTTAAGCTTGAATGAGTTAATTCGTAAATACTTTGCTCTATTCGTTAACTTACGACACAATGCCATAACTAAAATACAAACCCCGTTAAAACGTGCTTTAGGGTGGTTTATCGGTGAACTTTGATGCGTGTTGTGATGAGATGAATTGATTGGATGTTAGCAGAACAGGAGGAGAAAGGAGATGAAGATTAATGTTCGCTCCAGAGATGGTGATTACGCAAGAAAAACAAAAGTACGTACAAGGCCGAAAGAAAAACGATTAGGATGTGCCCACGGCTATTAATATCGGTTTGGGAGTGCCGTCATTTTGTTCTTGTTAGCGGCCTTTATGTATGGAACTTCCAAAAGAAAAATCAAATCAAATCAGTTTATTTACTCAAAAGTCATTTATTACAAACAGCATAAATGTTTAAGGCATCTATTGAGTACAGGTAAAATATTATACACATACAACATAATACCAGGAACGCATTAGTGATGGTTCGACATTAGGAAGACAATTGTCACCTGAACGTACATTCACTAATATGAAAGACTTCGATTTCCGAGGAGACCGCGTTCAGCAGATTATCTCCTCTTCCCACCTGTGTCACCAGAGGTAGGTTGGTTCTGGCGGCCGCTAGGTAAAACAATCTGTGCTGTCGCTGTCGGAGATATCTATCGGGGACAAAAAGACCAACACCCTCCAGTACGGCCAAGTTCTCGAAGTATCCCCTAATTAATCTAAAGAAATGGGTTATTAGATGTCCATGTCTTCGAAGGTGTAGAGAATTGGTTCCGAGCATTCCCAAAAGAAATGCCGTGGGATAGAGCCACGGATAACTACCATACTCTAGATGACAACTTAATTAATAAAATCAACTTATAGTTGATATAGCCCCATTTTAAATATGTTTCCCCTTCCTCTTAACAACCCAGTAGATATCATTAGGCTACACCCTTCCCCTCCCGCAACTAAAATTAATATTTAATTATGTATATACATCTCTTTCCTCTACTCCTTCTATTTTTGCCACCACCCTTAACTCCACATTGTGTATAGCCCTGATGAAGCTCGTGAAACCGGTTGGCGCTCTTTACTCAAAATAAAGTGATTATATTCAAAGTGTTTAATTAAATTTTTATTATTATTATTAGTTAAAACTAAATAACTAACAATCAAGTTGTCTCCCCGAAGAGGTAAGCAGGTAGAATGGATTGCCACACGGTTCTTTACTAACATAGTTCTTTCGCTTCCATAACATTCATACATCGTATCATGCACGTACGGCGATTTCTCCGACGTGGCCGAATTTCAATATTTGATTTATTTGATCGTGCCACGTTTTCCTCGGTCTTCCTATATTTCTAGATCTATTTACATTGTTAATATATACTTTTTTACCATTCTTTCTTCATTTTTTCTTTCCATGTGTCTAAACCATTTTAATGATCCTTTCATTATTTTGTTCATAACACCATCATTTGCACCGCATTCACTTCTTATATTTTCATTGGACACTCTATCATACACAGAGTATCCACACATTCGTCTAAGAGTTCTCATTTATACTGCATTTATTCTACTTTCATCCTTATTTTGCTAGCTAATGCATGTTGAGATACACTTCACGTTTTCCTCGGTATTCCTCTATTTCTTGTTCCATTTGTATCGTTAACTTATACTTACATCGTTAAATATAAGAAGTGAATGCGGTGCGAAATATGGTGTTATGATCAAAATAATGAAAGGATCATTAAGAGATGGTTTGGACACATGGAAAGAATGAATGGTAAAAAAATTAATATATGTTAACGATCTAAATGGAACTAGATAATAGAGGAAGACTAAGGAAAACGTGGTACGATCAAATGAATCGAATATTGAATGTCGGCCACGTGAAAGGAGTCGGAGAAATCGACGCGCGTGCATGACAAGATGTATAAATGTTGAGGAATCGAGAGAAATATGTCAGGAAATAAAAGTGTGGCAGTTATTTCTGCCTACCCGTAGTTAGTTAGTTAACATATATATTTTTTTTACCTCTTCATTAATTTTTTTTTGTCTTAAAGATTCTCTTGATTGTCTTAAAGATCCATCGCTCAATCAGGTACACAGTTTTCACACACTGGTCTAAGAGATCTCGTTTAACTAACCATCACGTCGTCTCATGCGGCTACCATAGACGGGCGTCTGTGCGCGGTGAATACTTTGGCTCGGATGCTGGGGAGTGCTCGCGTGGAGCCAGCCGTAGGTCGGGAGATGTATCGATCCGCTTGTCCGCTTAGCGCTTGAAAACCCATTCACAAGTTATACTCCGAGAACAATCTTATCCAACGTGAGGGGGGACGAGTCTTGGTGCTGGAGAAATGCCTAATGGTGCATCCAAAACGATAATTATTATATTTCAATTTATTTTTTTTAAATTATAAACATCTTTTAAATTTTAAATTATATAATTAGTTGTTATCGCAAACAAAAACCTATCAAAAAAAGCTAGAATGGCAGTGCACAATGGTGTTCTTCTACCGACCCTTATGTATGGAAGCGAAGCATGGAACTGGCAAAAGAAGGATGAAACTAGAATAAATGCAGTTGAAATGAGATCTCTTAGAAGAATGTGTGGATACTCTGTGTATGATAGAGTGCCGAATGAAAATATAAGAAGTGAATGCGGTGCGAATGATGGTGTCATGAACAAAATAATGAAAGGATCATTAAGATGGTTTGGACATATTGAATGAATATTTATATCATATTATAGATATCATATTGATTCTCGTGACATGTGATAGGTAGCTAATCTAATGTTTGAGTCAGGCGAAATATGTCGTTTACATACAATGTATTAAACTTGTGTAAAACGTTTTCATTCGTATTAATAATTGAATACCATTGTTGAAGAAACAATAAACAAAGTCAAATAATATATAATGGTTTCCAAAATTTCCGAACGACCTAGAATTAGATCTCTTCTAAAAAATAATTCTAATATGAAAAACAAAAGATCAAAATCCGATCTCAGATGGCGTGAATATGAAACTTGTTTATTGAATGCCTGATGCAATATCACAACGACCAAAACAGACTGAAGAAGAGACGATTTTGAACGTGCGCCAGTAGTAGACATCACACTTTTACATGAATATAAACTAACTAACCATCACGCCGTCTCTCCGAGTGGGTAGGCGGAATGAATGGACTGCAACACTTTTCTTTAGTGACAGACTTCTCGCGGTTCCTCAACATTCATACACCGTATCATGCACGTACGTCGATTTTTCCGACGCCTCACGTGACCGACATTCGATAATTCATTAATTTGATCGTGCCACGTTTTCCTCCGTCTTTCTCTATTTCTTGTTCTAGTTGCGTTTACATCGTTAACGTATAATTTTCTTACCACGTTTTCCTCGGTCTTTCTCTATTTCTAGTTCCTTTAACATCGTTAACATATAATTTTCTTACCATTCTTTCTTCATTATATTTCTTCCATGTACCCAAACTATCTTAATGATCCTTTCATAATTTTGTTCATAACACTTTCATTCGCACGCCATTGACTTCTTTTACTCGTACTTTTATTCAGCACTCTACCATATTGTACAAATTTTTTTGACACATTCGTCTAAGAGATCTCATTTCTATTTTCCATTTATCTCCTTCCAATATCACATTTACGATTTTTTTTATCAATTAAAACACTTTTTTTTCACATTTTAGTTTATTTTTCATCATCGCGAGAACGATATCAGTGTCGGCCACGTGAGGAGTTGGAGAAATCGACGTGCGTGCTGGCACGATGTATGAATATTCAGGAAGTGAGAAGTGTGTCAGGAAAGAAGATAAACTGAGTTAATAAACTTATTTGATTTGAAACTGTTCAATTAAAATTTAAAAAAATATGTATCACAATTGTGTTTTATTTTACGCCAGAGCTGTTTCGTCAACCTATGTTGAAATCAACACCTGATGATGTCAACATAGGTTGACGAAACAGCTGGCGCGTAGAACAAAATACAATTGTGATACATAAAACAAAGTTATTTTATTTAACAGTTAAAAATGTTAAGGTATCATAGTGTTACAATGGACTATTTGATTTGATTTTTATATTGAAGCAATCTTGCTGTGAATTTCATCTTGGTTGTTGGTGGTTAGTTAGTTTGCTAGTTAGTTAAATGGTTCTATTATTGTGCGTTCGTTGACTCCTCTAAGATAAGCGGAATCCTTTGTTCCTTGCACCATGTTTGTAGATTTCCCTCGCTCTCCCATTCAGCTGTAAAATCCTTTGAGCTGCTGCAATCGTCCCTTTTTGGAATTGTTTTCTCAAAATTTCCTCGTTACAGATAAGACAGTCTGAGAATTCTTAGCACTTGCGAGGCGGGGTCAAAATACTCGAGATTATCCGTCGTTTTATTTCCTAAGATAAAAAAAAATCCAGTCGTATCCCTGGTTCTGTAATAAAACTAACTAACACGAAAATTTAACATTTGATATACTCGTATTATTGTAATACCTGATGATGTCAACAAAGGTTGACGAAACAGCTGTCGCGTAAAATTTAAGACAATTGTGATAAATAAAACAAAGTTTTATTGAAGAGACATCTCCAGGCGTTATCTAGCAATATATGTTAATGGCGGTAGCCTTTCACATTGCGTTAATAAAGATCTTCTGCTTAATCCAATCTTAATAGATGGCGCTAGTGTAGATGAACTAAAAAATGTGAAGTGTTCCCCAACATTGTAGCATATATACATCTTCCAAAAAATTGTCAGACGTGGTGGTCGTAAGAAGGGCGGAATGGGGAATGTTGTTGTATTATATAAAGTGTGCCCTTAACCCAACCAATGACAGGTCATAAGTCCTGTAAACGCCTCGACCATCATATTTTGTTTCCAATTTGCGTCATCGTCTCAATTGAGATACAATTAATCGTTAAAATGATAACCCGCAATGGGTAAAATCCAGTCTACAAGTATTTGTATACATTCAAAATGTTAAAACAAAGTTATTTAATTTAACAGTTTAAAAAATAATAGCTTGTCTCCCCCTTCATCCCACGAACATATTGATCTCCCTTAGGATTAGGGTGTAGGGTTCTCGCTCGAGTAAGATGGTTATGGCATTTTCGAAAACTCCGTAAAATACGCTATTGCTTAGACCCTCCCTTTCCACCCCGTCTTTGTCTCTGGAGTGAGAAAACACGACCCAAAAAAAAAAACTAAGCACCACGGTCTGATCCAATACAATCGTCCTCCATGCATGTTTATTGTTAAATTTCAAAAAAGGATTTTTTCATGACAGCAAAAATGGCCGTTCACGATGGAGTTTTAGTACCAACACTGATGTATGGAAGTGAAACATGGTACTGGCAGAAGAAGGATGAGAGCGGAATCAATGTGGTAGATTTTTGTATGATTCACTTTTGTAGTAAGGCATTTATTTTTTTATATTTTTTTTATATTTAAAATAGAAATAGAAATAAAAACACTGAAATTTTTTTTTCACCACTATGTGGTTATTTTAATTGCCGACTAGTTTCGCTTGTACCCAAGCTTCCTCAGGGCTTCGTAATCAAATTTTCGTGATTTTTCGAACCTCGGAGCTCCACTGGCTGAAATGTCCAGAAAGGATACAATACAAGCTCTGCTGGACGGTCTATAAGGCGTTGCATGGAATGGCACCAGCTTATATATCTGAACTCTGCATCAACGAGAACCTGAATGCTAGACAGCCTACATTGCGATCAGCTAAGTCTTCTGCGATCGGTAGATTGACTGTGCCAAAACGCTGTCCAAGCACAAACTTTGGCGACCGAGCCTTCGCGGTAGCCGGCCCTTCAGCCTGGAAGAATCTTCCAGCAGACCTTAAGTGCATTGAGAATCAGTCAGAGTTTAGATCGAGACTCAAAACGCACCTTTTCAAATTATCATTTTCTGACTGGAAGGGCTGATCGACTAGGTACGTCAGGTGCAGCCCTCATACTAAATATGTTTATTATTATTATTTTTAATATCTAGTTGATAAAACGGAGCATTTTCTACAGCGCCCTTGAGATGAGTAATTCATAAAAATGACGCTTTATAAATTATCCAATTTATTATTATTATATTTATGTGTATTTGTTCCTATGTCAATTTGAATAATTTCTTCGATATAATTTTGAAGTTCTTGCTGGAGTTGAGTTAGGTTTGGTAAGATTAAAATAAAACTAAATATTAAAAATAAAAATAATAATGATTTACGTACGAAAAATCACGAAAATTTGACATTTGATATATTATTGTAACACCTGATGATGCCAACATAGGTTGACGAAACAGCTGTCGCGTACGCATCACTACGAAGCCCTGAGGAAGCTTGGGTACAAGCGAAACTAGTCAGCAATTAAAATAACCGAAGTACGAGTAGTGTAGTAGACAGTGGGGAAAAACAAAGTGCAGTGTTTTTATTTCAATGTGGTAGAGTTGAGATCCCTAAGACATATGTGAATGTAGAGCGGAAGAAATCATTATGAACAAAATTATGAAACGATCACTGGCTTGGTTTGGACATATGGAACGCATGGATGAAGGAAGAATGGTTAAAAAACGTATACGTTAACGGTGTTAATGAAGCACAGAGTCGTGGGAGACCGAGGAAAACCTGCCATGACCAGATTAATCAAATTTTAAAAGTCGGCCATGTTAGACGTTATTATCTCTGCATATCCCTTGGGGAAACGGTGTGATGGTTCGTTGTTGATATTTTCATCTATATATATAAAACAAAGTCGTGTTAGTTACACCATTTATAACTCAAGAACGGCTGAACCGATTTTTATGATCTTTGATTTGTTGAATTGGTCTCGGTCTCGCATAACAGAATAACTATTAAAACATCGAAAACAATTAGGAATTAAATTAATTTTCTCATACATTTTGTATGGAACGCCTTTTTTGATGATATGAAATAAACGCTAACTTCAGATCATCAACTCTGTGGCGCAATATGTTATTCGCCATGACGATCAACAAATCACAAGGCCAATCCTTGGGTGTTTGTGGCCTGAATCTAGAAAATGAAGGTTTCTCTCACGGTCCATTGTAGGTAGTATCACGTGTCCGCAAACCAAATCCCTTGCTGCCGCCACGTGAAATACATTCATTTCAATGTAATTTTCATTATGATTTTTGCACATTTATTGAACTTTATTAATTTTTAGTAGTCATTTTAACTTAATAAATAACTGAATTATATTCAGCTAATAAGTTAACACAACATTTATTGATTCTGAGGCGGTACGAAGTTCGCCGGGTCAGCTAGTTAAAAATAATTGAAAACACTTTGTAAAATCAAATTTAGAACATATACTGAAATAGAACTATTTGATGACGCAATTGAAACTTTCTCTTCCTTTGTCCACTCGTCCCTGTTTGTTTATTGCACGATCGGCGGCGGTTATTTTTGATTGACGAATAACGAGCGGTGCGAGAAGCTTTATGGCAGTAGTAAAATCGGAATGCGTAGGTTGCAAATAATTAATTGTACAACATTGTAACGTCGGATATGGAACGAGATCAAATATCTTTTGAAATTTTCTTAAATGTGATGAACTAAGATTATTCGACACGATGTATGAATGTTGAGGAAGCGACAGAAATAGTATGTCATGAAAGAACATTATGACCGTCCATTCTTTCTGCCTACCCCTTTGGAGTGACGGTGTGATGGTAAGCTAGTTGAATGATCTTTTTAATGAAATATAACAACAACAAACCATCACGCCGTTTCTCCGTAGGGGTAGGCAGAGAGAATGGACCGCCACACTACCCTATCCTGGCACACCTCTCTAGCTTCCTCCACATTCATACACGAAAGTTGATTCTTTCGACTTCTAACATGACCAACCTTTAAAATTTGATTAATTTGGTCATGCCATGTTTTCCTCGGTCGGAGAAACGGCGTGATGGTTTGTTTGTTTATATGTCATTTATTCAAAGGCCAATTTTTTTTAGATGACTGATTTAAATATTCCAGCATTTCTCGGAGTTGTTCCGGAGGTTCCGGCAATTGATATTTTTGGTATTTTTGGTATTTTTGTCCCTGATAGATATCTCCGACAGCGATAGCACTGATTGTTTCACTTCCGGCCGCCAGAAACAATCTGCCTCTGGTGACACCGGTGGGAAGAGCAATTAGTCAACTGAACGCAGTCTCCTCGGAGATCGACGTCTTTCATATTAGTGAATGTACGTTCAGGGGACAAAATAGAAAGTATCTTGTCTTCCTAATGTCGAACTATCTCTAATGCGTTCCTGGTATTATGTTGTATTTGTATAATATTTGACCTGTACTCAATAGATGCCTGAAACATTTTGCTGTTTGTAATGTCTTTTGAGCATATATATTGATTAGATTTGAAAAAAAAGTATCCGCTCAATATTCACATTAGCGTGAATGGTAAAAACATGTAGATGAGTTCGTGTATTTAGGAAATGTGTTTACAAAAGTTGGGCGATTGGAGAGGGATATTGAAAGAGGGGTTGGGGCAGGCAACAAAGTGAATGGTGCACTTAAAGTTGTCATCGCAAACAAAATTTAACCAAAAAAGCTAAAATGGCAATGAACAATGGTGTCCTTCTACCAACCCTTATGTATGGAAGCGAAGCATGGAACTGACAAAAGAAGGAAGAAAGTAGGATACATGCAGTAGAAATGAGATCTCTAAGACGAATCTGTGATTGCTCTGTATATGATAGAGTGTCGAATGAAAATATAATAAGTGAATGCGTTGCGAATGAAAGTGGTATGAACAAAATAATGAAAGGATCATTAAGATGGTTTGGACATATGGAAAGAATGAATGAAAAAAGAAAAAGAAAGGATGTAAATGGAACTAGAAATAGAGTAAGACCGAGGAAAACGTGGCGCGATCAAATAAATCAAATATTAAATGTCTGAGTCGACGTAAAGAAATCGACGCGCATGCATGATACGATGTATGAATGTTGAGGAAGCGTGAAAAATATGTCAGGAAAGAAAAGTGTGGCAGTACATTCTTTCTGCCTACTCCTTCGGGGAGACGGCGTGATGGTTAGTTAGTTGGACAAATACTCTCGACTTTTGAAAGTATGTTGTTTTCCTGATGTCGAACCACCTCTAATGCGTTCCTGGTATTATGTTGTATTTGTGTAATATTTTACGGGTACTCAATAGAAGCCTTAAACATTTTGCGGTCTGTAATGTCTTTTGAGTACCTATATAAACTGATTTGATTTGAAAACTGAAAAACAGAATTATGTCATCAGCTATTATTTTATTATATTAACTAACTAAATAACTAACCATCACGCCGTCTCCCCGAAAGGGTAGGCAGAAAGAATGGACTGTCACACTTTTACTGATGCGGCACTCCATCGAGACGCGGTGTGATGGGTTGCGAACCTCATCGCCACCAATAGGCATCTCCCAGGCATATTATATTAAAATAGTTTTAATACTCTAGTAGATACGCCCTGGATGCTAATAAGTATTCTGGCATGTTCTATAAAACCGATTATTCGAATTTGATTTTGGAACGGCCGCGTTCTGGCATTGTGTACCGTTATAAAGATGACACGGGGGTCGCTCCTCTCCTCTCCTTGCCTTGCCCACGTGGGGAACAGCGCCCGGTATTCTTGTTTTAATTCTGAATAGTCCCTCGCGCTCCTGGTCCACGCGAGATCATAGCTAATTTCTATTTTCTAGAAACATCTCACGATCCGCTTGGTGATAACTTGATTTTCGTTTAGCAATGATTACGTGTTTATAAATATAGGTGCCTTCGTTCAACATTCAAGATCTTTTGGACCCAAACGATCAAATGCCGTTTTCTGGACGAAATCATGTCGCTATACGCAAATGACTGGATCGGTCACACCCTGTGACAGAATCAAGCCTGCATCGCTCAGGGCGCACTAGAATGATCCTCTATGTGTGGAAAGAAGAAGCGAGGCAGACCTAGAGCCACCTGGAGAAGAAGAGATTAAAGCAGCAGGCCTCACTTGGGATGATATTAGGCATCAGGCGTGCGATAGAGTCAGGTGGAGAAGGTTCCTTGAGGCCCTATGCTGCACGAAGGTGTGATGTATCTGATCTATGTATTGCTGATAGCCCTAATTTGCTACGCTTCGATCAGCAAACTCCACGACAATAGGCAGATAAGTTGAGCCAAAGCGCAACCCTCGGACAAATTTTGGAGATCGGGCTGTCGCGGTTGCAGGTCCGATCGCCTGGATAAATGGTTAAAATGTTGTATACTAGCAGTGTGAATGGAAAGAGTAGCCGTGGAAGACCGAGGAAAGCGTGGCACGACCAAATTAATCTAATACTGAAAGGTGGCCACATTCGAAGTCGAAAAAATCTACGAGCGTGCATGTTACGATGTATGAATGTAGAGGAAGCCAGAGAGGTAAATCAGGATAGAACAGTATGGCAGTTAATCCTATCTGCTTACCGCTTCGGGGAAACGGCGTTATGGTTAGTTATGATATTAATGACAGTGTTGCAATATTACACAGTTAATAAATTTGAAGAAAATTGGCGAATTATGACAAAAGTAATGTTAATGTTACACTACGGACGGTTCGGACTGGCAGCGAGCGCCTCGGCCGCTGTGTGGAAAGGTGAATGCGCATGCGCCCTCCGTCGCCATCCCCCACCCCCTTGGAAAATATTATTACTACGAACCTACCTAACCTACCCGCCGTGCATAGTGCCACCCGTGAGTACCGCTGCTCTCAAACGAATTGACAAACAAACAAACAAACCATCGTGACGCTTTTCCGGAAGGGTAGGCAGACTTAATGAACTACTCTGTCCTGACACACCTCTCTAGGTTCTTCCACATAGCGAGTCTTCCGATATTTCCGTCCTTCTTAAATTCTTCCAGGAGTGCACGGCCACAACAGGCTTAAGAATAACTAACTAAATAACCATTACGCCGTCTCGCCGAAGGGGTAGGCAGAAAGATTGGACTGCCACACTTCAAACATCGTGTCATGCACGCGCATCGATTTCTCTGACTCCTCACGCGGCCGACATTCAATATTTGATTTATAAGGTTCTTTATTTGTTTCTTCTCAGTCGACATTTCGGCATAACACAGCTTCCAGATTTTTCCTGAGTTTTTTCTAGTAATCTACTGCGGTAATGCAGTAGAAATGAGATCTCTTAGAGGAATGTGTGGATACTCTGTGTATGATAGAGTGTCGAATGAAAATATAAGAAGTGAATGCGGTGCGAATGATGGTGTCATGAACAATATAATGAAAGGATCATTAAGATGGTTTGGACATATGGAAAGAATGAATGAAGAAAGAATGGTGAAAAAATTATATGTTTATGATGTAAATGGAACCAGAAATAGAGGAGGAAATAAATCAAATATTGAATGTCCATTCTTTCTGCCTACCCCTTCGGGGAGACGGCGTGATGGTTAGTTAGTTAGGTCTACCATTTCTCGTGGCCACGCTTACGATTGTTTTTTTTTTATATTTGCTGAACAATTTCCAAAACCGAAGTCATAACGTGACGAACAGCCGACGCGACGCATATACGAGTATACACACAGTCACAAACACCTATACTCACGACTTTATTGTTTACTTTTAGCTTGTCACTTCTTTCGTCATTTAAGGGGGTATTTTACTGTACAAAATTGAAAGAATCGCTTTTTTGCGTATTTTTAAAGTTTAGACCTTTTAGAATTTGGTCCTTAGAAGATTTTCTGAATATTTTCGAAGTTACAGCTGTTTTTGTGACGCACCGACCAAATCGGTCCGGCAAGGACGAACAAACGATAGACGGCAAGCAAACACTTACTACCTGGGAAAAACCCACATTATGAAAACTGTGTTGTACTCTTTAAATCATTAGAAATCGATTTCATGGAAGGTCAAAAATTGTATGAGGCTAAATGAGAAAATGTTAGTATAACACGCCATTAAACGAATTAGGTGGCGCGAAACTCGACTCCAAACTTTACACGCGTTTTTCCAAAACTGACTTTTTTCGATGCAGTTGACATGATATCTCAAATTCCAAATTACTGATTTACTTGAAATTTTGCACAAAGCTTATTTATATATTTGATTATCGTACTACGAAGGTTTAAAAAAAAAAAACATATTTTTGACTATTTTAAAAAATTCGAAATTTGAAAAAAAAGGCTAAAGAGAGATATTTTTTCAAATCGCCGCCGTTTTGCGAATTTTGTTAATAAGGGTCTATATCAGCGGTCGGAGAACCGGAGAAAATTACCCCAAATGGGGTAAAAATGAATTTTTTGGGGTAAAAAAGAATTTTTTTTGAAGTAATTCTATCAAACATGAAGCAACATCATTTCTCTTAAAACTGAAAAGGAAACCTGAAAACCTGAATTTTTGCTTGATCCAATTAGAGAATTTTATTTTGTTTGTCTATTACTCGTACATGCTTACTATTTTCATGTAATTTTTTATTTTATTTTCCGTGTAAATTAATTTAAAAAATAATTTATTTAAAATATACATTTCAAAATGGAGAGAGGGGATAATATCGACTTACGCAATAATATTTTGGGGTAATGGTTAAAAAAGTTCCCCGTCCGCTGGTCTATATATATCTCAGAACACAAAAACGTCGTATTTTTTAAGCTTGTCACGTGACAAATTTATGCTTTTCATGTTGATTCCGAGTCTTCTGATAACATAAAATATCTGTAGCAATTTACAAGCATACTTGCAAAATAAGCAACGGTGAGTATCACAACACCCATGATCTTATTAGTGTACAGCATCCCTCCCTGTATCCGTCCCATCATCCGAATGATTAAGCTTCTTGTCACTGCGCTAGAGTTAAAGAATTCATCTCCCGCCCCCCGCAGGTGAGAGTGGCCAGAGATAGCGTGTCATGTTTATTTCTGACTCGGGGAAAAAAATTATTCTGCAGAAAATATATTTTTAAAGTGAGTCCTGACCACGTGTCGGCTGGGAATTCTCTACACGTGCGAGACGGGATCACCGGCGTTATACATTTATATAATATATTCATCATTATAAAAGTATACGTTAACGATGTAAATGGAGTAAGGAGTCGAGGTAGACAGAGGAAAACATGGCATGACCAAATTAATAGAATATTAAAGGTTAATCATATCAGAAGCCGGAAGAATCGACGTGCGTGTATGACTCGATGTATGAATGTGGAGGAATCTATAGAGGTATGTCAGGATAGAGTAGTGTGGTGGTTCATTCTCTCTGCCTACCCCCGCGGGGAAACGGCGTGATGGTTTGTTGTTGTTATTGTAATATATTCATCAAATAACCGCGTACCTATTTGGCAAAACGTACCTATTTTCCGTTTTTTTCGCATTTTACAATTATTTTTTAATAGGTCGTTTAAACCCAATTACTGTATACATTTTTTAGCTATTATATTGATTCTCGTGTCATGTGATAGGTAGCTAATCTATCGCCATTTTGTTGTCACGTGTATTCTTCTTCTTTTTGTCCTGTCACACCTCCGTGGTGCATAGGGCCTCAAGGAACCTTCTCCACCCGACTCTATCGCATGCCTGATGCCTAACATCATCCCAAGTGAGGCCTGCTGCCTTAACCTCGTCCTGCAGGGTTCTTCTCCAGGTGGCTGTAGGTCTGAATCGCTTTTCCTTTCCCCCCATAGGGGACCAGTCTAGTGCACCCTGAGCGATGCAGGCTGGGTTCCGTCTCAGAGTGTGACTGATCCACTGCGTCTAGCGACTTGTTCTCTAATTGGCTTTTCGCCTGCCATGGTCCGGAGAGCGGCATTTGACACTGCTTGGGGCCAATAGATTTAGAATATTGAGCGAAGGCACCTATTTATAAACACCTGGAGTTCATTAATAACGTCCGCGGTTGATTTCAAAGTCTCACATCCGTAGGGGAAGGGGGGGCTAGTTGTTACGGGGGCAAGTTGTTACATTCTAAATAACTCCCCCACCACTAGGTTCTGTGGCGTACGTGTCGCACAGTATGTCTAGGTATCGTGTCCGCGGTGCTCGACGGAACGTCGCTCTTGCCGGTCGTGCGTAATTCAAATAAAACCGATTATAGTGTATTTCGTATCTGATGTAACTTTCGTTGACTGGTTTTGAAGTTTAATTGTTCACTAACTATAAGAGGTAAGTTGATTCTAAGTAAATTGGTAAAACTCTACATGTCTCTGCTTATATTTAGATAATATATCGAAATAATAACACTTTCCGTGTTAATGTTATAACAATTTGTTTCTATTTTGGGTCAGGGGGGCTAGTTGTTACAACGATGGGGGGGCAAGTTGTTACTGTAACAACTAGTCCCACTACGTTTCCCTTTAACTTCAAATGGCATATTCATATAAAATTATTAAACTATTTATTATTATTGTTCTAGATTTTATATAACAATGGTACGGACATATAAAAAAAAACAATAGAGGTAAAATTTCCGAGGAGACCTACAAAAGAGCAGCTAAAGAAGTAACAGGAAAACAATTATATATTCGAAAAGCTGCCGAAGCACACAAAGTAAATTTTATGACATTACATCGTTACATAAAACGTCAAGAGAATGGTCCAACCACATTTAACTTAGTGGGTTACAACAAGCCTCGGCAAAAAATTTCTGTCGATCAGGAAAAGGAGCTTACAGTATATATATGTATACTATATGGCCATATAATCGAGATGTCTTTTCAGAGAAAAACTTTGAGCCTTCCGAAATAACCTATCGTCCAAAGCCTGAAAACGTTAGCACTGAAAGTTTATCAATAAATAATACCAATGAAACCATGGCAGAAACCGTTTCTGTGGTCAACGAACCACATTCATCTTCTCCTTTACAACCTGCAACCTCCAGTTGTGAAGCTCTATCTCAAAATTAAGAAGAGCAATGATCTATTTTCACGGAACCGCAGCCATCAACAAGTAGCATCAATAAAATACAGCATACCATGCCTGAACAAATAAGGCCATATCCTAAATCTGGACCAAGAAAGGGAGTTAATTTTTCCGGAAGAAAAATTTAATCAGCAATCTTGACTGACACTCCGGTTAAGAACCAAATTGAACTGGAAGAGAGCTCGAGAAAACAAAAACAGGCTGCCAAATCAATTCAAAAATATATTTCGATGTGTGCATTTAAAAATTAAAAAAAAAACAGTAGAAGAAACTGAAGAAGAAGCAAGTACTGGATTCTTCTTCAGACTCGGAACATGAAGAATGCCTGTTTTTGGTATGTATGGAGAGTTTTGATTGCTCTAAACCTGGACAGGAATGGATCCAGTGCACCGCATGCAATAAATGGGCTCACATTTCCTGCATTCGTGGCGATAAAGTTAATTATACATGCCAAAATTGTGATTCGGACATAGATTTAAGCGATTAAATATTCAAAAACTTAATTATACATGTTATTATGTATATTCTACATATTATTGTTAACAATTACATACATGTTTGATTTCTGTTTTAGTTCGTAACAACATGCCCCCACCTTGTAACAACTTGCCCCCCCGTGGGGCACATTGTTACACTTTCATTTTTTTTTTATAAATGTTATAATTTTTTTTGTGGACTTTCTATGGACACATGTAAATTGTTTTATTATATTTGAATATATGTACTTTAAGATATAATCAATATGATGTGTCTCAAAATAAACAGTTATCAGATATTCAACTTTTTATTTTTTTGTAACAACTAGCCCCCCCTTCCCCTACAGCAGTACGCTTTTAACGCTACTGCTGAATACTTGGAGCTTGAGCTTTCTCGAAATGATACCGGAGCGCCATACAGGGCGAAGCATAGCGAAAGCTTCCCTTGCCTTGTTAAGTCTGCTGGCTACATCCTCCTTCGTACCTCCTGAGCTTGATATCATACTACCGAGGTAGCAGAAGCTTGAACCCAATTACTGTATACATTTTTTTTTAGCTATTATTTTGATTCTCGTGACATATGATAGGTAGCTAATCTATTCACATTATTGACACGTGTATTCTACACCAGATCAAAGAAAGTGTGACAATCACACTGCCATCGCCGGAACATCATCAAATGTCATTTGATAATGCCTTAGATGGGCGAAATATGCCATTCCCATAAAATATAATAAATATTCTAGAAATATGCCATTCCCATAAAATATAATAAAACTAACGTTTTCATTCGTAATAATTAGTTACTTTTTATTTAGTTTAATTATATGAAATTGTCGCGACAGCCGATTCGCCAATATTGACACCACCACCTGATGATGCCAACATCGGTTCGCGAAACAACTTTTTGTTGTAAAAAGTGAATATTAATTGTGTTTATTTCACTATTCCTTCTTCTGTTTCAGTCCGATTTCCGAAAAGTCCATAGATTCTGATGTAGATACTAGGCGGTGGGAGTTAATAGTAACTAATCGGAAATATAATGAGAATAAATGGTATAAAATAATATTTTTTAATATAATGTGTCAATTTTTTTATTAATATCGCCTGCTGCATCTGATTTTGAAGGGAAAAGTGGAGGGGGGCAGGGAGAAGGCGGACCTCTTGGCTGCGCAATGTGAGGGAATGGACGGGAATCGAAACTGTGGAGGAGCTATTCTGGACAGCGCAGGATAGGGAGTTTACTAGAGTGATCGCCAACGTCGGGGGGATCTGACAGGGCACTTTAAGAAAAAGAAGATTTTTGTTTATTATTAGGTATGCAAGCGATACGATTTGATGATGAATGTGAATAAGTCTAAGGTAATGATTTTCGAAAAAGAAGGAAGCATGACAGTCTGCAACATTAGTGTAAACGGTGAAAATCTGGAACAAGTGAATGAATTAGTTTATTTAGGAAGTATGTTTACAAAGGATGGGAGGGTGGAGAAGGATATTGAAAGAAGGGTTGGGGCAGGCAACAGAATAAATGGTGCACTTAAAGTTGTCATCGCAAACAAAAGCCTATCCAAAAAAGCTAAGATGGCAGTGCACAATGGTGTTCTTGTGCCGACCCTTATGTATGGAAGTGAATCATGGAACTGAAGAAAGTAGAATAAATGCAGTAGAAATGAGATCTCTAAGACGAATGTGTGGCAAATCTGTTTATGATAGAGTGACAAATGCAAGTATAAGAAGTGAATGTGGTGCGAATAGAAGTGTTATGAACAAAATAAGGAAAGGGTCATTAAGATGGTTTAGACACATGGAAAGAATGAGTGAAGACAGAATGGTAATGAAGGTATATGTAAACGGCGTGAACGGAGCTAGAAATAGAGGAAGGCCGAGGCAAACGCGGCACGATCAAATCAATCAAATATTGTATGTCGGTCACGTGAGAAGTCGGAAAAATCGACGTGCGTGCATGACAAGATGTATGAATGTAGAGGAAGCGAGAGACGTATGTCAGGACAGAACAGTGTGGCGTTCCATTCTTTCTGCCTACCCCTCCGGGGAGACGGCGTGATGGTAAGTTAGTTAGTTAGTTTAAATTGTTATATAGGCGTTTGGGGGGTGCGAAGGGGAAAGGGCCCCTGCCTGCGCCCCGTTGTTTCGTCAGCGCTATAGAATGATAATGACATTTCTTTCGGTCCTGGACAGAATTCCCGATGCGCTAATATCTCCGGTGGAATAGTGGGGCCGACTGGGCGCGGCGCCAGGGAGCGCCCGGGGGCAGGCGTCGCCAATCTGACGGAGATGAGATTCTTTCAATGTAATGTTTAGTACTTGGGCGGGTTGGATAGATATAGGGCGCGGGTTGGATAGATTAAATATATGGCACGGATAGAAAAATATTATGGGTTTTATTAGGTTTATGTTATGGGTTCGATAAATGTAGGGCACGGGCAGGTAGATGATATAGGGGATGGGTTGGATAGATGTAAAGCATGGGTTGGATAGATAAAATATACGGTATGGATAGAAAATGTTATGGGTGGTATTAGGTTTATGGTATGGGTTCGATAAATTTAGGGCACGGGCAGGTAGATTATATAGGGGATGGGTTGGATAGATGTAGGGCATGGGTTGGATAGATAAAATATATGGTATGGATAGAAAAATGTTATGGGTTTTATTAGGTTTATGTTTTGGGTTCGATAAATGTAGGGCACGGGCAGGTAGATGATATAGGGGATGGGATGGATAGAGTAGGGCATGGGTTGGATAGATAATATTTTCCGCGATGATGATAGAGAAATATTATGAGTTTAATTATATGTATGGTATGGGTTGGATAAATCAAATAAAATCAACAGACATTACAAACAACATTAATATTTAAGGCAATCATAAGTGGGGGGCATGGATTGGATATATGTAGCGCATGGGTAGGATAATTATTATTATTCTGTTGAATCACTTTTTATATCATCACAGCAATTGCAAATTCGATGTAAAGGGTATAGCTTTCATATTGATTCTCGTAGCTAATCAAACGCCATTTTGTTGTCACCTGAATTCTTCACCAGACCAGTGTGACAATCCCCCCGTCATTGCCGGGAATCGAACCCGGAACTTTCGTTGTGGCAGTCAAAGAACTCGGCCACGAAGGTCGTCGAATGATAGATGTTGGGCATGGGTTGGATAGAAAGAGGCTATGGGATGGATAGAAAAAGTTTATGGGTTTTATTAGGTTTATAGTATGGGTTGAATAAATGTAGGGTATGGATAGGTAGATGAAGGTTATTGGATGGATAGAAAATATATGGGTATGATTAGATGAATAGGTTTAATTTATGGTATGGGTTGGATAATTGTAGGATATGGTTTGGATATATACATTTTATTGCTTTAATTAGTTGTGTGGTATGTTGGATGAAGGTTTTTGGAAGGATAGAGAAAGGCCATTGTTTTGTTTTCTGGTATGGACTGGATAAATGTAGGATGTGGGTTGGATAAATAAAAGGTATTTGATATAAAGTTGAATGTAAGTAAGAATATTGTATAAATATAATGATGTGTTGACGCCATATCGTCGGACCTTTAGATCGTGCTGCTCTTCCAAAAATCCCCATCAAAACTGTACATTTAGGTTTTTTTTTGGACGCCACGCCTTCTCTCCAAAGGGGTAGGCAGAAAAAAAATAACCGACACACTGTTAATCTAACATACTTAACTAGATTCTTCATCATTCATCATACATCGTGTCATGCACACACGTTGATTTGTCCTACCTCTCACGTGGCCGACGTTTAATATTAATTTTATTGATGTGTATTGTCACGTTTTCCTCTGCCTTCCTCTATTTCTTGTTCTGTTTATATCGTTCACATATACTTTATTTTTTTCGATTATTCTTTTCATGTGTTCAAACCATCTTAATGACCCTTCATTATTATCAAATGGTTCCGATAACAGACGAGCGATATCCTCGGATTAACCTAAAGACATGCGGGCGGCATAAATTTTATGGAGCTTCATATGTTCAAGCGGTGATTAAAAATACAAAAAGCTAAGCATTTTATAGAGAGATAAGTTTGTTTTTTCAATTTGGGGTAGTTCAATATGGACGTATTTAAAAAAAAAAAATATTTCTTCAATCCTCAAACATGCATACATAATTTCATATGGTATTACAAAAATGAATGTGCAACGGAATGAAGTATTTTGAATAAAATTATTAATGGTTGAGGTATTAGTTTTGTAAAAATCCATATTAATTTAATAATAGTAAACGCGATTATTTAGTGGTTTTAATTGGATTTAATTTATATAAATTATATATATTGTTATAGTTAATTGTGACACGTAATACGTTTGCACTGTTTTGCTGTTAAAATTATATTAGTTTTATCGTTTTTATAAAGAATTTTGACAGGTGTAAAAATAAAATTTTCATTTGTTCCAATGACAATTTGAATAATTTCTTCAATATTATTTTTAAGTTCTTGCTGGTTAAGTGCCTAATTACAGCTAATTTAAAAAACGGTGGATACGTGTAACATAAATTATATAAACACAAAAGTCCATGTCAACATGTGCAACATCGAAAATTACATTATGTGTTATTACATTATGTGCTAAATTAAAAAAAAACGGTGGATTCGTGGAACATAAATTAAATAGTCAATATGTGCACCATCTAAAAAGAACATTTTGTGTTAAATTATTTTTATTTTATTTCATTGTATTTTATATGATTTGTTTTAGATTTTTTTGTGGGTTTTGGACGATCGAAGCGTGCGCCGGAGATGCCTATTGGTGGCGATGAGGTTTGCAACCCATCACACCGCGTCTCCCGCGGGGCGAAAAGAGAAGGATGGAGTATCAGTAAAAGTGTGACAGTCCATTATTTCTGCCTACCCTTTCGGGGAGACGGCGTGATGGTTAGTTAGTTAGTTATATATTGTGACAAATTTATTTCGCATTGCGAGGACATTTTCAAACTTTTTCTAAATTCAAATTTATATAAATTAAATCCAAGTAAAACCAGTTAACACTCGTGTTTACTATTATTAAATTGAATAAAAATATTAAAGGATCACCGGGTTGATTTGGATTTATGGGACGTCAGGTAAAATGTGGAATTCCACAATGATGATTTTAAAAAAAATTAAAACTCTGTTGCCAAATTGTCCACTTTTGAGTTTATTTTTCTCGACATATTTCGAAGACTTACACCTTCATCACCTTTATAAAAGTCGAAAAAACAGTGTTTTAATTCATAAAAAAAATCGTCATAAAGAACAAATGTTAATTAAGTTGAAGTCAATCATTGTCAGGTGAGTAAGGATATGACTGTATGGCAGTATATCTTCTTTGTCTACTCTTACTCTGGAAAAGCGTGATCGTTAACTAACTAACTAACTAACCATCACGCCGTCTCCCCGGAGGGGTAGGCAGAAAGAATTGAACGCCACACTGTTCTGTCCTGACATACTTCTCTCGCATCCTCTACATTCATACATCTTTTCATGCACGCACATCGATTTCTCCGACTCCTCACGTGTCCGACATTCAATATTTGATTGATTTGATCGTGCCACGTTTTCCTCGGCCTTCCTCTATTTCTAGCTCCGTTCACGCCGTTTACATATACCTTCTTTACCATTCTGTCTTCACTCATTCTTTCCATGTGTCCAAACCATCTTAATGACCCTTTCCGTATTTTGTTCATAACACTTTCATTCGCACCACATTCACTTCTTATACTTGCATTTGTCACTCTATCATATACAGATTTGCCACACATTCGTCTTAGAGATCTCATTTCTACTGCATTTATTCTACTTTCATCCTTCTTTTGCCAGTTCCATGCTTCACTTCCATACATAAGGGTCGGCACAAGAACACCATTGTGCACTGCCATCTTGGCTTTTTTGGATAGGCTTTTGTTTGCGATGACAACTTTAAGTGCACCATTTATTATGTTGCCTGCCCCAACCCTTCTTTCAATATCCTTCTCCACCCTCCCATCCTTTGTAAACATACTTCCTAAATAAACAATCGTGTTATATGTAATATTTTAAATTTTTATGTCTATTTTCTAGTTACATATTCTTTTATTTCACGTGACACGCTCTCGAGATTAAATAGAGCCGTAAGTGTGGCGCTCCATCCTCGTTGCCTATAACTATAAGACTCCCGTCCGACCCGAGCCGCAGCTGCCGTCCGGCGAAATCTCTTTCGTGGAATGTTGCCAAACGCTTCAACCGATGATGTATGGGGAATCGGTTAAGGGTTTTTTGAACTCTAGGAATGTCTTGCAGATGCACTCTGAATTATTGCCTTGTCCTAATGCAATTCACACTTATAACTGTTTATATATACCATATACCTATAATATTGTAGTTATCTAACTAACTAACTAACTGACTAACCATCCCGCCGTCTCCCCGAAAGGGTAAGCAGAAATAATGGACTGCCACACTTTTCTTTCCTGACATATTATATTTCTCTCGCTTCCTCAACATTCATACATCGTGTCATGCACGCGCGTCGATTTCTCTGACTCCTCACATGGCCGGCATTCAATCTTTAATTTATTTGATCGTGCCACGTTTTCCTCGGTCTTTCTCTATTTCTGGTTCCATTTACATCGTTAACATATAATTTTTTTACCATTCTTTCCACCCGTGATGGTTAGTTATGAAGTTCCATCAAGAAATTTCAGTTAAATCGTTTGATTATCTTAAAAATGAATATATAAATATTAACGATGTAAACGAAACAAGAAATATAGGAAGACCTAGAAAACGCGGCACGATCTTATCAATCAAATATTTAATTTCGGCCACTTGAGGAGTAAGAGGTATACATAAATCGAGGACGCTGAATCTAATTTTCTCATTTTTGGACATTTTCAGTGTCAGTGAGGCAGTATTCAAAAAAAAAATTGCAAATTCTGGAAAGAGTACTTCCTCACTGACGTCGACATATTTGGATTCCTTCTGATATGTATGATTTTTTGGTCTCATGTTGTTTTATCTTATCTTTGTAACACCGTTTTGTGTCCAAATGAGTCGCCTAAATGTTTTATCGTTTGTAATGTCTCATTTTTGTATCATGTATAAATAAATAAATAAATAAAATAAATAAAAGTGCGTGCATGACACGATGTATGAATCTTCCGGATACTTATGTCAGGAAATAACATAAGACGTATGTCAGGAATCAACATATTGTTGGTCTATTCTTTCTGTTTTACCCTGGGGAGACGGCGTGATGTTATTTAGTTTTTTTAATTTTATGTGTCGGTCAAGAGCCGCTGTTTCTTACCCCTGCTCTACCAGTGGACATCCAGTCGGCAGGTGGGTCCGTCCGGTCAAAATAAACAGAATGTCCCGCTGTCTCTCGCGATATATCGTCACACGGATGCTCTCATTCTTGTAGTGGCCACAGCACACGCCGGTGCATCATCAGTTAGCTAATATTATTTATTAGTTGCAACCCGTGAAATATTCACGGAAGTAGAGATAAGGATGAGAGCAGAATAAATGCTGTAGAGATGAAGTCTATAAGATGTATGTGTGGTAGAACGATATACAACAGAATCTCAAATGCTGATATAAGAAAGGAATGTAGAGCGGAAGAAGGTATTATGAACAAAATTATGAAGGATCTCTGCGTTGGTTCGGACATATGGAACGCATGGACGGAGAAAGAATGGTTAAAAAAGTATACTTTAACGATGTAAGTGGTGTAAGGAGTCGAGGTAGACCGAGGAAAACATGGCATGACCAAATTAATCAAATATTAAAGGTTGGTCATGTCAGAAGCCGGAAGAATCGACGTGCGTGTATGACTCGATGTATGAATGTGGAGGAAGCTAGAGAGGTATGTCAGGATAGAGTAGCGTGGCGGTCCATTCTCTCTGCCTACCCCGGCGGAGAGACGGCGTGATGGTTTGTTGTTGTTGTTAATTATTCTCAGACAGAATGGTAAAGAAGGTATGTGTAAACGGCGTGAACGGAGCTAGAAATAGAGGAAGGCCGAGGAAAACGTGGCACGATCAAATCAATCAAATATTGAATGTCGGTCACGTGAGGAGTCGGAAAAATCGACGTGCGTGCATGACAAGATGTATGAATGTAGAGGAAGCGAGAGGCGTATGTCAGGACAGAACAGTGTGGCGTTCCATTCTTTCTGCCTACCCCTCCGGAGAGACGGCGTGATGGTAAGTTAGTTAGTTAGTTTATCTAAAATAAATTAATTCGAAAGAATTAATCTTATATGTCTCAGTATGCCATGGAGGAGCGCTGCTGAGATGGGTGATATCTCGTCTCCAGCATCTCCCGCGTGGGTTCCATCCCACCGAAGCACAGTGGAGACAATAAATGATCACCAATAATTGATTACACAATTAATTTAACGTCTTTTGGCAATGCATCAATGCGAAATGTCCGCCGATCTCCACGTGACACTATTGTTCGGGACGTGAAAGATGATATAATATAATTTATAAAATGGGAGAACATTTTAATATAGATATATGGGAGAACATGTTAATATAATACACCAGAGGTGGCACACTTTTGTATCCTCTTCTTCTTCTGTTTGTAGATCTTGCGATCTGTTTATGCAGGATATCAACTTTTTTTAATTTTTTTTTATGTATACAACAGGTCATTTTTGAACCCAATTACTGTATACATTTTTTTTAGCTATTATATTGATTCTCGTGACATGTGATAGGTAACCAATCTATCACCATTTTATTGTCACGTGAATTCTACACCAGACCAAAGACTGTGTGACAATCACACTGCTATCGCCGGGAATCGAACCCGGGACCTTCGGTATTGAAGTCAGAACTCTTACCACTCTGGCACGAACGTCGTCTTGTTTCTTTCTTATTGTGACGAAGACGACCAGCCTTCTCTCCATCTATTTGGACGGCCCTCTGTAGTCTCGTGCATCACGATCTTAGGAATTCTTGCTTGATCCATTCTCTCGATGCGGTCCCTCCAGAATCGTCTTCTCTGCCTACTCCATCTCAGTATGTCTTCAATTTTGCAGGATTTGCGAATTTCTTCATTGGGTATCCTATCACTAAGGGTTCTCCCCGCAATAGGTCGCAATGTTCTCATTTCTGCTACTCTTAAGAGATGTTTGGTTCTGACAGTGTCTGCTCTTGCTTCGATTCCGTATGTCATTATGGGCCTGATGCATGTTTTATAAATTCTAACTTTGCTTTCCACTAGCATATGCTTATTGTCCCAGACAGTGTCCCTTAGACATCCGGAGATAACTGCAGCTTTATCAGTCTGTTTTTTAACTTCATTATATAGATGGCTGCAACTAGATATCTCCACACCCAGATATCTGAACTTCATGACCTGTTCTATGGGTTTATCGTCTACAATCAACTCTCTGCTCATTTTGGCACCTATATCCAACCCTTTAAGCTCTTACACTGTGATACTTTAACATTCTAAAACTGTTAATGAAAAATCTTTGTTTTTTGTATCACAATTGTATTTTATTTTACGCGACAGCTATTTCATCAACCTATGTTGACATCATCAGGTGTCACAATAATATATCAATAAAAAAAAAATTAATTCAATTATTTTTTTCAATTAAAAAATTCATTTTTTTATATATATTATTGTAACACCTAATGATGTCAACATTGGTTGATGAAACATCTGTCACGTAAAATTAAATACAATTGTGATACAAAAAAACAAAGTTTGTTTATTAACAGATTTTAAATTAATTTCATTTAAATAAAATATTATTATATAAATTAAGTGTTAAATAATACAACTCTGTTTATGTATCACCGATTTGTTATTTTTATAACCTTTGTGTGCATTTGATCCTAAAGGTGTCAATTTGAATAATTTCTTTGATATAATTTTGAATTAACCGTTGATACATTATTGTTACACCTGATGAAGTCAACATAGGTCGACGAAACAGCTGTCGCGAAAAAGAAAAAATTAAAATTTTGATACATTTTTTTTTTTAATTTAACACTTAATAATGTTGAAGTATCGTAGTGTTTCGGCCAAAACAATGGACTATTATAATATGTTTATTTTCAACTAGTTCATGGAACGGAGCATTTTCCACAGCGCCCTTGAGATGATTAATTCATCAAAATGGCGCTATATAAATGATAAATTTTATTATTTTTGGTTGATTAACTAACTAACTAACTAACCATCACGCCGTCTCCCCGAAAGGGTAGGCAGAAAGAATGGACTGTCACACTTTAACCGATGCGGCACTCCATCCTTCTCTTTTCGCCCCACGGGAGACGCGGTGTGATGGGTTGCGAACCTCATCGCCACCAATAGGCATCTCCCGCGCACACTTCGTTCTTCCAACATCCACAAAATAAATCTAAAACAAATAATATAAAATACAATGATATAAAATAAAATAACAAAATAAAAATAATTTATCACAAAATGTTTTTTTTAGATGGTGCACATTTGTCTATTTAATTTATGTTCCACGAATCCACCGTTTTTTTTTAATTTAGCACATAATGTAATAACACATAATTTTTCCGATGTTGCACATGTTGACATGGACGATCCGGACTTTTGTGTTTATTTAATTTATGTTACACGTATCCACCGTTTTTTAAATTAGCTGTTATATGATTTAATTAATGTTCCACGTATCCACTTTTTTATTTGGCAGTAATTAGGCACTTAAAACCAACCAACACTAGCAAGAACTTTAAAAGAATATTGAAGAAATTTTTCAAATTGTCATTGGAACAAATAATTTGGTTAGTTAGTTATTATTATTAGTAAAATAATAACTGCACCATTAATGTGTGCATCTATGTAAACTGCGGATCGAACCCCTGACCTCGGATTAGCATCGGGCTTAGGAAGACCCTCGGTGACCACTGAACACTAGAATTCTCAACAGCTGTAGTACCTTGCGATCAAATAAATAATGCCCTTGTCACTGCGTTGCTCTGGTACTATTGGTCGTTCACGTTCCAAACCTTATGTATGGAAGCGACGCATGAAACTAGCAGAAGAAGGATGAGAGCAGAATAAATGCGGTAGATTTGAAATCCCTTAGACGTATGTGTATTTAAACGATGTACGACAGAGTTTCAAACGCTGGAAGGAATGTAGAGCGGAAGAAAGTATTATGAATAAAATAATGAAGGATCACTGCGTTGGTTTGGTGACATGGAACCCATGGATGAAGAAAGAAGTTCGAACCAATTTCATAATTTTGTCTCATAACACCTTCCGCTCTACATTCCTTTCTTATATCAGCAATTGAGATTTTGTCGTATATCGGTTTATCACACATACGTATTATCATAATATTATGAGAAAAGAAAAATAATAATTTGTACTTCTAATTTATCGTCACATAATATCAATGTGTTACATAAATCAAATGATCTGTTCTAATATTCTTATGGTTGATTATTTATAAAAAAAAAACATTTATTTTTTCAAGGATTAATTGTATCTCAATAGAGACGAAGATGTAAATTGTTTTGTTTTTTTTGGAAACAGAATATGGTGGTCGAGGCGCTTACAGGACTTATGACCTGTCATTGGTTGGGTTAAGCGATCGCTTTATGTTAACAACATTCCTCATTCCGCCCTTCTTACAATCACCACGTCTGTTATTTTTTCCGTCTAAATCGTTTAATATTGATTTTTTTGTAGTAGTTCCTAATTAAAAAAATTGTATTCTATGATTGTATTGAGTTCATTTGGTCACATAGCCAGGAGACAGCTGGATAACAGTATTGTCATAGGAAATAGAGGCAGATCTCCTGCGAGGTGGTGTGACCAGATCAAGGAGATGACTGGGGAGACCTCTCCTCGGCTACGGAGAACAGAGAGGATTGGAGGCGCTTTGTTTTAGCCACTTTCAGATTCATGGATCACGACCTTCAGTAATGAGGAAACGAAGAGAGAAGAAAGCAATATGATATTTGTTTTTAGTTGAGTTTAACCTTTCCCTTACGGTGCTAAAATAAAAACGTGCGTTCCGGTGTAGGGTAGTCAGTACGCGTTAAAAAATGAGCGATTTTAAATCGGAAAAATATGAACATTCATTGCTAATCCCCTTATATAATTATAATTGATGTAAAAAATTATAATAATTGAGATTTGATTGCTAAAAACATTAAAAAACCATCTGGCAACGCTCACGGAACGGGCTTAGACCCGCTCTGGTTGCAAGCCCGAAAGCGACTGTCGCCGGCGTGGCGGGACGACGAGAGTGAGAACATTGAGCTAGAATATATGCAAGAGTGAGATGCGAATATAGTGTCGCGTACTCAGCGCTACGAATTTTGTTTCCGATGTTAACAAAATATCTCCGATGTACCCGATGAATTCTGATAATTATTAACATTATTTTTTTAATAAATGCATAAATATATTATGGAGGAATACCTAAAATCTTAAAATCCTTGTATTTATTAAGTGTATAGAGATATTGATGGTTATTCGAAGCAACGTGTAGAAGATACCCATCACAGGGAAGGGAGGGTTAAGAAAAACATGTTGTCTTTGTATTATATTTATTATATTTTTAATGTTTTTTTCTGTTTTGTTGCAGGTTCGTCAAATAACAATTCTTTCATTGGTTGACTCATGTTGCAGTATTAGGTATGTTTATTTATACAACTATGTTAGTGGCGTCACCGTGTTGTTTGTGTTTTTAATGATACATAAAATAAAAAGGACGTAATAATTTATAATAGTAAACACGATTGGTTGGAGTGGTTTTACTTGGATTTAATTTATATAAATTATATAAATTGTGACCAATTTGTTTCGCCTTGCGAGGGCATTATATTTAGGTCAAATTCTCTGCAGCTTCCTAGATATGGGTTTCTAATAACCCATTTCTTTTGAATAATAATTAAATAAAACGATGTTTTTTTTAACTACTTCCACTTTTGTCTTTATTTCGACAGCGACCGGTTTCACCAGGCTCGCTGGCATCGTTGGTCTGTCGATGCCAGTAGGCCTGACGAAACCGGTCGCTGTCGAAATAAAGACAAAAGTGGAAGTAGTTAAAAACATCGTTTTATTTAAAATGAACTTCCATCAAGAGATTTCGGGAAAATCATTTGATTACCATTTCTTTTGATTAATTATGAGATCGAGTTTTGTCTTTTTGTATCTGGCAGATATCCCCGACATAGCAAGCATACATTTTTTTACATACCGGCTGCCAAAACCAACTTGCCCGATGACGACGGTGAGGAGAGCAATAAGTCTCGTCGGAGACTAATTGCTCCCAACACAATCTCGTCGGAGATCGACGTCTTTCATATTAGTACTGTACGTTCAAAAGACAAATTCTCTTGACTTTAGAGGTTATCTCATCTTCCTATAGTCGAATCAGCTCTCTTGTGTTCCTGGTATTTTATCTATCATCTTCTTTAGCCGTTTCTCCGCTGTTGGATGTAGGCCTCTTAAAACGTTTTCCATTTTTCTATTATATATCCTGTGTGACTCACCCATCTTCTTCCCCCGACAGGAATTAGGTCGTCAGCCTATCTTTTTTGGGCTCGACTGATGCTCTTTTTTTCCTCCCACGGTCTTCAAGTCAAGACTCCATCTCCGTGTCCATCTCTCTGTTCCCTGTCTGGCGACATGTCCTGCCCATTTCCACTTTAATTTGTCCATTATATCGACAAACATTGTTCGGCATTTGATTTCGGTATTGGGTATTTTGTCCCTCTGACTTATGCAATTGCATTAAGGATTTGTCTCTCTATAGCCCGTTGTGCACATTTCAGCTTGTACTCGTAAATGGTATTGGCTGTGAATATTCTGATATTTTACCCTTTCTCAAAGATTCATTCTTCTTCTTCTCCGACGCTTCAACCCTTGGCGGGTCTTGGCCTCCTCCAAGAAACGTCTACATCCCGTCCTGTCTCTGGCCGCCACCTCCCAGTCTTGCTGCTCCAGGACCCGACAATCTGCCACGGCACCATCCAGCCATCGCAGTCTCGGCCTACCGATGCTTCTTCGCCCTGCTGGATTGTCATACAAACTCTTTTGGGGGGCTCCAGATCTCCCATGCGGTGCAAGTGCCCTAGCCAGCGCAGTCTGTTAATCTTTATAAACTTGACCACGCTGACGTCCTGGTATAGATCGTAGAGCTCTGTGTTGTATCTCCTTCTCCACGTCTGACCATCCTTAATGGGTCCGAAGATTCTGCGGAGGATCTTCCTTTCGAAGCAGTTTATTTTGTTTTCATCCCGTTTAGTGAGCGTCCAAGTCTCCGAGGCATATGTTAGGACTGGTCTAATCAGCGTTTAATATATTGTGGTCTTTGTCTTTCTAGACAATAGATGCATTCAGTTATAAGATAAATACGTTTGTAATGTATGCTATTTTAAGAAAATTAACCCATCAAAATTTTAATTTAGTAATTTGAGTAAAAAATTAAATTTAATTGGCACTTTGAGTTCACGTCGAATCAACCTTAATTGTAGGTGTTATAGCGGCGTCTGTTTCTATCCATGATGTATTTTTTTAAAGTCGTATTGACGTCACGGGTCCAACCGGTTAATGGACCTGCGTCAGCCGTCATCGTTGAGGTGTGTTCGCGATCTTGCCGGTTCGGAGGTAAAACTAGGTGCGGGCGGAATTTATAAACTAAAATAATAAAAAAAACTAACTAACCATAACGCCGTCTCCCCGAAAGGGTAGGCAGAAATAATGGACTGCCACACTTTTCTTTCCTGACATATTTCTCTCGCTTCCTCAACGTTTGATCGTGCCACGTTTTCCTCGGTCTTCCTCTATTTCTGGTTCCATTTACATTGTTAACATATATTTTTTTTACCATTCATTCTTTCCATTTGTCCAAACCATCTTAATGATCATTTCATTATTTTGTTCATAACATCATCATTCGCACCGCATTCACTTCTTATATTTTCATTCGACACTCTATCATACACAGAGTATCTGCACATTCGTCTAAGAGATCTCATTTCTACTGCATTTATTCTACTTTTATCCTTCCTTTGCCAGTTCCATGCTTCGCTTCCATAGATAAGGGTCGGTAGAAGAACACCATTGTGCACTATAAACTTAACTAACAAATATCATAAGAGTACTTTTACGTGCCATCAACTTGTTTCGGAAATATCGAAGAATTTCACAAAATATATAATTTTTTACCGGTCTAACTTCATATACAGGGTATCTCATGAGTGGATAATCATATAGGTGATTATGGAGGGGGTCCAACTAACTAGTTTATTTTAGTTTAAGTTTATAGTATTACGTGTTTCACCCATCGTCTCGGTATGTACCGATCCTTGAATGAGACTGATTGGATGAACAAACAGCATCTTCGTATCAAGGTGAGGCATCGAATGCAAACACATCAGGGGCTAACTGTTTGGCAAAACTTTTAACTACCATTATTGTTAAAAGAAACGAATTTTAACATAAATAGAATGTCTAAAAATAATGCATTACTGCATTAGACTCTAATTGACTTCTTCTTCTCGTGTTTACAGTTGACTACCACTTACGAGAAAGTTGCTTTATTACTAGTTACAGGTTCGCAACCCATCACACCGCATCTCTCGCGGGGCGAAAAGAGAAGGACGCATCGGTTAAAGTGTGGCAGTCTATTCTTTCTGCCTACCCTTTCGGGGAGACGGCGTGATGGCAGTGGCGGTACTCCCACAGAACCCCAAAAACCCAGCTTGCGTAAGAAATTTTGAATCAAAACCTCTTCTGGTTTACAGTGGTTCAACTCTTGTGGCTATTCCTCTTACGTCTGATGCGAACATTATTGGAAGGTGATTTGGTGGGCTGTTGGTTTATGCCGGAGCACGATTACTTAGATTTGGGGGTTTTGATTCAAAATTTCTTACGCAAGCTTTGGACTTCTATGGGAGTACCGCCACTGCGTGATGGTTAGTTAGTTAGTTAGTTTTACACGAAATAATCCTCCACCGTTTCAAGTTTAATCCATTTCTTGTTCTCTTTTATGTAGATCTTGTTTCTTCTTCTTCTTCTCCTTCTCCTTATATACCTTTGGTCTGTTCCTGAAATCAGGCTGGTCTCTCTTGGAAGGTTGACTCCCAACTATCTCACCATCTCTTCGGCGGTCTTCCAGGGGGACGGCAGCCGCCAGGAATCTGATGCGCCACAGCGTGTAGAATTCTGGTGGGATCCATACTCTGCACGTGCGCAATCCAGTTTCTTCTGCGTTGTCTGCCCCATCTCACGACATCCTTCACCTTGCAGATCTCGCGGATAGCCGTGTTCCTCACCCTATCTCGAATAGTTTTTCCTGCTATCATCCTCAGCGTCCTCATCTCTGCCACTCGTACATTAGCCTTCGTTCTTGTGGTATCCGCTCTGGTCTCAATGGTATATGTCAGTATAGGCCTTACGCAGGTTTTATATATTCTGACCTTACTGTCAGTTCTCATATACTTGTTTTTTCATATTATATCCTTGAGACAACCTGATACCGCCGAAGCCTTGTTGACTTGTCCTATTATTTCACTGACAATATCATTTTGACTGAGCAGATCCACTCCCAGATATCTAAACTTTGCAACCTGTTCCAGCATTCTGTCATTTAAGGATAATCTGCATCCTTTTGAGATCTTGCGATCTGCTTAAACAGGATTTTACACTTGGTTATTGATAATAATGGGAAAAAAGAGTTGGGGAGTTACTAGAAGGCAGTTGTCCTGGCTACGTAACATAAGAGAATGGACAGGAATGAACAGAGTTGAAAACCTGTTCAAAGTGCCGCTGGACAGAGATGTCTTCGCTGCACTGATCGCCAACGTCGGGGAGATCTGATACGGTACCAGAAAAGATCAAATTTGGTCCTATGATGAAAACGTCTTACTTTCACTCCATCTTTGGTGGTCGACGGCCCTCTGGAGTCTCGCGCATCACGATTTAGGGTATCCTTTCGGAAATCGTTCTGCCTGTGGTTCTGATCATGGAATCCGTAATGATTTAGATGTTTCAGACATTCTTTGTTCAATCAACTGCCTTGTTATTACTGAATTGGCTATGACGTAACCGGGTTAATTGTTCCTCGCGGTAATTACAGACACCGCCAATTAGCTGGCTGATTGACGCCACGGAAACAGGAATTCAGAATACCTATGGACCACTTTGCAGATATTAGATCATACTAACAGACATGATGTCACACAGAACAATGGGGGTATTATCGTAGCTCATTTGACACTGTTTGAAGATACATGTTTCCTGTAATTGCTTTTGGTATGTAGCTTTACATATTTGCTTCTATTTATGTTTTATTTTAATTGGTGAATAAAACTTATGAATTTTAATTGTATCTCAATAGAGACGAAGACGTAAACTGGAAACTGAACATGGATGATCAAGGTGTTTACAGGACTTATGACCTGTCATTGGTTGGGTTAAGCGCACGCTTTATGTAATTACGACATTCCCCATTCCACCTTTGTTCTTTGTGATCATGCATGACAAATTTTTGGAAGATGTATATATACTTCAAAATCCATATTTATCTTCACGTAGCAGTTTCAGTCAGCCATCTATGTAGATTTGGTTGCACTTGTGAATTTTTTCAAGAATTAACCTATAAAACCGACCCACTAACGCCATCTATGGAGAATGATTTTCGGCATTTAGCAAACTACCTTATTAACACAATGCGAAGGCTGTCGACCAACATATTGTTAGAAGCCGCTAGGAGTATTATTCCATTCTATATGCCAAAGAACTTATGGAGTTTAGATTTGTTAATCTTCTTCTCCTTTATCTCTTGTCCCAGTTCCATGTCAGGCCCCCCCGATGTTACCCATCTCTCACCCGAAGCTGTTATATAATGCAGCGGCGCCTTTTCGTCAAATTTGCACATGCAATCTCTCGGCCCGCCCCTCGTCAACTGCGGAATTCAATATTCCAGCAAAAGTAAGGGGGACCCTTGGCTACATTAAAACTAACCTCTTCTAAGATGGCAGTGCACAATGGTGTTCTTGTGCCGACCCTTATGTATGGAAGTGAAGCATGGAACTGGCAAAAGAAGGATGAAAGTAGAATAAATGCAGTAGAAATGAGATCTCTAAAACGAATGTGTGGCAAATCTGTTTATGATAGAGTGACAAATGCAAGTATAAGAAGTGAATGTGGTGCGAATGAGAGTGTTATGAACAAAATAAGGAAAGGGTCATTAAGATGGTTTGGACACATGGAAAGAATGAGTGAAGACAGAATGGTAAAGAAGGTATATGTAAACGGCGTGAACGGAGCTAGAAATAGAGGAAGGCCGAGGAAAACGTGGCACGATCAAATCAATCAAATATTGAATGTCGGTCACGTGAGGAGTCGGAAAAATCGACGTGCGTGCATGACAAGATGTATGAATGTAGAGGAAGCGAGAGACGTATGTCAGGACAGAACAGTGTGGCGTTCTATTCTTTCTGCCTACCCCTCCGGGTAGACGGCCTGATGGTAAGTTAGTTAGTTAGTTCTTTTTCACTTCTATATCCCAATCTCACAAAACAGAACAAACCATCTCGAGAGTAGACAGTCTGTCCCTGGCAGCTCGAAACAGTTCCTATTTTAACCTCTCCTGTCTCTTATGTTGAGGAGTCAGGAGATTCGGCTCCTGCCATCACCTCGTTTTTAGAATTGCAATTATTACTGGCTGGATCATCCGCAATTGTGAAGAAAATATTTATCTGTAAATGACATTATAAACGAAGAAAAGACAAAAATAATTAAACAAACCAGGAATGCAACCCATAACTCAGGGTGAAACATCAGATTCAGATCGTCGAACCATCAGATTCAGCATGGAACTGGCAAAAGAAGGATAAAAGTAGAATAAATGCAGTGGAAATGAGATCTCTTGAACAAATGTGTGGATACTCTGTGTATGATAGAGTGTCGAATGCAAATATAAGAAGTGAATGCGGTGCGAATGATGGTGTTATGAACAAAATAATGAAAGGATCATTAAGATGGTTTGGACATATAGAATGAATCAATGAAGAAATAATGGTAAAAAAATATATGTTAACGATGTAAATGGAACCAGATATAGAGGAAGACCGAGGAAAACGTGGCACGATCAAATAAATCAAATGGCTACGTGAGGGGGTCGGAGAAATCGAGGCGAGTGCATGACACGATGTATGAATGTTGAGGAAGCAAGAGAGATATGTCAAGAAAGAAAAGTGTGGCAGTCCATTCTTTCTGCCTGCCCCTTCGGGAAGACGGCGTGATGGTTAGTTAGTTAGTTTAGTCATATTCATTCTAAGACTAATTTTTTGAGATGATTAATTTAAAGCTTCCAGCATTTCTTGGAGTTGTTCGGGAGACCCGACAACAGATTTATGTCATCAGCGAATCGTATGGATGTGGTTACATCGTATGGATGCTCAATTACCAGCAAAAATCTCTCGATTTGTCTTGAGTAATGGTAGAGTGTCGTTCCTGGACTGGAGTCTGCCGTGTGGAGTGTGGTCCAGGTGATCGATCTGTAATAAATTCTCAACGATCCCCGGCACAAGTCAAACCTTAACTCGGCGTGTCTATAAATAGCCGCCCGTCTTACTGTTTCACTATGACTACAAAGATTTAGGTGTTAACCCTTAAGGTACCGCAGATATTATATCAAAAGGATAGATTCTCAATGTGGGAGTAGAACGAATAAATTGAGTATATAAAAAATTGTGTAAACCAAAAGTAGTTTTGACCTTTTGCAAAACACCCAAAACATGTAACCTGGTTATAGAAAATCAACCCATAGAACAGGTCAGGACCTTCAAATATCTAGGCATAGACCTGGTGGGAGGAGCTGATCTGCGGGAAGAAATACAAGCCCAAGTAAACAAGGCAGCTGCAATCTCCGGTGCTCCAAAATCCACAATATGGAAAAACAAAGACATAGCCATTAAGAGTAAGATGAGAATCTATAAAGCATGCGTAAGACCAATAATAACATATGCCGTCGAACCATGGGCAGACACAGTAAGGACCAAACAAGTTTTAAGGACTTCCGAAATGAAGAAACTGAGAATGATAGCAGGCAAGACACTGAGAGATCGCGTGAGGAACACCAGAATAAGAGAGATATGTGAGGTTGAGGATATTAAAAGATGGAGCAGACAGCGAAAAAGGGACTGGTACGGTCATGTTCAAAGATTGGATACCACCAGACTCCCCTATATTGCATTACATAATCAGCCTCATGGGATTCATCCTCGTGGAAGACCTCCTAAAAGATGGAAGGACAGCTGGGAATCTACCTCACATGAGGAGCAACAGACCACATAGGTCTACAACAAAGAAGAAGAAGAAGAAAAGTAGAACTTTAGACAACGATTTACAAATCCGTTTTTTTTTAAATGACCCTGCGGGAATTAGATTTTTGGTGATCCATCGTTTTGGCGATGCACACTACAATACTTTGAAATTATGAACTGTCTTATAAGAAACGCTGTTATAATATCACAATAAATTAATTAAATGTCACTACTCCTGTTTTGCCAATCAATTTTGGCATCATCAGGCGTTACAATCAACTAAACTTACAACATTAAAAATAATTTAAAACAAAACTATATTTGTTTTGAACAATGTTTTTTTTTTCAACTTGTACACAACACGAACTTTATTTAAAAATTTAATTGAAATAATACATTAAACCAACGCGTTTCGGACACAGAAGTCCTTCATCAGTGTATTTTAACAAAAATTTTCATGAATGGGTATGATTTGACTGATAATAAAATTATTGTTTTCGAACCTTTGTGCTTTAGTTATAATTTGTTTTACGTAAATTCTACACCAGACCAAAGACAGTGTGACAATCACATCCATCGCCGGGGATCGAACCCGGGACCTTCGGTGTGACAGTGCTAGCTCCTACCACTCTGCCAAAAAGTTCGTCAACTATTATCGAACCACCGGTTTCAGGGTCACATAAACTAACGAAGCGAAACCGGCTGGTTCGATAAAGCAAAGTGATTTATAGTTTCTTGAACAATGATGTTAAACTCCATTTTGAATAATTAATACGAAATTATTCAAATTGAATTTTGAAAACGTCTGTTTTATACAAGTTTTATTAAAATTTATGGGAATGACATGTTTCGCCTTCAAAGGCATTTTCAAATGTCAATGCATTAGAAATATTTATAATGCTTTAGCTTTCTAAAGCATTAAACGAAACATGTCATTTCTATAAATATTTGTTTTAAAAATCTAAAAACAGTAGTTTTCGTTCGTATTATAATTATAAACTGTTAAATTAGAAAACATTGCTTTATGTATTACAATTGTATATTAATTTTACGCGACAGCTGTTACGTCAACCTATGTTGACATCATCAGGTGTTACAATTGAAGACTACAGGGGAAAAACAAAGAATGTCAGTTAAAATTCAAATTAAACGTAATAATGCCATCTAGCGGCATTTGTACGTATCTATCCACAGTAAAATTTTCATATTCAAAAATCATGTGTGTCATCGACTATGGCCAGATAATCGATTGCTAATTGCTATAGACTTTGATTAGCTTTATTCTCAATTTATTCAAAATAACCTTCTGCTGACATTCCTTGTTTTTCCCCTGTAGTCTTCAATTAGTCTGCTGAACGCGGTTTCCTCGGAGATCGACGTCTTTCATGTTAGTGAAAGTACGTTCAGGGGACAAATACTCTTGACTTTGGAAAGCTAATTAGGGGATACTTCGAGAACTCGGCCGTACTGGAGGATGTTGGTATTTTTGTCCCCGATAGATATCTCCAACAGCGACAGCACAGATTGTTTTACCTACCGGCCGCCAGAACCAATCTGCCGCTGGTGACACCGATGGGAAGAGCAATTAGTCTGCTGAACGCGGTCTCCTCGGAGATTGACATCTTTCATATTAGTAAGGTAGTGAAGGTAAACAGCTGTCGCGGAAAATAAAAATACAATTGTGATACATAAAACATTTTTTTTTAATTTGACAGTTATAATGTTAAAGTATCATAGTGTTTCGGCCAAAACAATGGACGATAAAATAAAATGTTTAAAATGATTTTTGTTAATGCAACACCACAAAATTATTTGCTGTGTGCTCATACGAAGGTAATCTTTGATTTTTGTCAATGCAACACCACAAAATTATTTGCTGTGTGCTCATACGAAGGTAATCTTTGATTTTTGTCAATGCAACACCACAAAATTATTTGCTGTGTGCTCATACGAAGGTAATCTTTGATTTTTGTCAATGCAACACCACAAAATTATTTGCTGTGTGCTCATACGAAGGTAATCTTTGATTTTTGTCAATGCAACACCACAAAATTATTTGCTGTGTGCTCATACGAAGGTAATCTTTGATTTTTGTCAATGCAACACCACAAAATTATTTGCTGTGTGCTCATACGAAGGTAATCTTTGATTTTTGTCAATGCAACACCACAAAATTATTTGCTGTGTGCTCATACGAAGGTAATCTTTGATTTTTGTCAATGCAACACCACAAAATTATTTGCTGTGTGCTCATACGAAGGTAATCTTTGATTTTTGTCAATGCAACACCACAAAATTATTTGCTGTGTGCTCATACGAAGGTAATCTTTGATTTTTGTCAATGCAACACCACAAAATTATTTGCTGTGTGCTCATACGAAGGTAATCTTTGATTTTTGTCAATGCAACACCACAAAATTATTTGCTGTGTGCTCATACGAAGGTAATCTTTGATTTTTGTCAATGCAACACCACAAAATTATTTGCTGTGTGCTCATACGAAGGTAATCTTTGATTTTTGTCAATGCAACACCACAAAATTATTTGCTGTGTGCTCATACGAAGGTAATCTTTGATTTTTGTCAATGCAACACCACAAAATTATTTGCTGTGTGCTCATACGAAGGTAATCTTTGATTTTTGTCAATGCAACACCACAAAATTATTTGCTGTGTGCTCATACGAAGGTAATCTTTGATTTTTGTCAAAAATGGCAGGTCGTGGATGGGTTCGCCGAGCGTCCGAAGGGTTTCGTGTTTTAGTAGCGGCAGCATATAAACCAGAAATAGTACGCGGAACACTCCGGCCCGAAATTCCACAATGCTCTCTATAACTCGAGTATAAACCGACTCCCGGTTTTGCGCTAACCGAACTGTTTCCCGGCGTCTTCTTATTCCTCTGGTGCCGTGTCAGGTTCCCCAACGTTGGCGGTCACTGTAACGAAAGTATCTCTGTCCTGCGCTACTTGGAACAGGGTCTCAACTCTCCTCATTACTTTCCAATCCCTGAGGTATACTAACTAACTAACCACCACGCCGTCTCTCCGAAAGGGTAGGCAGAAAGAATGGACTGCCACACTTAACCGATGCGGCACTCCATCCTTCTCTTTTTGGCCCCTGCGGGAGACGCGGTGTGATGGGTTGCGAACCTCATCGCCACTAATAGGCATCTCCCGCGCACATTTCAATCGTTCAACGTCCACAAAATAAATCTAAAACAACTAAAATAAAATACACTAACCATCACGCCGTCTCCCCGAAAGGGTAGGCAGAAAGAATGGACTGCCACACTTTAACCGATGCGGCACTCTGCGGCACTCCATCCTTCGCTTTTCGCCCCTGTGGGAGACGCGGCGTGATGGGTTGCGAGCCTCATCGCCACCAATATACAATGGTACAAAATAAAATAAAAAACTTACTAACTAACCATCACGCCGTCTCTCCGAAGGGGTAGTCCGAAAGAATGGACTGCCACACTTTTCTTCCCTGACACATTTCTCTCGCTTCTTCAACATTCATACATCGTGCTATGCACGCGCGTCGATTTCTCTGACTCCTCACATGGCCGACATTCAATATTTGATTTATTTGATCGTGCCACGTTTTCCTCGGTCTTCCTCTATTTCTGGTTCCATTTACATCGTTATCGTATAATTTTTTTAGAATCTGTTTTTTTGTATACAAATACTTGTAGACGAATACTGGATTTTTACCCATTGCGGGTTAATCATTTTTTAAGGATTAATTGTATCTCAATAGAGATGAAGATTTAAATTAATTGGAAACAGAATATGGTAGTCGAGGCGTTTACAGGACTTATGACCTGTCATTGGTTGGGTTAACCGATCACTTTACGTTAACAACATTCCCCATTCCGCCCTTCTTACGACACGAGGGGGACGTCCAACTCTACGGAATCCTGTGCGTGGTCATCACTACAGAACCCGCCTTTCCTATCGGCTGTCGGTTCTCCGACAAATATAGGCAGCCCACCGCCACTCAGGCACCATGGTTTGTTGTCGAATAAATTAGTGTCTAATTCCATCCCTCAGGGTTATTCCTAGCATGGCTCTTTATGTACAGGATGTTTTTTAAGATGTCTACAAATAAAATAAAAAAAACACATTAAAATAATGTAAATGTCTATGAAATTGGCTTTATTTATTAGGTAATTTTATGCCATTATTGTTTAAATATGATTTCGGACATATGAGCGCCACGGCTAGCTCGAATAAAGCGCAATCGTGAAGTCCAATTTTCGACAATTGTCGTCTTTGTGGATGCGTATTTTCCACTAGAGTGTACGTGGTGCGAAAACGATCCATGGTCTTCCGAATAACTTGCTCGGATGGACGATTATGTCAACCGTAAAATGGACGTAGTGCACGATAAGTTTGAAATCTTTTTAAAATAAATTTGCACAATTTGCAAGCGCTGTTCTGGTGTCAGTCTATTCATGGTGAAATGGCAAAACGCACCGGCTACAAATCAACTGTCAACTGTCAAATTGACAGTCTGTAGAATTAATGTTGCCAGTTTAAAAACCAAACCTCTAAAACAAACACCCTATATAATGTTATAGCAGAAATAATAATTGTCCTAGAATGTGAATTGGAGCCATCCCCTCTGGAAAGACAGAGCGTCATGTAACAGTGCGTGCTACAAGTGTTAGATACCCGAGCGGGTGTGTCAATCTTGACCCCATTGTCGGACTCGATTCACCGGCGCGCTAGCTGGCGCGGCGTCGAGACGCAGTGTCGGCTTAGAAATTTATCTCATTCACTGCGTCACGGCTAGCTAATACATTTTTATACGAATAAAATCGGCTGTTTTATGGATTTTTTTATTATAATTTACGAGAGTGGAATGTTTCGCCTTTCTTAAGCTTTATAAAATGTATTGATAATGTTTTAGAAATGCGAAAAATATCATTCCAATTAATCATTATAAAACTAATATAAAACATACTTTTTCATTCGTATTAATTATTTATTCTTCGTTTGGCAGGCAACAAAGTGAATGGTGCACTTAAAGTTGTCATCGCAAACACAAACCTATCCAAAAAAGCTAGAATGGCAGTGCACAATGATGTTCTTCTACCGACCCTTATGTATGGAAGCGAAGCATGGAAGTGGCAAAATAAGGATAAAAATATAATAAATGCAGTAGAAATGAGATCTCTTAGACGAATGTGTGGGTACTCTGTGATGATAGAGTGTCGAATGAAAATATAAGAAGTGAATGCGGTGCGAATGATGGTGTCATGAACATAATGATAGGATTATTAAGATGATTTGGAGCTATGGAAAGAATGAATGAAGAAAGAATGGTAAAAAAATTATATGTTAATGATGTAAATGGAACCAGAAATAGAGGAAGGCCGAGGAAAACGTGGCACGATCAAATAAATCAAATATGTCGACCATGTGAGGAGTCAGAGCAATCGACGCGCGTGCATGACACGATATATGAATGTTGAGGAAGCGAGAGAAATATGTCAGGAAAGAAAAATGTGGCAGTCCATTCTTTCTGCCTACCCCTTCGGTGGGACGGCGTGATGGTTAGTTGGTTAGTTTTTTTTCGTTTGATTCATTTTTCTTAGACGTATGTGGTCCGTTCTCCAGAAGGTTGTTCCTCCTGTGAGGTGGATATTCCAAGCTGTGCTTCCATCTTTTATGAGGTCTTCCACGAGGACGATTCCCGAGAGGCTGATTTTGTAGTGCAATATAGGGGAAATACTTAGGAAATTGAAAATAACTTTGTTTAATCCACTAATTATTTAAAAAATATTAAAAAACACGACATTTTTCGGAGGATACCTCATTAATAATCATTTATTAATTTCTATATAAATTATTTCTTTTAAAACGTGTGTTTTTTCTAAATTACAAGTTTTTTTTATTTTTTTATGTTATCATTATGCATTATTATAATTTAATATTATTTATTAGTTCTTACTGTTAAAAATATAATTATTAGTACTTATAACAAATATCCCAGGTTAATTTTTATATTTAAATCATTGTATCGAATTTTAAATGCGTTTTTTATATTAGTCTTTCTTTGTTAAGTTTTTATTATATATTTACACCTGAAGATGAAGGTATCTTCCGAAACATGACGTGTTTTTTAATATTTTTTGGAAAAAAAGTTTTTATTTATTTCTTAAGTATATTGAACTCCACAGTGTTAATGCCTTAGCTTTCAATAAGTATTCATTATTATTTATTAAAATACGTACGCCACGATCGCCCCCTTTAACTGTCTCAAAGCCCCTCATATTATTATTATTATTATGATGATTTGTATTTTAAGTGCGTCGTTTTGTAAAATCAATTACTCCAAGGGCGCACTAGGAAATGACTGACCGAACAGTGCAGTCTTCAGATGTTTCTTAAATTTAACGTCACTATCCTCATACTCAATACTAACATGGAGGCTATTCCACGCCAACGAACCCGCAACGCTGAAAGCACGATCATAGAAACATGCTTTATTGGCTCTCGCCCTCATATACCTCTGGACACAATACCGCCCCCAGGGAAAGCTCCCGCCCTCGTTGAGAACCTATGGTCTAAACTATCCAAGTGATCCTTTTTTAATTTTACTTAAGTTACAATATTCTGAGGACACTTCGTTTTCCGTTAATTTTATCTTGGATAATTAACTGCAGCACTTTGTATTTACAGTTTCTCATAACGTCTTTACGATGCCACAGCAAGGCGAAACATGCCATTCCTATAAAATATATAAAAAATCTAGAAGACGTTTTCATTCTTATTAATTATTCATAATATAACGTTTGATCCAGTCCTGGTCTAATGAACTACTTTCACAATCGCAATTAAAACGAGTCCTAGATTCAAATCCGCTCTTGATTTATCTCCCATTGACCAATAACACGGCCGTAAATAAATAATTATCAATTGGCCGATTCTGTTTTTATTTATTTTATGATTGAGCCGTCCCCGCGGAACGGTGCCCGCGGGTGCGGCGCCTCTGGCGATTCGCAATCACAAAGCCGGCGCACTACATACGATTCGACCAATCTAGCTAGACAAAAGTCGGAAATCATTATGTTGAAATATTGCTTTTCTTAAGTATTACTATGCCCTTGAATGTTTTCTTCAACCGATAACGCACTCCAAACAAATATGGGCGCCACAGTTCCATTACTGTTGTTGAGCGAAATCGCTGTTTCGGCTTAGGGTAGCCCGTCCCCCGCTCAGCGTTACAGTGAACGTCGACGTGTGCGGATGTCTTACTTTGTTCTGTGTGATTTCAAGTGCTTTTTAGGAATGGATTGTTAAACTTGAGGTAACTATTGATTTATTGTATTATTATAATCCACCAAAATACTTGTGAACACTTCGGGATACTATTTTAAAAAACATCATTTTCAAAACCACAAAAAAACGCATAAATTGACTTTGGATAGTCTTAAAGTCTAGAGTCACGCCGGGTCACGTCATGATTTAGGTCTTAAAATATTTTCGCATCATATAAGTTTGTTGAGAACATAATCGTTTTTTGCTATTATGTGCTAGAAAAAAGATATATGTATTTTTTATTTATAGGTGCCCGGATTTCGCGAAAGTCATTATTTGAATTTTGGCGTTCTACCCCGTTCAAATGTAAATTAAACGAAGTTATAATGTTTGTAAAGTCAAGATTTGTTAATTTTGTCCTCAAACATCATCAAGAGAAGCCTTTAAAGATTTTTCTGAAATGGGAATGCGAAAAGATTCGTTCGAAATGGCTTCGTAAAAATAGACAATCACATTTATTTTTAAGTGCACACGAGGATTGGTTAAATGATGAAATTGTATTTAATATGTTCTACGAACCGCTCCCGAAACCGAATCTTAGTGTTGGCAAACCGAAAAAGCGTTTTGAAGATAGTTGCACTAAATCGAAACAGCGCAAAGTTCAGCATTTATTGGAAGAATATAACGATGCACAGCTATCTTTTGCTGCACAATTAAAGGTGCGAGGCAGTGGTAAACGAGACGCTGCTAATTTAATACAGGAAGTGTCTACAGCTTCGCCAAAACGAGCTACCGAGTATAAAAAAGCTAGAAGAATAATTACCATAAACAAAGAACAACGTCCTTACACCCCGGAGGAAGCGTTGGCTTTATTTGTTGCAAACAATTTCACTGTGCAGATGTACAAAAATATTCAACAAGAGTCGAATGAAAGAGGATTCCGTCTATACCCATGTTACGATCATTTAGTTAAAGTGAAAGAGCAGAGTTACCCTCCCGTCGAAAAACTAAAAAAACGTCAAATTCAACCACAATCGTAAGAGAACCTGATGAAAACATGTACAGGTTTGGGATATCAAGCTTGCATGCTTATATCCGCACAATAGAATGCCTGCTAAATATTACTTATAGAATGGAAATAGCTGAGTGGCAAGTTAGGGGAGAGAAAAATAAAGAAAATTTTAAAAAGAAGAAGGATATGATAAAAGGTCAATTCAAAGAAGTTGGTTTCATTATAGACAAAATTAAACCAGGTTTTGGTACAAGTAACGATGGCAACACCGTAAGAGCGTTTTTTCACAATTATAAAACAACGGCTCGTATCACCGGTATTGAAGAAATTTTTATTTATCGTCTCAGTACTATTCTTGCAGCAATGGCGTCTGGCTATTAAATTGACTCTGATAAATTTAAACAATATTGTTTGGAAACTCGGGACTTACATCTTACTCTGTACCCATGGTATAACATGCCAGATACATTACATAAGATCCTGGTACATGGAGTAGAAATTATAAGACATTCTATCATACCAATAGGTCAAATGTCCGAAGAGGCTTCTGAGGCAAAAAACAAAGAAATTAGGAAGGTAAGATTAGGTCACACATTAAAAACATCTCGTGTACGCACAAACTATGACTTAATTAAGTATTTATTAATGTCGTCCGATCCATACATTTCACTGTTGCGGAAACTACCAAAAAAGAATACAATAAAACATTATACAGATTTAAAATCATTGTTAAAGTCAAATTAAATTATATTTAATCAAGAAAATTTTGTTTTATTTACATCCATGTCTCTAAATTGCCATGAAAGATCATTTAAAATCATGTAGCTTTGATTCTGAATTTTGTCTAGCTAGATTGGTCAAATCGTACACTGTGCGGCGTGTTGAAAGTGAAAGAGAATTCGCAAGTCTGTTTACATGCAACAGTGGGGCGCCCAGCCTCCGAATCGCGGTCATTCAACATTAAAAATGATTTTAACAATTTGAACCGAACAATTTGAAACACTATGATATAAAATATAAAATCGCTGTTTATAGTATCACATTTTTTTATTTTTCGCGACAGCTGCTTCGTCAACATATTTTGAATATTCATAGTGTTTCGGTTCAACTGCTAAAATGATTTTTATGGATTTTTCGAACCTTTACGTGTTCTTCTACCGACCCTTATGTATGGAAGCGAAGCATGGAACTGGCAAAAGAAGGATGAAAGTAGAATTAATGCAGTAGAAATGAGATCTCTTATACGAATGTGAATACTCTGTGTATGATAGAGTGTCGAATGAAAATATAAGAAGTGAATGCGGTGCGAGTGATGGTGTCATGAACAAAATAATGAAAGGATCATTAAGATGATTTGGACATATGGAAATAATGAATGAAGAAAGAGTGGTAAAAAAAATTATATGTTAATGATGTAAATGAAACCAGAAATAGAGGAAGACCGAGGAAAAGTGGCACGATCAAATAAATCAAATATTGAATGTCGGCCATGTGAGGAGTCAGAGAAATCGACACGCGTGCATGACACGATGTATGAATGTTGAGGAAGCCAGAGAAATATGTCAGGATAGAAAAGTGTGGCAGTCCATTCTTCCTGCCCACCCCTTCGGGGAGACGGCGTGATGGTTAGTTAGTTAGTTAGTTAGATAATATGGATGAAAACGTCTTCTAGAAGTTTTATTATATTTTAGATGGAATGACACGTTTCGCCCTTCTAAAGCATTATCAAAATTTTCATTTGATACGTCACTCTCGCGCCTTTTCAACATTCACACACGGGTGTCGAGCACGAACATTTCCGCCTTTCAGTAATTGATTAATTTGCCATATCTTCCTTAGCCTATCTTCCTTAGCCTAATTCGACTTCTTTTTCCATTCACACTACTTGTGTATATCTTTTTAAATATTCTTCCCTTATCCATTCCATATGTCCAAACCATCTTAGTGACCCTTTCTTAATTTTATTTAGGACGCATTCATCATTAAATATTCTATCGTACATTGTTTTTTGCACTATCTTCTTGGTGACATAATTTCTACGGCATCCTTCTCTCATCTTATCGGCAATCCTACTCTCATCTTCTACCTTCTTCTGCCAACTCTAAGCTGGTTTGGAAATGAAGTAGAATATATACAGCAGAAACGAGATCTCTTAGACGAATGTGAGTTAAACCTGAATAAGGGTAGGGTGATTTTTTCACACTGTCATCCCCGGGAATTAAAACCGGGGCCTTCAGTGTGGCAGTCATAGCTGTTGCCACTGTGCCACGAAGACTATCTATGACCCAGCCATCGTAATCCGTTAATTATTGCTTTATTGAATACGCTTTGTATTCTGCTTTATTGATTATTTGGCAATCCAGCGTACATTGGGGTGCCACAAGGTTCAAACTTAGGGCCACTCCTCTCACCATCTTCATAAATGATATTGCGAAGGTGATAAACTTCTTACGATTTCTTTTATTTGCCGATGATCTGAAATTATTCCTGGAAATTAAAAATCCTGAAGACTGTCTTCGCCTCCAGTCGGACATCAATAATATTGTTAACTGGAGTCACAGTAATCAAATGCAATTCAATGTCTCTAAGTGCGTTATGCTATCTTTTACTAGAGCATTGAGAACTGTATGAGTATATCATAGATACACAATGAACAATCAGCAACTAGCACATGTATCTACAATTAGAGATCTTGGGATCATCTATGAGAGTAGGCTGACTTTTCGTGCACATATCGAGAGGATTTGTGGCACTGCACTGAAGATGTTGGGCTTCATCGTCCGGACCGGCAGAGTTTTCAGGGATCCCAATGTGCTCAGAGTCCTATACAACACATTGGTTCGGAGCAGACTCGAAAGTGGTTCTGTGATATCACGAAGCGAGATATTCCGTTATGCTGGAGAGGGTTCAGAAAAAAAATTTGAGGTATCTCTACATGAACGAGTATGGTAGTTATCCATGGCTCATATCCCACGGCATTTCTTTTGGGAATGCTCGGAACCAATTCTCTACAGCTTCGAAGAGATGGACATCTAATAACCCATTTCTTCAGATTAATTAGGGGATACTTCGAGAACTCGGCCGTACTGGAGGATGTTGGTATTTTTGTCCCCGATAGATATCTCCAACAGCGACAGCACAGATTGTTTTACCTACCGGCCGCCAGAACCAATCTGCCGCTGGTGACACTGTTGGGAAGAGCAATTATCTACTGAACGCGGTCTCCTCGGAGATCAACATCTTTCATATTAGTGAAGGTACGTTCAGGGGAAAATTGTCTTCCTAATGTCGAACCATCACTAATGCGTTCCTGGTATTATGTTGTATGTGTATAATATCTTACCTGTACTCAATAGATGCTTTAAACATTTATGCTGTTTGTAATGTCTTTTGAGTAAATAAACTGATTTGATTTGATTTGATTTAATTCCGTTGCAATAATCTAAACGTGACACTACAAAACAATTTACGGTCGTAGCTTATTCAATAGGTAAACATTTATAGAATTTTTTTTTTTTTATACAAATACTTGTAGAAAAATACTGGATTTTTAACCATTGCGGGTTAATAATTTTTTTAAGGATTAATTGTATCTCAATAGAGCCGAAGATGTAAATTATTTGGAAACAGAATACGGTAGTCGAGGCGTTTACAGGACTTATGACCTGTCATTGGTTGGGTTAAGTGATTACTTTATGTTTACAACATTTCCCATTCCGCCCATATTACGACACCACATTTGACAAATTTTTGGAACTTGTATATATGCTACTATTTTTTAATAACTTAACATTGTTGTACACTAGCGCCATCTATTAAGATAATTTGTAAGCATTAAACAGAAAATCATTATTAATACAATGTGAAAGGCTTTTTACGCAATTATCACATTTCTAGATAACGCCTGGGGTGAAACTCCAATTTTTATGCTATTATTTTTTTTATTTGTTCCAATGACAATTTGAATAATTTCTTCAATATTATTTTTAAGTTCTTGCTGGTTAAGTGCCTAATTACAGACAATTTAAAAAACGATAGATACGTTTAACATAAATTGAATAAACACAAAAGTACGGATCGTCCATGTCAACATGTGCAACATCGAAAAAACCATTATGTGCTAAATTAAAAAAACGGTGGATATGTGGAACATAAAATAAATAGACAATATGTGCACCATCTAGAAAGAACATTTTGCGTTAAATTATTTTTATTTTGTTATTTTATTTTATATCATTGTATTTAATATTATTTGTTTTAGATTTATTTTGTGGGTGTTGGACGATCGGAGTGTGCGCGGGGGATGCCTATTGGTGGCGATGAGGTTCGCAACCCATCACACCGCCTCTCCCGCGGGGCGAAAAGCGAAGGATGAAGTGCCGCATCAGTAAAAGTGTGACAGTTCATTCTTTCTGCCTACCCTTTCGGGGAGACGGCGTGATGGTTAGTTAGTTAGTTAGTTAGATAACGCCTGGAGTGAAACTCCAATTTTCATGCTATTAACTTGTACCAGTTTTCAGCTGTCTCAGTTGGAAGAATCCAGATTTAAGAAGCCTCATGTAGACCGCAATGCATTGGGCGCTCCTGCACCTGTGAGTCAGCTGGCGTGGTGCGGGCAGCGGCCCGATGGCGGGTGACATAACGGCGTGACGTCAGCGGACAAGCCGTGTGCTGACCCCGTTAGCATTCCCACTCCAGACACGCATGCGCACCGCGCTCGGCCGGAACCGCGCCTCGCGCTTCCTCCCCGCTCGTGTCCCACATCCTATTCACTAAACAGCGGCTTGAGATTGTGGCGAGTTCACATCGATTGACTCGGGACTAGTATCTTTTGATTTTATATGTATTTAAAAAAAAATTATGTATGCAAAGCATGGAGCTGACGAAAGAAGTATGAGAGTGGAATATACATGCAGTGGGAATTAGATTTCTTAGACGTACAAACTAGCTAACATTTGAGTAAAAAAAGTTATTATGTATTCAAATCATAACTAACTTACTAACCATCACGCCGTCTCCCCGAAAGGGTAGGCAGAAAGAATGGACTCTCACACTTTTACTGATGCGGCACTCTATCCTTCTCTTTTCGCCCCGCGGGAGACGCGGAATTCAAATCATGGAATTGACAAAATATGCATAAGAGTAGAGAATGTATGCGGTAGGAATGAAATCTTTTAGACGACCAAACACTAACAGTCAAGCCGTTTCCAATCTGAAGGTACCATCATCTTCAGCTAATAGTCTTCCAGTGTTGAACATTCCGACTTCCACAACTCCATCGTTCGCCACATTTTTTTTTCTCTCCGGCGCTACAACCCTTAATGCGTCTCAGCCTCCTCCAAGAAACGAATTTCTTGAAGTATTTGTAACGTATCGTCCACTCATTATACCCACTCACTCACTAACCATCACGCCGTCTCCCCGAAGGGGTAGACAGAAAGAATGGACTGCCGCACTTTTCTTTCCTGTCATATTTATCTCGATTCCTCAACATTCATACATCGTGTCATGGCACGCGCATCGATTTCTCTGACTCCTCACATGGCCGACATTCAATATTTAATTTATTTTATCATTATATATATATTTTTTTATATATAGCCATAGAGGGCTCCCTCCGCTTACCCGAAGCTGTTATAGGCGCAGCGGGGCCTTTCGTCAGCTTCACTCGTGCACTCCCTAGGCCCGTCCCCCCGTCCATGCGGCACTTTATAATAATATATGTATATTTGCAACCAAGGGGGACCCAGACCACATTTAAGCTACGCAACTCTCCCTCGATGTCCCGCCGTACACACATAGCAATACAACAGCAAAAGAAAATACACAATTGATACATAAATAACTTGTGTTAGAGAAAGAATAAAAAAGAAATAATGCACAACAGGAGGCACAGGAGGGAGGGAGGAGACAAAATGCAGGAAGGGGGAAATAAGGAAATGTATTTAATATGTGGAATATGGAAGGTAACATAGGAAGTTTATACTATATATATTTAACTAAGTAACTAACCATCACGCCGTCTCCCCGAAGGGGTAGGCAGAATGAATGGACTGCCATTTTTTTCCCGACATATTTCTCTCGATTCCTCAACATTCATACGTGCACGCGCGTCGATTTCTCTGAATCCTCACGTGGCCGACATTCAATATTTGATTTATTTGATCGGGTCACGTCTTCCTCGCTCTTCCTCAATTTTTGGTTCCATTTACATCGTTAGCATAAAAAATTTCTAACATATATTCTTCATTCATTCTTTCCATATGTCCAAACCATCTTAATGATCCTTTCATTATTTTGTCCATAACACCATCATCCGCACCGCATTTACTTCTTATATTTTAATTCGACACACAGAGTATCCACACACTCGTCTAAGAGATCTCATTTCAACTGCATTTATTCTACTTTCATCCTTCTTTTGCAAGTTCCATGCTTCGCTTCCATACATAAGGGTCGGTAGAAGAACACCACTGTGTACTACCATTTTAGCGTTTTTTGATAAGTTTTTGTTTGCGATGACAACTTTAAGTGCACCATTCACTATATATATTTAAACAAACAAGCAAACCATCACGCCGTTTCCGCGCAGGGGTAGGTAGAGAGAATGGACCGCCACACTACTTTATCCTGGAAAACCTCTCTAGTTTCCTCCACATTCATACTACGAGTCATACACGCACGTCGATTCCTCCGACTTCTAACATGAGCAACCTTTAAAATTTGATTAATTTGACGTCGACTTCGTACTCCATTTACATCATTAACGTATACTTTCTTAAGCATTCTTTCTCCATCCATGCGTTCCATATGTCCGTACCATCGCAGCGATCCTTTCATAATTTTGTTCATAATACCTTCTTCCGCTCTACATTCCTTTCTTATATCAGCATTTGAGATTCTGTCGTATATCGTTCTGCCACACATGCGTCTTAGGGACCTCATCTCTACCGCATTTATTCTACTCTCATCCTTCTTCTGCCAGTTCCATGCTTCGCTTCCATACATAAGTCTTCTTCTTCTTCTTCTTCCCTTTTGGTAGACTCAGGAGTCTGTTATTTCAGGCGGGTCCTCTTGAGATGCTGAACTCCAGCTTTCTCTCCACCGTTTCGGGGGTCTTCCTGGTCGGCGTTGTCCGTTTGGCGTTCCATGGAGAGCTATGTGTGGTATTCTATTTGAGCTCATCCTTTCTACGTGTTCATGCCAGTATCGCCGTCTTTGACGTCCCCATCTGACCACATCTTCGACCTCGCAGATTTCTCGGATTGCTGTATTCCTAACTCGATCACGTAGGGTCTTGCCAGCTATAGCGCGGAGCGTTTTCATCTCCCATACATAAGTGTTGATATATATTTAAGATAAGAAAAATGATGAAATTGAACCAAGAAGGAGGAGGTCGAGGCCCGGCATCGCCTCTCTCCCCAGCAAGATAATCGGCACCCCCTCAAAGGGGCAAGTGTCATATTTAATTACTAAAATTGACAACATTCATTATTCCAAGCATCACATGTTACCGTCCCCCGTCGCGTCGGTTGTCCACCCACGCAAAGGGATGTCTCAGCCGATGTGGTTGTAGGTTGCGTAGGTAGTCTTTAAAATTCATATCGACTTGATATTCATCCGTGGAGATGGGGTAGGATGACGTCACGTGGTGTTTTATCCGCCTCACGTCGTCTGTGGTTACCCTTCTGTCCTGCAATTTGATTGGAACCAAAATATATCTCACCGCTTACAAGGGTAGGGGGCACGACATAGGAAATTGACTTCCGGGTGGGATTTCGCGGGGTTGTAGTACCCCTAAGAGCCCGTTCCCACTTGTCGGGTGTCGGGTCCGGTTTTTAATCGGATGTTCCAGTGGCAGAACATTTTATATGGAGCTATTCACACTTGCCGGAACCCGATTTTTTGTCGGAGCCGACAAGAAATGCCGGGTGTTTTGCCAGCCGTCTACGTCCGGAAAAAAATCGGGTCGGATCTCGCTCGCCTATGAGTGAGTATGGAGCTGTTCACACTTGCCGGATGCCGGGTCCGACAACCCTCTCCCCGCTACCCCTTGTTCCGCCCGTGCGTGCGTTATTTCTTATTAAGTTATTTCTTTAAATAAATACGTGTGAACTAAAAGTGACTTTTTTTATATTTTTCTTTAAAGATATTAATTGGTATAATTATCTTACCATAGAAATATCGACAACCTTTCTTCAGTACAAATGCAATCTCTAAATCTTGTAAGATAATCAAATGATTTTACTGAAATCTCTTGATGGAAGTTCATTTTAAATAATAATTAAATAAAACGATGTTATTTTTAACTACTTCCACTTTTGTCTTTATTTAGACAGCGACCGGTTTCGCCAGGCTCGCTGGCATCGACAGACTGGTGACACTATTGTAAACTTAGTCCTTTATATGCATACAGATCAGGGGTGGTAAACATGATTCTATACAAAAATAATCTTAAAATATTTATGTAAAATTTTCTGAATTTAAATATTGGTATTACAGGTATTCTTGGAGGTTCGTATTTAATACAATGGATTTTAAATTTTATTATCGCTTACATATTCATATATACTGTTTGAAAAAATGGTAATTTTGTTTTTATTATTACTGAATTTAATTATTATAGTTCTTGGCCAAGATTCCAATATTTTCTTTCCTTAGCTGTCTTTATTTGTTTTCTTCTTAAATAATAATACATCACAACAACTTCGTCGACGTCCATCGTCTCGCGTAGTGTCCAGCTTCGACCGTGGCCGACAACCGATTAATAATCGGTAAGTGTGAACAGAAGGCGCCGGCATCCGATTAAAAAACGGATCCGACGTCCGGCAAGTGGGAACGAGCTGTAAGAGTCATCGATAGGCAAAGATCGGGACAGCGACAGTAGTCGCAGTCGCGGTGGCGGCTGCTTGTTGGCGGTCGGGAGGGGGGATGCGCTGAGGGCTGAGCGCGTCCCCAATCTTGAATCAGTCAATGAGGATCTCTGGGTAAAACTTATGTATGGGGTAAATCATGTGACATATATATGTGTTACATATATACCACCGGGGTCTAATTGGGAAATTTATAACCGATTTTTCGATGCGATGCATACGAGCTTCAATCTGATCGGAGGTAAAAATGTCATTGTGATGGGCGACTTTAACCTGCACTCTGCTCATGGGATCGACAATGTCCAGCGTGACTTGGAGTACCTATGCGCAGTTTTTGGGCTTGCACAACACAATGTCGTTTTGAACTCAGATTCCAGAACCTTGGACTTGATTTTGAGCAATATCAAATTGCAAGTTTCAAGAGCAGTGTCCCCACTAGTACCTGAAGATGATTATCATCCCGCGCTAGAGTTTGAGTACTCTGGTAAGGATAATCCTGGTATTACCAGAGTACCGCGCCATAAAAAATACATCTTCAGAGGATGGAACTTCAGCCAGGGTGATTTTCTGAAGCTATACCAGCTGATGACTCAACTTGACTGGAGTGACCTGTACAACTTGACCACCGTAAATGATGCCCTGCAACATTTTTACAGTGTCATTTATAATTTATTTGATTTATGTTTTCCCAGAAAACGTATGAGCAATGGTGGGCGGAGATATCCGAGGTGGTTTTCCAGGGAAATCATCGCGGACATTAAGACCAAACATACTCATCATGTGAAGTGGAAGGCGACTGGCTCTCGGAGTGAGTACGAGCTTTTCAGTCTGTACCGCTCGGTGGTGAAACGCAATGTTCGATCAGCCTTTCGAGCATATGTGGGTACCATTGAGGGAAATCTTATGGATGACCCCGGATCCTTCTGGAACTATATAAAAAGTTTACGAAAGGATGGTGGCATCCTTAACACCATGATGCATGGGGATAGAGAGGTTGAGGGTGTAGATATAGCGAACGCATTCGCTAAGCACTTTCAATCTGTCTATAGCAATGTTCCCCCGCGGCTTAATTTCAATTCAGCGACTAATTTAAGTGCCAATTATTGTAGTAATAGCTTTGTCATATCGCACATAGATGCGAATGATATCAAATCCTCCATCAAGGCTATGAAGAATTCGCACTCGGTTGGTCCTGATTTTCTTCCCATCTATTTCTTAAAAGGCTGCTCTGAGCTCCTATTATCTCCACTGTATTTTCTATTTAACCTATCGTTAAGTACAAATACTTTTCCTGATCTCTGGAAACTTTCCAGGATCAGTCCTATTTTCAAGAGCGGCGCAAAAGAGTCGGTCGAAAACTATAGACCTGTAGCGATACTGTCGGCTCCAGCCAAGCTATTTGAATTTATTTTACACAAATTTATATTTCCCAAAGTAGAACCCCACATTATAACAGAACAACATGGGTTCAGGAAGGGGCGTTCTACTGAAACTAATCTCATGGTATTCACAGAATACATATCAAAGGTCTTGGATAAAGGTCACCAAGTTGACTGTTCTTATAATGATTTCTCAAAGGCCTTTGATACTGTAAACCATGACATTCTGATAGAAAAGCTATCTCAAATTGGATTCTCCTCTCAGTTGATGATGTTTTTCATTAGTTACCTCAAGGGGAGAAAACAATTCGTCTCATACGGAATTTTTCAATCGGAACCTTTTCTTGTACATTCAGGGGTGCCACAAGGTTCAAACTTAGGGCCACTCCTCTTCACCATCTTCATAAATGATATTGCGAAGGTGATAAACTTCTCGCGATTTCTTTTATTTGCCGATGATCTGAAATTATTCCTGGAAATTAAAAATCCTGAAGACTGTCTTCGCCTCCAGTCGGACATCAATAATATTGTTAACTGGAGTCACAGTAATCAAATGCAATTCAATGTCTCTAAATGCGTTATGCTATCATTTACTAGAGCATTGAGAACTGTATATCATAGATACACAATGAACAACCAGCAACTGGCACATGTATCTACGATGAAGGATCTCGGAATCATCTATGAGAGTAGGCTGACTTTTCGTGCACATATCGAGAGGATTTGTGGCATTGCACTGAGGATGTTGGGGTTCATCGTCCGGACCGGAAGAGTTTTCAGGGATCCCAATGTGCTCAGAGTCCTATACAACGCATTGGTTCGGAGCAGGCTCGAGAGTGGTTCTGTGATATGGAGTCCTCACGAGGCGAGATATTCCGTTATGCTGGAGAGGGTTCAGAAAAAATTTCTGAGGTATCTCTACATGAGGGAGTATGGTAGTTATCCGTGGCTCTATCCCACGGCATTTATTCTGGGAATGCTCGGAGCCAATTCTTTACAGCTTCGAAGAGATGGACATCTAATAACCCATGTCTTCAGATTAATTAGGGGATACTTTGAGAACTCGGCCGTACTGGAGGATGTTGGTCTTTTTGTCCCCGATAGATATCTCCGACAGCGACAGCACAGATTGTTTTACCTACCGGCCGCCAGAACCAATCTGCCTCTGGTGACACCGGTGGGAAGAGCAATTAGTCTGCTGAACGCGGTCTCCTCGGAGATCGACGTCTTTCATGTTAGTGAAAGTACGTTCAGGGGGCAAATACTATTGACTTTAGAAAGTATCTTGTCTTCCTAATGTCGAACCATCTCTAATACGTTCCTGGTACTTTGTTGTATTATAATAATATTTTACCTGTACTTAATAGATGCCTTAAATATTTTACTGTTTGTAATGTCTATTGAGTTAATAAACTGATTTGATTTGATTTGATTTGAAAAAGTAAGAAAACGCAATAACCACGCAATTTTTTGAATGAATACAGAATGTATGATAAATAAAGTATGTATATGTTAACGATGTAAACGGAACAAGAAATAGAGGCAGACCGAGAAAACGTGGCACGATCTAATCAATCATAAATTAAATGTCGTCTAACTAACTAAACTAACCATCACGCCATTTCCCAGGAGGGGTAGGCAGAGAGGATGAATCGCCACAATGCTCTGTCCTTGCACACCTCTCGGGCTTCCTCTGAATTCATACATCGTACCATGCACGCACGTTGATTATTCCGACTTCGAATGTGGCCGCCTTTTAGTAATTTAACCATTCTGCTCTCATCCATTCGTTCCATATGTCCAAACCATCTCAGGGATCCTTTATTAATTTTATCCATGATGCAATCATCTGCCTTATATATCTTTCTTATTTCATCGTTCGGTATTCTATTATACAACGTTTTCCCGCACATTCTTCTTAGTGGTCTAATTTCTACGGCGTATATCCTGCTTTCATCCTTCTTTTGTGACGTTTAGTTTATCTTTTTGCATTCAAATATTTGATTATTTCGAATTTCAAAATATTTTTTTTTAATAAATATTATTTTATGAGTTGCAACTCGTGAAATATTCACGAAAGTAAAGATTTTCTACCGTTAAAAAACTTTATTCACTGTACAATCGTAATCAGAAATGAGTTTTAACATTTTAATTTTTTTTCACATGATGAAAATTTCACAATTAACTCGTCACTAAATTCTTCTCCTTTTGTTTTCTTTTTAACTGTCATAAAACAATAATTAGAACAAAAAAAAATACTGACCATCACGCCGTCTCCCCGAAGGGGTAGGCAGAAAGAATGAACTGCCGCACTTTTCTTTCCTGACATATTTCTCTCGCTTCCTAAACATTCATACATCGTGTCATGCACGCGCGTCGATTGCTCTGACTCCTCACGTGACCATTCAATAATTGATTTATTTGATCGTGCCACGTTTTCCTTGGTTTTCCTCTATTTCTGGTTCCATTAACATCGTTAACATATAATTTTTTTACCATTCATTCTTTCCATATGTCCAAACTATCTTAATGATCCTTAATTAGAACGGATTTCAAAATAATCCAGAAACGTTCTCGGGCATGCGCATCGTGTACATTTCGAGTTACTTTAGAAAATAATCCAAGTATTCCTCTCTCCTTCTCTTGTATTCAAAATATTCTCGTAATCTTCCTTGACGATTTTCGGATTTTGCCTATTTATATTATGGTAAAATATTTTCATTTGTTCCAATGACAATTTGAATAAATTCTTCAATAAAGTTTTTAAGTTCTTGCTGGTGTTGGATTGTTTTAAGTGCCTAATTACAGTAAATTAAAAAAAAAAACAGTGGATAACGTGGAATAAAAATTAAATAAACACAAATGTCCGGATCGTCCAGCTGACGACAAGTGCTCCATCTAAAATAACAATATGTGTTAAATTATTTTTCTTTGTTATTTTATTTTATATTATTGTATTACAGATAATTTGTTTTAGATTTATTATGTAGGCGTTGAACGATCGAAGTGCGCGCGGGAGATGCCTTTTGGTGGCGATGAGGTTCGCAACCCATCACACCGCGTCTCTCGCGATGACGAAAAGAGAAGGACGGGGTGCCGCATCGATTAAAGTGTGGCAGTCCATTCTTTCTGCCTACCCTTTCGGGGAGACGGCGTGATGGTTAGTTAGTTAGTTAGTAAAATATTTGTTGGTCGTGTCAGAAGCCGGAAGAATCGACGAGCGTGTATGACTCGATGTATGAATGTGGAGGAATCTAGAGAGGTATGTCAGGATAGAGTAGTGTGACGGTTCATTCTCTCTGCCTACCCCTGCGGGGAAACAGCGTGATTGTTTGTTGTTGTTGGTAAAATATTAAAAAAAAAATAATTACAATAATTGTTTTCTATATTATATTATATTTTAAATGTTTTTTCTCTGTTTTGTTACAGGTTGGTCAAATTACAATTCTTTGATTGGTCGACTCATGTTGCAGTAATACTCGTAAGTATGTTTTATTTATATAACTGTATTTATTACATTCGAAAATGATGGAAGCTTTCCCCTCTCGCTCTCTTGTATCCAAAATATTATAGATACTCCTTCTTGACGACATCCGGATTTTTACCTATTTATATCACGATTTTAGTTCGTAATTCTTTACATTACCCCTTGAGCGGATAGCACGTATGGTTCAAGAATTAAATAAATATGGTATGCTAGATATATGCTAGTCAGGTGGGGCGGCGCATCGCCTCACGGGTGGGGCCGGCCCCGGGATATAAATACGGCGCAGACAGGTTCTCTGCCCTATTCCTGAGAGCACTCGCGGATAGAGAAATGCTTCAGAAACACCCTGGAGAGTGGATACCTCTATGTATATACAGGGTGTGTCAAAATGACATTTGCGGTGTCCGGTAAAATTGGCTGTGGCTCTATCCGGTTGGACGGTTTCACATAGCTGGCCACAAAAAATCGCACATAGCACAACATCCCAAAGAACTAAAAACACACCAATCAAAATATTTTCCATCGTTAGCCACTACTTTTCCCATCTTTCTTCTTCTTCTTCGCGTGCCGTATCAGGTCCCCCTGACGTTGGCAATCACTCCGGCGAAGGCTTCTCTATCTTGCGCAACCCGGAAAAGCTCCCTCACATGTCTCATCCCGGTCCGGTTTCTTATGTTTGCACAGCCAAGACGTTTGCCTTCTACCAGGACCACGCTGCCATTGTATCATGCTATCAGTATTAGTTGGAGCAAACTGTATTTATCTCCCCGCAGAATGTGACCCAGATATGACATCTTACGGACCTTAACGTCCTTTAGCAGTTGTCTACTACAATTGGCTCTCCTCAAAAACTCCAAATTGCTGACGAAATCTTTTTAATAAATCCTAAATAAATCCGAACATTTTTAGTGCAACTCCACATATTCTCTCGATGTGAGCATGGAAAGTCAGCCTGGCACATGTATCTACGATGAAGGATCTCGGAATCATCTATGAAAGTAGGCTGACTTTTCGTGCACATATCGAGAGGATTTGTGGCATTGCACTGAGGATGTTGGGGTTCATCGTCCGGACCGGAAGAGTTTTCAGGGATCCCAATGTGCTCAGAGTCCTATAAAACGCATTGGTTCGGAGCAGGCTCGAAAGTGGTTCTGTGATATGGAGTCCTCACGAGGCGAGATATTCCGTTATGCTGGAGAGGGTTCAGAAAAAATTTCTGAGGTATCTCTACATGAGGGAGTATGGTAGCTATCCGTGGCTCTATCCCACGGCATTTCTTCTGGGAATGCTCGGAACCAATTCTTTACAGCTTCGAAGAGATGGACATCTAATAACCCATTTCTTCAGATTAATTAGGGGATACTTCGAGAACTCGGCCGTACTGGAGGATGTTGGTCTTTTTGTCCCCGATAGATATCTTCGACAGCGACAGCACAGATTGTTTTACCTACCGGCCGCCAGAACCAATCTGCCTCTGGTGACACCGGTGGGAAGAGCAATTAGTCTGTTGAACGCGGTCTCCTCGGAGATCGACGTCTTTCATGTTAGTGAAAGTACGTTCAGGGGGCAAATACTATTGACTTTAGAAAGTATCTTGTCTTCCTAATGTCGAACCATCTCTAATGCGTTCCTGGTACTTTGTTGTATTTTTATGATATTGTACCTGTACTTAATAGATGCCTTAAACATTTTCCTGTTTGTAATGTCTATTGAGTTAATAAACTGATTTGATTTGATTTGATATTTTCATAAACAATACCAAGATCCTTTATTGTTGAAACACGCTTAAATTACTGGTTATTCATTGTGTATCTGTAATAAACAGTACGCAATGCCCTCGTAAAAAATAAAATTACGCATTTAAAGATATTGAAATTAATTTGATTCGTTTTAATCCAGTGGACGATATTATTTACATCTGACTGGAGACTGAGGCAATCTTCATGACTCTTTATCTCAAAGAATAATTTAAGATCATCTGCAAATAATAAAAATCGCGAAAATTTTATAACCCTCACGATACCATTAATGAAAATGGTGAAGAGGAGTGGACCAAGGTCGGAGCCTTGTGGCACCCCGGAATAGTCAGGAAAAGGTGCAGATTAAATTAAACCATACGAGGTAAACTGTTTTGTAAATGACTGCTATGCTGAATGCCTCGGATTCGATTCTTGGCGACGGGGCAGTATGATTGTCACACTGTCATTGATCTAGTATAGAATTAACGTGACAATAAAATGACGATAGATTAGCTACCTATTACATGTCATGAGAATCAACATAATAGCTACAAATAATACTTGGGTTCAAACAAGCTGTCATATAAAAAAAATGTAGTATATATTTAGTTTAATACCACTTACGTTTATGGCTTCGACCGGTTTCGCCAGCTCGCTGCCATCTTCTGGTACCTACATCAGAGTTTGATAGTCTTATATATGAATCGATAATCGTGGGGTTTGAAGTTTAATGCATCTATTTAATCCAAAAGTGTTACGTGATTCTAAAAGTTTTTGGAAAAAATAAAGTTTATTATTATTAAATTCTAAAGAAAAAAAATTGGAATAGGGAAGTTAAAAAATCGAACAAAAAGTAAAGTTCTCTTTATGTCACCCTGTATTTATCTCAGTGCTGTTGTATGGAGTCTGCACTCTGCGTATTACTTCTGCTTGAGAAGGCAAATAAAAAAATACTTATGAGAACGTACAGTTTCTAGAATTTTAATTACATTATATAAGAATGACACGTTTCGCTTTGCTAATGCTTTATCAAATATTTAACAAAAAACACTTGTTAACTGTTTAATTAAAACACTGTTATAGAATATCACAGTTGATTTTTAATTTCTTTTGAAATTGTCGCGACAGCTGTTTCGCTAACCGATGTTAGCATCATCAGGTGTTACAATCAAATAATAAAAAAAACGAAATAAAAAGCTTACATTGGTTAGCGAATCAGCTGTCGCGACAATTTCACAAGAAATTAAAAATCAACTGTGATATTATATAAGTGTTTTAATTAAACAGTTAACAATGTTGAAATATCAAAGTGTTTCCGCAAAAACAATGGATTATCTAAAAAAATACTTGATAATGTCTTGGCAAGGCGAAACATGCCATTTCCATAAAATATAATATAACTTATAGAAAACATACGTTTCTATTTATATTAGATATTGAATGTTGAGTTTTACTTTATTCTTTCTATGTGTCCATACTATCTAATTTATTAAAGAATTTTTATTTATTTATAGATTGTAACTTATATTTATATATTATACTTATGTAAACATCTTTTTCTTTTGTTATAAACGATTTAGAAGATTCAGATGTGTCTTATTCTTCTTATACTGGTGCCGTGTCGTCAATCACTGCAGCGAAGGCATCTCTGTCCTGCGCCACTTGGAACTGTCCATTATCTTTTATTTCACAGCCAGGACAACTGCCTTCTTATAACTCCCCGACGTCCCTCTATCTTACCCATTAATATCAGCCGAAGGAGGTGGTATTTTTGGTAAAAAAAATCATAGATGTGTATGATTTTTAAAAATAAAATGAATTGTATTAACGCGATCCTTTTCCAATTTTACTTAGGATACAATCATTTGCCTTATTCTTTATTTTTAGTTAAGTATTCTATCTTACATTGTTTTCCTGCACATTCATCTCAGTGATCTCATTTCTACGACATTTATGTGTACTAATTACAAACGATCCTATTTTTCAAATGAATAAAATTACGAAACGCCTTTAATCCTTAAACTCCGCGAGTAACCCGCGAATGCAATCCAATTCCGAGTACATTAGTGCTTCGGGGGTGCCGAGTTCAGTTCCAACCCCCTCTCGTAGCGCCGGCCGGCTGTGACGTAATGCTATGACGTCATCGCGCTTTCCCGCACCCCTTCTACCGCAACTATTGACAGGAGTAAGGCTCTCCGATTTGTTGCTTATCCTCTCGGCGTTATTAATTGTATTGCTACCGCTGCTGCTGGATCTCGTATCCCTTGTGCTTGCCTTGCCCAGTAGGGCTCCATTAATATTTTATTTCCAAGTTTATAGCAATGTTACTGAAATTCCCGTTTTAAATATTCGGTGACGTCATCGCTCTATTTTTTATTGCCAACCTTTTAATGTGTAATTTAACAATAATTTTATGTGAAAAGTAAAAGAAGATTTTGTGACTGTTAATTCAAAAAATTTGTTTTATATCACAAATTGTATTCATTTTAAATATTCGGTTATTATAAAGATATGTTTTTATAAACATGCTATGCGTCAATATGAACATTATAACCGTACAAGCGCTAAGCCAATCGTCACCTGAGAGTAAGAGGGTTCCAACTAACAAAATTTCACATTTGGCTTTTTTCGTGAAAAGGGTTCTTACTAACCTTATCTATACGTACAATTAAAAAAACATGTTATAGTATCGTCATTTTGATGTTACGAATAGAATCAAGTTCTGATCATTCAAAACGCACGATCCACTGAAGAAGGATTCATTTACACTTACAACTTTATTATTCCAACTGTCGCCAGAGAAAATTTACACGCTTCTCGGTAAAAGAGTTTCATCTGCTTCAGATGGAACCCTTTTGTTCCAAGATACACCCCCGACCAACAAAACTTTGACTTAATTTTTCTCAGCTATTTACTTTTGACAGTTGGAACCTTCTTACTCTCAGGTGACGCAGTGTCAAAACTCGCACGATACCTAGTAAAGAAGAACAGTAGGTACGTTTAGGTTAGAGTTAGTTTAAAAAAAAATAATACACCCCACATCCCCTATACGCATGCTCTCTCTTTTGTTTGAAAATCGTGTTACTTTTTACAAGAACACATGTTATCGAATGCCGACTGACAGTTGAACATTGTTAGATGACTGCTAGCGTTGCAGTGGTAAAAATTAGAACTAAATTAATTGGACGTTGAGCTATCTTAATTTATTCACCTACCGGCCTAGTCACTTCATTGAATGCCGCCATTTCATTATCAGCCTAGCCGTTCAATTGAGCGGCGTATTTAACTAGGTGGTGGCGACAGTACTATTTATTTATTTATTTATTTATTTATACATTTACAAATGAGACATAACAAACGATAAAACATTTAGGCGACTCATTTGGACACAAAACGGTATTATAAAGATAAAAAAACAAAACAACATGAGACCAAAAAAATCATACATATCAGAAGAAATCCAAATATGTCGACGTCAGTGAGCAGTACTCTTTCCAGAGTTTGCAATATTTTTTTTATGAATACTGCCTCACTGACACTGAAAATGTCCAAATCCGAGATGATTAGATTCAGCGTCCGAATTGCTCTTCCTACTGGCATCACCAAAGGCAGGTTGGTTCTGCGTGACGGAGTAAAGAACAATTGATGTCGGCGCTGTCGCAGGTAGTTATCAGGAACAAAAAGACCTATTTGCTCCAGAACATAGGGGTTCTCAATAGAGCCCCGAATCAGTTTGTAAAAATGTGATGTTAGTAATCCTTCCCTCCTTAGTTCGAGGGAGTTATACCCCAGCATACCCAAGAGAAATGCCGTTGGATAGAGCCAAGGATATACCCCGTACTCTCTCATGTAGAGGGCTCTCAAGAATTTCTTTTGAACCCTCTCCAACATGAGAGAATACTGAGCCTCATGAGGACTCCATATCACGGCACCTCCCTCGAGTCTGCTTCTGACTAAGGAGTTATACAGAGTTCTAAGGACCCGGGTATCTCTGAAGACCCTAACAGTTGGAAGAACAAAACCCAGCATCTTTAACGAAACGTCACATACCTTCTCGATCTGAGCACGAAATGTCAATCGACTTTCGTAAATTATCCCAAGATCTCTGACAGTAGATACACGTTTGAGGCTCTCATTGCTCATAGAATATCGATGATCACCAGGAGCACAGAGATGGAGACAGAGACAGAGCTGTCAGGGGCGCGTGATCCGCCGAGATAAGAGGCCCGTCCTGTCGCACTGCGGAACGTCTGTCTGCCACAGCGGCCGCGTGGACCGATTCAATTACCATTTTTATTTCTACAGTACATATTCTTACTCGGTACAGACCCTTGCGCATAGAAGTATAACCAAAGAACTGGAAAAATTATGTTGATCGTAGAACTAACCATCGCGCCATTTACCCGGAGGGCTAGGCAGAGAGGATGGATCGCCACAATACCCTGTCCTGGCATACCTCTCGGGCTTCGTCTACATTCATACATCGTACCATGCACCCACGTCGATTATTCCGACTTCGAATGTGGCCGCCTTTTTGTAATTGATTAATTTGGTCATGCCATGTTTTCCTCGGTCGTCCTCGGCTTCTTTTCCCACTCACGCTGCTGTTACACTGCTCACTGTTAAATGAAATAACTTTATTTTATTTATCACAAATGTATTTTATTTTACGCGACAGCTGTTTCGTCAACCTATGTTGACATCATCAGGTGTTACAATAATATATCTTTTTTTTAATATTTATTTATTTGACACATTCACCATGGAGTGTTTTGTGTCATACAAGTAATTGTACATTAAGGTTACATATTTATATACAAACAATTATTACATTTAAAAATAACATCATTGACTTACATAATTGAACAGATTAAATTAACAAATATTTATTATATTCTTAATAATTATGTGAAAAAGAAATAGAGAAAGCTAACTTATAGATTAATTACACTATAAAATCGTGAAATTCCTATAATTTTAAATTATTAACAGAGAAAATGATTTAATGATATAATTACAGGTTTTGATTGTGATGACAATAATATTTCTATGTTGATGGGAACAATCTTCGTGCCCGAGTGGTAAGTGCATTGACTTTCACCCCGAAGATTCCGGGTTCGAATCCCGGCGAGGGCAGTGTGATTGTCGCACTGTCTTTGGTCTGGTGTAGAATTCACGTGACAATAAAATCGCGATTGATTAGCTAACTATCACATGTCACGAGAATCACTATGATAGCTATAATACCCTTTACATGGAGTTGGCTCTCGCTGTCATGATGTAAAGAGCGATTCAACAAACAAAAAAAAAATATATCAAATATCAATTTTTCGTGATTTTTCGAACCTTTATCTGTATTTGTTCTTATGTCAATTTAAATAATTTCTTTGATATAATTCAGAAGTTCTTGCTGAAGTTGAGTTAGGTACCTAAATATTTTAATTAAAATAACGGAACAAGAAATAGAGAAAGTAAATAATAATAACAATAATTAGGCTAATTTTTATAGCGCCGTTTTCGTGAATAGCTTCAAGGGCTCTTAATAATGAAAATAAAAAAAAATACAAAAAAACTTTTTAAAATGTACAATATACAATGTAATATTTAGTTAAAATCCCTTAAGGTTTGTGTCTTCGACCGGTTTCGGCTCGCTGACATATTCTGGACCAGAAGATGGCAGCGAACTGCCGAAACCGGTCGATGCCTCCACAAATATTAGTGGATTTTAACTTCATATACGTTTTTAAAAGATTTGTTATATATTAAAATATATATTTTTTATATATTATTCACAATGAATTTCTACCATTAAATTTCAAATATATTTTTTTTAAATAGAGGAAGACCAAAGGAAAATGTGACACGATCAAATAAATCAAATATGGAATGTCGGCCACGTGAGGAGTCGGAGAAATCGACGCGCTTTTCACGTCATTTTCTCCCGACTGCTCACGTGACCGCCTTTCAATATTTGTTTGATTTATTCGTGCCGCGTTTTCCTTTGCCTTCCTCTATTTCTAGCTCTATTCACGTCGTTTACACACACTTTCTTAACCATTCTGTCTTCACTCATTATTTCCATTTTTTTTCCCTTTCATTATTTTGTTCATAACACTTTCATTCGCACCGCATTCACTTCTTATACTTGCATTTGACACTTTATCATATACAGATTTAACATACATTCGTCTTAGAGATCTCATTTCTACTACATTTTTCTACTTTCATCATTATTTTGCCATTAGCATACTTCTCTTCTATACACAAGGGTCGGCACAAGAACACCATTGCACTGCCATTTTAACATTTCAAGATAAGATTTTATTTTCGATGACAACTTTAAGTGCACCATTCACTTTGTTGCCTGCCCCAACATTTCTTTCAATTTCAGTTTGTATTGTGTAGTTTAAATGAACGATGATAAATTAAGTTAAACGCTAAAGGTGGTGATAGACGTACGAACTTAAAGTCTGCGGTTTTTAAGATCGCGAACTTACTTGACTCGACGTCGGCGATACACGCGCCAACTTACTCATACCGTATCGCGATGTCGTCCACTGAAGAAGCTTTGTGTTATTTAGGAATTATATCGTATTATAATTATATCGTATTTATTATATCGTATTATAATTATATCGTATTTAGGATCGTATTTATATCGTATTATAATTATATCGTATTATAATTATATCGTATTATAATTATATCGTATTTAGGAATTATATCGTACAAAATGGCGGCTCGCGGCTCGCAGTGCTGCCACACGTACGAGCCAAGACGAGCTACGAGTAAGATTTCAAACCGGTTGGATCGCCGCCGACTTACTCGGCGGTTTTAAAGTACGCGTACTTACGGTGACACACGAGCGAAAAAGGTCGTCGAGCCATAAGTACGCGTACTTGCTCGCCCGTCTATCACCCACTTAAGGCATTAGCACTGTGGAATTCCATAGTATTATATTTAGTAAATTGAAAAACTTTGTTTAATCCACTATTTAATAAAAAATATTAAAAACATTCCCAATCCAATGCAAATTAATCATGTATTAATTTCTATATAAATTAAGTCTTTTCCAATGTTTTTTTTTTCTAAATTACAATTTTTATTTTATTATTATTATGTTTTTAAATATTTTTTTATATTATCATGTAATATTATTATTATTTATTAGTTCTTTCTGTTAAAAAATAATTGTTAGTACCTACTTACAAATAGCACAGGTTAATTTTTAAATTTGAATTATTGTATCGAATTTTAAATGTTTTTTTTTTATTAGTCTTTCTTTGTTTTGTTTTTTACTATATTTTCACACTTGAAGATGGAGGTATCCTTCGAAACATGTCGTGTTTTTTAAATATTTTTTATTAAATAGTGGATTAAACAAAGTTTTTCAATTTCCTAAGGATAAATTAAGTATTTTTTTTTCAAATTTTTAATTGTATCTCAATAGAGACGAAGACGTAAACTGGAAACTGAACATGGATGATCAAGGTGTTTACAGGACTTATGACCTGTCATTGGTTGGGTTAAGCGCACGCTTTATGTAATTACAACATTCCCCATTCCACCTTTGTTATTTGTGATCATGTATGACAAATTTTTGGAAGATGTATACTCGTATATACTTCAAAATCCATATTTATCTTCACGTGGCAGTTTCAGTCAGCCATCTATGTAGATTTGGTTGCACTAGTGAATTTTTTCAAGAATTAACCTATACAACCGACCCACTAACGCCATCTATGGAGAATGATTTTCGGCATTTAGCAAACTACCTTATTAACACAATGTGAAGGCTGTTGACCAACATATTGTTAGAAGCCGCTAGGAGTATTATTCCATTCTATATGCCAAAGAATTTTGACCAGAATATTTGAAGACCAAATATTTGTGAATGTATACTTATACCTGTATACAAATCCTGGATTTACACCAAAGGGTGGTTAATTCAAATTTTTAATTGTATCTCAATAGAGACGAAGACGTAAACTGGAAACCGAAAAGAAGTATTTTTTTTTCCTCAAAATTTATAAAATTTTCACTTTCCACCCTTGCAATGTGTACACCTGAGCTCGAAACTCCGCAACTGCCTAATTAATTGCAACCCCTTGTAATGTAACTTAACATTTCTTTAACGCAGCTTCCGTATTCGCTCAGATTAATAACAAGCCTGAGATAACAGCGCAAATATATTGCTGGTTTATTTCATTTCTTGAAGGTTTGAACGCAGGGAACAAAGTGAATGGTACACTTAAACTTGTCATCACAAACAAAAGTCTATCCAATAGAGCTAAGACGGTAGTGCACAATGGTGTTCTTATACCGACCCTTATGTATATAAGTGAAGTATGGAACTGGCAAAAGATGGATGAAAGAATAGTAAGGCAAGTATATGTTTACGATTTATACGTGACACGATCAAATCAATCAAATATTCAAAGTTGGCCACGTGCATAACACGACGTATGAATGTAGAGGAATCAAGAGAAGTATTCCAGGAAAGAACAGTATAGCTGTCTAACCCTTCGAGGATACTGCCTGGTGGAAAGTTATTTGCTTAAACTACTTACACTCTTGACTTTATTTCGAATGTGACCAGTTTCGCCAGGCTCGCTGAAACCGACACACTGGTCTTAAAAAACATCTTCTACTTCTTTTAGACCTTTGGCCTGTAATCAGACTGGCTTTTTTTGGGAGATCGACTCCCAGCTATCCCTCCATCTCTTTGGGGGTCTTCTTGACATACTTTTATATCTAATTCAACATTCATTCATCGTATCATGCACGCACGTCGATTCCTCAGATTCCTCATGTGGTCGACATTTAATATTTTGATTTATTTAATAGTGCCATGATTTCCTCAGTGTTCTTTTATTTCTTCTTTCGTTTCGGCGTTTACATTTCTTAATCATTCCATTAACCATCTTTAAAGACCCTATATTTATTTTTTAAATCTTCTTCCTCAGCCTATTCCCGCCCACTCCTGGACAAAGGACTCCTCCATTCGCTTCCATTTCACTCTGTCTTGTGCAGACTGTATCCAGGTTATTCCGACGTGTCTGTTCAGATCATCCTTCCACCGTAGTTGCGGTCGCCCTGCACTTCTCTTTGCCGTTCACGGTCTCCAAGTCAGCAGTCTTCTTGTCCATTTCTCATCTGAGCTTCTGGCTACGTGACCTGCCCATTGCCATTTTAGAGTCGCCACCCGGTGGATGATGTCGGTGACCTTTGTTTTTTTCTCTCACCGTATCGTTTCTGACTCTGTCTCTTACGCTTATTCCTAACATGGCTCTTTCCAGGGCTCTTTGGGTCACTCGTAGTTTCACGGCACTTTGTTTGGACAATGTTATAGTTTCAAGACCATAAGTACCAACTGGCAGAACACAGGCTTCATAAACTTTTCGTTACCATCAATATTAAGACACTTGTCATATCGAACTACAATTTTTTTATTCCATCGTGATATATTGCCGCCTGATTTGAAAGCCTCTGCAACACGTCCGTTTTTAGGCTATCGTCATCAGATGCATGTGAAGATGCATCTCCGAGATGCTTCTTCAGATGCAGAAACACGTGGTAGTCACAGGGCGCTAGATCTGGACTGTATGGTTGTAGTACCAACTGGCAGAACAATTGCCGCACAGAGGCCCTTCGAAGTTCTCCTGTATTGAAAGCGATTCGTCTCTTAAACGAGGTTGCAAAAGAGATAGACCTCTTTGGATGCAATTATGGCGAATTCGTAAATACCCTTATGATAAAGGCAGCAAGCAAATAACTAGCTTTTCCTATTCATAAGGTTCTATTTATATTTCCTTTGATATTCTTTATTTTTTCACCCTTTACATCGATTTGGCTTGCGCTGTAATGATGTAAGGAGATTTTCAACAAAATAATAATAATGTCACGTGAATTCTATACCAGACCAAAGACAGTGTGACAACCACTTATTCTTAACATGGCTCTTTCCATGGCTCTTTGAGTCACTCGTAGTTTCTCGTCGTTCATCGTCGTTCTCGTCTTTATTTTGGGAACATCCTGTGCTTTTTGGTTTTCAGTTCACAGTTTAAACATATCACAAATTAATTATCTAAAGACATGATCGTCTAGTTGATGTGTGTGCAGATGTCTGTGTCTGTTAGTGTAACATGTGCTTTCTGATTCCTAAGCAAACACGATAAGGCGTGTATTTGGTACGACAATTTGTTTAATCAAACGGCACGCTCGCTTTCCTGCATATGGGATACTTATCGCCATTAAAAAAAAATTAAATCATGTATTTTAAATTAACTAACATACTATCATGCCATCTCATCGAAGGGGTGGGCAGAAATAATAGATCGCCGCTGAAATACTTCTCCCGATTCCTCATCATTCAAACATCGTAACATGCACGCACGTTGATTTCTCCGACTCCTCACGTGGCCGATATTCATTACTTGATTTATTTTCCTCGGTCTTCCTCTATTTCTAGTTCCGTTTACATCGTTAACATATACATTTTTAAATAGTCCACTGTTTTGGCCGAAACACTATGATACCTCAACATTTTAAACTGTTAATGAATAAACTTTGTTTTTTGTATCACAATTGTATTTTATTTTACGCGACAGCTGTTTCATCAACCTATGTTGACTGATTCATCAGCTGATTGTGATACAAAAAACAGAGTTTATTCATTAACAGTTTAAAATATACATTTTTACCATTATTTCTTCATTAGTTAAAAACTCTTCTTCTTTCTTTTTGTATACCTATGTGGTCTGTTCTCCATAGTGTTGCTCCTCCTGTGAGGTAGACTGGCTGTCCTATATTTTAGGAGGTCTTCCACGAGGACGAGTCCCTTGAGGCTGATTATGATATGTAATATAGGGGAGTCTGGTGGTGTCCATTTTTTTAGCATGACCGTATCAGTCCCGTTTTCGCTGTCTGCTCCATCTTGTAATATCCTCAATCTCACATCGCGATCTCTCAGTGTCTTGCTTGCTATCGTCCTCAGTGTCTTCATCTCGGAGGTCCTTAAAACTTGTTTGGTCCTTACTGTGTCTGCCCTTGCTTCAACGACATATGTTTTTATTGGTCTTACGCATGCTTTATAGATTCTCATCATACTCTATTAGTTAAACTATACAGATATATGATAATATAAACTATATCGTGGTTAATACAAAGTATTTTATTATTTTATATCTATTATTAGTTTAATAGTTAATAGTTTAAGATGAAAAGTGGACAAGGCAACTGCTGTGCTGGTGTCCGAGAACGGAAAAGCGTGGAGTTGGGCTGCCACAGTTGCGTTGGCGCGACGATATCGGGAAGAGTGCGGAAAGTGCCTTTATGTGGATCGATCAGGATGGAGGGGAATGGAAAATACGAGTGGAGGCCCACGTCCTGGAATGGACGGCCACAAATGGCTGAAGAAGAAGAAAAATAAAAAAAATACGAAATTAGATATTTTTGCTAGTTACTCCATTAGACCCGTCTAAAATTGTCGCATAGCAAGACTAGAGATAGCGTCCTAATGCCTTGTTTGATCAGGTTTAACATGTGTTCTTGAATTTTTCCGCATTGACTCTATCAGTGTCACGGCGTGAGAGGTGAACAGGCATGTCTGCCAATCTTACCGTTAACGTGTACATATATATAAGGTTCCCACCACCACCCGAGACTGTTATAGGACGCAGCGACGCCCTTTCGTCAGTCTCGCTGCACTATCTAGGCCTGTTCCTTGTCCATCCGGGACTTACGTTAATTTAATTTAGCCTTTTCTTGTCATCAATCAAAAGGGTGACAGACCACATTTAATCTATTCTTTTAACCTTATATATCTCCCGCGCGGCCTCACATCTCTTTATTATTAAATAAAATCAGAAGTACATATTATATATAGCACACCTTAAATTAGTAAAAATAAAAACACATTAAAATGATATAAAACACACATTAATTCACAATACACAATAGGACAAATATATAACAAACTAAATTTTAAAACAAGAAGAAGATGGTGTATGAGAGAGGCGGGAAGATGTTAAGTAAGAATGAATAAATTGGGATGGGATGGATGGAGGACAGGTTTTAGAAAGAGCAGATTAATTAAAAAAAAAAAAAAACAGTATTTATAAAAGACACATTATAAACAGAGAAGTATATCAGAACACACCCACCAAGGGGCAGTGTAGACTTCCGGTCAAAACAAAACCAATGAACAGGAGCCAGTGGCAACATCCATGAGCAGCAACTCAGGGGTGCAGAAACAGAAAACAAAACTAAAATGCACAAAACTATTGTAACAATCATAGCGAACATACTATTCATAATTATCACAATAATTATAATAGCAATAATACCATAATAATAACATAACCAAAGACAAAGATAATAATAATCATTTATTTATAACTATCAAAGTAATCATAATAGCAATAATAACACAACCAAAAACAAAGACAATTTTTAACAAATAATGCCAAATAATTTATAGAAACAACAACACGGCACGAGAAGACATAGGGGAGTAAATAAATTACACATCCATTTCACTAAAAAGTTTTGTCCACGCACGAATAAAAGTACGAAGGCAACTGAAATTTTTATCGCTACTTGTTAAGTCACTATTCCAAATTGGTCGATGATCCACTGTCACATTCTCAATCATGATATCCACCATATCCTCTGGGAGTGCTGTCTCTTGCAGAGTGATAGAGATATCATGATTGAGAACGTTAACGTGTACAACGGGCTTTATCTTCTCCCCGGAAGGCTAATCAGCATCTTCATCTTCGCAGTTTCAATCATAAAGATACTTATTCTTCACCCTAGCCACCTCTCCTCTGCTGGATTTTTTTATTTTATTTTTACTTTGGTTGTTTCTATTTTTTGTTGCCCTGCATTTTATTTGTCAGGGCGGTGTGGACTTGTTTAATTGGCATTTCTGCGAAGTAGTGTATCTTTGGGATGGCAGAGATTTGCCGAGAAAAAGAAAGAAAGAGTTTAGAGGGGAGAGAAGAAAAATTAAAGAAGTGGAGTTCCTATCTAAGGGATTCCATGGACTAGCTAATAAGCATCCCGACATTTGCCTTACAACTGAGGGAACCATGGAAAACCTCAGTCGGGACGCGACGTATCTTAAAAAAAAAAATACATTTGTTATTTATTACTGACCCGCAACCGATCCACCACCGTGGTTGCGAAGTCCACGAAACTGCATAGTGTATCTTTGTTGCGGAGGATGGCCGGGAGATCTGTGATGTGGATGTCTCTTCTTTGACACTCCTTCTCCAGTTTCCATCTCTCACGCGTGAAGATTGGGCAGTGGGTGATGATGTGTTTTACCTCCTCTGCTGGATGTTGACATCTATAAACAGACTCTAAACAGAAAATTTTCTGAGGTATCTCTACATTAGGGAGGATGGTAGCTATCCGTGGCTCTATCCCACGGCATTTCTTTTGGGAATGCTTGGGGTCAACTCTCTGCAGCTTTGAAGAGATGGGCATCTCATAACCCATTTCTTTAGATTACTCTAGAGATGTTTCGAGAACTCGGCCGTTCTGGAGGGTGTTCGGCTTTTTGTCCCTGATAGATATCTCCGACAGCGACAGCATAAATTGTTTTACCTACCGGCCGCCAGAACCAACCTGCCTTTGGTGACACCGGTGTGAAGAGCAATTAATCTGCTGAACGCCGTCTCCTCGGAGATCGACGTGAAAGTACGTTCAGAGGCAAATACTCTTAATTCTGGAGAGTATCCTGTCTTCCTAATGTTGAACCATCTCTCATGCGTTTCTGGTAGTATACTATACACAATATATTATTTGACCTCTTCTCAAAAGATGCCTTAAAAATTAATTTTGTAATGTCTGTTGACGAAATAAACTGATTTGATTTGATTTGACTCCATTTTTTGTGTACCTCAGATTGTTTGAACCCTATAACTGTACAACTAGTTGCAATCCGTGAAATATTCCCGGAAGTAAAGATTTTCTACCCTTTAAAAACTTGGTTCACTGCACAATCGTAATCCGTAATAATTTTTAAGATAATCAAATGATTTTACTGAAATCTCTTGACGGAAGTTCATTTTAAATAATAATTAAATAAAACGATGTTTTTTTTAACTACTTCCACTTTTGGTGGAAAATTAAAAAAAATTCACAAGTGCAACCAAATCTTTATAGATGGCTGACTGAAACTGACACGTGAAGATAAATATGGATTTTGAGGAAATACGAGTATATACATCTTCCAAAAATTTGTCATGCATGATCACAGTAACAAAGGTGGAATGGGGAATGTTGTAATTACATAAAGCGTGCGCTTAACCCAACCAATGACAGGTCATAAGTCCTGTAAACACCTTGATCATCCATGTTCAGTTTCCAGTTTACGTCTTCGTCTCTATTGAGATACAATTAAAATTCCACTTTTGGTCTTTATTTCGACAACGAACAACATCAACATACAGATGCCAGCGAGCCTGGCGAAACCGGTCGCTGTCGAAATAAAGACCAAAGTGGAAATAAATTAAACTTTTAATGTAATTAATTTTTTTTCACACACTTTAAAAATTCACAATTAACAATACCAAATTTTTCTCCTTTTGTTTTCTACATTTCTGCCACAGAACAATAATCGGAACAAATTCAAAATTAGATTCTCGTCCAAAATTGCTTTTAGTATTATATTTATAGTATTATATTATAAATGTAATAAATAACATTTCTAATAATGCAATGCCAACAGTAAAATGAAACCGATTTACATGAAAACAGCATTATTTTTTAAAACTATGATTAAATTAAGTGTATACATAAATATATATTGTAAGAAACGATGAATCATCGTAATTTTCCATTTAGGAAGCGTGTTTACAAGAGACAGAAGAAGGGAGACAGATTTTAATGTTGTTAAATTAAATTTCTTGCTAGAATTTCATTGTCAAAATAAAAATAAAATAAGAATTATAAAAACTTCTTTACAATACATATTTATAAAAGTTTAATTCCACTAGGTTTCACGGCTTAGATCGGTTTCGACAGCTCGCTGAAACATTCTGGTAGAATCATAACCATCATTTAATGGTCTCTTCTCCACAATGGAACCCTCTTGAATGGAAGTGAAGCTTGGAGCTGGAAAAAGGAGGATGAAAGCAGGATAAACGCCGTAGAAATGAGATCACTAAGGAGAATGTGCGGGAAAACTTTGTATGATAGAATACCGAACGATAAAATAAGAAAGAAATGTAAGGCTGCATCATGGATAAAATTAAAAAAGGATCCCTGAGTTGGTTTGGACATATGGAACGAATGGATGAGAGTAGAATGGTTAAAAAGTTGTACACGAGCAGAGTGAGTGGAAAAAGAAGCCGGGGACGACCGAGGAAAACCTGGCATGACCAAATTAATCAATTACTAAAAGGCGGCCACATTCGAAGTCGGAATTATCTGCGTGCGAGCATGGTACGATATATGAATGTAGAGGAAGCCCAAGAGGTATGCCGGGACCGAGCATTGTGGCGATCCATCCTCTCTGCCTACCCTTCCGGGAAATGGCGTGATGGTTAGTTAGTTTTTATCAAGAAAACAGAAGCATCGGTAGACCTCATAAAAAGAAGGGCTGATGACGTAATGCTCGACGCATGTATACTGCCTATTATGAGAGACAACCATGCTAATAGCAAAAATGTCTTCTTTTAATGGATCTAACGATCTGTGACACAAATATCATGTCTCGACGGATGACGAGGTCCACCTGTCCCTCCGAGAACGTTCCTGGATTACTTCAATATTCGCCATCACTTTGTGTTGTGGATTCACATTTGAATAACACTTTTTTGCTAACTAACTAACTAATTAACCATCACGCCGTCTCCCCGAAGGGGTAGGCAGAAATAATGGACTGCCACACTTTTCTTTCCTGACATATTACTCTCGATTTCTCAACATTCATACATCGTGTCATGCATGCGCGTCGATTTCTCCGACTTCACGCATGGCCGACATTCAATATTTGATTTATTTGATCGTGCCAAGTTTTCCTCGGTCTTCCTCTATTTCTGGTTCCATTTACATCGTTAACATATACTTTTTTTACCATTCTTTCTTCATTCATTCTTTCCATATGTCCAAACCATCTCAATGATCCTTTCATTATTTTGTTCATAACACCATCATTCGCACCGCACTCACTTCTTATATTTTCATTCGACACTCTATCATACACAGAGTATCCACACATTCGTCTAAGAGATCTCATTTCTACTGCATTTATTCTACTTTCATCCTTCTTTAGCCAGTTCCATGCTTCGCTTCCATACATAAGGGTCGGTAAAATAACACCATTGTGCACTTAAAAGATTTATATAAAACGTTAAAACTTATTGCTGATAACGACTGTACCGTGAACCAAGTTTTTAAAGGGTAGAACATCTTTGCTACCGTGAATATTTCACGGATTGCAACTTGTAGGTAATAATAGGGTATGTAATGCAAAAACGTAGCGGTATATAAGATCGTCGGGTCTCTGCCTACCCCGCCGGGAGCCGGCCCGCCGGTGCAGCCGGTATATTTGCGTGCACCAATAAATATTTCTGGAATGTGCTCGCCCACTGGAAATAGACTCCGCGCCGGTTGACAACTGTCGAACTTCGGGCCACCTTTGATATGCAATACATAGTGTTATAAACAAAATAATAAAAGTATTAAAACTCAAATGAGAAAAACAACAAAAACATTTAATATCGGTACTTAGAACATATTGAAAGCATTTTCGATGAAAGATCGCGAGAGAACCGGCATCTCTTACTTCACTTGACAATTCGTTATATAATTTAAATCCTCCCTTTTTTTAAATACTATTTGTTTTAAACCTCTAAAAAAAAACTCTGTAAATTTTTTATATTGTTCGTTTTATAAAATAAATTAGATTACTGAAAAAAAAATTTTTTTTGAAAATATTATGCTTGTTTTTTCATACCTCTGACTGACCATAACGCCTTAAACATTTATATTGTTTGTAATGTCTGTTGAGTTAATTAATTGATTTGATTATCAAACTTTTGATCATGCTTTTAACAGGTGAAACATGTCATTCAAATAAAATATATAATATAAAAAAATCTAGAAAACAGACATATTAGTTGGTTAGTTCGTTGTTATAGAACACCTTGCGTAATGTTCTGCAATAATGTGTCACACGTATATTTTTTCTCTAAACAAATATGTAAAAATATGTTCCAAACATGGCAGGTCTTGTTTGCTCAGTATTTGGTGCTCGAGGCGGCCTTGGCTACTCCGTTGGCACAGTAATGATGCGTCTAATCTTCTCTGCCCGTACCCACCGGTCCCATTATCTTATCATTTCAAAGGCTTGCCTATAATGCATGGCGTTGACATGTATTTACTACATAATAGTTTTACTATGTGACCTCGAAAAATGTAGTTACACTTTACATATTTATATATTTTCGTTATATTTCACTTTGCTAATATCTCTTTAGAAATATCCAGCATGTTATGTTTTATATACTAATAATAAAAAATCACGACAGTCTGACGCATTAGCGTGAATGGTAAAAATCTGGAGCAAGTAGATGAGTTCGTGTATTTGTAGGATAGACGTGACAAGCCTAGCGCAGTTGTCTCTGGATGATGGCAGCCTCAATACTTGTCCCATTGATCTCAGTGAGTATGCTGTCATTTGTCCGATTGTCCTGCCACTTCACATTTAAGATCCTTCGTTAACCGCGTTGGTGGTATCGCTCTAGGGCTTTTATGTGTCTTCTGTATGGGGTCCATGTTTCAGAGGCGTATAGGAGTGTTGGCTGAACAGCATCACCAACCTGAAACGAAAAGTCTATGAAGCCTGCGTTCTGCCAGTTGGTCTTGAAACTGTTACATTGTCCAAACAAAGTGCCGAGAAACTACGAGTGACCCAAAGAGCCATGGAGCCAGGAGCCCCATGTTAGGAATAAGCCTAAGAGACAGAGTAAGAAACGATACGGTGAGAGAAAAAACAAAGGTCACTGACATCATCCACCGGGTGGCGACTCTAAAATGGCAATGGGCAGGTCACGTAGCCAGAAGCTCAGATGAAAAGTGGACAAGAAGACTGCTGACTTGGAGACCGTGGACGGCGAAGAGAAGTGCAGGGCGACCGCAACTACGGTGGAAGGATGATCTGAACAGACACGTCGGAATAACCTGGATGCAGTCTGCACAGGACAGAGCGACATGGAAGCGAATGGAGGAGGCCTTTGTCCAGCAGTGGACGGGAATAGGCCGAGGAAGAAGAAAAAAAAGATAGGAGTGTTGGCAGGACAACTGACTTGTAGACACGTACCTTGGTGTGCTTCCTGAGGTCATGGTTGTCAAATATCCTCTTATAATCCGGATTAGCTATATAGCAGAAGTTTTAGCTCTCGTGATCTCGCGTTGAACTATGGTGAACGATGTAGCTTTTCTTATGTTACTAGTTTATCTGCAATGCAATAAACTCTGCAGCATGATAGATAGATAGGCCCGCGTCTAGCGCCGCTATCTAGTGTTGATTCTTCCCTCTGCACTATCAGTTGACGCATAACAGGTTTCTTATCTCGTGTAAACTTCGCCTGAATCTCGACCCGCTCGCCGCAGTCGGCACTCGATCCCGGGAAGGTTCGAGGGTCTCCGCTCCATCCGTTCGCATCCCGTCTCATCATCCCGCACAAGATGAGAGTGCTGCAGAACTGAATCCGCAGTGATTGAACTGTCGCTCCTTCCAAAGGCTGTCTCCGCAGGCGTTCTTTTAAAGACATCTGTCCATCTTGTAAGTTTTGTTCGCCGGCCGCTATTTAGAAAATCACTTTCTTCTACTGGAATCATTTTTTACCTAACTAACTAACCATTACGACATTTTTCCGGAGGGGTAGGCAGAGAGGATTGACCGCCATACTGCTCTATCCTAGCATACCTCTCGAGCTTCGTCTGTATTCACACATCGTATAAAGGGTTTCATCAATATTAAATATTTGGCGATGAGGTTCGCAACCCATCACACCGCGTCTCCCGCGGAGCGAAAAGAGAAGGATGGAGTGCCGCATCAGTAAAAGTGTGACAGTCCATTCTTTCTGCCTACCCTTTCAGGGAGATGGCGTGATGGTTAGTTAGTTAAATATTGAATTGAATATATTTTTCAGTTTTTTTTTTCAAATGTGTTTTTTTCTAATTATTTTTTAAGACGTAATTAAAAGTAAAAAAACTTTGAAATTCACACATCGTATAAAGGGTTTCATCAATATTAAATATTGAATTGAATATATTTATCAGTTTTTTTTTTCAAATATGTTTTGCTAATTATTTTTTAAGGCGTAATTAAAAGTAAAAAAACTTTGAATTTTTAAGATTATTGTTTAAAATTTCATATAAGTCTGTAGTAAAAGCATTTAATGTGAAATTTGAGATGGATATTTCGTAATCAATAATCAGTGCATATAATGTCAGTTGAACATTATATAGGGTGTTTTTTTAGAGGTATACAATACATATTCAAAATGAAAAAAAAAACACAATAAAATAATGTTAATGTCTATGATATTGGCTTTATTTAATAGATAATTTTATGCCATTGTTGTTTAATTATGATTTCGGGCATATGAGCGCCACGGCTAGCTCGAATAAACCGCCATACTGCTCTGTGCTGACACTTCTTTGGATTCCTCTACATTCATACTCTTTGATTTTTTCGACTTCGAATGTGGCCGCCTTTTATAATTGTATTTCTCATGTCGATCATGCCATATTTTCCTTGATCTTCCACGTCTTCTCTTTCCACTCACACTGCTTGTATACAACATATTAACCATTCTTCTCTCGTCCTTTCATTCCATATGTCCAATCATCACAGGAATCATTTTTATTTCTACTTATGATGAAATCATCTGCCTTACATTTCTTTCTTATTTCGTCGTTCGGTATTCTATCATATATCGTTTTCCCGCACATTCTTCCTACTTTCATATTTTTTTTTGCCAGCTCCAAGTTTCACTTCCATACATAAGGGTCGACACTAGAACTCCATTATGTACTGCCATCTTTGCTTTAGTTGAAATATTTATTACTTCACTTCTAAGGCATTACATTTGATAATGCCTTAGAAGGGTGAAACATGTCATTCCCATAAAATATAATAAAACTTCTAGAAAACTGACGTTTCCATTCGTATAAATTATTCAATATAGATACATCATTGTTCAAGAAACAATATATATGAAATATTTATATTTGCAGTGGTGACTTTGAGAGCGCCATTAACTTTGTTCCCAGCTCCGACCCTTCATTCGACATCTTTCTCCATTTTTCCATCTCTTGTAAACATGCTTCCCAGATAGATAAATTCGGCAACATGATCCAGTGTCTCACCGTTCGCGCTTATGACACAAATTGTCATCGTTCGGTATTCTATCATATATCGTTTTCACGCACATTCTTCTCAGTGATCTCATTTCTACGGCATTTAATCTACTTTCATACTTCTTATGCCAGCTCCTAGCTTCGCTTCTCTTTGGCACTAGAACTCCCATTATGTACTGCCTACATAAGCAGTAATAATAAAGTAAAATAACGGTGTGGATTTGATATTTAATTCGGTCCTAAGCGGTTAAAAAATATGAAACAAACCATCACGCCGTTACCCCGCAGGGGTAGGCAGAGAGAATGGACCGCCACACTACTCTATCCTGGCAAACCTCTCTAGCTTCCTCCACATTCATACAACGAGTCATACACGCAAGTCGATTCCTCCGACTTCTAACATGACCAACCTTTAAAATTTGATTAATTTGGTCATGCCATGTTTTCCTTGGTCTGCCTCGACTTCGTACCCCATTTACATCATTAACGTATACATTCTTAACCATTCTTTATCCATCCATGCGTTCCATATGTCCGAACCAACGCAGCGATCCTTTCATAATTTTGTTCATAATACCTTCTTCCGCTTTACATTCCTTTCTTATATCAGAAATATCTGTTAAATGAAATTCATTATTTGTTGATTATTTTATGTATAATTTGTATTCTAATAATTTATTTATCATTTTGAAAAAAGGTTTAGTGATGCGATAGTGCTTTTGTCGCCAAATCAACCGAGTGTTTTAGTGCTTTTGTGACTGAACCCAGTTTAAAGACTTTCGCTATTGCTTTCTGGGGTATGTATTAAACCATTTAATCACGGTCATTTAGAGTGTATGGAAGCGAATCATGAAACTGGTAGAAGAAGGATGAAAGCGGAATAAATGCAGTTGATATGAAATTTCTTAGACGTTTGTATGATAAACTCTCGTGTGAAAAGTCAGAACTTATTTCCTTTTATCTGGATGCTGCATGAGGTTAGATATTTGCTGATGGTGGAGAGGGTGCAGGAGAAATTTCTGCGATACCTCTTATCTTAGGGAGTATGGATATTACCCGATTTCTTGCTAGAGATGCTAGGCTACCAGTCACTCGAGAGGAGACGAGAATTCACTTGGATGTTCCACTGATAGGCGGTTGTATACACAATTCAGACATCCTGTAAATAATTATCTTCGACAAAGGGCCCATAGATTATTATTATTATTATTTTGTTGAATCACTCTTTACATCATTACAGCGCAAACTAAATCCATGTAAAGGGTGTAGCTATCATATTGATTCTCATGACAAGTGATAGGTAGATAATCTATCTCCATTTTTTTATCCGCGAATTCTTCACCAGACCAAAGACAGTGTGACAATCACACTGCCGTCTCCGGAAATCAAATCCGGGACCTCCGGTGTGGCAGTCAAAGCAATTACCAGTCGGCCACGAAGGTCCTCTGGTTCCATCACTAACAGCTATATAACTAGCATTTATTCTGCTCTCATCCTTCTTCTGTCAGTTCCATGCTACGCTTCCAATATGTATTTTGTTCTTACTATGTATACTCTACATTTGTAATATATCTTTATTTATAATTCTTCTGTAAAGGCGTATGTAGTTGAACCACTCCGCAACGGCTGGACCGATTTTTATGATTTTTTTGTGTGTGTTTGAGTGGGCCCCTCAATGGTTTAGATTCACAATTGGACCCGGCAGGTGACTGGCACGGGATTTTTTTGGAAATGCTCGGGGCCAACTCTCTGCAGTTTCGAAGAGATGGGCATTTCATAACCAATTTCCTTAGATTACTCAGGGAATGTTTCGAGAACTCGGCCGTGCTGGAAGGTGTTCGGCTTTTTGTCCCTGATAGATATCTCCGACAGCGACAGCATAGATTGTTTTAGCTACCGGCCGCCAGAACCAATCTGCCTCTGGTGACACCGGTGGGAAGAGCAATTAATCTGCTGAACGCGGTCTCCTCGGAGATCGACGTCTTTCATAGTACGTTCAGAAGGCAAATACTCTTAATTCTGGAGAGTATCTTGTCTTCCTAATGTCGAACCATCTCTCATGCGTTTCTGGTAGTATACTAGGTATACACAATATATTTTTTTACCTGTTCTCAATAGATGCCTTAACCCTTACAGCTCCTATGTCCACACGTTGTGGCCATTGGGTTTTTCCCACCAACTCCTACTTCCACTACGTTTGGCCATTTTTTTCTCAGACATTTTTTATGAACTTCAAATAGGGTTTTGCTATTTAACCGTCGCGTTGCCATGTGGTAAATTGAGTTTCCACTGCCAATTTAAAGTTGATTTTCTTAAAACCTATGGACCCTAATATTATAAAAAAATTGTAATCCTCCATTGAAGTGTTCTCAATATTTCGTAATAAAAAAAAAGCAAAAAATTACTTCCTTCATCCCAAAAAAAAAAATTTTTAAGACTGCCCTCACCTTCATTCGTGTTAAGGTAGAATTTGTTTTGCTAATATTTACAACTTTATCAAAAGTGACAAATACTTACTCGCTGTTTTGAACGTATTATAAATGATATGTTTGGCCTTTTCTCATAGGTACGTAATAATACCGACTGTGGACGGAAACGCAGCACGCAACTTAATAATATCAGAACTGTGAAAATATTAACACTTTACCAAAAGGGACAAATATTAATACGTACTCGTTGTCTTGAACGTACTATACATTTTGCCTAGGTGCCTTTATCATACGTAAAATCTCGTAAAGTCTCGCCCCGCCGGCCGCGGCGCGGAGACAAGTTTATACTTGGTGTCCAGTTGCTCGTATGCTGTGACGCATTCCATATCAGAAATCGCATGGTTCCAGAAAAAAATTAATAATGATATGTTTTTCAAATAATCCATGTATGTTATAGATATCGATCTATTCCTAATGAAATTCCCTACAAGATGACATAAATTAAATTTTGATTCATCGAGTCATATGCTTGATATTTAGATAAAGTTAGCGGTAAACTGAATTTACCACATGGGAGCGAGCGTTTTGTTTTGAACACGGTACGTTAAGGGTTAAAAAAATGTAAGAATCAAATGAATACTCTAGAAATACTGTCTTATTATCTGACCATTCCTTTGTCATCAGGAATGTGGGAAAAAAATGGAAAAAAACTCGGAGACCAAAGGGTTAAAAATCAATTTTAATGTCTATTGATGAAATAAACTGATTTGATTGATTGGTTGATTGATTGACTGTTTAAACCTTCTGAGAAGTTCATTCCATGTATGGCATATATCAAAATGGCGTGCTTATTGAATATATAGTTTATCAAAAATACGAATATCGAAAAAACGTTTGTTGAACCAGCTTATGGCAGGCAAGCCAACGTTCGGGCAGGGCAACGTCTGTCAGGTCTGCTAGTACAATATATACTCGTATTTTTTAATGTTCATAGTTTGTGAGTATATATAGAACATGTCTCCGCTGTCTAGGTGATCGTCATCGTGGAATATTTTGTATTGGCAACATTCCAAATATTTATGCACACAATTTTTTCTTCGCCTGTGGATTCCGTTTTCGAATGTTTTCTTTCCAAATTTAAATCTTTATCTTCTCCCATCGAGTCTTTATTTATTCAACTAATAGACTTATTTGTATAGTCAATTTGGAACAGAACTTCAAACCAGAAGCACGCGCCCATTTTCACAAGGAGGCTGAAAATTACTAAATAATATTTGGAGATCATACATAATGGAACATACCTGTATAACAAAAGCCTTTCCAAAAAAGCTAAAATGACAGTGCCCAATGGTGTTTCTGTAACGACCCTTACCTTTCTTCTTTTTGTCCTGTCGCACCTCTGTGGTGCATAGGGCCTCAAGGAACCTTCTCCACCCGACTCTATCGCATGCCTGATGCCTAACATCATCCCAAGTGAGGCCTGCTGCCTTAACCTCGTCCTGCAGGGCTCTAGGTCTGCCTCGCTTCCTGTTTCCCCCCATAGGGACCAGTCTAGTGCGCCCTGAGCGATGCAGGCTGGGTTCCGTCTCAGAGTGTGACCGATCCACTGCCATTTGCGTCTAGCGACTTGTTCTCTAATTGGCTTTTCGCCTGCCATGCTCCAGAGAACGGCATTTGACACTGTTTGGGGCCATAATAATAATAATAATATTATAATAATAAATGGGATAATTATAGATCGCCATTTTTATGAATTAGTCATATCAAACAACAAACAAACCATCACGCCGTTTCTCCGCAGGGGTAGGCAGAGAGAATGGACCGCCACACTACTCTATCCTGACATACCTCTCTAGATTCCTTCACATTCATACAGCGAGTCATACACGCACGTCGATTCCTCCGACTTCTAACATGACCAACCTGTAAACTTTGAACAATTTGGTCATGCCATGTTTTCCTCGGTCTACCTCGACTCCGTACTCCATTTACATCGTTAACGTATACCTGATTAAACATTTTTTCTCCATCCATGCGCTCCATATGTCCGAAACAACGCAGCGATCCATTCATTATTTTGTTCATAATACCTTCTTCATAATATATTCCTTTCTTATATCAGCATTTGAAATTCTGTCGTACATCGTTCTACCACACAACGTCTTACAGACCTTATCTCTACCGCATTTATTCTGCTCTCATCCTTCTTCTGCCAGTTCCATACATAAGGGTTGGGACCAGAACTCCATTGTGAACGGTCATTTTTGCTTTCATTGATAAATTTGTGTTTCCAGTAACTATTTTTAAAGAAATATAGATAAACCGAAGAAAACGTGAGACGATCAAATCAATCAAACACCTATACAAAGTCGGCCACGTAAGGAGTCGGAGAAATCGACGTGCGTGCATGACACGATGTATGAATGTAGAGGAACGAGAGAAGTATGCCAGGGAAGAACAGGAGTGTAGCTGTCTTCGAGGAGACAACGTGATTGTTAGTTTTTTTGGTAAAACTATTTCCGCCGTCTTTCCGATTTGCTCTGATTTCATTCTTCTTCTTCGAGTTCCATGCTTCGCTTCCATACATACGGGTTGGGACCAGAACTCCATTGTGAACGCCCATTTTCGCTCATTGATAAATTCTTGTTCAAATTCAAGTCCAAATTTTATCGACGTTTTCATTTCGTAATATTCAGGTGCTGAAGCTGCTGTATAACTCTTTGGTGAGAAGTCGGTTGGAATTGAAGTTGGTTCGATATTCCCTGATGGTGGAGAGGGTGCAGAAGAAATTTCTGCGATACCTCTATCTTAGGGAGTATGGATATTACCCGTGGCTCTTTCCAACTGATTTCTTGCTAGGGATGCTAGGCTACCAGTCACTCGAGAGGAGACGAGACATTCACTTGGGTGTCCATTTCTTTCGACTGATAGGCGGTTGTATACACAACTCAGAAATCTTGAGTGAATTAGGTCTGTTCGTCCCTGATAATTATCTTCGACAAAGGGGCCATTTGTTTTATCTCCCACGATGCAGAACCAACCTGCCAATGGTTATGCCGGTAGGTAGAGCAATATCTTTGCTTAATCGTATCACCTCGGAGTTTGACATATTTTGTGATAGTTTGGCTCATCTAAGGGAAGTACTATCTTTATTATAATTGTATGGTATATTTATTTTATTAATTTGTCATGCATCTTATATTTCTCGCTCTTTTTATTAATCTATTATGTATTACTTATTATTGTGTATCTTTAACTTGTATCTTTAGTGTATTGGATAAAAAATCTGTAATTCTTTGGATATGTTTAAAATAAATAAATGAAAAATGAAATAAATATTCATTTTGGTTAGTTAGTTCGTTCGAAGTGTCGTATACGGTACGTAGAATGAAACTAGGTTACGTTGTATGCATTAAGGAACTTTAGATTTCTTCTGTAAGCGGTGACGCCCTCAGACCTCTGACGCAGATCTGACGGAGACGAGCATCCAGCATCCGTGCCCAAACGTAAATGTTACTCTGGACCGCCGACAAGTTCAAGGATAAGCGATGCCAAAAGTCATAACATTCCCCTGACATTATATTTGTATATTTATTTTATTTTCTTACGAATAATGGGGCTAACGTGCCAAAATATTTCTCGTTTTATGGCTGACGGGAGCCTCTGCATATGAAATATTTTCCGTAACAAAGTCTACAATTTTTTTTAAATAATGTTGAAAAGATAAAATCATCAGCTGTCGAGACTAGTGGGCATTCGAGTTTCTAATTGCTAGTCCGGTCCTGCACATAAACCACGTGATTAGCACAGAGCAAACTTTTATAATTACAATTTATACGAATGAAAACGTCTGTTTTTTCGAAGTTTTATTTTAATTTAGGTGAATGACATTATCAACGCATTATCAAATCTTATATGATTATTAATTAAAGGCTTGTTTTTACAAATGATCTTCTTCTTCTTTAGCTTATCGCCGTCCACTCTTGGATGAAAGCCTCCTCCATGTCGATCTCTCCTGCGCAGTCTGCACCCATAGCACCCCAGCGTATCGTTCCAGGTCATCCCTCCACATCATTTGTGGTCTTCCTACTCTTCTTCTCGTGTCTCTCGGTCTCCAATTCAGCAGTATTTTGGTCCATATTTCGTCTGTGACTCTTGTTTTATCCCTCACCGTTTCGTTCCTGACTCTATCTCTAAGGGACAGGCCTAGCATGGCTCTCTCCATCGCTCGCTGCATGAATCTTAGTCTCTCTGCACTGTGCTTTGTCAGAGTGGCAGTTTCAAGACCATATGTACTTACTGTGAATCAATTTTTCTAATCCATCGCGAATATCAATCAGATGCAGCGTTCACATTTAGATTTAAAGCACATCTTAATGCGAGGAGACCTTGAGGTGATTACATCCCAAAAACGGCGCCTTAAAAGTTAGCATATTATTATTATTATTTAATCAAATCAGTTTATTTACTCAAGACAGTACAAATAGCATAAATGTTTAAGGCATCTATTGAGTACAGGTAAAATATTATACACATACAACATAATACCAGGAACGCATTAGAGATGGTTCGACATTAGGAAGACAAGATACTTTGTAAAGTCAAGAGTATCTGTACTTTCACTAATATGAAAGACTTCGATCTCCGAGGAAACCGCGTTCAGCAGAATAATTGCTCTTCCCACCGGTGTCACCAGAAGCAGATTCCTTCTGGCGACTCGTAGGTAAAACAATTTGTGCTGCCGCTGTCGGAGATATCTATCGGGGACAAAAATACCAACATCCTCCAGTACGGCCGAGTTCTCGAAGTATCCCCTAATTAATCTGAAGAAATGGGTTATTAGATGTCTATCTCTTGGAAGCTGTAAATAATTGGTTCTGAGCATTCCTAAAAGAAATGCCGTGGGATAGAGCCACGGATAACTACCATACTCCCTCATGTAGAGATGCGTGACGTCATCATTTGGACCTTTTTTTTTGCTTGTAAATATATTCGGTTTTCAAAAATATGTTTTGTCTCGGGCTCATTCGGATGCTGTGCACGATGTGCCTAATTCTGAAAGAGTAAGATTTCTCCGGGGAGCGCGCACGCGCACAAGTAATTAATTGGCAGCGCATCAAACTGTCGCGGTTAAAAATGGTACACCCATTTTATTCTACAGCTATCGTGAACCTTTCCTAACAGAATTGTATATTAAATACTAACTAATTAAGCACCCAACTTAACCTTAAAAACCGGAACATACCGATCATCAACCTGAAACGAAAAGTGTTATGAACCCTGCGTTCTGCCAGTTGGTACTTATGGTCTTGAAACTGTTACATTGTCCAAACAAAGTGTCAGGAAACTACAAGTGATCCAAAGAGCCATGTTAAAAATAAGCCTAAGAGAGAGTCAGAAACGATTCGGTGAGAGAAAAAACAAAGGTCACTGACATCATCCACCGGGTGAAGACTCTAAAATGGCAATGGGCAGGTCACGTAGCCAGAAGCTCAAATGAAAAGTGGGCAAGAAGACCGTGGACGGCAAAGAGATGTGCAGGGCGACCGCAAATACGATGGAAGGATGATCTGAACAGACACGTCGGAATAACCCGGATGCAGTCTGCACAGGACAGAGTAACATGTAAGCGAATGGAGGAGGCCTTTGTCCAGGAGTGAACGGGAATAGGCTGAGGAATAAGAAGAAGAAGAAGCACCTAACTTAATGGAATTGACTATTGAAACATTATTTTTACACAAAAATGATTAATAAAGAAAGTATCGCGTGAGGAAAACCAAAAACAGAGAGATTTGTGAGGTTGAGAATATTATAAGATGGAGCAGACAGCGAAGAAGGGACTGGTACGGTCTTGTTCAAAGAATGGACACCACTAGACTTCCCTATATTGCACTACTTAATCAGCCTCATGGGACTCGTCCTAGTGAAGACCTACCAAAAGATGGAAGGACAGCTGGGAGTCTTCCTCACAGGAGCAGCAACACCTTGGAGAATAGATTACATAAGTCAAACAAGGAAGAAGAAGAATAAATTATGGTTAAGAAAACATTTGTTAACGACGTAAACGAAACAAGAAATAGAGGAAGACCGAGGAAAACGTGACATGATCAAATCAATCAAATATTTAATGTCGGCCGCGTGAGGAGTCAGAGAAATCGACACGTGTGCCTGATACCATGTATGAATGTTGAGGAAGTGAGCGAAATATGTCAGGAAAGAAAAGTGTGGCAGTCCATTATTTCTGCCTACCTCTTCGGGGAGACGGCGTGATGGTTAGTAAGTTAGTTAGCTTTTATATTATGATTACGATATAATGAATTTTCTTCTTATATATTATGATCTTTGATCGTCGGTTGGCAACCCCTGGCTGTGTATTTTAGAAATGCAAGGATTGAGTGAATTCTTTTGTGTCTAGAGCAGATCTCTGAAATAGCAACTTTTCACTCTTTATTTCAGGGTTACTCTCTCTGCCTCTGGATCTTCTTGACATTGGCGTAGGTAGGGTGGATAAACCGCCTTGCAACTTCTTGAATTCTCGCTCAAACAAATTATTAGGGATAACTTTGATTTTTATTAATTTTATTGATTTTCACAAGGCTTGAAAATAATAAAAAATATTATAGAAATCAAATCAAATAAGTTTATTAACTCAAAAGACATTACAAACAGGAAAATGTTTAAGGCATCTATTGAGTACAGGTTAAATATTATAAAAATACAGCATAGTTCATTAGAGATGGTTTGACATTACATTACATGACATTGTGCATTAGAAATGTACATACTGACCATTATGTATGGAAGAGAAGCATGGAACTGGCAAAATAATGATGAAAGTGAAAGAAATGCATTAGAAATGAGATCTCTTAGATGAATGTGTGGATACTCTGTTTATGATAAATAAAAATATAAGAAGTGAATGCGGTGCGAATGATGGTGTAATGAGCAAAATAATGAAAGGATCATATATATGGTTTGGACACATGGAAAGAATGAATGAAGAAAGAATGGTAAAAAAGTATATGTTAACGATGTAAATGGAACTAGAAATAGAGGAAGACCGAGGAAAACGTGGTAGATCAAATAAATCAAATATTGAATGTCGGCCACGTGAGGAGTCGGAGAAATCGACGACCGTGCATGATACCGTGTATTTTTCTTCATTCATTCTTTCCATGTGTCAAAACCATCTTAATGATCCTTTCATTATTTTGTTCATAACACTATCATTCGCAGCGTGTTCACTTCTTATATTTTCATTCGACACTATCATGCACAGAGTATCCATAATAAGAAATATCACATTCCGAAGTTGGATACACGAGTCTTTATGCAATGATTGAATTAAAGATTGCGGAATTTCAGTCGGCTACTCCTTGCGTTTTAACCCCTTCCACGTGGAGTCGGTGTTTCATGAATGAATACCAACTCCTGGCGTGCAAGGCAGCCTCGCGCGATGCACGCGAGGACACCGGGGTTTGTTATAGGTGGTTTTTTGTCCAGTTTATCGCTCCATTGTTCGACGACCTTACGAGATTGCATTATAATACTCTCACGGTACAATCTCATTCACTCTCCTCCATATTTCTGTGACGTATAATTTCCATTTTAGTCACTTAATTGATTAAGCTAAGATGGCAGTGCACAGTGATGTTCTTGTTCCGACCCTTATGTATGGAAGTGAAGCATGAATCTGGAAAAATAATGTCGAACCATCTTTCATGCATTCCTGGTATTATATTGTATATATTATATTTTAAACTGTTAAATTAAATAACTTTGTTATATGTATCACAATTGCATTTTATTTTACGCGACAGCTGTTTCTTCAATCTATGTTGACATCATCAGGTGTTACAATTATATATCAAATGTAAAATTTTTATGGTAGTATGTTTACAAGAGATGGGCGAGTGGAGAGGGATATTGAAAGAAGGGTTGGGGCAGGCAACAAAGTGAATGGTGCACTTAAAGTTGTCATCGCAAACAAAAACCTATCAAAAAAGTTAGAATGGCAGTGCACAATGGTGTTCTTCTACCGACCCTTATGTATGGAAGCGAAGCATGGAACTGGCAAAAGAAGGATGAAAGTAGAATAAATGCAGTTGAAATGAGATCTCTTAGAAGAATGTGGGATACTCTGTGTATGATAGAGTGTCGAATGAAAATATAAGAAGTGAATGCGGTGCGAATGATGGTGTCATGAACAAAATAATGAAAGGATCATTGAGATGGTTTGGACATATTGAAAGAATGAATGAAGAAAGAATGGTAAAAAAATTATATGTTAATGATGTAAATGGAACCAGAAATAGAGGAATACCGAGGAAAACGTGGCACGATCAAATAAATCAAATATTCAATGTCGGCCATGTGAGGAGTCAGAGAAATCGACGCGCGTGCATGACACGATGTATGAATGTTGAGGAAGCGAGAGAAATATGTCAGGAAAGAAAAGTGTGGCAGTCCATTCTTTCTGCCTACCCCTTCGGGGAGACGGCGTGATGGTTAGTTAGTTAGTTAGTTTAATTTTTTGTGATTTTTCGAATCTTTATGTGTATTTGTTCCTATGTCAATTTGAATAATTTCTTTGATATAATTTTGAAGTTCTTGCTGGAGTACCTAAATATTTTAATTAAAAGAACGGTTAGTTACTATTTATAGGAGAAAATATTAAAGATGGAAAATATAATATTATAAAATAAAAACATTAATTAGAAGGAACAATTACACATAGTATAGAGTCAAAAACGATGAAACATAATAAATTAAAAACGATAAACAATAACAGGAAGTACATAGATTACATTAATAGGAAAGGTGACAAAAGTTGAAGGTAGTATTATTATTTTTTAGCTAGATTGTATAGGGGAAAAGTTTTTGATGTACCTACTACGAGTATATACTAAGGGAGAATAAGCTGGAATGTTTCGGCCAAAACAATGGACTATTTATTATATTTTACCTTTACTCAATAGATGCCTTAAACATTAATATTGTTTGTAGTGTCTGTTGAGGTAATAATCATATTTGATTTAATTTGACAAGAAGGATATAAGTAGAATAAATGGAGTGGAAATAAGATCTCTTAGACGGTTGTGTGATAAAACCGTATATAGGAATTAAGTGCGGTTCGAATGAAAGTGTTATGAACAAAATAATGAAAGGATCGTTAAGATGACTTGGAGACATGGGAAAAATAATGGATTGCCTTTATTTAGAAAGTATAAAAGTATGAAAGGCGGCCAAATTCGAAGTCGGATAAATCGACGAGCGTGTATGTTACGATGTATGAATGTAGATAAACTAGAGAGGTATGTCAGGACAGAATAAAATATTTTCCATTAACAAGGATTCCTTAAGATTCCCAGTTCAGATTTCTGAAATGTATTCGAGGGCTAATGTGAAAAGTTTGGGGATATTGTGTCTCCCTGTCGGATTCTCTTTTTAATCTGTATCTTGTATTTTGATCAGTCCTCGTTGAATTTTACTTGAATAGTTGACCCAAAGAGCCATGGAAAGAGCCATGTTAGGAATAAGCCAAAGAGACAGAGTTAGAAACGATACGGTGAGAGAAAAAACAAAGGTCATTGACATCGTCAGCCAGATAGCCAGAAGCTCAGATGAAAAATGGACAAGAAGACTTGGAGACCGTGGACGGCAAAGAGAAGTGCAGGGCGACCGCAACTACGGTGGAAGGATGATCTGAACAGACACGTCGGAATAACCTGGATGCAGTCTGCAAAAGACAGAGTGACATGGAAGCGAATGGAGGCGGCCTTTGAGAAGAAGAAGGAGAAGAATAAGTGACAACAGCTGCCATATGGAGATCTCGGGTTCGATTCCAGGCGATGAAGGAGTGATTTTCACGCTGCGTTTTAGAATTCACGTGACAACAAAATGGCGATAGATGAGATACCTATCGCATGTCATGCGAATCAATACTACTTGTTGGCTTGTCTCGTCCAGGATATATGCCTCCTTCTTCAATGTTCTTCCTCTCGTATCGTTTCTGGACTTCTTCCATCCGCTAGTTCTCTTGCCGCGTGATTGCTCAAGTCTTCGCGTGCAACGATACCTCGCTAATGAGTTATATTAACTTTTGATACGAAACACAATTCTCTCACCAACTTTTTAGCCATCTTTCTTACCGTATCAGACGGATTGTATGTTAATCGGCCTTTCTATTAACGTTTACTTTATTTTACATAAGCAAACAGGATTTAAAATAGTTTTTATTAATAAGGATTGGCACTAGAACTCCAATGTGTTCAGCCATCTTTGCTTAAGTGAATATATTTTTCTATTAGCAGTGATGACTTTGAGAGCGCCATTTATTTTGTTCCCAGCACCAACCGTTCTTTCGATTTCTTTTTCAATTTTAGATTTCTTTTTCAATTCCAGCTCTTAATCATAATAATAATACTAAAAGATGGACTGACGATATTGCATTTATTTTAAACTATTATCCGGAGGTATTTACAATCCAGGAATACTGAGGGAACTAAATCTATACGTTCCCCATAGTTATAGCAGAGCATTGGGGCATATACTCGTATTATATTATGCCCCAAAGTGCCGCACAGAGGCCCTTCGAAGTTCTCCTGTATTGAAAGCGATTCGTCTTTGAAATGAGGTTGCAAAAGAGATAGACGTCTTTGGATGTAATTATGGCGAATTCTTGAATACCCCTACGATAAAGGCAGCAAGGAAATAACTGGCATATTCCTATTCATAAGGTTCTATGTACTCGTATATTTCCTTTGATATTTTTTTTTCACCCTTTACATCGATTTGGCTCGCGCTGTAATGATGTAAGGAGTTTTTTCAACATAATAATAATAACAATAATAGCTGGAACGACCTGGATGCGGAAGGGGCAAGACAGGAACGAGTGGAAGATAACGGAAGAGGCCTATATCCAGCAGTTGAGGGAAGATGGCTGAAGAAGAAGAGAAAGAAGATTTTTGATCGCTCGCACGTCGAGTGCGGTGTTTATTTGTCATGCAGTCCGCTGTAAACCTCACGGCCTGTGAAACAAACAAGATACCGCGAGCCTTTATCAGCCACAAATATTTACCGACCTGCGGTTACATGCATGTATCGGCTTGCGCGCGTACACCGCCGCGCTTTCCGCACGACACCTTCAACGGGATGACAATCCTCTCGCATCCCTTCGATGCTGTTAGCGAGCCGCATTGAGGCCCATTTACACTGAACAGTGACCGTAACGCCACCGTTGAATCTCACCGACTCGTTATCTGATGCAAATCTTGTTCTTCTTCCTTGTTGTAGACCTATTTGGTCTGTTCTCCAGAGTGTTGCTCCTCCTGTGAGATAGATTCCCAGCTGTCCTTCCATCTTTTAGGAGGTCTTCCACGAGGACGAGTCCCACGAGGCTGATTATGTTGTGTAATATAGGGGAGTCTGGTGGTGTCCATTCTTTGAACATGACCGTACCAGTCCCTATTTTGCTGTCTGCTCCATCTTATAATATCCTACTATCCTCAAGAACTAAAATATTACGGTCTTGATATTAGATAATCGAATGATTTTACTGTAATCTCTTGATGGAAGTTCATTAAAAATCTTACTTACTTTACTTACTTAGACAGCCGTTGTCGTCCACTGCTGGACATAGGCCTCCCCCATACTTCTCCACGTATTCCTGTCTTGTGCCTTTCGCATGCTATCGCCAGCAATTCTTCTAATGTCATCGGACCATCGTGTGGGGGGTCTCCCTCTGTTTATTTTGTCTTCGCGGGGCCTCCACTCGTATCACCTTTCTGGTCCATCTATCATCTACCAATCTGGCAACATGTCCCCAAATGACCATTTAAGCTTATCTACCCTTTCGACAACCTCTGTTACTCCCTTTAAAATAATAATTAAATAAAACTATGTTTTTTTTAACTACTTCCACATTTGTCTTTATTTCGACAGCTTCCGGTTTCGCCAGGCTCGCTAGCATCGACAGGCTGGTGGCACTGTTATAAACTGACTTCTTTATATACGTACAGATCAGTATTAGAAAACATGATTCTATACAAAATTAATACTGAATATAAATATTGATATTAATATTATTTAAGAGCATTTTACTAACTAACTAACTTACCATCACGCCGTCTCCCCGGAGGGGTAGGCAGAAAGAATGGAACGCCACACTGTTCTGTCCTGACATACGTCTCTCGCTTCCTCTACATTCATACATCTTGTCATGCACGCACGTCGATTTTTCCGACTCCTCACGTGACCGACATTCAATATTTGATTGATTTGATCGTGCCACGTTTTCCTCGGCCTTCCGATTCTATTTCTAGCTCCGTTCACGCCGTTTACATATACCTTCTTTACCATTCTGTCTTCACTCATTCTTTCCATGTGTCCAAACCATCTTAATGACCCTTTCCTTATTTTGTTCATAACACTTTCATTCGCACCACATTCACTTCTTATACTTGCATTTGTCACTCTATCATATACAGATTTGCCACACATTCGTCTTAGAGATCTCATTTCTACTGCATTTATTCTACTTTCATCCTTCTTTTGCCAGTTCCATGCTTCACTTCCATACATAAGGGTCGGCACAAGAACACCATTGTGCACTGCCATCTTAGCTTTTTTGGATAGGCTTTTGTTTGCGATGACAATTTTAAGTGCACCATTTATTCTGTTGCCTGCCCCAACCCTTCTTTCAATATCCTTCTCCACCCTCCCATCCTTTGTAAACATACTTCCAGAGCATTTTACTATCAATAAATACAATAGAAATTAAATTGATTATAGTTGACGTATTTGTTTATAATGTTTGAAAAAATACTATAATACTTTTATTTGTAATATTACTGAATTTAAATATAAGTTTATATATTTTGGTCCGTTGGTTGACCTCCCTTTTGGTTTATCCATCCATTAGTTCATGTTTGAGCTGCAATGGTCTGGAATCATAACAAACCAATTTTTTGTCAGTAATTGATTCTTGGAATATTTTTTATTTATTTTCAATGGGTCTTGATATAATCCAACAAGATTACAAGTTTCCTTTCTTCTGTGGTGCCCCGTTCTGACTCCAGATAGTGCACGTATAGTGGTATCGGGTGGCTCGTCTAATTGGTAACATTTAACGTCACTGAATACTCTGACAGGTGTCGAGTTTCCTGATCGGCATGCGAGTCTCTTGTATGCGGTATTAGTGTATAAGAAGTGAAGTTCTTGCAACAGTTGCTGTTTATAGATATAATAATTCTATGGGCACCCTGAGTCTTGATGTGGAGACAATGAGAAGGGAAAACAGGCATCGGTCGACCCCAGAAAAGATGGGCTGACACATAATTGCAGTTGGGGGTAGAAGATGGACAAGAGGCCTACATCCAGCAGTGGAGAGATGGCTAGAGAGTAGAAGATGAAGTATTTGACCTTCTTAACGTTGAAATATTGCTCTTCCGCTTCTGGTATAATATGTTATCTATCCCACTGCATTCCTCTCGGAAAGAGATGGACATCTTTCATTCGAATGGATCAATGTCCACTCTTGATTCTAAGGAGTATTCTGCCTCCATAACTTCAGATAATAACTCTTCTGCTCCTGGTATAACAATAATAATAATTAGGCTAATTTGTATAGCGCCGTTTTCGTGAATAGCTCACCTTAAGGGCGCTTTGACAGTGTTTTTAGTAAGAGAGCCGCATGTGACACCAGCAATCAGATAACCGTTGTTTACATTTTGTGCGATATTTTGAAGAGGTGGGTTTTTAGATGAGATTTAAAATCTGTCGGATTGTCAATGCATCTGAGGCGTGCAGGAAGCATATTCCAGGCGGTCAGACCTGCCACTGCGAAAGGCCGATCTCCGAAATTTGTCCGGGGGTTGCGCTTTGGCTCAACTAATCTGCCTATTGCCGAGGAGTTTGCCGATCGAAGCGTAGGTTGCCGCAATTTAGGGCTATCAGCAACACAAAGTTCAGATATATAGACCGGTGCCATTCCGTGAAGCGCTTTAATATATTTTTATAATGTGTCATCTATCCCACTGCATTCCTCTCGGGCAGAGATGGACATCTTTCATATGAATACTACAATGTCCAATTAACAAATACTCTTGATTATATTGGGTGTTCTACCTTCTTAACGTTAGACCATTGATCTTGTGTTCTTGGTATAATGTATTATTATATATATCCCATTGCATACCTCTCGGGCAGAGATGGACATCTTTTATATGAATGTACCAATTTACAAATACTCATTATTCTATGGAGTATTTTGCCTTCTTAACCCTTAAATGCATTCTGTTGCATTTCTGCAACAATTTATTTTAAGCGCTTTTAACTCTGTATACATGCAATAAATGAACTCCAATGCATAATGTTGCGTAAGTGTAACAATCGGCGTATTGTCATCGTGTTTTTAAATTATTCGAGTAGATGTCTCTTAGAGAAAATTATAACATTGTAACTGTAACAAAGAAATTGACATTTTAATAAATAAATAAAAAACGTTGGGTGCAGATGTGTCACATTTCTGAAAGTTTCAACATTTATTTTCATTGGTGCTACTGGATAACGAAACGAAATAAAATAAATTTGTGTACTCCATAAAGGTGAATCTACCATTGTTTATTAATTTTTAATTAATATTTTTTGTAATGATTGCAAAAAGTAAACAATACATGCAGTGAATTAAATTAAAATAAAGTCCACAAATAAACTTACATATTTTTAAAATTATTTTTCCCGTTATTATTAACCTAATTATAGTATAAAAATATTTTCACTTTTGAATTTGGAAAAATCATGCATTTTTCGTTAATTTCGGACCATTGCTCTTGCGCTCTTGGCACAATGTCTTGCTCAAAATTAACGTCTTTACAGGCTAGATTAGTATGTCAGGATATAATTGTGTGGCCGTCCGTTCACCCTGCTTATCCTGTAGGAGAAACGGCGTGACGGTTAGTAAACCTTTTCGTATAAAATCCACTAACGCAGGTATTCTCATCTTTTGCAGATCTTGCGCGAGCCAGGGCCGCGGCCGAGCTAGTGCCACGGCACTCACACTCACGGCGGCTCCACGGAACACAGGTCAGTCATTTAATATCACTGCCTATACTACAATAAAATATTTAAAAAAACATGTAAATATGTGGTGGAACGGTTTCTATGGAATCCTTGATGCTCTTCACAAACTAACCAACCATCACGCCGTTTCCCCGGAGGGGTAAGAGAGAGGGAGGACCGCCACACTGTTCTATCCTGACATAACTCTCCCGCCTCTTCTACATTCACATACCGTGACACGCACGCTCGTCGATTATTCCTACTTCGAATATGACCGCCTTTCAGTAATTGATTAATTTCAAATCAAATCAAATCAGTTTATTAACTCAAAAGACATTACAAACAGGAAAATGTTTAAGGCATCTATTGAGTACGAAAGCCCGATCTCCGAAATGTGTCTGGGGGTTTGGCTTTGGCTCAACTAATCTGCCTATTGTCGAGGAGTTTGCAAATCGAAGCGTAGATTGCCGCAAGTTAGGGCTATCAGCAATGCAAAGTTCAGATATATAGGCTGGTCCCATTCCGTGAAGCACTTTAAAAACCGTCCAGCATAGTTTATACTGGATTCTTTCAGGATAAACTTTGTAACGTGTATATTTTATATGTGATGGAAATACCGTTTATAAAACATATGTAAATACATCGAAGATAGTTTTCCCTTTGTTAAGAGTTTTTATAAGTAGGCCGTAACGCATTAGGGGTGCCTTTGTTAGGGGAGAAAGGAATATGTGTGAAGTAGAAGGGAGATATTAGTCCGAAGAATACTAACCCAAGGTCGACTCGGGCGGAATTGTGCGAAGCCTTTTGTTACGTATGTGCTTAAGTCGAGTCTCGATGTAGTATTCAAGAATTCAATTTATTAATAAAACATAACAAATACAGACATTACATTTTCCAATTCGTTTATAATTACAATAAAAAAAATAAGACCAATTTTTATATAAAGAAGTAAAAAGAAACAATACGAAAAACAAGAGAAGCAAATATACCAATTTAATATATAAGAGGTAGTCTTACTATCGTGAAAAATGTCCACATCCAAAGAGATGCGGTTTAGAAAAAAATATTGCTCTGCCCACGGGCATTACCATAGGTAGATTGGTTCTACACAGCGGCAGGTGAAATAATCTATATTGCCTTTGTCGCAGATAATTGTCAGGGACAAACAAAGTCAAGTCATTCAAAATATCCGAGTTATGTATTCGACCACGAATTAGTTGAAATAAATGAACACCCAAATGGATAGTTCGTCTAATTTCCAATGATTGGTAGTCCAGCATACCCAGCAAGAAATCAGTTGGGTACAGCCAGGGGTAATAACCGTTTTCTTTGATGTACAAAAAAGTGGGAACTTTTTTTGTACTTTTTCAATCAACAGACAATATTTTGTTTCATGCGGTGCCCACACCAGCGTACTAAATTCAAACCGACTTCTTACCAAAGATTCATACAATAACTTTAGGACTTTTGAATTGGTTTTAAAATCTCAACATTTTATGGGAGCTATGTAATATGAAGACTGAAAGATAATTTGGGATCGAATGTTACTTCCAAATCTTTCGAAGAAGTAGTCCTATTCAGAAGTATACCATCTATTGTACAGGGTGCAGCAGCATAGCTTCCTTTTTTTTAAATGCGCGCCATTCAGTCGGTTGATGTCATGTGATTCGAGAGGCGGAACTATAAAGTTTTGTTCCGACACAGCTTAGTCGACATCATGCGTTGGTACAGTGAGGAGCGTGCGTTTGCCGTTGAGGCCTACTTTTCGAACGGATGTTCAAAGGTGCTTCCTTTTTTCAAAACTTAATAAAACCCATTGTTTGAATCCGATTAAAAAAACTCCATAGAAAAAAATCACAAGGGGACAAATCGGGAGAGCGGACCGGCCACTCCAAATCGCCCCTAATTGAGATGAGGCGCTCTGGGAAGTGTTCCCTCAAAACAGCCATCCAGTGACAGAAATTTCGTGTTTATGTGAACTGTCCAGGGAGCCTAAAAGATTTGAAGGAATAAATTGCCAAGATTACGCCTGATATGCTGGCAAGAGTCTTGACAAACGTCAGAAATCGGTTTAATCAGTGTATAGAGGATAGGGGACGTCGCCTACCTGATTTGATCTTCAAAAACTAAGTAAAACAAAACTTTAGGTATGTGCCTACATTATAAAAAACTAATAAAAAATTTCGGATTCATACAATGGGTTTTATTAACCCTTACCACTTCTTTGTCGAATGCCAGCCGACATGGCTATATGTACGCTACAACTCAGTTGTCGGCTGGCGGCCGACAATATGAGACTTGCACGCGCGGTGTATTTTCGCGCGCAAAACTTGACTTTCTTGTGATTATTCGTTAAAAAAACATTTAATTTCACGTTTTAATAAGATTTTGACTGTTTTCCGTGTTTATTTTACTGTGAAATAATCCTTGCAAATTCACATAACCTAAAATGGCGGGAACTTGACGTGATGTCATGCAGAGAAGCGATTAGAGTACAAGCCCCACTTCATTGCGAAACTGGACAAAGGTTCTAAAGACTGTACTGTGTGCAGTAACAGAAAGATTCCAGGGGAAAGACGGGAAACAGTGTGGTTTTGTGAGACCTGTTCCAGAAAACCTGGTCTCCATCCTGGAGATTGTTTTAAAAAGTACCATACTATGCACAACTATAAGTAGTCCGTAATGTTTTTTTGTAAATTGTTTTTTATTTGAAGAATAAATCATTACAAATGATTTTTTAACGATTTTTTTTTGTAGTTACAAAAAAAATCGTTAAAAACCTATCAATAAATTAATATTTTGACATTATTTAAATTAGAGTTGGCTGACAAACAATATAAAAAAATAATGGAGTGGTAAGGGTTATGTTTTGATAAAAGGAAGTTATGCTGTATAACTGTGATAGATCGTCGTAGCGTTATCTCTTTGTTGCTCTAGGATATTCACAAATTCGCTATAATTGCATCTTAAGTATTATACGTATTGTAAACTCGATGGTATTCTAATTCCTGAGCGCTTTCTCGAGAATCTTCTCAAGCATTGCTTCTTGTATCTACGCGTAATCCCGCCCCCGACACCCGATCCGACCACTTAGCGTCCATCAGCCGGGAGGAGTTCCCGCCAATGTCTTGCGACCGATTCATCTCCTTTCAAATTACTTCCACCAGATATTGACATGCTTTCATCTAACGTCCACGATTACTCTATTCCACGATTAATCTATATTAACACTCGCTTTAGGATGGCTAATATACCCTTTATCTGCGGAGATGGACTCTTGGGTGTCCAGTTTTTAATTTATGGACAGCAAGGTCCATACGGTTCATTATTTTAGTTAGATATAATAGAGTGTAGCTCCATTTTATGAACTAGTTAAAGATAAACATTTTAGTTGAAATAAACATTTTTGTTCAGAATAACCATTTTGTTAAAAATAAAGATTTAGTTAAAAACATTTTTTTGTTAAAATAGAACATTTTGTCAAGAATAAAGATTTTTGCTAAAAATAAACATTTAGTTAAAAAAAAATTTTTTGTTAAAATATAAAATTTTAATAAAAATAAACATTTTTGCTAAAAATAAACATTTATTTAAAAATATTTTTTTATTAAAATAGAACATTTTGTCAAGAATAAACATTTTTGCTAAAAATAAACATTTAGTTAAAAATATATTTTTTTGTTAAAATAGAACATTTTGTAAAAAATAAACATTTTTGCTAAAAATAAACATTTATTTAAAATTTTTTTTTGTTAAAATAGAACATTTTGTCAAGAATAAACATTTTTGATAAAAATAAACATTTAGTTAAAAATATTTTTATGTTAAAATAGAACATTTTGTTAAGAATAAACATTTTTGCTAAAAATAAACATTTAATTAAAAATATTTTTTGTTAAAATAGAACATTTTGTTAAGAATAAACATTTTTGCTAAAAATAAACATTTAGTTAAAAATATTTTTTTGTTAAAATAGAACATTTTGTTAAGAATAAACATTTTTGCTAAAAATAAACATTTAGTTAAAAATATTTTTTTGTTAAAATAGAACATTTTGTTAAGAATAAACATTTTTGCTAAAAATAAACATTTGGTTTAAAATATTTTTTTGTTAAAATAGAACATTTTGTTAAGAATAAACATTTTTGCTAAAAATAAACATTTAATTAAAAATATTTTTTGTTAAAATAGAACATTTTGTTAAGAATAAACATTTTTGCTAAAAATAAACATTTAGTTAAAAATATTTTTTTGTTAAAATAGAACATTTTGTTAAGAATAAACATTTTTGCTAAAAATAAACATTTAGTTAAAAATATTTTTTTGTTAAAATAGAACATTTTGTTAAGAATAAACATTTTTGCTAAAAATAAACATTTGGTTTAAAATATTTTTTTGTTAAAATAGAACATTTTGTTAAGAATAAACATTTTTGCTAAAAATAAACATTTTGTTAAAAATAAACATTTAGTTAAAATAGAACATTTTGTTAAGAATAAACATTTTTGCTAAAAATAAACATTTTGTTAAAAATATGTTTTTATTAAAATAGAACATTTTGTCAAGAATAAACATTTTTGCTAAAAATAAACATTTTGTTAAAATATATTTTTTTGTTAAAATAGAACATTTTGTTAAGAATAAACATTTTTGCCAAAAATGAACATTTATTTAAAAATATTTTTTTATTAAAATAGAACATTTTGTCAAGAATAAACATTTTTGCTAAAAATAAACATTTTGTTAAAAATATTTTTTTTGTTAAAATAGAACATTTTGTTAAGAATAAACATTTTTGCTAAAAATAAACATTTATTTAAAAAAAATTTTTATTAAAATAGAACATTTTGTCAAGAATAAACATTTTTGCTAAAAATAAACTTTTTGTTAAAAATATTTTTTTTGGTAAAATAGAACATTTTGTTAAGAATAAACATTTTTACTAAAAATAATCATTTAATTAAAAATATTTTTTTGTTAAAATAGAACATTTTGTTAAGAATAAACATTTTTGCTAAAAATAAACATTTAGTTAAAAAATATTTTTTTGTTAAAATATAACATTTTGTTAAGAATAAACATTTTTGCTAAAAATAAACATTTAGTTAAAATAAACATTTTGTTAAAAACAAAAAAAGATATATGGAATCGAAGTATGGGACTGGCAAAATAAGGTTGAAAGTAGGATAAATGAGATCTCTTAGACGAATGTGTGGAAAAACTGTGTATGATAGAGTGTCGAATGACAATATAAGAAGTGAATGCGGTGCGAATGAAAGTGTTATGAACAATATTTTGATAGAAACATTAAGACGGCTTGGACACATGGAAAGAATGAATGAAGAAAGAATGGAAAAAATATATATATCTTAACGATGTAAATGGAACTAGAAATATAGGAAGATCGAGGAAAACGTGGCACGATCAAATAAATCAAATATTGAATTGTCAGCCATGTGAGGAGTCGGAAAATCGACGTGGATGGATGACATGGTGTATAAATGTTGAGGAAGCTAGAGAGGTGTGTCAGGATCGAGTAGTGTGGCAGTCCATTCTCTCTGCCTACCCCTCCGGGGAAATTGCGTGATGGTTGTTTGTCAAAAAACTCGTATAAGCGCTGAGTGTTAAAATCATAACGTGAAATGGAGTTCAGAGCTGGTCAGAAAGCCCGTCCATGTAATTCTCAATTCTGAGGTAATGAATAAATAAAAATGACAGATTTTCAAGTCGAGCCACGCATGGTCAAACCATCTCGCCGCGTAGTATGGGTTACGGGAAATTCCCATATATCGGACGGCAGTCTCTGACACTTCCGTTTCCGCTCTCGATCCGCTTCCGTTTGCCAAATTTTTAGGGGTAAATTAGAATTCTCGCACGCGAAACGGAATACCATTCATACCAAAAAATAAAATGTAAAAAATTGGCGTCTCTCCGAAGGGGTAGGCAGACAGAATGTACCGCCATACTGTTCTTTACAGACATATTTATGTTGCTTCCATAACATTTATACATCGTGGCATGCGTGCATTTCGATTTTTCTCGCGTGGCCGACATTTATTGTTTAATTGATTTGATCGTGCCACGTTTTCGTCGATCTTCATTTATTTCTTGTTCCGTTTACATCGTCAACATATAACATATTAATTCTTTCTTAATTTTTTCTTTCCATGTGTCCGAACAATCTTAATGACCCCTTCTTTCATTATTTCCATGCCCTAATGTATGAAAGCGAAGCATGGAACTGGCAGAAGAAGGATGAGAGCAGAATAAATACGGTAGAGATGAGGTCCCTAAGACGTATGTGTGGTAGAACGATATACGACACAATCTCAAATGCTGATATAAGAAAGGAATGTAGAGCGGAAGAAGGTATTATGAACAAAATTATGAAAGGATCGCTGCGTAGGTTCGGACATATGGAACGCATGGATGGAGAAAGAATGGTTAAGAAAGTATATGTTAATGATGTAAATGGGGTACGAAGTCGAGGCAGACCGAGGAAAACATGGCATGACCAAATTAATCAAATTTTAAAGGTTGATCATGTTAGAAGTCGGAGGAATCGACGTGCGTGTATGGCTCGTTGTTTGAATGTGGAGGAAGCTAGAAAGGTTTGCCAGGATAGAGTAGTGTGGCGGTCCATTCTCTCTGCCTACCCCTGCGGGGAAACGGCGTGATAGTTTGTTGTTGTTGTTATTTCCATGTGTCCAAATCATCTTAAATACCCTTTCACTATTCTCTGCAATAGGAAGATTAGTAGTTGAGTCGAAGCGTTGTCCTAGTGCAGATTTCGGGGATCGAGCCTTTGCAGTAGCCGGCCCATCAGCTTGGAACAATCTCACTTCATACATTAGATGCATAAATGATCTGACAGATTTCAAATCACATCACATCTTTTTCATATTTCATACCTAATTTAAAACTTCTATATTTTGTTCTATTATACTTTCCAACCGATCGCGAATATCAAATGCAGGCTTCATATTTAGATCTAAAATACGTCTTAATGCGCCCTCGAGGTGATTACATCACAAAAACGGTGCTTTAAAATATTATTATCATTCGACCCCCAAAAAGATGGGCTGACGACCTGATTTCAGCAGGGGGAAGGAAATGGATGAGAGTCGCAAGGGATAGAGTAAAATGGTGAACGTCTGAGGAGGCCTACATCCAGCAGAGGAGAGATGGCTAAGGGAGAAGAAGATTGTATTCTTCTTCTTTGCTAGTCATCTTCCCTCCACTGCTGGATATAGGCCTCTTCCAATTTCCTCCACTCGTTTCTATCCTGCCCCCTTTGTATCCAAGATTTTCCAACCCTTTTGACAATATCATCGGTCCATCTCATCGGTGGCCTTCCGACACTTCGCCTATTTGCCCATGGTCTCCAACTGAGTATCCTGGGTGCCCATCTGTTGCCACCCTGTCTAGCCAAGTGTCCAGCCCATTGTCATTTCAATTTTGCCACTCGGTCCATGACGTCAGCAACCCTGGTGCGGCGTCTGATTTCTTCATTCCTATGCGGTCACGCAAGTTCACACCAAGTATCTGTCTTTCCATGGACCTCTGTGTACACTTGAGCCTGTGGACACTTTTTGCTGTAAGAGTTGTCTTCTCTAGTCCGTATGTCATCGTGGGCAGTATACACATGTCTTAGACCTTTCTTTTGAGACAAACCGGTATTTCATCATTTTCAAAGACATTTCTCAGTTTACCAAAGGCGGCCCAACCCAGTCCAACTCTTCGAGGTAGCTCTGCAGTTTGATTCTCTTTTCAGAGTCTGATTTTATGACCAAGATACACATACTCTTTCACACTTATTCCCTCTATAATAATGTTTTTATTTGTATCTTTGTTTTGTCAATATTCATTTCTAGTCCAATTTTATTGGATGCAATGTGTAGTTCTCTGATCATTGTCTCTAATTCATCTGTGTCCTCGCTTATAATGACAATATCGTCTTCATATCTGAGGTGATTTAGAAAAACTCCATCTATTTTGACTCCTTTGTCTTCCCAGTTTAGAGTCTTGAAGATGTCTTCTAGAGCTAGAGTAAATAACTTTGGTGAAATAGTATCTCCTTGTCTTACACCTTTTTGGATTTCAATTTTATTTGTTGTTGTATTGTCGTCAATTATCACACTCATGGTTGCATTTTCGTATATGAATTTCATCAGCCTCGTGTATCTTGAATCTATCCGCGCATTATCGAGGGCTTGCATTATTGCCCAGGTCTCGACTGAGTCGAACGCCTTCCTGTAGTCGACAAAGGCTAAGTGAAGATCTATATTGTAATCCGTTGATTTTTCAATTAATAATCTGATAGTTTATATGTGATCTCTTGTTCCAAATCCCTGGCGAAACCCAGCCGGTTCTATGGGTTGATATTGGTCAAGTTCATTTGTCAGTCTGTTTGTTATGATTTTTGACAATAGTTTATATAGATGTGATAGTTTTCAAGATTATCGCTGTCACCTTTTTTAAACAAAAGCTTGACTTGAGCATTTTGCCAGGCATCATGAATTTTTCCCTCTTCTAGACATTTGTTGAACATAATTTTTAAGGTTTCTTTAAGTTTATCACCCCCCATTTTAATTATATCAGATGTTATTTTGTGGGGCTGGGGCCTTATTATTTTTCATATGTTTTAAGGCGTGATCAATTTCTACTATTTCTATTCCAGGTATTAATGTGTTGTTTTTGGTATTTGCAGTAAGCCGGCGCTATGGCGACGATCGACGGGCGGCCGGCGCAGTACGGCGTCAGCCTCAAGCAGCTCCGCGAGCTGATGGAGCACCGAGGGCCCGAGGGTATCCAGAAACTGGGCGGCCTGGGCGGCACGCAGGAGCTCTGCAAGAAGCTCTACACCTCACCCAGCGAAGGTAAGCCCCTGCGCTCTTAACTCTTTTGCTCCCTTTCCCTTTAGCCAGATCAGCCATTAAGTGCTGTCTAGACAGGCCCATGTGTATATAAATGTGGAGATAGCTGGAACTGTGATCAAGAATGTAAAGACTTTTGTTCACCTGGGAAGCAGTATTACATGGGATGGTCGATCCAAGAAAGACGTCGATAGTCGTATCCACCAGGCTAAACTCGCCTTCAACAAAAAGTCTAAAATATTCGAGTCCAACAAAATAGACCTGAACCTCCGAAAACAACTTTTTAAAAACATTGGTGTGGAGTATTTTACCGCACGGCTACGAGACTTGGTGCCTGGGCGAAAGAGAACGCAAAAGGCTGGAGGCATTTGAGATGTAGACCAACCGACGGGTTGCCCATGTTTCATGGAAGGACATTACAAATGAAGAAGTTCTCAGCAGAGTTGAAGAGAGTAGGCACGTGTTGAACACCATAGCGAAGAGGCGCGCGAGATGGATTGGTCATGTGTTGCTTCACGAATGTTTCCTGCATGATGTATTGGAGGGAATGGTCGAGGGATCGATTGGCAGAGGACGACCTCGCCAGGAGTACCTAGACCAGATTTGCCGAGATATGGGCTGCGCCTCTTATGCGGAGTTGAAGAGAGTTGCCGAGGACCGAGCGGAGTGGAAGAGGAGATGCGTCGCCTTGCTGCAGACCAATCATTAGATTGAGACCGGAGAAGAGAAGAAGAATCAACCTCGCGAGACTCGTCCTTGTGAAAGACCCCCTAAAAGATGGAAAGACAGCTGGGAATCCACCTCACAGGAGGAGCAACTCTCTGGAGATCATACCACATATGTCTATAGCAAGTAGAATCAGACTACCATTATCCTAGAAATAGCCGATTTGAAGATATCTCCAGTATTGTGTATTTAGCAGATATAAAAAGGTGGTTGCTACAGTGTAAGGGTGTGTAAGGTATGTTTTCTAGTGCCGTGTTGGTAATTAAATGTATGGGGGTGCTAATCAAGGGAAAAGGGAGCCACTCCCTGCTGGAGGCGCGGCTAATGCAATTAAAGGCATGCACCATTCTTAACTCACCGAGTGGCATGGACGCGATGTCAATATTTGATCATTTTCATGCTTTTACTTACTTGCTTATACAGCCGATGTCTTCCACTTCTGGACATAGGCCTTCCTCATACTTCTCCATGTATTTCCTGCCTTCTGCATCTAGTCACAAGCAAACACATCATCACGCCATTTCCCTGGAAGGGTAGGCAGAGATAATGAACCGCCACACTACTCTATCCTGAAACACCTATCAAGCTTTCTCCGCATTCATACAGCGAGTCATACACGCACGTGGATTCTTCCGACTCTAACATAGCCGACCTTTCTTCTTTTTTCGGTGCCGTGTCAGGTCCCTCAACATTGGCAATCACTGCAGCAAAGGCATTTCTATCCTGCGCCACTTGGAACAGGTTCTGAACTCTTGTTATTCCTGTCCACTCATTGATGTTCCGCAGCCAGTACAGCTGCCTTCTACCAACTCCCCGACGTCCCTCCACTTTACCCATTAATATCAGTCGAAGGAGGTGGTATTTTACTCCCCTCAGCACATGACCCAAATATGAGACCTTTCTAATTTTCACACTCGACAACAGCTCTCTATTGGCTCTGGCTCTCTGCAGTACGTCTGCATTGCTGACCCTATCGGTCCACGGTATACGGAGCATTCTGCGGTGTATCCACATCTCGAATGCTTCCAACCGGTTCATTACATTCACTTTCAGAGTCCAGGTTTCGCAGCCATATAGTAGAACAGACCATATATAACATTTAGTTAAACCGGGTGGATGCAGAGCAGAAGCTGTGTAGACTTCACGAGGAGACGGCAAAAGTAGGTCTCAAAATTAACATGTCCAAGACAGTAGACCTACGAGTGTCCACAAATGACTCCACCCCAATCTAGCTCCACGGTATCCGCCTCGTGACCACGGCCAGCTTTTGCTACCTCGGTAGTATGATAGCAGGCTCGGCCTGTGTATTCTTTGTCGGAGTTTCAAGTTAAGATTATCGTTGCAAAATAATGTTCTAATTTTATTATGATGTCTGAATAGTTGTCCATAACCATGTGTGTCTGATGCAGGTCTGCCCGGGTCGAAGGCGGACACGGAGCACCGACGGGAGACGTTCGGGTCCAACACGATCCCGCCCAAGCCGCCCAAGACCTTCCTCACGCTCGTGTGGGAGGCGCTGCAGGACGTCACGCTCATCATCCTCGAGGTGGCCGCCCTCGTCTCACTCGGACTCTCCTTCTACAAGCCCTCCGAAGAGGACCGTGAGTGTACTTTCTCCTATATTGTTAAAAAGGAACATTGTACAATCTATGGGAATTCGTCGATATTTCGTGGTTTTTAAGGGAATTCATTGTTATTAATGGTTTTCAGTGAGTTTTACTTGTAATTTCATAGTTTTTAATTGGTGATAAATGGGAATCCGTCTGTTTTTACTGCTTTTTCAGGGCATTCATAGTTATTCATAGTTTTAGTTTGTAAAGTCGAGGAGTTTCAAGGAGTCTTCGTCGGTGATCAAATGGAATTCGCTGGTATTTCGTGGTTTTTAAGGGAATTCATTGTTATTAATGTTTTCAGTGGGTTTTATTTGTAATTTCATAGTTTTTAATTGGTGATTAATGGGAATCCGTCTGTTTTTACTGCTTTTTTTAGGGGATTCATAGTTATTTATCGGAATTCCCCGCCTCATACAATTTTCGATCTTCCATGAAGTGTCGATTTGTAATGATTTACTGGGTACACAATAGTTTTGATAATGTGAGCTTTTCCCCAGGTAATCATAGTTTGCCTGCCGTTTATCGTTCATTCGTTCGGCCGCACCGATTTAGTCGGTGCGTCATAAAAATGGCGGTAACTTCGTTTCTAATTGGTTAACAAAAGGGAATCCGTCGGTAATTGTCGATTTTTAGACGATGCATAGTTATTTCACGGGATCTATGAAATTCGCCGGTAATTCGTGGTTTTTAATGGGACTTCGTTGTAATGAAATAGTTTCCAATTGGTGATTAAAGGGAATTCGGCGGTATTTTAGGGTTTTTAAGGGGCATTCTTTGTTATTTAATAGTTTCCTATTGGTTATCAAGAGGAATCCGTTGGTATTAATTGCTTTTTTATGAGATCCATTGTAATTTAATGGAATTTCCTTGTAATGTAGACGTTTTCAATTGGCATATGAAGGTGATCACTGGGAATTTGACGGTATTTTAAGGTTTTTAAGGGGATTTGTTATTATTAATGGTTTTCTTTTTAATTTAATGGTTTCTTATTGGTAACTAAAGGGAATCTGTTGGTATTTATTGCTTTTTCAGGGAGCCATTGTTATTAAACGGAATCAAGTGAATTCAATGGCATTTCGTTGTAATGTAATCGTTTTTCAAGGGCTCTTCATTGGTGATCAAAGGGAATTCATCGGTATTTCTTGATTTTTAAGGGGATTCATTGTTATTAATGGTTTTCAATAGAATTTCGTGGTAATCGAATTGTTTTCAAGGGGTATTCGTCAGTGATCAAAGGGAACTCGTCAGTGCATACTAGTTTTTAGATGGATTCGTTGTTATTTATAGTTTTCAAGGGGACTTTGATGCAATTATTTTTTTCTGTGAGTGATCAAAGGGTATTTCATTTTACTTACGGGTTTCAAAGGGAATTCGTTGGTATTTATTGGTTTTCAATAACGGCGCTTTAAAAAAATACTTATTATTTAATGTTTTTAAGGGCATTTGCTATTCACGTTTTTAAAAGGAGTCCATTGATGTTTTACTTTTGTGTTAAATTTCGAATTTTCTTTTAATATAGTTGTTTTTTCCACCTAGCCTACGAGGAAGAGGAGGGGCACTACGCGTGGATCGAGGGACTCGCCATCCTCATCTCTGTCATCGTGGTGGTCATAGTTACAGCATTCAATGATTATACTAAGGAAAGACAATTTAGGTGAGTTCCCCACTTCTTATCTCTTCTGGCCTGGATGTCCATCCATCTTTTTGGTGGTCTGCCCGGGGGCTGTCTACCTTGGAGTTAGCCGTGCAAAACAACGAGAGGGAGTCATTCTTCTTATGTGTACATTCTTACACCTGATGACATCTTCGACTTCTTATATCTCGTAATGCTCTTATCACTATTGAAATTACCTAACCTAACCTAACCTCTACAAGGTAAAGTGTCAAATTTATACAGTCTATACTCCACCCTCTTCAGCTTATTCATCCAGAGGTTCTTGCATGTCGTGTTTTTCAATATTTCTTATTAAATAGTGGATTAAACAAAGTTTTCAAATTTCTAAGTATATAATGTATGGTTTGATATCAATAAAGGTGTCAAACAGGGTTGCGTAATGTCCCCGTGGTTATTTAATCTGTATATGGACAAATGTATGAAAGAGCTGAAAGGGTTGGATGTAGGTGCCAAAATGAGCGGAGTGTCAGTAAGCTGTCTCTTGTATGCGGATGACGCTGTCCTTCTTGCAGACAACGAGCATGAATTACAAGTCCTGGTGAATTGTATGTATGAGGTATGCATGCGAAATGATCTGATGATGAATGTTAATAAGTCCAAGGTAATGATTTTGAAAAGGAAGAAACCATGACAGTCTGCAACATTAGCGTGAATGGTGAAAATTTGGAGCAAGTAGTTGAGTTCGTGTATTTAGGTAGTATGTTTACAAGAGATGGGCGAGTAGAGAGGGATATTGAAAGAAGGGTTGGGGCAGGCAACAAAGTGAATGGTGCACTTAAGTTGTCATCGCAAACAAAAACCTATCCAAAAAAGCTAGAATGGCAGTGCACAATGGTGTTCTTCTACCGACCCTTATGTATGGAAGCGAAGCATGGAACTGGCAAAGAAAGGATGAAAGTAGAATAAATGCAGTAGAAATGAGATCTCTTAGACGAATGTGTGGATATTCTGTGTATGATAGAGTGTCGAATGAAAATATAAGATGTGAATGCGGTGCGAATGATGGTGTCATGAACAAAATAATGAAAGGATCATTAAGATGGTTGGACATATGGAAAGAATGAATGAAGAAAGAATGGTAAAAAAATTATATGTTAATGATGTAAATGGAACCAGAAATAGAGGAAGACCGAGGAAAACGTGGCACGATCAAATAAATCAAATATTGAATGTCGGCCATGTGAGAGTCAGAGAAATCGACGCGCGTGCATGACACGATGTATGAATGTTGAGGAAGCGAGAGAAATATGTCAGGAAAGAAAAGTGTGGCAGTCCATTCTTTCTGCCTACCCCTTCGGGGAGACGGCGTGATGGTTAGTTAGTTAGTTAGTTAATGTATTCAATGTATTCGACAACGTACTACCGAGATTGCTGTGTTTAGTTATTTTAATTATATGACTAATAGAGATAAAATGGTGTTCCAGGGGGTTACAATCTCGGATAGAAGGCGAACACAAGTTCTCCGTGATCCGGCAGTCGGAGGTGAAGCAGGTCAGCGTTGGTGACATCGTGGTGGGGGACATCTGCCAGATCAAGTACGGAGACCTCCTCCCCGCGGACGGGGTGCTCATCCAGAGCAACGACCTCAAGGTGCGTCCATCCCTCACAGCATCAAATGGATCAACACTTTCGGATTGAGAACATTGGAATATTGCTGAATATGAGAAATTTATTTGTCTCAATTTTTTTTTAAACTATTTTTAAATAAATAATTGCGTAGATTTTTACGGTTGGTTTCACGCCAATATGTTTTTTTTTTGGGATCTTGGGTATATCCGTGTAACTTGTCTTTTTCGACCGACGTTTCAGAGATCGTTGCAGTATCCGTCTTCATTCATAGTTGGAGATTGCAACGATTTCTGAAACGTCTGTCGAGAAAGATAAGTTATATGGATATTTAAATTTTTTTTTTTTTTATTACAATGCGAATGATAATGTCTGTTTTCTAGAAGTTTTATTTTATTTTATTGGACAATTTTTTTTTTACCATTGATTCTCACGACATGTGACAGGTCGAACTCAGGAACTTCAGTGGGGCAGTCATAGCTGTTGCCACTATACCACGAAGGCCGTGTTATGTCTAATTTCTTTATATATATAAATATATTGTCTGTCGACAGATCGATGAGTCCTCCCTGACGGGAGAGTCTGATCACGTGAAGAAGGGTGAGTCCTTCGACCCCATGGTGCTCTCGGGCACGCATGTGATGGAGGGCTCAGGCAAGATGCTGGTCACGGCCGTGGGCGTCAACTCGCAGGCCGGCATCATCTTCACGCTGCTGGGCGCTGCCGTAGACCAGCAGGAGCAGCACATCAAGAAGATGAAGAAGGGTCAGTAGGATCTTGATAAATAGTACTATACGTGGGAAGAATGATTGCTGGTCCGTCTAGTGTTAATGAGCTGGTCCGTCTAGTGTTAATGAGATGGTCCGTCTAGTGTTAATGAGCTGGTCCGTCTAGTGTTAATGAAATGGTCCGTCTAGTGATAATTGGTCAGTCCTTTCTTATATATGAAAAGATTAAAGTAATGATTTAACCAGTGTGAATGATTTGGTTTCTACAGTTTTTACGTGCCACCCTTGTATAATGTCTGAATGTTTATTTGCCCTTATGAGTCAGTCCATCAAGTGTCAAGTAAGCGACTTTTGATTGTCAGTCAAACTAGTGTTAATGGGCTACTTGTCTAGTACTAATTAGCCATCCGTCCAGTATTAAGGATGCGAGTGATGATTTTCAGTCCAACTAGTGTTAAATTTAACTAGTCCGTCTAGTGTTAATGGATCAGTCCTTCTAATATAAAGTATGCAAGTGTTGATAGTTAATTCAACTAGTCTTGATAACCATCCATCTAGTATTAAGTGAGCGAGTTATGATTGTTAGTCTATCTAGTGTTAATGGACTAATCTGTTTATTAATTAGCCATTCTATATATTATTAAGTGAGTGAAAAGTTTAGTATTAATGAACCAGTCAATATAGTACTTAATGAGTGATTGGTGATTGTTAGTGCAACTTTGTTGATGAGCTAATCTGTCTAGTGTTATGAGCAATCTATCTATTATACAGAATGCAAGTTGTGATTGATATTCTAACTAGTGTTAATGAGTTAGTCCATCTAGTGTTAATGAGTTAGTCCATCTAGTGTTAATGAACCAGTCCATATAGTATTAAGTGAGTGCTTGGTGATTGTTAGTCCATCTAGTGTTAATGGGTTAGTCCGTCTAGTATTAATGAACCAGTCCATATAGTACTTAACCGTCGCGTTGCCATGTGGTAAATTGAGTTTCCACTGCCAATTTAAAGTTGATTTTCTTAAAACCTATGGACCCTTATATTATAAAAAAAATTGTAATCCTCCATTGAAGTGTTCTCAATATTTCGTAATAAAAAAAAAGCAAAAAATTACTTCCTTCATCCCAAAAAAAAATATTTTCTAAGACTGCCCTCACCTTCATTCGTGTTAAGGTAGAATTTGTTTTGCTAATATTTACAACTTTATCAAAAGTGACAAATACTTACTCGCTGTTTTGAACGTATTATAAATTATATGTCTGGCCTTTTCAATAGATACGTAATAATAGAGACTGTGGATGAAAACGCAGCATGCAACTTAATAATATCAGAACTGTGAAAATATTAACACTTTACCAAAAGGGACAAATATTAATACGTACTCGTTGTCTTGAACGTACTATACATTTTGCCTAGGTGCCTTTATCATACGTAAAATCTCGTAAAGTCTCGCCCCGCCGGCCGCGGCGCAAGACAAGTATATACCCGTATGTCCAGTCGCCCGTATGCTGTGACGCATTACATATCAGAAATCGCATGGTTCCAGAAAAAAATTAATAATGATATGTTTTTCAAATAATCCATGTATGTTATAGATATCGATCTATTCCTAATGAAATTCCCTACAAGATGACATAAATTAAATTTTGATTCATCTAGTCATATGCTTGATATTTAGATAAAGTTAGCGGTAAACTGAACTTACCACATGGGAGCGAGCGTTTTGTTTTGAACACGGTACGTTAAGGGTTAATGAGTGATTGGTGATTGTTTGTCCATCTAGTGTTAATGGGTTAGTCCGTCTAGTGTTAATGAACCAGTCCATATAGTATTGAGTGAGTGCTTGGTGATTGTTAGTCCATCTAGTGTTAATGGGTTAGTCTGTCTAGTGTTAATGAACCAGTCCATATAGTATTGAGTGAGTGCTTGGTGATTGTTAGTCCATCTAGTGTTGATGAGTTAGTCCGTCTAGTGTTAATGAACCAGTCCATATAGTATTAAGTGAGTGCTTGGTGATTGTTATTCTATCTAGTGTTAATGAGTTAGTCCGTCTAGTGTTAATGAACCAGTCCATATAGTATTAAGTGAGTGATTGGTGATTGCTAGTCCGTCTAGTGTTGATGGCATCTGATCCTTCTAATGCTGAGTAGATGTGAAGAGTGATTGTAGTCCCTGTTGGTGGATAGTGGAAGGCAAGTGTAATACTTAATGCCGTGTGTGTATAAAGTAGACTGACTTACTCTGGTCTCTTGAGATGTGCTTGACTTATATTCTCTCCGCGTTCGGCGCCATCTGTCATTTTATTTTCTAAATATAATCATTTTACACAATCTAGCATCCATATTAAAAAATAAATCATTTTTATAAAATATTTGAGGTCCAATCTCATGTCTTCTGCATCAGATGTTGACATCGAGTATGAGGAAGCCTCTCATTCTCCAGTTGTACAAAGCAACTTCTTCAAAATTTTAAACCTGCAAAATTAATAATAATATATATGTAATAATCTCATGTTTGATATATACATATCATAAAAAAGTGCAAGGTGAAACTTGCCGCTTTGAAAAATGTATGTTTGTATTATGCCGGTTCCATGATATATTGTATGAACAGATGACGTCGAATGCTTCTATGTCCCCCCACCCTAGAGATATCCCCCCTAGATGCAATGTCTCATATTTTATTTTTATTTATTTTTTATATATTTAATAAATGATATTATTTATTTTGCATTTCACCCTGTTTACCCATTATTTTATTTATTTTATTTCAAAGATATCATTAAATATTTGTTTTAAGCAGCGATAGCAGCGCTGCGTTTATATTCAATGCCCGGCTGAGAAATCTCTGTATTAACCCTTTTTGTCCGGCTGACTACATTTGCAGTCCAAAATATTTTCCTCGATCTGCAGCTAACTACATTTGCAGCTCAGACAGCTTGTATTAAAATGTCTGGATTCAATTCTTGAATGAGAAATCACCGTATTAACCCCTATTGCCATAATTTATTAATAACCCTTGAGGTGAGTTATTCACGGAAAATTAGCCTAATTATTATAATAATATTATTAGAAACTAAAGTAAAAAGTTTCTTCTATTAAAATTACATATCAGACATGTTTCGTACAACCAGTCCTTCTTCAGTGATACATATTATAAAGATACATATTTCACCGCCTCTCCCGCGGAGCGAAAAGAGAAGGATGGAGTGCCGCATCAGTAAAAGTGTGACAGTCCATTCTTTCTGCCTACCCTTTCGGAGAGACAGCGTGATGGTTAGTTAGTTAGTTAGTTAGTACATATTTAAAATATTATAAAATTGTTTACAAATATGATCAATTTTGACAGATGTTATAAAGATTTATTTTGGAACGTTTATGCTTTTGTTGTAACAAATGTTATGAATCAATTTCAAATTTAAAATAAAATTTTGAAGTTCTTATTGGGTTTGTTGTAAGTAATTACCTGAATAGGTAATTACTTCCAACAAAGGAAATAAATCAATGATTGGACTTGATGTTAAATTTATTTGATTATTTATAATATTTTATTTATTTTTAATTTCTAGAATTTCGAGATTGCTCAAAGTTATATTTCTATTGTCTGATATGTAATTTTAATAGTGTTGTATATACAAAGTATATAAAAAAAGAAAAAGACAAATAAAGTAAAAAGATTTATTCGATTCATTCATATGAGAGCTGCAAATGTAGCCAGCTGCATTTCAGAAACAAATTTGTTTGGACTGCAAATGTAGTCAGCCCGACAATGAGGGTTAATATTTTAATATAAATACTTAAGAAGTATTTAAAAATTGATTTATTTTATTTTTTTATTTTTATACATTACAAATAAATGGCATTGTATTCCCGTGAGTTGTGATAACTCATTCTGGAACATAGATGAAATATTTGAACATTTAAAAAAATGATTCAAGGAAAACATTGAATGATAAGAAAAAATAATGTAATCTGTGATAATTATGAGAATAGCGAAGATGCAGAGACGAGACATAGTCATAAGACATTGAAATGAGACAAAGGGATAAGGTATAGAGGTTAGATATAGATATGAGATATGGAGATGAGACATAGAAATGAGACGCAAGAGATATAGAGATAAGACATTCAAATGAGACAGAGATTAAGACATAAAGCTGAGACATTATTTTCATTATTTACTGAGACATAGAGGTTAGACATAGAATAATACATAGAGATGAGACGTGGAGATAATAATAAGACCTTGAAATGAGAAAGAGATATAGAGATGTAAAACATATATGAGACACACAAATCAGACACATAGATGAGACATAGGAATAAAACATAGAGATGAGACATAGGAATAAAACATAGAGATGAGACATGGAGATAAGACTTTGAAATGAGAAAGAGATATAGAAATGTAAAACAGATACAAGACACACAGATGAGACACACAGATGAGACACATAGATGAGACACATAGATGAGACACATAGATGAGCCACACAGATGAGACACATAGATGAGACATGGATATAAGACCTTGAAATGAGAAAGAGATATAGAGATGTAAAACAGATATGAGACACATAGATGAGACATATAGATGAGACATAGGGATAAAATATGGAGATGAGACAAAGAAATGATTACTGCCATAAAGATTGCAGAAAATATTTTCTGTAATTTATTTTTATCCTTTTTTATTTTTTTTTATCATTAGATTTATATATTATAAAAATATTTAGGACTATCAGATTTTTGTAAGAATTAATGTTATTTTTCTGACACAACACAAATTTGTATCCTCAACACTTTATTCACCAAACTGTTTTTTACAATAGACAGTATTTTATTTATTTATATAAATCACATTTTTTCACGTTTATTTCACAATAAACACAATTTTATTATTGCAGAATAATGCAATTTTACGAAAATCTGACACTTCTAAACATTGCCAGATTCGTGAAATTTTGTTTAGAAATTTTATATTTTAAATGTATGGGTTTTCACAAGTAAAGTGTTGTAACCCTCATTTTTGATTTTTTTTAAAATATGTAAAATTTCTTAACATTTTTTTACACCGTATAAATGTATTTTCAAAATGTTTTGTATTCTATTTTATAATTTTTATTTTTTTGTCTTCCCTTTTTTCCAAAAAAAAAAAAAAAACCCGCTGCACGTTGATGTCACACCAAAATTAAAAACAAAAAAAAATTATCTGCCTGTTGATGTTCCTATCGACGTAAAAAAAAAAACCAAATACCCAACTGCCGCATGACTCACTGCTCGACAAAATGGCCGACTTAATGTTTGGGCGGGAAACAGAAGCCAAGAAGCAAAGGAAGAAGAAGAGCCTTACAGGTAAATTTTTTAAAAATTTTGTTGTCATGTTTCCCTCTCTCTTTGTTCTGTGCTGTCCCTGTCTGCTTGAATATTATTATTATTATTTAAAAAAAAGCACCTTTCTTTTCTTGCATCATGAACTATCGTTTTTCTCGTTGTAATGATCAGAGAGTTCTTCTAGCAACTGTTTGTAAAGGGAGAAAAATATTAAATATATATGATATTCCAAAATGTATGAAAAATTATTTTTAATCGTGGTTCCTAAATCACCCTAGTTCTGTTATTAACCGCCCTACCTTTGGGTTATTTTCTGAGAAACGCGTAAAAAAAAGCTGTTTTTTTATTAATGAAATTTAATTATATACTAATTTTATATTTTTAAATTACGAAACGTCAAATACTCGGCCGCACACTTGGCCTGCCCCCTGTAAAACTATCATATTTATGGAGACTTGTGCTCAAGTTTTGATGGCACACGCGCGTATCCCTAAAACTTTGTACATTTTAGGTACATTACTTTCTCTCAAGCGCGTACGTGATACGGGATATCGTAGAATGGTACAGTCAAAGTGAACGTATCACATACGTTCGAATAGGTAGGGTGTTTAATAATCCCTTATTTTAAAATCTAAAAAATATGCTATATAATTATGAATACAAACAAAAACATCTGTTTTATTGTAGTTTATGCAAATTGCGTATTTCGCCTTTCTAAGCTGTCATCAAATTTTGACGACCTGCGTGGCAGAGTGCCAAGAGCTACGACTGCCGCACTGAAGGTCCCGGGTTCGATTCCCCGCGATGGCAGCGTGATTGTCACACTGTCATTGGTCTGGCAAGGCAGACAAACTATGGAAGTGAAGCTTGGAGCTGGCAAAAGAAGGATAAACGCCGTAGAAATGAGATCGCTAAGAAGAATATGCGGGAAAATGTTGTATGATAGAATACCGAAAGATGAAATAAGAAAGAAATGTAAGGCAGATGACTGCATCATGGATAAAATTAAAAAAGGATCCCTGAGATGGTTTGGACATATGGAACGAATCGATGAGAGTAGAATGGTAAAAAAGTTGTACACAAGCAGTGTGAGTGAAAAAAGAACCCGAGGTCGACCGAGGAAAACATGGCATGACCAAATTAATCAATTACTAAAAGGCGATCACATTCGATGTCGGAATAATCGACGTGCGTGCATTCTATGATGTATAAATGTAAAGGAAGCCCGTGAGGTATGCCAGGACAGAGCATTGTGGCGATCCATCCTCTCTGCCTACCCCTACGATGAAATGGCGTGATGGTTAGTTAGTTAGTTCATTGGTCTGGTGTAGAATTCACGTGACAATTTAATGGCGATATATTAGCTACCTATCACGTGTCATGAGAATCAATATAATAGCTAATAGCAAATGTATAAGAAAGGAGAAACATGTCATTCCCATAAACTTGTATAAAACAGATGTTTTAATTCGTATTAATTATTTAATATGGAATTTTACATCATTGTTCAAGAAACAAAAGATATATAACTCTTAATTAATCCTAAAATATTACCCCTTAATTATGATATTAAAAAAAAATAACAAAAATTGTTTTGACCCTTATAAAAATATGGATGCCAAGTAAAAATGCTATAACCCCAAAAATAGCTTTTTGCTTTATTTGCTTCATGTAATATTTTTTGTAGCCTACATTTATGAGCTTTTGTGTTTTACACATTGGGTGTTTTGATGTGTTTTCAGTGTTTATTAATTAATAAATAATAATTTTAAAAAAATATATAAACAAAAAAAAAATGGTAACACTGGAATGTTAACTAACCTTGTTTTTGAAAATTTAGAAAAAAATAATATTGTATTTATATTTTTGGAATTAATTCGATTTAATCTTCCCTTTTTGAAGTCTCTCTAAAACACTTCGTATTAAGGTTTCATATAAATCTCCCCTCTTGAAGGTTCATGTAAAATACTTGAAATGAAGTTTTATATACATCCACCCTTTGAAGTTTCATGTAAAACACTTCAAATAGAAGTTTCGTGTAAATCCCACCTTTGAAAGGTTCATGTAAAACACTTGAAATGAAGTTTTATATAAATCCACCCCTTTGAAGTTTTATGTAAAACACTTCAAATAGAAGTTTCGTGTGAATCCCACCTTTGGAAGGTTCATGTAAAACACTTGAAATGAAGTTTTATAAATCCACCCCTTTGAAGTTTTATGTAAAACACTTCAAATAGTAGTTTCGTGTGAATCCCACATTTGGAAGGTTCATGTAAAACACTTGAAATGAAGTTTTATATAAATCCACCCCTTTAAAGTTTTATGTAAAACACTTCAAATAGAAGTTTCGTGTGAATCCCACCTTTGGAAGGTTCATGTAAAACACTTGAAATGAAGTTTTATAAATCCACCCCTTTGAAGTTTTATGTAAAACACTTCAAATAGTAGTTTCGTGTGAATCCCACATTTGGAAGGTTCATGTAAAACACTTGAAATGAAGTTTTATATAAATCCACCCCTTTGAAGTTTTATGTAAAACACTTCAAATAGAAGTTATGTGTAAATCCCACCTTTCGAAGGTTAATTTAAAACACTTCACATGAAGTTTAATTAAATTTCCCCATTTGAAGTTTCACGTGAATCCCACCTTTGGAAGGTTGTTGAAAGTTGAATTGGAGAATGATGGGACGTTCAGCGATAGTGAGAGCTCTGCGTGTGTCTGCAGGAGGGGACGAGGAGACGGGCACGGTGGGGGTGACGGGCAACAACCACATCCCCGCGGAGGAAGACAACCACGTGGAGGAGAGGCCCGCGGCCACCTCGAGCGAGGGCGGCAGCCACAAGAAGGAGAAGTCCGTGCTGCAGGCCAAGCTCACCAAGCTGGCCATCCAGGTACGCGACCACTCTTTATTTCCCTACACCAGGGTTTGGAACACTTCGCAATCCAGAAATTTTAACAGAACACATTTTAAATTTCAGTTTTTAAACTTTCTGGCTTTAGTCGGTTAAATTTTAAGGTTAAAAAAATAAACACTTATTTATGAGACCAATGCTGTCACAAGATCTCTGTTTACCAGGCTGGAATGTTGAATGATGCCTTAAACATTTATGCTGTTTGTAATGTTTTTTGAGTAAATAAACTGATTTGATTTCATCAAAAAAAGGGCGTTTTAAAAGTGAGCATATTATTATTATTCCTCTTCTTCAAGTGCCCTGTCGAGTCCCCCGAACGTTGGCGATCACCTCGGCGAACCTGTCCCTGCCCTGCGCCGCTCGGAAAACAGCTCCTCCACACTTCGGATGCCGGTCCACTCCCTCACGTTTCGCAGCCAGGACATTTGTCTCCTACCGAGCCCTTGGCTTCCCTCAATTTTCCCCTCCAATATCAGTTGGAGAAGGTGGTACTTTTCCCCACGCAGTATATGACCCAGATGTGAGATCTTTCGAATCTTGATAGTTGATAACAGTTCCCTGTCAACTCTAGCTCCCCTCAGGATTTCGGTATTGGTAGCCATGTCTGTCCAGGGAACTCTGAGCATTCGGTGATGGGGCCACATGCTTCAATTTCAAATGCTTGCATTTCAAATGCTTCCAGTCTGTTCATTGAGTTAACTTTCAAGGTCTACGTTTCGCATCCGTACAATAAAACAGACCACACATAGCATTTGATCATTCTCTGGCAGAGTTTCAAGTTCACGTTATCATTGCAGAAGAGTGATTTCATTTTATTAATTATTATTATAATGTTTAATTTGCGTGTCCTCAGATCGGTTACGCCGGGTCCACGATCGCCGTGCTGACGGTGATCATCCTGGTGATCCAGTTCTGCGTGAAGACATACGTGATAGACCAGAAGCAGTGGAAGACTACGCACATCAACAACCTGGTGAAGCACCTCATCATCGGTGTGACCGTCCTCGTGGTGGCCGTGCCGGAGGGCCTTCCCCTCGCCGTGACGCTCTCGCTGGCCTACTCTGTCAAGGTGACTATCCGCTATCCACTCTTCAATTTTCACCACAATATTTTGATTAATCGGTCCTGCTTCTGGGATATCATAATATGTATAGGAAAAAACCGTGTCATCAAGAAAAAGTACGAGAATATTTTTAATACAAAAACAAATAAACACACAAACCATCACACCGTTTCTCCGCAGGGGTAGGCAGAGAGAATGGACCGCCACACTACTCTATCCTGACATACTTTTCTAGCTTCCTCCAAATTCATACATCGAGTCATACACGCACGTCGATTCTTCCAGCTTCTGACACGACCATCCTTTAATATTTGATTAATTTGGTCATGCCATGTTTTCCTCGGTCCACCTCGACTCCTTACTCCATTTACATCGTTAACGTATACTTTTTTAACCATTCTTTCTTCACCCATGCGCTCCATATGTCCGAACCAACGCAGCGATCCTTTCATTATTTTGTTCATAATACCTTCTTTCGCTCTACATTCCTTCCTAATATCAGCATTTGAGATTCTGTCGTACATCGTTCTACCACACATACGTCTTAGGGACCTCATCTCTACCGCATTTATTCTGCTCTCATCTTTCTTCTGCCAGTTCCGTGCTTCACTTCCATACATAAGGGTTGGGACCAGAACTCCATTGTGAACGGCCATTTTCGCTCTCATTGATCATAATTTCATTGATTTTTAATACAAGAGAGCGAAATATACAGGCAGCCGAAGTTGCTGTATAACTCTCCAGTGAGAAGTCGGTTGGAATTTAGTTCCATTATCTGGGCGCCGCATGAGGATCGATATTCCCTGATGGTGGAGAGGGTGCAGAAGAAATTACTGCGATACCTCTATCTCAGGGAGTATGGATATTACCCGTGGATCATTCCGACTGATTTCTTGCTAGGGATGCTAGGCTACCAGTCACTCGAGAGGAGAGGAGACATTCACTTGGGTGTCCATTTCTTTCGACTGATAGACGGTTGTATACACAACTCAGAAATCCTGACTGATGTAGGTCTGTTTGTCTCTGATAATTATCTTCGACAAAGGAGCCATAGATTGTTTTAACTTCTACTTGAGTGTTTTTTGTTTCGTTTTATTCTTTAAGTTTATTAATTTTCTTCCTTTTTATATACTCATTCTGAAGTAAGCCTTGATCATCCTTGATCAGCCTTGATCATCCATATTCGGTTTCCAGTTTGCGTCTTCGTCTCTATTGAGATACAATTAAAAAATTTGAATTAACCACCCACAGGTGAAAATCCAGGATTCGTATACAGATATAAGTATACATTTCACAAATATTTGTAATTATTCTGGTCAATTCTTTGGCGTATAAGATAGGAGTGATACTCCAGGCGACTTCTAAAACAGTGCGCTAGGAGGCGGTAGCCTCTTCGCATTGTGTTAATAAAGTAGTTTGCTAAATTCTAAACAATCATTCTCCATAGATGGCGTTAGTGGGTGGATTGTATAGATTAATCTTAAAATTGATAAGTACAATCAAATCTACATAGATGGCTAACTGGAACTGACACGTGAAGATAGGTATGGATTTGGAGTATATATACAACTTCCAAAAATGTATCATGCATGATCATAACAAAGGTGGAATGGGGAATGTTGTAATTACATAAAGCGTGCGCCTAACCCAACCAATGACGGGTCATAGGTCCTGTAAACGCCTTGATCATCCATATTCGGTTTCCAGTTTGCGTCTTCGTCTCTATTGAGATACAATTAAAAAATTTAAAAAAAGCTTTGTCAAGCTTTGGAATTTCTCTGAAAACTTTGTGAAAGAAATATTGCTAATTTATAGAAAAGAAATGATGGCTATACGAAAGATGCTGAGTAATATATATGTAATGAAGATATCCTTTTTACATAGTGTTCTCATTTTATCGCTTCGCACTTTTTTACCGCGTGATATTTTCAAGATAAATACGTAATATATAGATATCTCGCTTGCACTAATGTATGTAAGCGCTCCAACCTGATTCTTTCTCATGTGATATTTCACTTTATATTGATGCCTCATTTGAATTATTAGAAAACGTAAGTACATTTTGATGAAAAACATTACGAATTATGAAATACGCAATATTTTTATTTAACCGTAGAATTTACTATGAAAAGTGTATTTTTGGATTGAGCAAATTATGAAAATTTCGAATTATGAAATATCGTTGTTCGGATTAACGGACTTTTACTGTAATATCTTCCTGTCCCTAGTATTTTTTATAATTTTAATTTGCACTCATTGGATTCTTAGGTTCTTGTGTTAAGCTTAAAATATTTTCGATTAGCTCCCATTGTTATCCCGATGATGAGGAACCTTTTGAAAAGTAAAGTAAAAACTGGATCATGGCGTGTTTTCAGAAAATGATGAAAGACAACAACCTGGTGCGTCACCTGGACGCGTGCGAGACCATGGGCAACGCGACGGCCATCTGCTCCGACAAGACGGGCACGCTGACCACCAACCGCATGACGGTGGTGCAGTCCTACATCTGCGAGAAGCTGTGCAAGGTCACGCCGCGCTTCTCCGACCTGCCCTCCGCCGTGGGAGACACCATCGTGCAGGGCATCGCCATCAACAGCGCCTACACCAGCAAGATCATGGTTAGTCCTCACTTTCTATATCCCTGAGATGAATGAATGAATGAAGAATGATTTTAAAAAGTTGTATACAAGCATGCATGCAGATTGGTAGACGATAGATGGACCAGAAGGGTGGTAGAGTGGAGACCCTGCGAAGACAAACGAAACAGACGGATACCCCCCACACGATGGTCCGATGACATTAGAAGAATTTCTGGCGATTGGATGCAAAAGGCACAAGACAGGGATACGTGGAAAAGTATGGGGGAGGCCTATGTCCAGCAGTGGACGATAACGGCTGTCTTAGTAAGTAAGTAAGTATACAAGCATGCATGATGAAGACACTGAGGACGATAGCAGGCAAGACACTGAGAGATCGCGAGAGGAACACCAGAATAAGATAGATATGTGGGGTTGAGGATATTATAAGATGGAGCAGACAGCGAAAAAGGGACTGGTACGGTCATGTTCAAAGAATGGACACCACCAGACTCCCCTATATTGCATTTCATAATCAGCCTCATGGGACTCGTCCTCGTGGAAGACCTCCTAAAAGATGTGAGGACAGCTGGGAGTCTACCTAACAGGTGGAGCAACACTCTGGAGAACAGACCACGTAGTTCTAAAACAAGGAAGAAGTATACAAGCAGTGTGAGTGGAAAAAGAAAGCATGGTATGACCAAATTGATAATTTTCTAAAAGGCAGTCACATTCCAGAGTTTCAAGTAGTGTTCAGTGTCTCTATATTTTCTTGAATCGTTTAGGAAAATTTGTTTTTTTAAATTGCATTTATTATAATAATTTAGGCGGTACTCCCATAGAAGCCCAGAAGCCCGGCTTGCATAAACATTTTTGAATCAAAACACCCAAAACTAAGTATAAACCAACAACCCACCAAATCACCTTCTAACAATGTTCCCATCAGACGTAAGAGGAATAGCCACAAGGGCTGAACCTCTGTAAGCCAGACGAGGTTTTGATTCAATCTTACGCAAGCCGGGCTTCTGGGCTTCTATGGGAGTACCGCAACTGATTCCAGGTTCTCGTTCTGTATTTTGAAATAGACTGATTTGACACAATGTGTGAATGTGAAGGATTCAAGAGAAAGATAAGTGTGGAGGTCTGTTCATTCTTCTTGATGGGTGAATCTGCCCTCGGAAGGGATGATGGTAATCCGGACTATGGTTGCAGGCGTCGCAGGACCCGACGGGCCCCCCGATGCAGGTGGGCAACAAGACGGAGTGCTCGCTGCTGGGCTTCGTGTCGGCGCTGGGCCGCAGCTACCAGTCTGTGCGCAATGACTACCCCGAGGAGTGCTTCACGCGCGTCTACACCTTCAACAGTGTGCGCAAGTCCATGTCCACCGTGGTGCCCTACAAGGGTGGGTACCGCCTCTACACTAAGGGCGCCTCCGAGATCGTGCTCAAGAGGTATATTACATGCTCTAATCTAATACAACCCTTCATGAAACTCCCTTTAGCTTGTGCCATAGCATGTTGTGTTAGATTCAGACTGATCCACCCCTACCCATTTGCCCTTACTCACTCACTCACCCTCCCCACTCTATTTGTCCTGACTCACTCACTTGCTCTTCCCATCCCATTAGTCCTTACTCATTTGCCCTCCCCACCCCCCATTTGTCCTTACTCACTCACCCAACTATCCCCACTATAACATATTTGTCCTGACTCACTCACTTGCTCTTCCCATCCCATTAGTCCTTACTCATTTGCCCTCCCCACCCCCCATTTGTCCTTACTCACTCACCCAACTATCCCCACTATAACATATTTGTCCTGACTCACTCACTTGCTCTTCCCATCCCATTAGTCCTTACTCATTTGCCCTCCCCACCCCCCATTTGTCCTTACTCACTCACCCAACTATCCCCACTATAACATATTTGTCCTGACTCACTCACTTGCTCTTCCCATCCCATTAGTCCTTACTCATTTGCCCTCCCCACCCCCCATTTGTCCTTACTCACTCACCCAACTATCCCCACTATAACATATTTGTCCTGACTCACTCACTTGCTCTTCCCATCCCATTAGTCCTTACTCATTTGCCCTCCCCACCCCCCATTTGTCCTTACTCACTCACTTGCTCTTCCCATCGCATTTGTCCTTACTCATTCGCCCTCCCCACCCCCCATTTGCCCTTACTCACTCACTCTCCCCACTATATTTGTCCTTACTTACTTACACCGAGTGTAGCAGATAGTCTCTCACGGGTGTGATGTGATTTCAGGTGCGCGTTCATCTACGGTCATGATGGGCACCTAGAGAAATTCACCCGGGACATGCAGGAGCGCCTACTGCACCAGGTCATCGAACCCATGGCCTGTGACGGGCTGCGTACCATCTCCGTGGCCTTCCGTGACTTTGTGCCCGGCAAGGCCGAGATCAACCAGGTAGTCACCGGTTCCTCTTTTACACCACATTTTATTACAGGAATTGTATTGATAACCAATACAAGATGTTAAGGAACCGCTGTAACTAATTTGTAAGTTACTAAGACACCACTGTAACCAATTTGTAAGTTACTAAGACACCACTGTAACCAATTTGTAAGTTACTAAGACACCACCGTAACCAATTTGTAAGTTACTAAGACACCACCGTAACCAATTTGTAAGTTACTAAGACACCACTGTAACCAATTTGCAAGTTACAAAAGCACCACTGTAACCAAATTGTAAATTAGTAAGGAACCACTGTAACCAATCTGTCAGTTACTAAGGAACCACCGTTACCAATTTGTAAGTTACTAAGGAACCACTGTAACTAATTTGCAAGTTACAAAAGCACTACTGTAACCAAATTTTAAATTAGACCACTGTAACCAATTTGTAAGTTACTAATGAACCACTGTAACCAAATTGTCAGTTACTAAGGAACCACTGTAACCAAATTGTCAATTACTACGGCACCACTGTAACCAAATTGTAAGTTAGCAAGGAACCACTGTAACCAATTTGCCAATTACTAAGGAACCACTGTAACCAATCTGTCAGTCACTAAGGAACCACTGTAACCAATTTGCCAATTACTAAGGAACCACTGTAACCAATCTTCCAGTTACTTAGGAACCACTATAATCAATTTGTAAGTTAGTAAGGAACCACTGTAACCAATCGTATTAGTTACTAAGGAACCACTGTAACCAATCTTCCAGTTACTTAGGAACCACTATAATCAATTTGTAAGTTAGTAAGGAACCACTGTAACCAATCTGTCAGTCACTAAGGAACCACTGTAACCAATTTGCCAATTACTAAGGAACCACTGTAACCAATCTTCCAGTTACTTAGGAACCACTATAATCAATTTGTAAGTTAGTAAGGAACCACTGTAACCAATCGTATTAGTTACTAAGGAACCACTGTAACCAATCTTCCAGTTACTTAGGAACCACTATAATCAATTTGTAAGTTAGTAAGGAACCACTGTAACCAATCTGTCAGTCACTAAGGAACCACTGTAACCAATTTGCCAATTACTAAGGAACCACTGTAACCAATCTTCCAGTTACTTAGGAACCACTATAATCAATTTGTAAGTTAGTAAGGAACCACTGTAACCAATCGTATTAGTTACTAAGGAACCACTGTAACCAATCTTCCAGTTACTTAGAAACCACTATAATCAATTTGTAAGTTAGTAAGGAACCACTGTAACCAATCGTATTAGTTACTAAGAAACCACTGTAACCAATTTGCCAGTTACTCAGGAACCACTGTAACCAATTTGCAGGTTACTTAGGAACCGCCGTAACCAATTTGTCATTACTAAAGAACAACTGTAAACACTTTATTTAATAGTAGGGAACCACTCTTAAATACAAAATAACCGCTGTAACCTACTTCTAAGCTATATATACTGTAACTAACTTGCAAGATATTAAGTAGCCAGTTATTCAATATTAATTGTTAATATTGTTCAGGTCCACATCGATGCGGAACCCAACTGGGAGGACGAGGAGAACATCGCCAACAATCTCACCTGCCTCTGCGTGGTGGGCATCGAGGATCCCGTCAGACCCGAGGTGAGACCTGTCGAAGATTCAACTTAAATCATTTGGTTGATGAATAACTAACTAACTTACCATCACGCAGAAAGAATGGAACGCCACACTGTTCTGTCCTGACATACTTCTCTCGCTTCCTCTACATTCATACATCTTGTCATGCACGCACGTCGATTTTTACGACTCCTCACGTGACCGACATTCAATATTTGATTGATTTGATCGTGCCACATTTTCCTCGGCCTTCCTCTATTTCTAGCTCCGTTCACGCAGTTTACATATACCTTCTTTACCATTCTGTCTTCACTCATTCTTTCCATGTGTCCAAACCATCTTAATGACCCTTTACTTATTTTGTTCATAACACTTTCATTCGCACCACATTCACTTCTTATACTTGCATTTGTCACTCCACATACAGATTTGCTACACATTCGTCTAAGAGATCTCATTTCTACTGAATTTATTGTACTTTCATCCTTCTTTTGCCAGCTCCATGCTTCACTTCCATACATAAGGGTCGGCACAAGAACACCATTGTGCACTGCCATCTTAGCTTTTTTGTATAGGCTTTTGTTTGCGATGACAACTCTGTTGCCTGCCCCAACCCTTCTTTCAATATCCTTCTCCACTCTCCCATCCTTTGTAAACATACTTTCTAAATAAACAAATTCATTCACTTGTTTAGGAGTACTTAATCGAAGAAGACCGTGGAAAACAGGATATGGCCAAATTAATCAAAATTTAAAGACCGGGCATGTCAGAAGTCGGAAAAACGGCGTGCAAGTATGATTAGAAATGCTGTATGATTGTAGACCAAGATGAGGAGATCTCATTTCTACTGCATTATTCTACTTTAATCCTTCTTTTGCCAGTTCCATGCTTCCCTTCCATACATAAGGGTCGGCACAAGAACACCATTCCGCACATTCGTCTAAGATATCTCATTTCTACTGCATTTATTCTTCTTTTGCCAGTTCCATTGGTTGATGAAATTTGCGAAATTCCGTATTTGTAATAATATTGTTTTTCTTGTCTGCTAGGTGCCGGACGCGATCCGCAAGTGCCAGAAGGCCGGCATCACGGTGAGGATGGTGACGGGCGACAACGTGAACACGGCGCGCTCCATCGCCACCAAGTGCGGCATCCTCAAGCCCACCGACGACTTCCTCATCCTCGAGGGCAAGGAGTTCAACAGGAGGATCCGTGACGCCAACGGGGACGTGAGTGCACCTCAGTACTTACTTAATTACTTCCTTTGGCTGTACAAGTCTTGGAAGAGTTTTAGTCTTCTTGATAATTTTATTACAAGCTCTTCGATCCTTTCATTTCCCCAAGAGAGAGCCAGAACATTATCTAGACCAGTGATGACGAACCTTTTTCGCAAGTGGGTCCAATTTCTTTTGGGAATGCTCGGAGCCAATTCTCTACAGCTTCGAAGAGATGGACATCTAATAACCCATTTCTTTAGATGAATCAGGGGATACTTGAGAATTCGGCCGTACTCAAGGATGTTGGACTTTTTGTCCCCGATAGATATACAGATTGTTTTACCTACCGTCCGCCAGAACCAATCTGCCCCTGGTGACACCGGTGGGAAGAGCAATTAGTCTGCTGAACGCGGTCTCTTCGGAGATCGACGTCTTTCATGTTAGTGAAAGTACGTTCAAGGGACGAATACTCTTGACTTTAGAAAGCATCTTGTCTTCCTAATGTCGAACCATCTCTAATGCGTTCCTGGTATTATGTTGTATGTATATCGCACCGTGAGTGTAAAACCGAGATAACTGCAAATATACAGTTTAGAGATATGGGAGTTTAAAGACTTCATATTGCTTGGAAAAACTGTTTTTTTTTTTAAATAAACCAATGTTTTTTGATAATAATGAAATAAAACGATGTTTTTTAACTACTTCCACTTTTGTCTTTATTTAGCCAGCGACCGGTTTCGCCAGGCTCGCTGGCATCGACGCTTGCTGTCTAAATAAAGACAAAAGTGGAAGTAGTTAAAAAACATCGTTTTATTTCATTATTATTTTCGAAAATCATTGGTTTATTTAAAAAAAAAAACAGTTTTTCCAAGCAATATGAAGTCTTTAAACTCCCATATCTCCAAAATTTATATTTGTAGTTATCTCGGTTTTACACTCACGGTGCGATATAATATTTGACCTGTACTCAAGAGATGCCTTAAAAATCTATGCTGTTTGTAATGTCTTTTGAGTAAATAAACTGATTTGATTTGAATTTATATATAAAAAAATTGCTGCCTAGGGTTTTCATAAAAATGAAAATCATGACACGTTTTTATTTAGAATGATGGCAACCTTTTTTATTTTTTTTTTACCTTGACAGCGACTTCCGGTTAGTGGGCAGAGAATTCACTTCTTTGTTGTTTTTTATTTTCCACGACTCGGAACCATATGTCACCACCGACTTGATGATGGTGTTGTAAATAGCGCATCCTAGGACCGGCATTGTGTTGTCTTTTAATATTTTTTCTGATGTTGATTTGATGTCTTGTTACTGTGTAAGTGACGGAGGATTGTGTGGTTGCAGGTCCAGCAGCACCTGCTGGACAAGGTGTGGCCGCGGCTGCGCGTGCTGGCGCGCTCCTCGCCCACGGACAAGTACACGCTGGTGAAGGGCATGATCGACTCCAAGATCTCGGAAACGCGTGAGGTGGTCGCCGTCACCGGGGACGGGACCAACGACGGCCCCGCGCTCAAGAAGGCTGACGTCGGATTCGCCATGGTACACTTCACATTTCATAACACACATTTAGTTTCAACTTCATATATACAGTCTTTGTTCCAGACTGGCTAGAGCTCTGACTGTCGCACATAGCTCTTGCCATCATGGTTCCGGGTTAAATTCCCGGCGATGGCAGTGTGATTACCACCAGTGTGACAATACAGTAAAACTCCATTAATTCGAAATTCAAGGGACCAGATTTTCCAAAAAAATTCGAATTACGAATTACGCGATCACTAAAAAAAAAAAAAATCGTAATTGCCAACGGCTTGGAACATCACGGCCATTTTTTCGTTCTGTCAAAATAATAATTATAACGTCAAGTGTCCATAATAATAATAACAATAGTGTTTGGATAACATAACGACGTTTTTGAGATAGATATCTCGCTTGCACTAATGTATGTAAGCGCTCGAACCCGATTCTTTCTCATGAGATATTTCTCTTTATATTGATGTCTCACTAGAATTATTAGAAATCGTAAGTACATTTTGATGGAAAACATTACAAATTACGAAATACGCGATATTTCAATTTAACGGTAGAATTTACTATGAAAAGTAAATTTTTATTATTTATTATTATAATTACGTAATATCGTTGTTCAAATTAACGGACTTTTACTGTTAAATGGCGATAAATGATTACCTACCTATCACATGTCATGAGAATCAACAGCTTAAGAGTTGTATACAGTAATTGGGTTCAAATAACCCGCTGTATACAAATGTGGATAGCAAAGGAAAACTACCACATTAAAGGCCCAAGTGGCATCTCAAGAACCAGCAAAAATGACGACCTTCGAGTCAGAGTGGTAAGAGATCTGACTGTCATACCGAAGGTCCAAGGTTTGATTTCCGGCGAAGGCAGTGTGTTTGTCACACTATCTTTGGTCTGGTGTAGAATTCAGGTATTCAATTAGCTACCTATCACATGTCATAAGTATCAATATAATGGCTAAAAACAAATTGTTTACAATAATTGGCTTCAACGACCTGTTTAAATAATTAAAAAAATATAAAAACTGTTAAATTGAAATACATTGTTTTATGTATCATAATTGTATTTTTATTTTACGCGACAGCTGTTTCATTGTAACACCTGATGATGTCAACCAAGGGATTGCTGCAAACCAATCCCTTGGATTGAAAGTACCGAAGCAATGTCATGTAGCAGAAGTTGGAACTAACCATATTATACAATTTTGCACAGTTCTTGGCCTTTATGTTTAACACCAATTGGGATCAAAGACTCATTTTTGACTTTTTTAATACTTTACTCAATTATTTTGTGACTATCTCTTGTGCTAACTCATGGATTACTCCTTCAGGGCATCGCCGGCACGGATGTGGCCAAGGAGGCGTCGGACATCATCCTGACAGACGACAACTTCTCGTCCATCGTGAAGGCCGTGATGTGGGGCCGAAACGTGTACGATTCCATCGCCAAGTTCCTCCAGTTCCAGCTCACCGTCAACGTGGTCGCCGTCATTGTGGCCTTCATCGGAGCTTGCGCCATCCAGGACAGCCCTCTTAAGGTACGGCGTGCTGTGCTACTCCACATTTGCCAAATTTATTTAAACTTTTTTATAACATCCATCTTTATAGTCTTACTGCAGACCTCAAGTGCATCGAGAACCCGTCAGAGTTTAGATCGAGGGTCAAAATACACATTTTTGAATGATCCTATCCTGATGTAAATGTTGATGGACTGCGTCAGGTGCAGTCCTCATACTAAATACGTTTATTTTATAAATAGTTCTTAAAATGGACCATTTACTTCTACAAGCGCTTTTGAGATGATTAATTCATAAAAATGGCGCTCTATAAATCATACAATTTATTATTATTATTACATAGGTTTTTTTTTTTTTAGAGGTATACAATACATATTCAAAATGAAAAATAACACATTAAAATAATGTTAATGTCTGTGATATTGGCTTTGTTTAATATATATGATTTCGGGCATATGAGCGCCACGGCTAGCTCGAATGAAGCGCAATCGTGAAATCCAATTTTCAACAATTGTCGTCTTTGTGGATGCGTATTATCCACTAGAGTGTACGTGGTGCGAAAACGATCCATGGTCTTCCGAATAACTTGCTCGGATGGACGATTATGTCCACCGTAAAATGGACGTAGTTCGCGATAAGTTTTACGAACGGAACCATGATTTTCAAAATAAATTTGCACAATTTGCAAGAGCTGTTCTGACGTCAGTCTATTCATGGTGAAATGGCAAAACGTACTGACTACAAATCAACTGTCAACTGTCAAATTGACAGTTAGTAGAAACAATGTTGCCAGATTAAAAACCAAACCTCTAAAAAAAACACCCTATATGTGGACAAGTATATGAAAGAGCTGAAAGGATTGGATGCAGGTGCCAAAATGAACAAAATGTCAGTAAGCTATTATCTTATAGGTGGCCTCCCGAAACTAGAGGAGACATGATTTCTGTGTCACAGATTGTTAGATCTAGATCTATGAGCTAAAATATAATAAAACTTCTAGAAAACAGATTTTTTTTTCATTCTTATTAATTGTCTTTAGCTCATGGTTTGATGTTTGGACTCGAGCCGATTTCTGAACTATAGTTTGCCGAGATTAATATTATTAAAATGTGTTTACAGGCTGTCCAGATGCTGTGGGTGAACCTGATCATGGACACGCTGGCCTCGCTGGCCCTGGCCACGGAGATGCCCACGCCGGACCTGCTGCTGCGCAAGCCCTACGGCCGTACCAAACCGCTCATCTCGCGCACCATGATGAAGAACATCTTGGGCCAGGCCATCTACCAGCTCTTCATCATCTTCTCGCTGCTCTTTGTCGGTCAGTTTCCATTATGATTGCTCTTCCACACAATTCAGGATTCTTTATTTTCCAATGTTCAAAAGATATGTTTATCAAGATGTCTAATAGTTCTGATGAGGTCTCACAAATCTTGTATCTTCCGTGTGACCATATGGTCTCTCCAACAGTGCTCTTTGTTTCTTCCTCATCTCACTATGTTTTCAACTCCACAGCCAGACTTTATTGTTTCATTTCTGATCCGATCTCTGAGAGTTTAGCCTGCGATTGCAGTATTTATTTTATGAAAAAATTTTGGATTAGCATTTTTTTTCATCTTAAATAATAAATGTGTAACTATTAAAATTACCATATATTTTATTGTAAATATATCTTTTCTATACATGACGATATTATTGTCATCAGTAACGACCCTACACAACTGACGGAAATGCTAAAGGAGTTGAACGAAGCATCTAAAAAAGTTGGACAATGCCAGCATTGAATCTGTCAGTGAATACATTTATTTGGGTCACAAAATACAGCTTGGGCGAGATAACCAGACAGCAGACCTGAATAGAAGAGTCGGACTAAGCTGGGCAGCATTCAAAAATCTTGGTCACATTTTGAAAAATCCGAAAATACCCATCAACTTGAAAAGGAGAGTGTTCAATGCCTGTGTCCTGCCAGTGTTCACTTATGGTATTGAGACAGTCACAATGTCACAAAAAAGTGCCAACAAGCTAAGAGTCACTCAGAGAGCAATGGAGAGAGCCATGTTGGGTATCAGTTTACGGGACAGACTCAGAAATGAGGACATAAGAGTCAGGACGAAGGTTTCCGATGTTATCAAGATGGCCGCAACCCTCAAGTGGCGATGGGCAGGACATGTCGCTCGCGATCCAGAAGAAAAGTGGACAAGGCGACTGCTGTGTGGTGGCCAAGGACGGCAAAGCGTGGAGTTGGGCGCCCACAGTTGCGTTGGCGCGACGATATCCGGAGAAGTGCGGGAAGTGCCTGGATGCGGATCGCTCAGAATAGAAGAGAATGGAAAATGCGAGAGGAGGCCTACGTCCAGGAGTGGACGGTCAATACGGGCTGAAGAAGAAGAAGATATCTTTTCTACAGTAAACCCTATCAAACAGTGGCGTGCCCAGGGTCAACCAGTACGGCAAGCCAGTCCGACTTTTTGTGTTAGAATATTAGTAGAGGGTCACGATAATGTATTTTTCCGGATTAAAAGAGTTTTATCTTTCTAAATTAATTTATTTTAAATCCCATTTCAAGTGCATTTTAAATCTATACAAAAAAATATATTCTGCGTTATCAAACTCTTCTGGCATAATATAATAATGTATTTACAAACTAGCTGACCCGACGAACTTCGTACCGCCTCAGAATCAATAAATGTTGTGTTAACTTATAAGCTAAATTTAATTCACCTTTTTATTGAATTACAATTAATACTTAAAATGAATTAAGTTCATGAAATGTGCAAAAGTCAAAATTAAAAATATGAATTACAATGGAATATAATTCACGTGGAAGCCTGCATTAATACCTACTTAAAATGAATTATAAATTGTTAATTAAAAACTTTGTTTTATGTATCACAATTGTGTTTTTATTTTTTCGCGACAATATATTCAACCAAAGTGGAATCTACCAGATTAATTGTGAGGATTGTGATGCCGTGTATATTGGAAAGACGGGTCGATCATTTTGAAGAGGTTATATGAACACAACATTTAATACAAAAACAGAATCATTGTGTGAATTTTGACCATCATTTCAATTCCAAAAACACATTTTTTTTGCATATAACAAACAATTTAAAAAAAATTGATAAATTAGAAAATTTAGAAATTTTTAAAGCAAAGGCACGTGAATTGAATGTTATAAATAACCAAATTCCAGCTTATTCCCCCTTAGTATATATGTAGTACATTAAAAACTTTTCCTTTATACAATCTACCAAAAAATATTAATACTACCTTCCATTTTTGTCCCTTTCTTACTAATATAATCTGCTTCCTTATAATGTTTATCGTCTTTAATATATTAGGATTTATCGTTTTTGACTCTATATTATGTATGATTGTTCCTTCTAATAATTATTTGAATTATTATTATGATTATTATCATTCTTATTATTTTATTATTATAAATAAATGAATTTCATACAACAACACAACAACAACAACAAACCATCACGCCGTTCCTCCGCAGGGGTAGGCAGAGAGAATGGACCGCCACACGACTCTATCCTGGAACACCTCTCTAGCTTCCTCCACATTCATACATCGAGTCATACACGCACGTCGATTCTTCCGGCTTCTGACATGACCAACCTTTAATATTTGATTAATTTGGACATGCCATGTTTTTCTCGGTCTACCTCGACTCCTTACTCCATTTACATCGTTAACGTATACTTTTTTAACCATTCTTTCTTCACCCATGCGCTCCACATGTCCGAACCAACACAACGAACCATTCATAATTTTGTTCATAATACCTTCTTTCGCTCTACATTCCTTCCTAATATCAGCATTTGAGATTCTGTCATACATCGTTCTACCACACATACGTCTTAGGGACCTCATCTCTACCGCATTTATTCTGCTCTCATCTTTCTCCTGTCAGTTCCATGCTTCGCTTCCATACATAGGAGTTGGGACCAGAACTCCATTGTGAACGGCCATTTTCGCTTTCATTGATAAATTCTTGTTTCCAATAACTACTTACTCCATTCACTTTGTTACCCGCACCAACCCTTTTTTCAACATCACTGTCCGTTCGGCCATCCGCTGTGAACATGCTACCTAAATACACAAATTCCCTCACCTGTTCCAAGTTCTCTTCATTTACACTTATATTACAAACTGTCATTTGCTCTTCCCTTTCAAAAACTAACACCTTTGACTTTCCGACATTCATCAAAACACGTTAAAACAATTAAATAGCAGACAACATAATTTTGAATAAGTGTGATCCATCAATGAACTCCGTTTTCATCATTAGCATCATCATATTCATCATCTGAAGAGTTTGATGATTCAGTGTCCGTATCAATTGAAAAAAGAAATTCCTCGTCTTCATCTAGCCAAATATTTCGTTTATTAAGTACTCGCGGCTGAATTTCCTATGGAAACAATTCTCTGGACCGAATGTACACAGATACACCTATAAAATCAATACAAAATATACAATACGTATTTTTATTATTATTCACTAATCATAAATCGGTTTTTAATCTCTACGGAACACTCATCTGTCATATTTTTCGAATGGTAGGTATTAATGGCGCAAATATTCTCTGCTCTCCTTCACAAAAGGGGTTTAACTTTTAGAATAGTCTCTCTTATACTGATTTTTATAACTTTGGGCATTGTTAATCTAAAATTAATAAAGAAAACCAAAAATCCCGGTGACGATTAAAAAATAACCTCAAATCTTTCACATTGAGTATTGACATCTGGCATCAACAATACACCACCTACGGGCGTTTTTGAAACTAAAATGGAAGCCATGATGTTTTTTGTACTTTGTCTCAGAAGTCAAATATAGTCAAATTTACGACAAATATAATTAATTTTAAATCATTTAAGTGATTTTTTCAAATGTTTTAATGATTATTCTGTTATCCGGAACGGAGACAAATCCAGCTAATATAAGATCTTCAAAATTGGTCCAGCCGTTCTCGAGTTATAAATGGTGTAACTAACACGATTTTTGACTTTGTTTTATATATATAGATATAAAAGAAATATAATTAATAAGAAATAAGTGTTCGTAAAGAAATTACATAATCTTTCTTTTCATAACATTTCTGCACATAACGTAAATGACTGATAACATTCTGACAATAGAAATGAAGTTGGCAAAACATCAAATAGTAACATACTTCAGAGTGATAAGGCCCGGCTTCAAATCCATACAAAAAATTGTAGATATCTTCTGGTATATATGCACCTAGCTATATATGATTACAAGCCAAAATTACATTAGTGCGACAAATACCTTTTTACATTTTGCAAGCCCAATATGAACCCCGTCGAAAACATGAAACACATAGGCGACTTTGCGGGCATCTCACCTACGGTACGTATGAGTGAAATAAAATATGGAGCATATGAGTGGAACAAAACATACATTTAGGTCATTTCTGCGTATGTAAGCGGAGTCATTTGCAACGCAATTGAATTAAATCGCTTTAACTCGCGCGTAATTCAAAATATTATTTTATTCGTAGACGGCTGAAATGCGCAAAAAACATAGTTTTATTATAGATTTTTTAAGGCAAGCCCGGCTTTTTGGCTTGTATGGAAGTACCGCCACTGCTATCAAAGTGAGTAGCTCTGTGTCAGTTTCAAAAACAAATTTATGGGTATAAATGAATTTGTAAAAAAATTTAATATTAAAAATGCAGGGGGTCTACAAAAACCTGAAAAAATCGGCAAAGAGTCTACGAGACAAAAAAGTTTGAGATTTTATGATTTAAATACATACCCAACCAATTGTGACGTGTATCCCCTTACTTTCCAGGCGATGTCCTACTGGACATCCCGTCGGGGCGCGGGCAGCAGCTGAACACGGAGCCCACGCAGCACTTCACCGTCATCTTCAACACCTTCGTCATGATGACGCTCTTCAACGAGTTCAACGCCCGCAAGATCCACGGCCAGAGGAACGTCTTCGAGGGCATCTTCACCAACCCCATATTCTACTCCATCTGGGTCGGAACCTGCATTTCACAGGTAAAACTCCTCCGCCATAGGTAAATTAGTTGAGCCGAAGCGTTGCCCTAGTACACATTTCGGGGATCGAGCCTTTTCGGTAGCCGCCCTGGAAGTAAAATTAAAAAAAGACCCCTGAGATGGTTAGGACATATGGATAGAATGGACATGAGATGAATGGTTAAAATGTTATATACCAGCAGTGTGAGTGGAAAGAGAAGCCGCGGAAGACCAAGGAAAGCATGGCATGATCAAATTAATGAAATACTGAAAAGCGGCCACATTCGAATTCGGAAAAATTGACGAGCATGCGTGTCACGATATATGAATGTGGAGGAAGCTAGAGAGATATGTCAGGACAGAACGTTATGGCGGTCCACCCCTCGTGATGGTTAGTTAGTTAAGTTAGTTAAAAGAATGAAGAAAGACATCGAAAGAATGTTTGAAACAAAATGAATGGCGCTCTCATAGTCATCACAGCAAATATAAATATATCCATTGAAGCAAAGATGGCAGTACATTATGGATTTGTAGTGCCAACCCTTTGTATGGAAGTGAAGTTTGGAGCTGGCAAAAAAAGGATAAATGCCGTTGAAATGAGATCGCGGAATATAATGTACGATAGAATACTAAACGATTTTGAATATAAATGAGGGATATTGAAAGAAGGGTTGGGGCAGACAACAAAGTGAATGGTGCACTTAAAGTTGGCATCGCAAACAAAAACCTATCCAAAAAATCTAAAATGGCAGTGCACAATGCTGTTCTTGCACCGACCCTTATGTATGGAAGCAAAGCATGGAACTGGCAAAAGAAGTATGAAAGTAGAATTCATGCAGTAGAAATGAGATCTCTTAGATGAATGTGTGTCCCCAAAGTCTTAAAGTGGAGGCCATGGGAAAACAAAAGGGGTGTCACTGGTGATATTGTTGTGGTCGCCGGGAAATAATGGATTGAAGCGAAGGGAAATAATGAAGACAGATGGAAGAGGCCTATATCCAGCAGTGGAGGGAAGGCTAGGAAGAAATAGAATATTCTAAATCTTGATGTATGGTTTCTAATTTGAGATTTCTCGTTTGTAATGATATTGATATTGTAATGATGTTATTTTCCGTCCAGGTGCTGATCATCCAGTTCGGCAAGATGGCGTTCAGCACCAAGGGCCTGACGCTGGAGCAGTGGCTGTGGTGCCTGTTCTTCGGCTTCGGCACGCTCATCTGGGGACAGGTCGTCACCTCCGTACCCACCAGGAAGATACCCAAGAAGCTGTCGTGAGTATTTCATTCCTGCTACCAGCCTTGTGTCTAAAATGGTGACTCTTTTGTCATTGTTCTGTTTAATCTGTGAATATTGTTAACTCTATCCTGACACGCCTCTCTAGCTTCCTCCACATTCATAAAACGAGTCGATTCTTCTGGCTTCTATAATAACATGACCAACCTTTAAAATTTGATTAATCTGGTCCAGCCATGTTTTTCTCGGTCTACCTTGACTCCTGTACTCCATCTATATCGTTAATGTATACTTTCTTAACTATTCTTTCTCCATATTCATTAATAGTTATCAATGGCGGGATGTTTTGGTTTCATTTATAAACAACATTTTCAATGTAATATATTTTTATTTGTTTTCTTAAACTCAAAATTAAACAAAAAAAGTTTGATTATTTTTATAACATAAAAAATGTATAACATTTGACTAAAAAAAAAAACTAACTAACTAACCATCACGCCGTCTCCCCGAAGGGGTAGGCAGAAAGAATGGACTGCCACACCTTTCTTTCCTGACATATTTCTCTCGCTTCCTCAACATTCATACATCGTGTCATGCACGCGCGTCGATTTCTCTGACTCCTCACATGGCCGACATTCAATATTTGATTTATTTGATCGTGCCACGTTTTCCTCGGTCTTCCTCTATTTCTGGTACCATTTACATCATTGACTACAAAATACAATTTATTTGATAATTTTATGTATTTTGTGTGAAGAGTAACTTAATTGTTTACAAGAGCGTTCCGATGTTTCAAATTCTTGCCGGCCTTTAAGAGCTAAGAACGATATTAAATTTATATCGTTCTCCTTATGACGAATGTGTAAAACCTTCGAAACATGTCAAAAAGTGGAACATAAACTATGTAATAATTTAAAAAATTGGTCATTATGGAATTCCACAATAAAACTTATAGGAAACAAATATATATTTCTTTTAAACAGTATAGTTTTACATCATTTGCGTATTTGGAGTAACGCTTGTTTTGTTTGCAGTTGGGGCCGCGGGCAGCCGGATGAGTACACAGAGGCCATCCACCTCGGAGACGAGAAGTTCGACCCCGACTCGGACAAGAAGCCGCGCGCCGGCCAGATCCTGTGGATCCGCGGCCTCACCCGGCTGCAGACGCAGGTAGGCCCGCCCCCCTCTCTTACTACATCCCCCCGCCCCCTGACGTGCCCCCCCTCCGCAACCATCGGGCGGCAATGAGGGCCAGACTCGCTGGATGATGATAAGAGAATCTCAAAATTCCACTCTCACAGATCACAATGGTGGAAAATCAAATTGAATTTCCACTTTTATGCCTCATGATGAAACAACTCTTGAATCTCCACTCTCATGATTCGTGATGGTGGGAAATTTGATTGAATCTCCACTCTCATGATTCATGATGGTAGGAAATTTTATTGAATTTCCACACTCATGATTCGTGATGGTAGGAAATTTTATTGAATCTCCGCTCTCATGTTTCATGATAGTAGGAAATTCTTTTGAATCTCCACTCTCATGTTTCTTGATAGTAGGAAACTCTTTTGAATCTCCACTCTCATGATTCGTGATGGTAGGAAATCTTGAATCTCCACTCTCATGATTCATGGATGGTAGGAAATTTTATTGAATCTCCACCTCTCATGTTTCGTGATGGTAGGAAATTCTCCACACTCATGATTCGTGATGGTAGGGAATTCTCTTGAATCTCCACACTCATGATTCGTGATGGTAGGGAATTCTTTTGAATCTCCACTCTTGTGATTTATGATAATAGGAAATTCTATTGAATCTCCACTCTCTTGATTTATGATGGTAGGAAATTCTTTTTAATCTCCACACTCATGATTCGTGATGGTAGGAAATTTTATCGAATCTCCACTCTCATGATTCAGGATGGTAGGAAATTCTCTTGAATCTCCACTCTCGTGATTTATGATGGTAGGTTTCAATTACTACTCTTATCATCAACTATTGTGTTGTCTACTATCTTTTGAGCTGAAACTCCTTTGAAATAAATATTCCGGCTATTGTTTCCGCCCGATGGTTCCGGATCAATCGAAGCAAATATATAATAATTGTATTTGTGTGTCTCTCTTTCTCTTTCTCTCTCTCTCACTCTTCTATATTATTATGATGTGTATTATGTATATCCCTATCTCTGTCTTTCTCTACCTCTCTATCTATCTATCTATCTATCTATCTATCTATCTGTCTCTGTCTATCTATCCATGACTGTAGAGAAATGTCTATTTGTCTATCATTTCCATACTTCAGTGTCCCATTTTTATTATATTGTATAATTATTTCACGTCGTGCCCCCTTGGACTATTTTTATTTATTTTACATATTGCCGTCTTTATCACTAGTATAAAAGTACTTCGACGAGTTTTAAGGATGTTAAATCACCATACTTATCAATCTTATTTAAAATCATAGATTACATGCATTTTCTAGAAGTTTTATTATATTTTATGGGAGTGACATGTTTCACCTTGCTAGGACATTATCAAATGATATTTGATAATGTCCCAGTAAGGCGAAATATGTTACTAACATAAATTTAACTAAATTATTAAAACATGAGAAGTTTATTCAATATTAATGAAGATGTCTGCTTTATAGAAGTTTTATTATATTTTATGAGAGTGACATGTTTCACGTTAGTAAGGTGAAATATGTAACACCCATAAAATTTAACAAAATTCTTATAAAACTGAAGTTTTCATCAATATTAAAAGTTTTATTTGATATTAATGAAACCGTCTGTTTTCTAGAAGTTTTATTATATTTTATGGGTGTGACATGTTTCGCTTTGCTAGGGTATTATCAAATGATATTTTATAATACCCTGTCAAGGCGAAACATGTCACTCCTGTAAAATATAATGTAACTTCTAGAAAACAGATGTTTTTATTCGTATTAATTAAAAGTATAGTTTTTAAAAATGTATTTATTTTTATTATGTATATATATTTTTGGTAGATTTTTTTTAACAGATGCTTCTATAATATAGTCTCCATCGTGAGGATCTTACTGATCTGATATGGAAGCTAGACGATAACTGTCTTTCATCAGTTCTGTTTTTTTTGTTGTATGTTCTTTGATCCCAAGGGTGCACGACGACTACCCCCGTCTAATCCAACATCCCCCCACCCTCGCATACTCTCTCCTCCCTACTCCCGATCCCCCACTCTTCCTTCTTTACCCATTTCTTACAGTCAACAATATTTCGATATGTGTATATTCCTCCATCGTGTATGTTTTGTTTATGACTTAAAATTGTCTATTAAAAAAAAACATTTTAATAATATAATCTTATTGCCGACGGAAGCATTATATTAAAATATAAAAAATAATAATAAAAATTTGTATATATTTTTTTATATTATATGTACATATTTTTTTAAATATATTTTTATTTTATTTAATGCTTTCCTAGGCCACTAACACTTGATGAATATCAAAATGTAATATTTATTAAAAAAAAAACTGCACATTTGCCTCTTAATAAAAAAATATATTTTCATATATAATTTTTTTTTATGTATTTTTAACATTTTAACATTTTTTTTTTTAAGATTCAAAAGTGCTTTTATATATATTTTTTTATAAATTATTACAAAGTTTATTTGTTATTTCAAATGTGAAAATTATTATTTAACACATAAAGTATAAAAATACTTCATTCTTGAAATATAAAAAGATTATTTTTTACCATTTTGAGATTTTGAAGATAGTTTTAGAACTAGAAGTAACATACTGTTAACAAAAATTATATTGGTCATAATTTATAGTCACTCTCATACAATGTGTTAACAGACAAAAATAGTGTTTTAATATTAAAAAAAAATTATAATTCAATCGCATAAGCTATGCTTCATGACGGTTTGCATTTTTTGATGTAATATCTAATGAGTATATAATTTTTTAATATAAAATAAAAATTATATCATAAATTATACATAGTAATTTCACAGGGACTTAAATATATTTAAAAAAAATAAATATAATTTTTATTTATTAAATATTTTTATGGATTAATTGTATCTCAATGTAACGAAGATGTAAATTGTTTTTTTTTTTTTTTTTTAAATAATATGGTAGTCGAGGCGTTTACAGGACTTATGACCTGTCATTGGTTGGGTTAAGCGATCGCTTTATGTTAAAACAACATTCCCCATTCCACGCCCTTCTTACGACCACCACGTCTGACAATTTTTTTTTGAAAATTGTATATCGTCGCCCCAGAGCAATAGTGAGAGATAAACCAGTGTCATCTTGACATTATAACAAGCCGTAATGTTCCTTTTCATATTGTTTATGGTTTGACTTGGTGGGCCTAGGAGACTCAAATAAGTGCAAGGCCTCCACCAAGTTAAACCATAAACAATATCAAAGGAACATTACGGCATTATATTATCAAGATGGCACTGGTTTATCTCACTATTGCTCTGGGGTGACAATATATGCTACTATGTTAAAACACTTCACATTTTTTAGTTCAATCTACACTAGCGCCATCTATTAAGATTATTTGTAAGCATTAAGCAATTTACATCTTCGTCTCTATTGAGATGCAATTAATCCTTAAAAATGATTAACCCGTAATGGGTAAAATCCAGTATTTGTATACATTCAAAAACAAATATTTTTATATTTGGAACATAAATCTTTGAATGATATACATATTTATTAAACAATTAAAAAAATGTTTTAAGTAATAATTTATACATATTGATTAACAAATATTATATATATAATATTAATATATATTTAAAAAAATAATAAACTTTTTATATTATTTAACTGAACGAATTTAAAATATAATATATATACTCTGTTATATAATATCATCACATTGTAAAATTAAGAAAGGATTAAGCAACGATGAAGGAAGCATCCGTTCTGACGAGGTTCACAGCCCATCTCGCTTTTATACTCGTATATATATTTTTACAAAAAAAAAATCAAAAATCTTTCTCGTTCGCTTACATCTTTTTTGCAAAATTTAAATTGATGGTACCAACCCAAAAAAACGCGCTTAAAAAATAAAAAAGTAATAATTTAAATGATTTAAATTCTTTAATTTTTTTAATAATAATAATTTAAAAAAAAATCTTTAATATTTTGTTTAGAATTTTAAATAATATTTGTAAATATTTTTGCATTTATCTATACAAAAAAAAAAACAAAAGCTATTTTTAATAATACATTAATTAACACATTTTTTTCTTCATATATATATGCAAGGTTACTCTGAATGTATGTAAAAGCGAAATAGGAAAATTCAGTTGTTGGCACATAATTTTTTTTTTTTAATATTTATATCATTTTTGCGTCGCTTTCATATTGCAGACTTAAACATAAGAGTGACCCAAATGAAAAAAAAAACATAATTTTTTTTAAATTACAATTTTGTATTAAATCATAACCGGTTTCAGCTTTTACATTACGTTTAAATTAAACTTGTATACAACACGTGTGTCTAACATCGAAAAGCATCGAAAACATAAAGTTATCATTCATTTGTTGTTTTATTTATTTATTTATTATAGTGTGCATTCTTTTACTTATATATATTTATTATTTTTTCTTACCTTTTTGTGATGTTTGTCCTTCGTACCCTAATTCTTGTCTTATTATTATTATTATTTTTTAACATTTTTTTTTACTGTTGTGTGTATTGTGTAAAACTGTTGTCAAATGAAAGGAAAAATTTGAATTAAGAACGTTCCCCCTTCCTCCAAATGTAATATCATATATGTCTGTTTATATATATATTTATACATCCCAACATTCTTTATATATAAAGCCAAGTATCTACCGAGGGTTAGAACTTCTATATTTAAAAAAATACTTAACTAATTGGTATGGGTATTGATTTAATTATTATTTATTATATAAAGTAAAATTTTCATATAAAAAATATTTAAAATACATATAAAAATGTCGGCTTTTTTCTGATCTATATGAGTGGCAAGTGCTTTGACTACCACACCGAAGGTCCCGGGTTCGATTCCTGGCTATGCCAGCGTGATTGTCACACTGTCTTTGGTCTGGTATAGAATTCACGTTACAATTAAATGGCGATAGATTAGCTACCTATCACATGTCACGAGAATCAAAATGATAGCTATTTCCTTTACATGGATTTGGCTCGCGCTGTAATGATGTAATATCTTTCAGTTTTATTCTGATCTATATGAATGGCAAGTGCTTTGACCACCACGCCGAAGGTCCCGGGTTCGATTCCCGGAGATGGCAGCGTGACTGTCCTTGATCTGGTGTAGAATTCACGTGACAATTAAAAGGCGATAGATTAGCTACCTATCACATGTCACGAGAATCAAAATGATAGTTATCAACTGTAAAGAGATATTCAATAAAATAATAATGCAGTACACTCCCGATTTTCCGGGGTCGGGTTGATAGGGAAACGGATTATCCGGGACATTTAAGTCATTGAAAAAATATTTCACAATAGTACTTATAATGCAAACAAAAACTCAAATCTGCCACAACGACATTAGGCGTTTAGTTCACATTTGCGCCACCGCCAACATACGTGTGTGTGTGTTTGCAATAAAGCACCCGCAGCTTAGTTCATACTCATAAAACATTATCGTTTATTTTATTTTACCGTGGAAAAGTGTCTATAATAATGGATAAACGCAAACAAGTCGTACTTTCAATTGAACTAAAAATTCGAAATAATTCAAAAGTTTGAAAATGGTGCAACCGTTAAATATTTATTGAATCAATATAATGTTGTTGATTAAACTATACGGGACATCATTAATAAAAAGAGAAAAATTATGGATTTTCCGGAAGTGTACTGTAAGAGTATATTTTTTTTTACGGTGAATTAAAATATTTTTCAACCAATGTATTTTTTTTTGCAATTAAATCAATTTAATTCATAACGTTAGTAATGAATATGTGATTGCAAATTTACCCTTATTGATTGCAAGAAGTCAACCCTCTCGGTACATACCCTTTCTTTTTAATTACTTATTTATTTCCAATATAACCTTTTCTTTTAACCGGGTTTTGAATGTATAGAAACACATCTCAATAGTAGCTATATTTTATATATATTATAATTTTTCATACCAAGTACCTACCCACCCAAGTATATAAAATAAATTAAATACTATTATTTTCAAATATTAATTCATATATAAGTGACAATGAAAATTAGATTTAAAAAAAAGAATGTCTTATGCAAAAGACGAACGGAGGTGATTCGTATACCGAACATAGATTACTATTAAAGAATTTTAATGAAACAAACAAACCCTCGCATTGTTTCTTGGAAGAGTAAGCAAAGAGAATGGACCGCCACACACTACATCTCTAGCTTCCTCTACATTCATACAGAGCAAGTTATACACGCGCGTCAATTCTTCTGACTTCTTAGTTATCCGATCTTTAAAATTGAATTAATTTGGTCATGCCATGTTTTCCTCGGTCTTCCCTGACTCCGTACTGCATTCACATCGTTAACGTATATTTTCTTAACCATTCTTTCAATGAAAAAATAGCTAATTATCAACCTAACCATCACGCCGTTTCCCCGAAGGGGCAGACAGAAAAAATGGACCACTACGTTTTTCATTCCTGACATTTTTCTCTCGCTTCCTTAATATTCATTTATCGTGTTATGCACGCACGTTGATTTCTTCAACTCCTAACTTGGCCGACATTCAATATTTTCTCTCGCTTCCTCAACATTTAAACATCGTGACATGCGCGCACGTCCATTTCCCCGACTCTCCACATGATCGACATGCAATATTTTCTCTGGCTTCCTCAACATTCATACATCGTGACATGCACGCACGTCGATTTCTCCAACTCTTAACGTGGTCGACATTTAATATTTTCTGTAGCTTCCTCAACATTTATATATCGTGACATGCAAGTACGTCGATTTTCCAAGTTCTCACGTGGCCGATATTCAATATTAAATTTATGAAAAAAAAATATGTATAATTATGAATCACACCCGTTTAAGGCTTTTGCATATCTAAATATATTTTAATTTTATTAAATACTAGCGTAATTATTATTCCCAGAAGGTTTGAACGGTCACCTGTCGGTTCCAATTGTGCATCTAAACCATTCTGGGACCCACTGAAACACAATAAATTTCATCAAAATCAGTCCATCCGTTTAGGAGGAGTTTAACTACATAGGCCCGTACAGAAGAATGAGATGAACAGAGTGAATGGTCCTCACTTATAAATAATAGTTACAACTCCAAGATTCCCACTGTTTCTGTACTTGAGATATCCGAGTTCCAATATTTTCCAATTTCATCTTTTGCTTTCTCTCGCTTCCTCTTGTTTCACCTGAAGTTTCTCTCTGTACAGTATGTCTATTTATATATATTTTTAATTTCACACATTAACTTCCTTTCCTTACTTTTCCATAACTTTTTGAAACACGAAATAATCTTGATTTTTTGAAATAAATACAAAAAAAAAATATCCAAAATTTTACAACAGTTTTATAAATGTATTATATATATTTTTTCTAGCATGAATATTAAAATGATTTTAATTTTGTTTTATTTACAAAATTGTGAAATGAACAAAACCAATTTTATTCCCAATTCTTTTGAATAGTGATATAATTTTTCTTGCAGTTTAATTTTGATGGTTTTTGAAAATTCACAATTTTGTAATTAATATTTTTATTTTTTTGGTTTTTATTTTTTAAATAAATGCTCCACACTCGATAATCAAACAGCCTTTTTTACATATAAATTAAATGTGTATAGTAAATATGAGATGATCATGTTTACCAACGATTTTAATATATCCCTACTGGGTTTAAATATTTCCCAACTGGGTTTAAATATTTCTCAACTGGGTTTAAATATTTCTCAACTGGGTTTTAATATATCCCAACTGGGTTTACCTGTTTAAGGTAAAAATGATATTAAATGTACAAAATGTGTGGATCGTTTATTTATAGAAATTATTTTTTTGATATTAATTTTGTAATATACATATTGGATAGTGGAAAAAATTCAACGTTTTAATTAACCGTGATTATTTTAAGTCATTATTATCAAATTTTTGGGCAATATATAAATATATATTTTTTGACAAATTTTCATTTTTATGAATATTTTTTATTAGTCAATTATATCAGATATTTTTTCCACAATCGAATAATGTCGATAAATATGTCTCCTTGATGTTTTCCAGTTTTGAGTTAACACGCTTGTTTTCGCCCGGCTGCTCGAGTAATTCCGCTCCCATTGCTCGCTCGTTCGTGTGTGCCCCCTACTTATATTATCATATCTCCACACACATGTGTATATATGGACATGTGTATATATACCCTGTGTATATGTACATGTGAATGTGTATATATACGCCGTGTATATGTACATGTATATATGTATATATGTACATGTGTATATTAGCATATATATATATATGTGTATATGTACATGTGTATATCGTCGGTTCAAAGGTAAAACTCATTAAGTGACATTTTAATTTTTAATTTTTTTTTTGCAATTTCTGTATCAGACTTGTGAATTCTACGTCAGAAAACAATCACCAAGTGTATTTATTAAAGAATAACAGTTATTCTTTAATAAAAACACTTGGTGATTATTTTCTGACGTAGAATTCACAAGTCCGATACAGAAATTGCAAAAAAAAAATTAAAAATTAAAATGTCACTTAATGAGTTTTATCTTTGAACCGACGATATGTGCGTGTATATGTACATGTGTATGTATATGTACATGTGTATATTATCGCATATATATGTGTGTATATGTACATGTGTATATGTGCATGTGTGTGTATATGTACATGTGTATGTGTATATGTACATGTATATGTACATGTGTATATATATGTACATGATATATGTATATATGAATGTACATGTTTACATTTACATGTATATGTACATTGTGTATATTAGCATATATATGTGTATATGTGCATGTATATGTACATGTGTATATGTGCATGTATGTGTATATGTACAATGTATGTATATGTGTATATGTACATGTGTATATGTGCATGTATGTGTATATGTACAATGTATGTACATGATATATGTATATGTGAATGTACATGTTTACATTTACATGTAAATGTATATGTAAAAGTGTATGTGTGCATGTATATGTATATATACATACACCGCCAGCTCGCGGTCCCATCGCATTTGTGTTATATTATTATCATTTTAATTTTATTTTTATTACCGTTTTAATTTATAATTGTTTTCAACAATAAAAAGAAATGAATGACAACTAGATAACTCGGTAGACTAGATGAACTTATAGCAATTTTTTTTAATTAAACGAATATATCATTTAAAAATAATTAACAATTATAAAACAATAAACACAATCATCTCAACATAATTTTAAATACGTAGTAAAATATTTTACATAATTATTTATTTTATAACTAAAAATGTTTTTTTTTTTTAATTTGATCCCCACTTATAGGGCTTACCCTATATATTTATTAAAATTATTTCTAACCCAGCGTTGAGTATAATATTAAAATACCGTATTCAGTTTAGGAATTGTAGAAATATAATTTAAAACTATATATAAATAATTTTTTTAAATGTGAGCATATAGCTAACGTTAATAAAAACGTATTTCTTTAATTATAATATATCTATGTTAAACCTTTTCGTTTCTACACTTAAAAAATACGTGTCTTACGGTGCTGTGTAACGAATGCACATTTCAAAATGGCATTAATATTGATTTAATTAAACAGATTTGAAAAGTGATATTATTTTAATTATATTTGCAAAAACCATATTACGAAAGATCCGCTCAAGGAAGGGCTCGAGACCGATTGATACTGTAATTCGAATCTATTTTTTTTAAATGATTTAAGATGAACCTGTAAGAAGTTATAATGGTCACCGCATTATGGAACAGGGTCCAACAGATATGGCGATAACTTCATATATTAACTAACTAACCATCACGCCGTTTCCCCGAAAGGGTATACAGAAAGAATTGACTGCAACACTTTAATCGATGCTGCACTCTTTCCTTCTCTTTTCGCCAACGCGAGAGACGCGGTGTGATGGGTTGCGAACCTCATCGCCACCAATAGGCATCTCCCGCGCACACTTCGATCATTCAACGTCTACATAATAAATCTAAAATAAATTATATAAAATACAATGATACAAAATAAAATAACACATAAAAATATTTTAAATAATATAAAAATATAAGGGCACGTTCTGGTAGAGGACGTTAAAATATTTACTAAAAAAATATACATATTTCAATATATTTTTCACACTCGTAATTTACAATAATATATTAAAATTTAATATAACAGTAGATATATAAATTATTAGTTTCTAATTCCGATTTAAAAAAAAAAGGTTTTATTCATGTGGTGCTCCTGTAAATTCATATATTATTTATATGTATTTTAAATTTGGCTCAAATCAAGTTAAAACTTCATATAATAATTTTGTATTGTTGGTTTTATAAAATAAATTAAATTACTGAATAAAAATAATATTTAATATACTTGATTTTTTCAGACCTCTGACTGCCCTTAATGTTATTAGAAACAATGTGTACTAGTTACGCAGCACCGTTAAGGGAAGGTTTTATATGGTGTTTTATACATAATATCTTACCAACATTTTTAATTGTTTTAAATTAATTTTATAATTTTAAACTATATTTCGAAATCTTTCTGTACGTATAATAGCATATTATATGATGCAGATGATTAAATATAATAAATAATACCATAATAAAAATATTACATGCTCTCTTCATACATTTTAAATATATTTATATTTTATATTTATTAAAAATAATGCTGATTGATTTTAGCATGAAGCAAAAAAAAATATTTAAAAAATGTCCTTTAACCCTTTGAAACCGAGTGCCATTCGCAAACATCGTTTTATAAAAAATAAAAACAAACCATTATTTTACATAAGGTTATTCTGACGTGTCTGTTCAGATCATCCTTCCACCGTAGTTGCGGTCGCCCTGCACTTCTCTTCGCCGTCCACTCTTCCGTCCACAGCAGTCTTCTTGTCCACTTTTCATCTGAGCTTCTGTCTACGTGACTTGCCCATTGCCATTTTAGAGTCGCCACCCGGTGGATGATGTCAGTGACCTTTGTTTTTTTTTTTCTCTCACCGTATCGTTTCTGACTCTGTCTCTTAGGCTTATTCCTAACATGGCTCTTTCCATGGCTCTTTGGGTTACTCGCAGTTTCTCGGCACTTTGTTTGAAAAGTGTAACAGTTTCGAGACCATAAGTACCAACTGGCAGAACGCAGGCTTCATAGACTTTTCGTTTCAGGTTGATCGGTATTTTCCGTTTTTTAAGGATGTAACTCAAGTTTCCGAAAGCTGCCCAGCTTAGTCCAATTCTTCTTTTTAGCTCTGCGGTTTGGTCTACAATCATACAGCATTTCTAATCATACTTGTACGCCGTATTTCCAACTTCTGACATGCCCGATCTTTAAAATTTGATTAATTTGGCCATATACTGTTTTCCACGGTCTTCCTTGATTGAGTACTCAAAAACAAATGGATGAATTTTTTTTTTTAGGAAGTATGTTTACAATGGATGGGAGAGTGGAGAAGGATATTGAAAGAAGGGTTGGGGCAGGCAACAGTAAATTTTGCACTTAAAGTTGTCATCGCAAACAAAAGCCTATCCAAAAAAGCTAAGATGACATTGCATAATGGTGTTCTTGTGCCGACCCTTATGTATGGAAGTGAAGCATGGAGCTGGCAAAAGAAGGATGGAAGTAGAATAAATGCGGTAGAAATGAGATCTCTAAGACGAATTTGTCTTAAATCTTTATACGATAGAGTGTTAAATTCATGCATAAGAAGTGAATGCGGTGCGAATGAAAGTGTTATGAACAAAATAATGAAAGGGTAATTAAGATGGTTTGGACACATGGAAAGAATGAGTGAAGACAGAATGGTGAAGAAGGTATATGTAAACGGCGTGAACGGATACAGAAATAGAGGAAGGCTGAGGAAAACGTGGCACGATCAAATCAATCACATATTAAATGTCGGTCACGTGTATAGTCGGAGAAATCGACGTGCATGCATGGCAAGATATATGAATTTAGATGAATCGAGAGAAGTATGTCAGGATAGAACAGTGTGGCGTTCCATTCTTTCTGCCAGTTAGTTAGTTATGTATAATTTATTAACTGTTCTTTCTTTCTCCGTGTGTTCTATAAGTCCAAACCAACGCAGTGATCCTTTCATAATTTTGTTCATAATACTTTCTTCAACTCTACATTCCTTCATGATATCAACATTTTAAAATCTGCAATTTATGGCTTTTACGCACATGCGTCTAAGAGATCTCATTCCCTCTATTAATTCTGCTCTCATCCTTCTTCTGCCAGTTTAATGCTTCGTTTCCATACGCAAGTGTTGGAACGAGAGCTCCACTGTGAACGGCCATTTTCGCATCTACTGTTGTATGCGATTGAAACCTTTTTAATTTGTCTGTGATCTTGGTTTTGCACTGGTTCTCAAAGGGTTAAATAAATAAACAAATTATTTAAACATGTCTCATGATGGAATCGGGTGGTGGTCTAGGGGATAGAACGCTTGGCTCCTGATCCAGAGGACTTGGGTTCAAGCCTGGACACGACCAGATAGATTCCTTCTACATTATTCACTATTTTCTGCTCATATTGCATATTGTTTAATAAATTCTAATACGAAATATTAATGTTGTTTATTTAAATTTATTGGTAGAAATCCATTGTAAACAATGAAAACAAAAAAAATATTATAAAATATATAATTAATTTGATTCCACTTGATTTTATGGCTTCGACCGGTTTCGACAGCTCGCTGTCATCTTCTGGTAGAGCCACCAGAAGATGGCAGCGAGCTGTCGAAACCGATCAGACCCATAAAATCAAGTGGAATTAAATTTAATATATAATTATAAAGATAATAAAATGATTTTATTGAAATCTCTTGATAGAATTTCACTATACGTAATAATTAAATAAAAAGATGTTTTTAAATTACTACTTCCACTTTTGTATTTATTTCGACAGCGACGGTCTGTCGATGCCTACCCGGCGAAACCTGTCGCTGTGGAAATAAAAACAAAAGTGGAAGCAGTTATTAAAAAAATTCCGTTTTCATAAATTTTTCATTATTTAAATTCTAAAATTAAATCTTTGGTGTCAATTTAAAAAAAATGATTTATTACTATGTGTTAGTATAAGTTTAGCTGAGTTTTTTCCCCAGAGGTGATAATAGTTGACGAATGTTGTTTATTGGTGCCTTCAGCCGGTTCGCTTCGTCTTGGAAACGGAGGTGTAACCGGCGCGGGAGGCGCGGCTCGACACGGTACCGACTACCTCTCCCCGTTCCCCCCACCCCCGTAGTCACTGTCTTCCATCCCCTCCACACTCACCCCACAAGAACACCCCCCACTCTCGTAATACCCCGCCAACTAAGCACAACGAAAACGTTGATTTTATATATGATACTTAAATATTGCTACGATACAATGGTTAAGTCGCTTGGCTCATGTTTCATGAGTCACAGGTTCAATTCTCGATAGCTATAATTTATATAAGTAAAACGAATGAGGCTCTTCAATTGACAAGATTATTTTTAATTTTATAGATATTTGATAGGTCTAAGTAGGTGGTAGGTACTGTTTAGGTTCAAGATTTTTTTTTCAATTATAATTATCAAAAAGCGAAAAAATATCGCATTGTTAATAATACCTTCTGTTTCTAAAACAATTTCGATAATGCATCATGTTTTATAAATGGCCCTGTTTAGGTTCACCCACAGTGTGAGAATACTATCATATATTTCATAAGTCTTTATAATTGGCACTGTTAAGGTTCACCAATACATGGGGCAAGACTTATATACAAGCGGAACTACTGAGGCTCTTCAAATGACGAGATTATCTCTCATTTCATAAATAATTTTCAGATCTAAGTAGTTAGTACTATTTAGGTTCACGCAGGAATAAAAGAACAGTATTTTTATATAAAAAAACACGATTATTGAATTCCGCAGTATTAAGTTTATAAAAAAAAGTTATAATGCCTTATGTTTTATAAATTGGTTTATTTAGGTTCATACACAGTGCGACGATACTATATTATGTTTCATAATTCTTTTGGCACTGTTAAGGTTCACCTATTGCGGGACAAGACTATAATATTATTACATATACCAAAGATAAGACTACCTTTTATTAATTGGTTTTAGTAGGTAGCTCTGTTAAAGTTCATACGAAGTATGATAACAACTCGCAAAAGGTTCATGTAGGTGACACTGTCAAGGTTCATCTATTGTGTGATAAATTAAATCCTAGGTTTTATAGGTGAAATGTAATTAAGTATGTGTAGGTGATATTGTCAAGGTTCATCCACGGTGTGACAAGATTCTATGTAAATAATTATGTTAAAGTTCATTAACTGCGTGCCATGACTGTTTTATTTCGTAGGTAGCTATATTATATAGACAGCTTTGTTAAGGTTCATTTTTGCGTGCATTTTTATTTATTAGTAGTTCATAGGTCTATGTGGCACTGTATAGGTTCATATAGTTGGCACTGTTTAGGTTCATCTAGTTAGCACTGCTTAGGTTCACCTGCGCGATAATGCTGTATTTTTTTTAAATGTTTGAATACACTTTAATTTCCTAGGCAAGTAGATGGTACTATCAAGGTTCAAGGTTTTTCCGTAGTGTAGAGGTTATATTTCCTGGAAAATGTTATCCTTGTGCTTGGTTCGGTGGAGTTTCGTAGTCTTTTATCAGAATCAAAGAGCTTTTCTCTCCAGCTGATGGATGGGGTTTTATGTGGACATCTTGATATGCCCATACCATCAGCTGATTGTTGTCGAATAAACATTTAAAAAAATAGAACCTTAGGTTAAATGGATTTATTTTGTTTATAAAAAATCTATGTATTATTTTTTTTAGATTTAAATCTCTTTGATTTTAACGGATTTATCTAGAATTTGGAATTCTGAGACATTTTAGATTAGATTAAATGTATTTTTTTTTATTATATATATAAAAATAATTTGGATTTTATATATTTGGAAATGCATTCTTTTCAACAATAACAATTTTTAATTAAAGTATCTTCTCTAATAAACTCTACGTATATCAATTTTTATATTTTATTTTTATATTATAAAAGTTTGAATAAAAGCGTTATGAACAAAATAATGAAAGGGTTGCTAAAATGGTTTGGAAATTAGAATGAATGAATAAAGTAAGTAATTAACTAACTAACCATCACGCCGACTCCCCCGAAGGGGTATGCAGAAAGAAAGGACCGTTACGATTTTCCGAATTCACACGAGATAAAAAATTTGATTGATTCGGTATATTCGGTATATCCATGTTTTTTTACTCTTTTGAAAATGTAAAATATACTATCTTCATCAGAACTAGAAATAGAGGAAAATCGAGGAAAACGTGGCATTCAAATAAATCAAATGAAGAATTTTAATATAGAAACAAATATATAAATCAAATATGGGATCCCTGAGATGGTTTGGACATATGGAACGAATGGATGAGAGGAGAATGGTTAAAAAGTTGTACACAAGCAGCGTGAGTGGTAAAAGAAGCCGAGGACGACCGAGGAAAACATGGCATGACCAAATTAATCAATTACTAAAAGGCGGCCACATTTGAAGCCGGAATAATCGACGTGCGTGCATGGTACGATGTATGAATGTAGAGGAATCCCGAGAGGTATGCCAGGACAGAGCATTATGGCGATCCATCTTCTCTGCCTACACCTCCGGGGAAATGGCGTGATGGTTAGTTAGTTTTTTTTTTTAGAATTTTGACTACTTTAGGAGTCGATGTATGAATGATGCGGAAGCGAAAGATGTATGCCAGGAAATAACAGTGTGGTGGTTCATTCTTTCTGCCTATTCCTTCGGGGAAACAGGGTGCTGGTTAAACTTTTTTTTATATATATTTATTTCTTCATTCGCTAGTATTAGTACTTCCTCGTTTATGACTCTTTCTGTCCATGATATTTACAACATTCTATGATATATCCACTTTTCAAAGGCATCCAGATCTTTGCTAACCGCGAAGTTTAAAAAAAATGCATTTTCAATTTTAATGTACCCTGCATTATTGTGTTTATTGAAAAAAAATTCACCCCCTCTGTTTGGACGTAAGATGTAATAGAAATATGTAAATCACCACTCTCTTATTTCATCTAATCTAAAATGCACCCAGCAAGATGATGTATTGAACCCAAATAGAAGTATTTTTTTTTCATTCCTAGCCCTCCACACACCCGACATTCTCATTCTATATAGATAAAATTAAATAAACAAATACCCATAGACAAATTAATTATACATTTTACGTACACATAACGCCATCTATTGCTTCGCAAAGTAAACACTACTATTTTTTTTTCAGTTCATATGTATTTTTTAATCACCGAAAATATGTATAAAAAATATTTAATTGGGATTCACGCCGTCTCCTCGAAAGGGTGAGCAGAAATAATGGACCGTTACACTGTTCTTTCCTGATATACTTCTATCGATTCCTCGACATTCATACATCGTGTCATGCACGCACGTCGATTTCTCCGACTCCTCGTGTGGCCGACATTTAATATCGATTTATATCCTTGAGATAATTCTCAGCAATAATCATAATATAGTAATGTATTATGAAAGCAATAAAGAAAAAAATCACATTATTTCATTAAGGGGTATGGGGCAGTCAGAGGTATGAAAAAACAAGTATTTTTAATAACAAAAAAAAATTCGATAATTAAATGTATCTTATAAAACCAACAATATTAAACTATTACATTGTATTTTAACTTAATTTGACCCAAATTTGAAATAAAAATAAATATAAATAATATATGAAGTTATCGCCATATCTGTTGGACCCTGTTCCATAATGCGGTGACCATTATAACTTCTTACAGATTCATCTAAAATCATTTAAATAAAACATTTCTATTATTTTCATAGTTAATCTAGTGCCTAATCGAAGGGTTTTTATTTTATTTAAAAACTTCAATTCTTTATAAATAAATAACTGTTGCATTTTTCCTTGAAAATCCGTAAGTAAATTATCAGAAGCCTACATTTTGTTTATTTAAAAAAAGGCTTAAAGCTTTTTTTTAAATAAACAAAATGACGGCCTCTGATTATTTACTTCAGGGTTTTTTGAAGTAAAATGCAACAGTTATTTGTTTATATAAAAAATATTGTTTTTAAATAAAATGAACACCCTTAAATCAGGCACTAGATTGACTATTAGTGTAATATTTTTTATTATTTGAATGATTTAAGATGAACCCGAAAGAAGTTATTATGGTCACCGTATAATGAAACAGGGTCAACAGATATGGCGATAACTTCATATATATTTTATATATTTTTTTCAAATTTAGGTCAAATCATGTAAAAAAGATCATATAATAATATTGTATTGTTGGTTTTATAAAATAAATTTAATTACCGACAATTTTAAATATCTTTTTTTTTCATACCTCTGACTGACCCTAACCCCTTAAGATGGTTTTGACACATGGAAAGATTGAATTTATGAAAAAAGAATGGTGAAGGAAGTATATGTATGGTAAACGACGTACATGGAACTAGAAATAGAGGAAGACCGATAATAAATCGAATATTAAACACGAGGAGTCAGAGATCAACGTGCGTGCATGACACGATGTATAAATGTTGGGGAAACGAGAGAAGTATGTCAGGAAATAACAGTGTGGCTGTCCATTTTTCTGCCTACCACTTCGGAGAGACGGCATGAAGGTTAGTTATTTTTTTAAAATCAACTATTATTAAATAATACGATAATAAAAATATATTTAAAACACACCCTTCTCGTCGAGTATTTGACTCACGAGTCGTTTTGCCGGCCACTGGTCTAGATGAATATGCCAGTAGAAACCAATTATATTGATAACAAATGGTTGCGGGTTCGAATCTAGCTATTAGCGTGACTATTTCTAAGAAATTTCATACATAATTCTGGCAAAAGAAGGATGAAAGTAGAATAAATGCTGTAGAAATGAGATCTCTTAGATGAATGTGTATTATCTGTGTATGATAGAGTATCGAATGAAAATATAAGAAGTGAATGCGGTGCGAATGATGGTGTTATGAACAAAATAATAAAAGGATCATTAAGATGGTTTGGACATATGAAAAGAATGAATGAAGAAAGAACGGTAAAAAAAGTTGGTTAAAAGAATGGTTAACCATGTAAATGGAACCAGAAATAGAGGAAGACCGAGGAAAACGTGGCACGATCAAATAAATCAAATATTGAATGTCGGCCATGTGAGGAGTCAGAGAAATCGACGCGCGTGCATGACACGATGTATGAATGTTGAGGAAGCGAGAGAAATATGTCAGGAAAGAAAAGTGTGGCTGTCCATTCTTTCTGCCCACCACTTCGGGGAGACGGCGTGATGGTTAGTTCGTTAGTTAATTTAAAAATATATATTTATTTAAAACATATTATTTACCTTTATCGGACACTAGCTTTTGTATCTTTTGTATATGTTATTCTATCAATGTTTAATTTTAAAAAGGCACTGTAAGTTAAATGCTCCATTGGTAATACGTCACCTGAGACTAAGAAGGTTACAACTGTCAAAAGTAAAAAGGTGAGAAAAATTAAGTCAAAGATTTGTTGGTTTAGATCAGAGGTTCCCAAACTTTTTTGTCCCGTAGACCCCTTGCGGATTTTTTCTAATTCGTGTAGACCCCCTGCTTTCCTAAATGGTCGCTACCAAATTCTACTGGCCGGAAAAAGTCACTGTCAACCTAAAAAAAAAATACTGGCCGGGGGCGCTGTCGAGCTTAAAAAAAAGGTCGCCTAAGATTTCGATATTCGTCTTGCGTTTCAATATACTTGAACCATCTCGCGGACCCCCAATTTTTTTTTAAACTGTCGTAGACCCCTTGCAAGTTGTTGTGGACCCCTGGGGGTCTATATAGACCACTTTGGGAATCACTGGTTAAGATCTTGGAATAAAATGGTTTCATCTGAAGCAGATGGAAATCTTTTATCGAGAAGCGTGTAAATTTTCTCTGGCGAAAGTTGGAATAATAAAGTTGTAAGTGTAAATGAATCCTTCTTCAGTGAATCGTGTGTTTTGAATGATCAGATGGAACTTGATTCTTTTCGTAACATCAAAATGACGATAATATTACATGCTTTTTTTTAATTGTACGTATAAATAAGGTTAGTAAAATCCCTTTTCACGAAAAACAGCCAAGTTAGTTGGAACTCTCTTACTCTCAGGTGACGAATATTCAACTGACTAAGAAAAACGTGTAGATTCCACAGAAAACGTGATACATCGTGTCATCCACACGTGCCATACGACAAAGTTCTGTTGTCACGTCAGAGGTGACATGCGTCCGTTAAGGATTAATACTCGTATTTCTGCATGAAGATTTTTTGTGTATTTGAATATCGAATGTTCTGTCTGTCGTCCGTTGTAATAATGAGAATGTTTCCCTCTGTGTTCCGCCCAACCTAACCTAACCTTGCCTAACCTAACCTAACCTAACCTAACGTCTGTCGTATCTCAAGCCGGCGTCTGTAAGGTACCACCCTCTGCGTACTAATAGAAACGACCCCACAGCAATCCACGTAACTAGCAGTGAGTGCTTGCTTCGATTCTAAATATTATTCCCTGGTAATTATGCAAAGGCGGGAAAGATATTATCTTTTCAAAAATGTTTAATAATAATATTAAAAATAAATAAAATAAAAAAGCGAAATATACGTAAATCAGATGGTGGCGATTGATTTCAGTTTTGTCAATTATTACAATTTTTAAATCCTTTGAAAAATAACGCTATTTTTATATAGAATATATCCAAAAAATTGTTTCATCAATGTTTGGTATGTTTTGCCTTGATAGGGCTTTAACTAATAACACTTGTTTATGCCCAAGCAAGGTAAAACGTGTAACATTAATTTTATATAATAAATATTCTATAAAACGTACGTTTTCTTGAAGTTTTATTATATTTAAGAGAGTCACGTGTTTTGCATTATAGGGGATTAACTAATGACACTTGTTTATGCCCAAACAAGGTAAAACGTGTAACTTAAATATAATAAATCTTCTGGGAAACGTGCGTTTTCTAGAAGATTTATTATATTTTGTGGGATTTATGTAATTCTCATTTCTAGGAGGGCATTAATTATTGGCATTTGATCATGCTTAATCTGATAAAACGTCTCACTTTCATAAATATACTAAATCTTCTAGAAAACGTACGTTTTCTAGAAGATTTAGTATATTTTGTGAGATTTATGCAATTTTCATTGCTAGGGCATTAATTATTAACATTCGATCATGTACATCAAAACGTGCCACTTTCATAAATATAATAAATAGAAAACGTATGTTTTCTAGAATATTAATTATATTTTGTGCGATTTAAGCGATTCTCATTGCTAGGACATCAATTAATGACATTTGATCTTGCCCAATCGGACAAAACGTGTCACTTCCATAAATTTCAAGAAAACGTACGTTTTCTATTTATTATTTTTATGGAAGTGACACGTTTTGATGTGCATGATCGAATGACAATAATTAATGCCCTAGCAATGAGAATCGCAATAATCCCACAAAATATAATAAATCTTCTAGAAAACGTACGTTTTCCAGAAGATTTATTATATTAAATTAAAGTTACACGTTTTACCTTGTTTGGGCATAAACAAGTGTCATTAGTGAATAAAAACATACAAGTATGTTTCGGAGATCATTTCAGTATATCGTCATAAGCTGAGATTAGTCGGGGTTAAGTGATACAATCTTAAAATAATTTTATAACTATCAAACGAACCACGATTTTACGATTTCGCTCTACCGATTTTAAATATCGAATCAGATATTTTCTAAACATATTGAAAAGTTAATATTCTTACCCGCCCCAGCCGCGCCTAATCCCAGACCAGAGCATTCCGTGGCTTGTGATTAGCGCTGCGCCCTCCCTAGCCCCCGTGTGACCACTATTATGGCCGTGGGTGTACCGCCCGGCGATCCTTTGTTTGAGTGATGCCACACCTGTCCATCCACTACACCCCCGTGATTAAATTTGGAAACACAGCGCTAAAAATGTTACAATTAAACGTTTTATTTTTTAAAACACTGCTATTATGCATATCACAATATATTTCTTTATAAGGTTGTCGCGACAGCTGTTTCACCAACCCGTGATGAGGGCATCATCGGGTGTTACAAAGCAAAACATAGGTTGGCGAAACAGCTGTCGCGACAATCTACTAAAAATTAAATTTGATATGCATAATAAAAGTTATTATCTTATAAACGATAGTAAATAAATTATTTATTGCAAAGTTTAAATTGTATGTTTTAATTATGCTACTACGCTATTACAAGATTATATACAAACAAAAAATATTGGAAGTCGGAGAAATCGATGTGTGTGCTTGACACGATGTATGAATGTTGAAGATTCGAGAAAGTACGAGGCATATCCAGAAAGTTAGTGTACTGAACTTTTGTAGGTTACAATTTTTATTTAAACAAAAAAAATACGTGGTTACCGTAGTACATATGTAAGCTATTTTTCTACATAGTCGCCATTCCTCTCAATGCAGGTGGTGAAGCGGGGTATCAACTTTTTGATGCCTTCCTCGATGAAGTTTCCCGCCAAACCCCTTCGTCCACTTCTCCACCTCCTCCTTTACCTCCTCGTCGGTTGAAAACCCTTTTCCACCCATGTGCAGCTTCATCAGGAGATAAAGAGATAGTAATCTGAAGGTGCTAGGTCAGGGGAATGCGCGGGATGGTTCAGGACATCCCATTTTAACGAGGCGAGCAGTTCCTTCTGGCATTGTCGTGCAGCAGGCAGGCTCCCTTTGTCAGCATGCCTCTCCTCTTGTTCTGAATCGCCCTCCGCAATTTTTTTTAGGGTCTCGCAGAGTTGATGGTCTCCCCTTGAGGCATATATTCAATTAAAATTATGCCTTGACAATCCCAAAACACGGATGCCATGATTTTCTTGGCTGAAATTTTGTGGTTTTGAACTTTTTGGCGGAGGGTGAAGAGGTGTGACGTCACTGTTGAGACTGCCTTTTGGTTTCAGGCGTGTAGTGTGCAACCCAAGTTTCATCTTCAGTAAAGATGGAGCGGAGAAATTCATCTCCATGGAGTTTGCAGCGCCGCAAAAACTCTTGGCGGGAGATTGGATTGACATTCTTCACGAAACGTGTTGTCGCGTCGACATTTCTCAACTTACGGACCTCGAACCGATCTCGTTGCGGAGAGGAAGGGTCAGGCTACACGGAAGTGTAGCCAACATGTCGAAAATAAAATCCATCCGGTCGTGAGAGCCTCAGTACACTTACTTTCTGGATATGCCTCGTATGTCAGGAAAGAACAGTGTGGCGGTCATTAATTCTGCCTACGGTTACTTACTGCTTACTTAAACAGCACTTGTCGTCCACTGCTGGACATAGGCCTCCCCCATACTTCTCCATGTATTCCTGTCTTGTGCCTTTCGCATCCAACCCCCTTTCATCACCCACCCTTCTGGTCCATCTATCGTCTACCAATCTGGCAACATGTTTGCCTACAGTTAGCTAGTTTAATAATGTTTTAAATAGTTGGTTGTAAAGTTCTCATATTTGGGTCATTTGCTGAGGGGAGAAAAATACCACCTCCTTCGACTGATATTAATGGGTAAAGTGGAGGGACGTCGGGGAGTTAGTACAAGGCAGTTGTTCTGTTCCTGATGGTTTAGTTTTGATTTTATTTTATATGTTTTTTGGAATCTTGGGAAAATCCGAGTAACTCTTTATTCTGGACCGACGTTTCGGAGATAGTTACAGTCTCCATCTTCTGGGTGGATATAACACCCTGACTTGAGTGTAACAACCCGGAAGATGAAGACTGCAACGATCTCCGAAACGTCGGCCCAGAAAGACGAGTTACACAGATTTTCCCAAGATCCCAAAAAACATATTGCTACCAATCTACGCAATTTTTTTTTTAATTTATACATAATCTAGTGTCGAGCTTACGGAGAAATAGCGTAGTGGTATTTTAATTAATATAATGTATATGCTAGGTGTTTCCGAATTTTTCACTAGATATATTTTTCTTCTGTTTTCATTGTCACATTTCCTTTACCATAAAGAACGTTCATAAAAAAATATAAAGTTTTTTAAATACGTACAATATTAAAAAAAAAAAAGTTTATGTGATCACGGAATCATTCCTATTGTGCTTTTACGTGAGTACAACGTTGTTATTTTTTACATTTAAATAAAGAAGTTTTTTTTTGATAATTTAATATAGGGCTCTTTACATTTGCATAAAGACGAAAATTGCGTAAATTTTGAATATTTTCGTGTTTACCGTTAGAATTGTTGTTCTATAATATAATATTTAAATTCGAAACGTGCAATGAATATCTCGCACACAAAAATAGCCTTTTAAAGTACTACAAATTAGGTATAATTTTGTTTGTTATTATTATTATTTTGTGATAATATTTGTTGAATCAGTATCACGTGTGCAACCATTTAAAAAAAAAGAATGCATTTTATTTCTTTGTTTATTTAAAATTTGGAAAGCAACATATCTATTTGTTTTTCCCATAAAGTTAAAAGACAATGATTTTTAGGCCTTCTGTATAATTTATCTATTTCGAAAAATTATGAAAAATAAAATTGATTAGATTTTATCTATAATGAAAAATGAAATTGATACAGTTTTTTTTTACGAATTGTCTTCGTCTTAATTAGCTTAATTTTACGAAATTTGAATAAAGTGTTTATCTTTCAATATTTTATTTTTACGCCTGGCAACCTCGCAACCAGTTCTTTGTCTGTTTCCTTTTTAAGAAAGCAAAGAAAACACAACCTTATACTTTCGTGTCTTTTTCTGTTTTATACTACACAGTGTATGTTATTTTTTATGAACGTCCTTTATCGTTTTTTTACACAAGAAAGTGCAATGTCCCCTTATCTATCTTATTGTAATGTCCGTTTTTTTATGGCAACACTGGTCGTGTAAGATTCACCACTGTATGACACAATACCGTCTCGAAATCTCTGTTTACCAGGCCGTAGTGTTGAATTAAATGTGGGGCCGGTTTGATCTGACAGCTGTCAAATGTCAAAAAATTGTAAAAAAAATCGCGTCTTTTTCGATTCAATTGATAAACATATTTTTTAACAATGTTATTTCATTAATATTGTTGGTACTTCTTTGAAAATGAGACAGTGTTAGGCAGCAAAATAGAGATACTAGCACTGAGGAAACACAAATGTATTATATTTAAATGTCTGTAACACCTATATAAGGAGTAATAATACAATCATAGTCGTATTTTACATTAATTTCACATTTATAATCGAAATAAAATGAGATCACGCCACGAGACACATAGTAACTTCACGGATTCCAATACTACATAAGGCCCCATAAATCTCCATGTTGGAAATATTGTTTATGGTGCTTACGGCCTGGTAAATGCTTTCAAGACGGCACTGGTGTGACCCCTTCCACTGATTCAAAGCACTCTGAATGATATTAGAAGCAAATTAATAAATTTATGGATTTTCCATAGGAATGGATTTTCCCTACGAATGCCTTTATTATTAATTTTTAATATTAAAAAATTTCACTGTTGACGCGAGACTTGGTCATACATAAAAAATATATATTTAATTCATAAATATTTAAATTAATAATTATTTTTTTAATTTTACATAAATTCGTTACCTTTTGGAAAGAAAACATACCTTTCCGTTAGTTAAAAAAAATGTACTTATTTTTTTATACAAAAGTGTATTTTTTTAATAAAAATATATGCTTCATCCAATCTTAATAGATGGCGCTAGTGTAGATTGAACTAAAAAAATGTGAACTGTTCTCCTGCATTGTAGCATATATACATCTTCCCAAAATTCGTCAGACGTGGTGGTCGTAAGAAGGGCGGAATGGGAATAACCCAACCAATGACAGGTCATAAGTCCTGTAAACGCCTCGACCACCATATTCTGTTTCCAATTTGCATCTACGTCTCTATTGAGATACAATTAATCCTTAAAATGATAACCCGCAATGGGTAAAATCCAGTATTTGTATACATTCATAATGTTATAAAAAATATATAATATTATTTTAAATATATAAATGGTGATGTCTTGAATACAAAATAATCCTTACAGCTGTGCTATTCTATCCTCTATTTCTATTTTTATATGTATACATAGAAACTCATTTAGAAAAATATATATCATATATTTTAATAAAATAAATAGTTTTAGGTTCAGATATAGTTATAGAAAATTCTAGTTTCTAGGTTAGAAAGGTATATTTATTTAGTTTAGTTAAAACAATTTAGTGATTGCATGAATAATGTTGATATACAGGGTGTCCCAGACGTCGACGACAACCCGGAAATAGATGATAGGGCAAGTCATGCCGGTTATGGTTCCAGCATGACGGATGCCCGTCGATTTTTTTTCTTGTATACAACAGGTGTGTATCTATCCGTCTCACACTTTGGTAGAAGTGGCGTCACTATCTGCGCCTCATAAAATGCGCCAACTTTTGAAGTACATTTTATTTTCAGTACAGTCAGTTAAAATTGGGCTTAGTTTTAATTTTGAATACTTGGTTGGGCAAAAAGTAACATTTTCTTCAAAGCTGGAGCAGTTAACCGACGCGTTGCCATGTGGTCAATTGAGTTTCCACTGCCAATTTAAAGTTGATTTTCTTGAAACCTATGGACCCTAATATTATAAAAAAAAATTGTAATCCTCCATTGAAGTGTTCTCAATATTTCGTAATAAAAAAAAGGCAAAAAATTACTTCCTTCATCCCAAAAAAAAAAAAATTTAAGACTGCCCTCACCTTCATTCGTGTTAAGGTAGAATTTGTTTTGCTAATATTTACAACTTTATCAAAAGTGACAAATACTTACTCGCTGTTTTGAACGTATTATAAATTATATGTTTGGCCTTTTCTCATACGTAATAATACCGATTGTGGACGGAAACGCAGCACGCAAATTAATAATATCAGAACTGTGAAAATATTAACACTTTACCAAAAGGGACAAATATTAATACGTACTCGTTGTCTTGAACGTAGTATACATTTTGCCTAGGTGCCTTTATCATACGTAAAATTATAGCGCCACGGCGCGGCGGGGCGAGACAAGTTCATACTTGGTGTCAGTTGTTCATATGCTGTCTCGTCATCTACTCGTATATCAGAAATCGCATGGTTCCAGAAAAAAATTAATAATGATATGTTTTTCAAATAATCCATGTACGAGTATGTTATAGATATCGATCTATTCCTAATGAAATTCCCTACAAGATGACATAATTTTTTTTGATTCATCGAGTCATATGCTTGATATTTATATATAAAGTTAGCAGTAAACTGAACTGACCACATGGGAGCGAGCGTTTTGTTTTGAACACGGTACGTTAAGGGTTAACTATAAATTTTAGGCAACAATTTATAGAAGCATTATTCAGGATTACATAATAAAATTAAAATTTATAAAAAGTAAAGATTTGTAGAAACGGGAGTTAAAAGACCATCAAAGGGTGTTGATTTTCTCGATTTTTTTAAATGCCTATAATTTCAAAAATGCAAAACTTAGATTTTTTTAAATTTTTCTATAACCAGCATGACTTGCCCTATCATCTATTTCCGGGTTGACGTCAACGTCTGGGACACCCTGTATAAAAAAAATACAAAAATTATTATAATTTCCGAAATTATATGAATCTTATCGAATTCAAATACAGGATTATATTGTTATATTTTTTATATATAATATATGATAAATTTTCTTGCATCACTGTACTGTGTTTTATAACTTTTTTTAACTGCGGATTGTTTTTAAGTGTTACTGATAGGTTTCAAAAATTTGCAAAATATTTATCATATTTTCACGTTTTAGGAAAATATATATATAATATTAATACTGATATGTAAGATATTATAATAATCAAAGATTAAAAATTTTTCAAAACCAAGAAATAAAAAAAAATATTAAAACTTATTTTAATATGTTTTTGGTGATAACAATATAAATTCGTGTTAGAATTTGACATAGATTGTGCCTATTTCGGAAATTAAATATATATATTTAAATGTTTCCTTTAATATTTTTAGACAAATATTTATTTCTCTTAATGTATAGTGTGTTTCACGAATAATTTACTGTTTATTATATTTGTTACTAAATAATGATGATAATAAACGAATTTTCTCAAAGTGGTATTTGGACGAGTCTAATTTTTTTTTATTTATTTATTGATAGTATAAAAAATCTGCTAAAATTATTATAATATTATTATTATATATCGTCGGTTCAAAGGTAAAACTCATTAAGTGACATTTCAAATTTTTCTCCTTTTTTTGCAACTTCCGCATCAGACTTGTGAATTCTACGTCAGAAAACAATTACCAAGTGTATTTATTAAAGAATAACAGTTATTCTTTAATAAAAACACTTGGTGATTACTTTCTGACGTAGAATTCACAAGTCTGATCAGAAATTGCAAAAAAAAAAAAAAATTCAAATGTCACTTAATGAGTTTTACCTTTGAACCGACGATATGATACATTTTTAAGAAATCAATAGAATTTCCGAAAATTGATTTATTTTGAATATAGTGGCCTATTCGAAAAATCTAAAATGGTGTTCTTGTACCGACCCTTGTGTATGAAAGTGCAGCATGGAACTGGCAAAAGAAGTGCAGTATAAATTAAATATTTTATAATGTGTAGAACATGTCTGTATGATAGAGTGTCGAATGAAAATGTAAGAAGTGAATGCATTGCGAATGAGAGCGTTATGAACAAAATAATGAAAAGATCATTAAGATGGCTTGGGCATACGAAAATAATGAATGAAGAAAGATAGTGTTATTGATGGTTGAGGTATTAGTTTTGTAAAACTCCATATTTTTTTTATATATAAATTATTTAAATTATGACAAATTTGTTTCGCCATGCGAGGGCATTCTCAAACTGATCCTAATTTTCTAAACTCAATATAAGGACACACTGTTTGGCGATTAGGTTCAGTTTGAGAATGCCCTCGTAAGGCGAAACAAATTTGTCACAATTTATATAAATTATATCCAAGTAAAACCACTAAACAATCGTGTTTACTATTATTAAAAAAAGAAAAATGTTATTAACAAAATAATTAAAGGTACATAAAGATGGTTTGGACACAAGGAAATAAGTTATAAAGAAGTATACTTAAACTATGTGAATGTAGCGAGAAACATAAGAAGATCGTGGACTTGGTACGATCAAATCATTTATTTTAATGTCATCCGAGTGAGGAGTCGAAGTGATCGACGTGCGTGTATGACACGATGCATGAATCATTAAGGATGCGAGAGAAATGTGTCAGGAAGTACCGTGTTGCCGTCCATCATTTCAGTCTAACCCTTCGGGGAATCGGCGTTATGGTTACTATTTAATGTGTAATATTCATTAGATATTAATTAATTTGTGTTTTACATAATACAGGTATAATTTTTATTTAATTATATTTTTCTTTTTTATATGCTTTGTATATACAACACTTATATTAAAAAAATAAAATTACATAGACATGTTTCGGACAACCAGTCCTTCTTCAGTGATACTGAAGAAGGACTGGTTGGCCGAAACATGTCTATGTAATTTTATTTTTTTAATATAAGTGTTGTATATAATAAGTATATAAAAAAGAAAAAGAGAAATAAAGCATCATAACAACACAAAGTATTGCGAATATAGAAGTAATTTTATTTTCTTATATATTTTGTTTATTTATATTAAAATAAGTAGATTACGTAGATATTTATATATACATAATTAAAGTACACACGTTTTTAATTTTATAATATTTATTAGATATATTTGAAATATATCTTTTTCTTTTTATATATTATTTCTTTGCATATTTAAATCTATGCAATATTATTTTTATTTTCAAAATCTAGGATTTGTTTCGGTGAAGTTAAGTAGAATCGACATAATAATGAAAGAATTGGTTCTGTTTGATTTAGGGAGAGTGAGATTTATATACATATTTTTTTTTTTAAATAACTACATAGCTATCGAACCCATAACCCAACAATGTCTATTTTGATGCTATAACCACCATTTTGAGATTATCTGTTACCAGATACATCTTTTAAAATCAAAACCCTAATTGATTCTATAAATATAATTGTAGAAAAAATAATCCGAATCGGAATGTTCGCTGGTTTATTTCGGAGCGAAATCGAAGATAGATAACGGGTGTTCTAAAACTCAAGAAAGTTCTCGGGTGGTGGTCTACGGGATAGAACGCTTGGCTCCCGATCCAGGGGACGTGGGTTCAAGCCTGGACACGACCAGATTCCTTCTTCATAATAATGAGCTATTTTCTGCTCACATTGAAGATTGTAAAAATAAATTCTAATATCTTTGATTTAAATCTTTAAAAAATAAAATAAAAAAAGAGTGATGTTTCGAACACATTTTTTGTTTCAACCTCACAAAATATATAAAAAAAGGATTTAATTTTATTTTATTTCAACCGAATTCCTCAGAATGATCGCTGGTTTATTTCGGAGCGAAATCAAAGATAGATAACATGTGTTCTAAATCATGTTTGGAATACTTTTTTTGAGTTTCACAAAATAATAAATAAAAAAACGTTTTGATTTTATTTTATTTCGACTTACCAGTTCATAATGTCCGGTCGTTAAAATTGTTCAGTTGTAATGGTTAACGGTTAATTAATTATTAATAAGGTTTAATTCTTTCATTTGAATCTCGATTCTATTTTTTGATAATCAAAAAAATCGTCGGCTAGCTAGGAACGGCATAGGGTTCGTTATTCGGCAGCTTTGCCGCGATTCGTGCTTTCGCGACCTGGTGACAACAAAATGGCGGCGAGACTCGAGCAGACGGCGGGAAAACAAGCAAACAAAATGGCGGACAACATGGCCGGCGTCGGGGGCCGATTTCGTTCGAAATTTCGAACGAAATTTGAACCCGACGCGGCGGCGGGACATGGTAGGACCATATCATCAAAATTGACGATTCGCACAGCGATTTGAAAGATACATTAGCAACTTTTAATTATTTGATATCTAGATCAATTTTAAATTTATTTAAAACCCTTTTTAACATTTTAAAATTCATTGTTAATTGTTTTTTTCAAGATTTGTTATTAATATCACAAACAAATATAATTAAATCCGTGATTTAATGTTGGTTGAAAATTGAAGTATTGTAACACATGGATGTTCCTCCATGTATTTGTGACATTCTTTTCCTGTTACGAATAAAATAATGAATAATTGTATCTCAATAGAGACGAAGATGCAAATTGGAAACAGAATATGGTTGATCGAGGTGTTTACAGGACTTATGACCTGTCATTGGTTGGGTTAAGCGCACGCTTTATGTAATGCAACATTCCCCATTCCACATTTTTTTTCTTATGATTACCATGTCTGACAATTTTTTGGAAGTTGTATATATGTTACAATTGTTATATCCAACTTCCAAAAAAATTGTCAGACATGGTGGTCATAAGAAAAAAAAAGTGGAATGGGGCATGTTCTATTACATAAAGCGTGCACTTAACCCAACCAATGACAGGTCATAAGTCCTGTAAACACCTCGATCAACCATATTCAGTTTCCAGTTTGCATCTTCGTCTCTATTGAGATACAATTATTTCTTGAATTGATAACCCGCGATGGGTAAAATCCAGTATTCGTCTACAAGTATTTGTATACATTCAAAATGTTGTATAAAATAATGATTTAATTTTTTTTTGTTTTGCTTAATTTTTATTTTATTTTTGATATACAATGCCTTCATTGCAAAACATGCAATTTTAATATTTATCAAATGGAGTGTAGATAAAATTATTTCAATTATAGTGATACCAATAGCGTTTCGATATTTAGAATCGCAATATTAAATAAGCAAAGTATTTGTATCTCTTCAAATCCGTGCGAGTCGAGGTTTTGGTTGACAATGGCCGGGCGCGAATTGAGCGGTGAGCGTGCGTATTTCAGTTGCGCGTCGTGCGCGCGTTCAAGTCCACTCTGGAGGACCTCGAGGAGCGGCTGAGCGTGCACAGCGCCACGAGCGGGCGCGCCGTGCTCCGCGGGGGGCGCATCCCCGCGGACATCACCTACATAGACGCCGAGGACCCCCCGCAGCTGCACCTGCAGCAGGGCGTCAAGGCGCGATTCCTCGGCCCCCCGAGACGCCCCCCCAAGGCGGAGACGCCCATCTAGGCCCCGTGTCCCCCCATCCACCCAGGACACTCGCCCATCCCTGTTTGAGACATTTCCCTTTTATTACGTTTATTTATCTTTTTTAGGACACTCCCTTTTTGTTGTATAAGACGTTTATCGTACTCAGGACACTAACTTCTTTAAAACATTCACACATTTAATACATCTTTATCAATTTTAGGACGCTCCTTTTCTCTTGTTTAAGACGCTTATCATAATTAGGACACTCGCTCCTTTAAAACATTCACACATTACCCTTTTAATACATTTTTATCAATTTTAAGACGCTCCTTTTCTCTTGTTTAAGACGTTTATCATACTTAGGACACTCGCCCCTTTAAAACATTCACACATTTCACTTTAAGTACATTTTCATTTCATTTTTAGGACGCCCTCTTGTTTAAAACGTTTATTATATTTATTTATTATGTTCCACTTACACATACATAATTATATCTTTTCTAAGACATTTTTGAGAAACTTTTGCTCCCTTATTTAATACGCTTCTGTCCTTTGCGACATTTACAATTATCCTAGTTTAAAAGTTCATTTCATTAACCGTTTTTAAAACTATTTTTCCAATATTCATTTATCTTGTTTAGGACTTATCCACTTTTATATGAAATTCGGTTTATCCAGGTTACAAAACGCATTTATCATTTTTAGGACGCTTCCTTTCTAGAAATGTTTTTTTTGTATATATGGTATATATTTAAATTTCTCGTTGCCCTCACTCCTAACCGGTCCGGCATTTCTATATTCGGATGGTTCGGTTTTAAGACGCTTCTCTGTCCTAAGACGTTTCTCTGTCCTAAGACGTTTCTCTGTCCTAAGACGTTTCTCTGTCCTAAGACACGTAGGTCCATAATTAAGATATTTGATCATCCTTTTTTTCTACCAAGGGATCTCTGAACCCTCATTTTAAGATACGCCCACTATTTAAGGACACTTATCCTATCTAGGACAATCCTGCTATTTTATGACAGGTCATTTATATATTCCCATATTACTCGTGCAATGCAAAAATGTTATATTATATTTAATATGTAAAATCTATTTTCTAATTATTTAATTTATATGTTTGTATTCCACGAGTGATATGAAAATATTTTCTCCCACATGAGATTTTCAACCTCTACCATTTAAGACATCCTAATCTCCCATTTAGGACATTTCTCACCCTTAACACAAGACATTGTTTTATTCATTCGAACATTTCACACTGCGAAAAAAAATACCAATGAGTGATTCTATCCAAAAGATTCTGTGTTCGATTTTTACAAGAATTTACAAAATTCAGTGACGGTGTTTGAATTTTTGTAATTAAAAAAAAATGGATATTGCATTATTAAAAAAAAGTTTAATATAAATCTCAGTGTGATTGTTCGCATACATTAAAACATTGAAATATTTTGTATTCTCATTTTTTTGTTATACATATATATGTATATATATTTTTTTCTAATTTTTTTTTCACTCTGATGGAACGATTTTTGTAAATTAATATTTATATATTCTCTTGTCGCTCGAATATACATATATTGTAAAGTATTTTAAGTGTAACATTTACTTTTTCTTGTTGTTAACATTAATCGTACATATACGAGTATGCAGTGATCTCTCAAATATGTACTTTTTAATTCGGTTTTGATTTAACAACTAACTTTGGAGTGAATAACTCACTCTGGAGTAAAAAGCTCATTTTTCATTTAACAAGTCACTTTGGAGTGAATAAATCACTTTGAGTGACTAACTCACGTTGAAGTGAATATTTCACTATGAAGTGAATATTTCACTATGAAGTGAATATTCCACTTTGAAGTGAATATTTCACTTTGTAGTGAATATTTCACTATGAAGTGAATATTTCACTTTGTAGTGAATATTTCACTTTGTAGTGAATATTTCACTTTGAAGTGAATATTTCACTATGAAGTGAATATTTCACTTTGAAGTGAATATTGAACTTTGAAGTGAATATTTCACTTTGTAGTGAATCTTTCACTATGAAGTGAATATTTCACTTTGTAGTGAATATTTCACTTTGTAGTGAATATTTCATTTTGTAGTGAATATTTTACTATGGAGTGAATATTCCACTTTGAAGTGAATATTTCACTTTGTAGTGAATAAAATAATAAATCACTTTGAGTAAACAATTTACTTTAATGTGATTAATTCACTTTGAAGTGATTAAATCACACGGTATCGATCATATTGGTGCGAACTTGTAATATTCGAGTGAATAAATCACTTCGGGGTTCATATCTCGGAGTGAATACTTCACTTTGTTGTGGATAACTCACGCGCGGGTGGATCGCACGGCAAATTTACTTAATTAAGTCTAACAATAATAATTAATTTAATTTTTAATTCGTTCGTATTGCAAAAGGAGTCTCATTTATTATTTAAATCTTTTCATCAGTAAATACCTTATTTTTTATTTAATTTCATACACATGTCCATGCGATTCAATAGTTTAAAATTATACTCTCATTTAAATTGCGGATTTTCGTTGTTCGCGATATTTTTTCTCCTTCTAAGTCTTTCATCTCATTTGTCCATCCACTCATATACATTCAAACTATTTTTAAGTCTCTCAATGTCAATTTATGACTCAAATTATATTTAAAATAAATAACGTTATTAAAATTATCGATTAGAACCTTTGAAACATATTTTTTTTATTTAATCAATTAAGAATTGTTTTTCCCTCATGCGAAAATCGCAAAAAAAAATCGTTAAGTATTTTTTTTATATTAACATTAGAAATTCGTTTTGTTTATGCTATTGTATAAAATATATATTTTTATTATTATCATAGCATAAAAAAACATATTACTTTTGAATAGCATATTCTTATTTAAAAATTATTGTATTAAAATCGTTTTAATTGTTGTATAAATATAAACTTAAAAATGTTGTATTTATTTATTTTACAAAGTCGCCACAATTGAAAGTTATAAATCAAATTCATTGATTATATAAAGTAAAGCTTTTTTTCAATTTCTACATAAATATAATATATATTTTTTTAATTTCTCTAGTCAGATTTTGCCTGTTCATTATTTTGTATAAGATGGTATATCTGAAAGAGAAAGCTGTATTTATAATAATAATAATTAATATTAAATGTTTAATTTGATTTATTTTATAATCTAGAGTTTTCATTAGTCTAAGAGAATTTTTACGAATTGCATACGTACTTCTATTAAATATTTGTATTAAATTATTAACTTATTTAATTAAATATCTTTTAACGAAACCATAAAAAACCACTTTTTTTCTTTTTCTGTACCCTTCGTTCTTGGTTATTTAATCCCTTTTTTATGTTTGACTATTCCATGACCGATCAAATCCATACAAAAAACACGCTACACATCATAAATTATCAGGAAGACACAACAACACACATTTTTTTTAAAATGCGAACATAAAACAAAATGATTATTTTTATAAATAAAAATACAATTGTTACAAAACAGGATAAAATATATATTTTTGAGAATCAAATTATTTTCAAACAGGTTTATTTTTGAAATATAACAACCTTATTATTTTTAATATACCAACACCAAACAAAACAAAATTATTATTTTTAAAATCAAATCACAATTATTACAAAACAATATATATAAAAATATTATTGAGACAAGCTAAATAATTATATTTACTATTTCAAGAATTATAACAATATTCAGTAATAATAGAGAATTTTATCACAATATTTTTTTAAAATTAGAGCACAATTGAAATAAAATTTGAATTTAAAAAGTAACGAAGTAAGTACGACCCGTATGTATGGAAGCGAAGCATGTAACTGGCAAAAGAAAGATGAAAGTAGAATAAATGCAGTAGAAATGAGATCTCTTAGACGAATGTGTGCATACTCTGTGTATGATAGAGTGTCGAATTAAAATATAAGAAGTGAATGCGGGGCGAATGATGGTGTCATGAACAAAATAATGAAAGGATCATTAAGATGGTTTGGACACATGGAAAGAATGAATGTAGAAAGAATAGTAAAAAATTATATGTTAACGATGTAAATGGAACCAGAAATAGAGGAAGACCGAGGAAAACGTGGCACGATCAAATAAATCAAATATTGAATGTCGGCCATGTGAGGAGTCTGAGTAATCGACGCGCGTGCATGACACGATGTATGAATGTTGAGGAATCGAGAGAAATGTCAGGAAAGAAAATTGTGGCAGTCCATTATTTCTGCCTACCCCTTCGGGGAGACGGCGTGATGGTTAGTTAGTTTTTTTGACAGATCTAACAGATTTAACAGATCCATTGCTGTTTAAATCAAATAAAACAAAGTTTTTTTTTTTAAATCAGAACGTTCTTTTGATTTTGAATTAAAGAACAGGGCGATTAGTATCCAGATGAAACGGTGAATACAAATCGAAGCCATGTCAAATGGAGTCGTTTTTAAGTCGTGGAATTATTTAATTAAAAAAATCAAAGATAAGTATAACTTTATTTCAATATCACCAAATAATACATTTTGCACCACAGACAATTTTTTATTTCAACACTTTATTACCCGGCACACGGTCTGCTTTGAATAACAATCGAAATTGCTTCACTATTGGCTTATTTTTCACATTTATTAACGTTTTAAATATATGTATTTAAGAACAAATATATAAAACTGTAAAAGTAACCAGAGACATTACATTATTCGCGTAATTTATCTGTTAATTAATAAATAATATAAAGAAATTGATTATTTATTGTTTCTTGAACAATGATAATATTTAATACAATGAAAACGTCTGTTTTATTATATTTTATGTGAATGAAATGCTTCGCCTGTCTAAGGCATTATCAAATGTATATTTGATAATGTCTTAGACACGAGAAACATGTCATTCACATAAACATATAATAAAACTTCTAAAAAACAATCTGTATATGAAAGAGCTGAAAGGGTTGGAAGCAGGTGCAAAAATGAACGGTGTGTCAGTAAGCTGTTTGTTGTATGCGGACGACGCTGTGCTACTTGCAGACAACGAGCACGAACTGCAAGCCCTGGTGTCTAGTATGTGTGAGGTATGCAAGCGATACGATTTGATGATGAATATGAATAAGTCCAAGGTAATGATTTTTGAAAAATAAGGAATCATGACAGTCTGCCACATTAGCGTGAATGGTGAAAATTTGGAGCATGTTGATGAGTTCGTGTATTTAGGTAGTATGTTTACAAGAGATGGGCGAGTGGAGAGAGATATTGAAAGAAGGGTTGGGGCAGGCAACAAAGTGAATGGTGCACTTAAAGTTGTCATCGCAAACAAAAACCTATCCAAAAAAGCTAGAATGGCAGTGCACAATGTTGTTCTTCTACCGACCCCTATGTATGGAAGCGAATCACTGGCAAAAGAAGGATGAGAGAAGAATAAATGCAGTAGAATTGAGATCTCTAAGACGAATGTGTGTCAAATCTGTGTATATGATAGAGTGACAAATGCAAGTATAAGAAGTGAATGCGATGCAAATGAAAGTGTCATGAACAAAATAAGTAAAGGGTCATTAAGATGGTTTGGTCATGGAAAGAATGAGTGAAGACAGAATGGTAAAGAATGTATATGTAAACGGCGTGAACGGAGCTAGAAACAGAGGAAGGCCGAGGAAAACGTGGCACGATCAAATCAATCAAATATTGAATGTCGGTCACGTGAGGAGTCGGAGAAATCGACGCGCGTGCATGACAAGATGTATGAATGTAGAGGAATCGAGAGAAGTATGTCAGGACAGAACAGTGTGGCGTTCCATTCTTTCTGCCTACTCCTCCGGGGAGACGGCGTGATGGTTACTTAGTTAGTTAGTTAGAAAACAGACGTTTTCATTCGTATTGACTTCATTTTTAATAATTAAAATTAAATATACGTACGTTTTAAAGAAGTTTCATTATATTTTATAGGAATGCTTCGCTTTTGCTAAGGCATTTCATATGTTTGATAATGCATTAGCAACCCAAAACATGTCATTCCCATAAAAAATATAATATAACTTCTGTAAATCGTGTTCTTTCCCTTTAATACCTTCGTGGCCGAGTGGTAAGTGCATTGACTGCCACCCCGAAGGTTCCGGGTTCGATTCCCGGCCAGGGCAGTGTGATTGTCACACTGACTTTGGTCTGGTGTAGAATTCACGTGACAATAAAATGGAGATAGATTAGCTACCTGTCACATGTCACGAGAATCAATAGCTATAATACCCTTTACATCGATTTGGCTCATGCTGTCATGATGTAAAGAGCGATTCAACAAAATAATAATAATAATAAATTATTAAATGTTATGTAGTTTTATTGTTAAAGAAACAATACATATCGTTTAAAATATTTACGAAATCCGAGTTCAGCTAGCAGCATGGTTACCATAATTTTAAATATTTGTTCTTTAATATATAAATATTTTCTAATACATTAAATCAATATTATTGTAAAAACATATAAAATTTGTAAATAACACATTTTAAATAAATAAAAAAATACATTTTATCACAATTTACACAATCCAATACATTTAATTATTTTTCCTCTACCCTTATTTTCCATTTCAGCTCTGTCTATCGTGTCGTCTCTTTCGGGCTTGTCTGTCTTCGTCTGTCTCTCTTTTTCTGTCTGTCTTTAGATCAGGGTCGTATTCCTACATTGATTTAAACAAAAGAAAGTCGTTTTAAAATCGATTACTTTGTTTAAATTTATTTATTTATTTTTAACTTCAATTCTTCACTTGTTTTCACAAGCTTTTAATTTTTATTTAATATTTATATATAATTTTGTACTTAATATTTTTTGTACGTACAATATATTGTGTTGATTTTTTTATTGCATTTTATTTTATACTTAAAAAAATCCGTTAAAATAAAATATTAATTAATAAAATACGTATATTATAAATATAGTTTTTTTGACATACTATGGAAATAATTATATTACAATATATATAATGTATTTCTTATTGATTTTTTAAAAATAATACACTTTTAATGTATATGAATATCACTGTAGAAATAAAAATTGTTTAATTAAATAGTTTTAAAAAACACACTAACAATTTTTTATCCATATTTAAAAATGCTTATTAATATTTTTTTTAAATCTTAACTAATGTATCAATTTTAATTTGTACTTAATTTTTAAATATGGTATTTATTTATTGATATTATATTTTATTGTTCTTAATATGTTTACCATCAAAACAATTAATAATAATAAATGTACTTAAAGGATAAAAATACAATTTATTTCTTACGATATGTAAAAGCCAAAGTAACGTGAATCAGGAATTAAATCAAGTATGAAGCTTTTACATAGCGTTTAAAATAATATTTTTTCTATATATATATATATATATATAAACTAAAACATTCCAATATTTATACATATTTTTAAATGTTTTTTTTTTAATAATTCAAATATGACTATAAATTAACCAAAATATTTGTCAAATCTAAATATTGCATAGGATTTAACCCGGCTATAATACACATAGAAGTAGTACACTTATCTCCTGATAATCTAGGCATGTGTTCAAACCTGAATACATCCGAGTCTTTCGATTTTCCAACAAAGTCTGGGGATTGTAGAAATATTTTTAATATTATATATGTAATACAAAAGTCAATGTTGGACTTCGTAGCTCATAATTCTATGGAAATTTGTTAATTTAAATTTAATGAAGCTGTTTAATTATTTAATTTTTCTTATATTATATATATACATAAAAATATAGTCAAATATGGTTGTGGGATTTAACATTTTTTAATTTACATGTAGTGACTTCAATTGTAATTTATTTATATACAGATTTAAAAAAAATAAAAAAAATGGCAGTGCACAGCGGTGTTCTTGTATCGACCCTTATGTATAGAAGTGAAGCATGGAACTGGCAAAATAAGGATGAAAGTATAATATAATAAATGCAGTGCGAATGAAAGTGTAATGAAATAATATTGTCGTTAATTGAATTTTTTTTTATTGTGAACAGAAAATAAATTTTAATTGAAAATTTTATTATTGATTCTTGGACAATGTTGTAAAACTCCATATTAAATAATTAATACGAATGAAAACGTCTGTTTTAAACTACAATAGTTTTATTATAAAACATAGCATTCCCATAAAATATAATAAAATTAAAAATAAATATATTTACGTTTTCATTCGTTTTAGTTTTTGGCCGTTCACATTGGAGTTTTAGTACCATCCCTGATATATAGAAGTGAAGCATGTAACTTGCAGAAGAAAGATGTGAGCAGAATAAATGCGGTAGAGATGAGTTCCCTAAGACGTATGTGTGGTAAAACGATCGACGATAGAATTTCAAATGCTGATATAAAAAAGGTATGTAGAGCGGAAGAAGGTATTGTGAACAAAATTATGAAAGCATCACTGCCTTGGTTCGGACATATGGAGCACATGGATGGAGAAAGAATCGTAAAGAAAGTATACGCTAACGATGTGAATGGAGGACGGAGGAAAACATGGCATGACCAAATTAATCAATTAATTGTAAAGGTCGACCATGCTAGAAGTCGTAAGAATCGACGTGCGTGTATGACTCGCTGTATGCATGTTGAGGAATCTAGAGAGGTGGGTCAGAATAGAGTTGTGTGGCGTTCCATTCTATCCGCCTACCCCTTCGGGGAAACGGCGTGAAGGTTTATTTGTTGATGTATCTATCTGAGATACGGTTTAATATTGATTTTTTTATCGAAGCTATCGTCGCACTTAATATTATATATGGTAAATATTACTATTTGGTCTTCTGACCAGCGTTAAATGATTTATTTTTTTGTATATGTAGAATTTGCCTAACACAATTTAACCCCATATACCATAACCCTTCATTTCATGGTGTAGCAATTTTATATAAACCGAAAAGTCTACGTATATTTGTATAGAATATTTGAATTTAAGATATATTCTTATTGTACGCTACGCTCTACATTCCCATCTTCCTATATACAAAAAACCGTCGCTAATTAAAAAAACAATTATATAGGGTATCCCAAAATTGAAACAAGATTTGAATTTGCCGCCTTTTAGGCAGTAAATTTAAATATTGAAATAACTTAACATGTTATTTTTATTATCTTTTTATTAACAAAAATGCTATCGGCTTAATTGTAATGATTATGAAAATTAAGTTCAGTAAAATTCTAATTTGTTTATTAATTTTTCCTTGGAAAAGCGACTAAGGGTGAGACTAATATTATAATATTAAAAAAAAAATTGCCAGGTGAGTATTTATCATGTTAAAACATTTAAAGTGTGTAAAAATAAAATATATTATGAAATTTAGCTTTCTAGTAAAGTTGCTACAAATTAATTTTTATCGATATAACATATGTATATGTCCTGGCCTTCGTGGCAGATTGGCAACAGCTATGATTGCCACAACGAAAATCCCGAGTTCGATTCCCGGCGATGACAACGTGAACATAAAAATCACACTGTCTTCGGTCTGATAGTATTCGATAATGGCGATAGAATAGCTACCTATCACACGTCGCGAGAATCAATATCTAAAAAAAATATATGAAATAATATGTTGTATACAAAAATGTGGAAAGCAATTGAAACTACCACATTAAAATCTCAAGAGACATCCGACGAACCAGCAAAATGTTACACTTTCTTGCAAACCAATCCCTAGGATTGAAACATTAATAAAATATGTATAAAAATATCAAATTTTCCCATACTAAATTTTAAAATTGATAATTAAAAATATTCTAAAAATGTATATTATTATTTGAAAATTTGTAGTAGAAATACATTGTAAATAATGATAAAAAAAATATTTATCACTATCTTCTGGTTCGTACCAAAAGATGGCAGAGAGTTGCCGAAACCGGTCGAAGCCATAAACCTGACTGGAATTAAAACTTTTCGCCCCAAACGTTGGATTGCCTGTTATTAGCTTGTACGCAACGCTACAGCGCAAGTGATGTACGCATGCTTAAACATAATTCGACATCAGCGCCATCTATGGTAAACAAACATAACTATGAATTATTCTCAGAAGCTCAATTATTTACGAACTTCCCAGAAGGTTTTAACGTTTAACTATTAGGTCCAATTGTGAATCTAAACCAGTGGTTCCCAAACTTTTTGTCACGTGGACTCCTTGCTGATTTTTTATTATTTTGTGCAGACCCCGTACTTAAGTAATATTGTTTTTTTTTTTACAAATTCACCTTAAAATTGTGACCCATTTTAATTATTATGGAAGTTACGTAATAAATTATAATAGATATTCATCAGACATCAGCGATTTCCGGCCAGTAGAATTCAACAGCGAGCAATTTTTTTAGCTCATTCGAAAAATCGGACATATGGTCATCGCCGAATTCTACTGACTAGAAGTCGTCGCCGATTTCGACCAACCGTCTGTTAGGACATATGTAAGGAACCACTGATCTAAATCTACCAGGTACCCACTCAAACACAAATATAAAATTTCATTAAAATCGGTCCAGCCATTTAGGAGGAGATCAACTACATACCCCCGTACAGAAGAATTATATATTCATAAAGATTTTTAAAAATCTAATAATTTTATTTACTAAAAGCGTTGTTTTTGTTAAAATTTTCAAAATCATGAAATGAAGGGTTAGTGTTGTATTCTCGTTCTATGCGCTTTGTCTAACTTTATCCCGGCAAAGGATGAGTGATACTTATATCTTTCAGAGCCAATGTTACCGCATTCCCTGGGATGTAAGTGTATTTTTCTTGTAAATATAATAAATTTTATAAATAAATATAATTGTTTTTATTTTATTTTTTATCATACCATGTCGTGGTAGGAGCCACACGAAAATTCTCCAGCTAAAACTAGTTCAAAATCGCTTTTTAGATTGTGGTGCGAAAGTTGTGAAGCTATATCGAATTTGATATAAAACAAATGTTTTTACATCGAGTTTGGTATACGAGTACGTCCATGAATTCCATATCGAATTTAGATGCGTCACAAGTTTTTATATCGATTTTGTTACGTATTCTAGAATTCCATATCGAATTTGGTATACACACCAGAATTCTAAATCTGCCTCGCTGCGCGTATCATAAATCTACATAGAATTTGGTAAATTTACTAAATATTTACCAAAATTATCTGTAGAATTTTATATACGAGTACGTGTCAATAAGCTTTATTAATTTGATATATGTATTATATTATTCATAAATCTATACCGATTTTGGTATATGTATGAAAATTCTACATCGAATTTGATGTATTTTCCACTATTCTTTGTTGAATTTCATGTATATGTACCAGAATTCCATGTATATTTTTGAATTATATACAGTATTATATATCGAATTACGTATACACGTCAATTTAAAAATTATATGAAATTAGAAATATGTGCAAGAAATTTATTTCGTATATAATATTTAAACTCGAATTGTATATAGAATTTATTATACGTTATATAATTTTACATAGAATAAGGAATTTATGCCAGATTTCAATGTAGAATTAGGTAAACTTTTTAAAATTCTGTATAGAATTTGATATATTTTATAAAATTGTATATACAACTCTACATTTGTACCTGAATTATGAATACAATCGGGCATGTAGGTCATATTTCTATCGAATTTGGTATACGTGCCACAATTCAATATCGAATTTGGTATACGTGCCACAATTTAATATCGAATTTGGTGTACGTTCCTTAATTAAATATTGAATTTGGAATACGTGCCACAATTCAATATCGAATTTGGTATACGTCCCACAATTTAAAATTGAATTTGGTATTCGTGCGACAATTCAATATAGAATTTGGTAAAGGTGCCACAATTTAATATCGATTTTGGTATTTGTGCCACAATTCAATATCGAATTTGGTATACGTGCCACAATTCAACATCGAATTTGGTATACGTGCCACAATTCTATATCGATTTACTATACGTGCTACAATTTAATATCGAATTTGGTGTACGTTCCTTAATTAAATATTGAATTTTGAATACGTGCCACAATTTAAAATTGAATTTGGTATTCGTGCCACAATTCAATATAGAATTTGGTATAGGTGCCACAATTTAATATCGAATTTGGTATTTGTGCCACAATTCAATATCGAATTTGGTATACGTGCCACAATTTAATATCGAATTTGGTATACGTGCCACAATTCAATATCGAATTTGGTATACGTGCCACAATTCAACATCGAATTTGGTATACGTGCCACAATTCTACATCGAATTAGGATGTAGACTAAATTTCACTGCAGAAATAGACTTCATACCAGATTTATGGATCGAATTCGGTACAAATGTTATAACATGATATCTTGCGCCTGTACGTATCAGAATGCTACATCGAATTTAGTATACATATCGATATTAAATTTCGAATTTGGTATACATTCCAGAATTCAATAAAGATTTTGGCTCTTGTACCAAAATTCTATATCGAGTTCAGTATGCTTAACAAAATTCTTTATTTAATTTGATATATATTCTTAAGTTATATACAGATTCTAATATAAACTTTCGTATATATTTTATTTGATTGACTTTTTAAATATTTGTTTTACAAATTTCTTTGAATTTAAGTATAAACCATACTTTTTTATTGTTTCTTGAGCAGCGGTCTAAAACTCCATATTAAATAATTCATACGAATAAAAACGTCTGTTTTATTATATTTTATGTGAATGACGTGTTTCGCCTGTCTTAGGCATTATCAAAAGTCTGTCAATTATTGTGCCGACCCTTATATTTGGAAGTGAAGCAGGGAACTGGCAAAAGAAGGATGAAAGTAGAATAAATGCAGTAGAAATTAGAACTCTAAGACGAATGTGTGTCAAATCTGTATATGATAGACTGACAAATGCAAGTATAAGAAGTGAACGTGGTGCGAATGAAAGTGTTATGAACAAAATAAGAAAAGGGTCATTAAGATGGTTTGGACACATGGAAAGAACGAGTGAAGACAGAATGGTAAAGAAGGTATATGTGAACGGCGTGAACGAAGCTAGAAATAGAGGAAGGCCGAGGAAAACATGCATCAATCAAATATTGAATGTCGGCCACTTGAGGAGTCGGAGAAATCGTCGTGCGTGCATGACAAGATGTATGTATGTAGAGGAATCGAGAGAAGTATGTCAGGACAGAACAGTGTGGCGTTCCATTATTTCTGCCTACCCCTCCGGGGAGACGGCGTGATGGTTAGTTAGTTGGTTAGTTTTTTTTTATATGACATTATATAATTGGTGAAACATGTCATCCCATAAATTATAATTAAACTTCTATAAAAAAGACGTTTTCATTCATATTAATATTAAATTAATATGAATGAAAACCTAATATTATATTAAGACATTGATCCAAAAAGGAAAAATCTACAAGTGCTTTCTGCTTCATAATTTATATATCTGTAACAAATGATGCTTTGAGGGCGAAGCTTAGATGACCGTTTGTAGGTATACTTAGTGCGCATGCTCAATTTTTTTCACCACCACAGCGCCACTCAGTCGCTGCCACGCCGTTGAAGAGTGAACACGTGTACACTATTGTCGTCGGATTTTAGTTTTAACAAAATGACAGAAAAAGTTTAACAACGTTACTGCATCAGGTTTTGTTTTAAATCCGACGACAATAGCATACACGTGCTCACTCTTCAAAGGCGTGGCAGCGACTGAGTGGCGCTGTGGTCGAGAAAAAAATTGAGCATGCGCACTAGGTATACCTACAAACGGTCATCTAAGCTCCTCCCTCAAAGCGTTATTAGTTTTCCCATCAAAATTATGGTCGAATACTTTTTGAATTGACCTCGTATTACCGGTTTCGACGCCAAATGTCGCAACACACTGCAAAAGTAACCAAATTAAAATTATTTCAATAATAATTATAATCTTAAAAATGTATTTATTAAATCAGAATATTTTTTCGATTTGTATATATTTTTTTGCGATTTGGTTTATATTTTAAATCGAATTTTGTAAAACAAAACAATTTAAATATTATAAAGTAAAAAGTAATAATTTTTCTATTTATTTATTTATTTATTATTACAAATTTATTCAGTTATGTAAAATACACACTTTTCCTTACATTTTATAAAATCTTTTAACCTTCATTTTCACTTTATTCTATACATGCTTAAATTGTATAGCTTATTTATATTGATATATTTTTTTTAATTAAACGCTTTTTTACAAATTCAAATAAATATTTTTTATTAAAGAATACAATAATCTTTTATAATAAATAAGATTATGTAATATTTATTTTGAATTGGTAAAATGTTAAAAATGAATTAATTTAGCTTAATGTCTAAAAAATCTACATGAATTAATCAATTAAATAAATTTTTATTTATTTATTATAATGTGATTATTTCATGAATTTTTTTTACTACTTTATTGCAATTTTTTTTACTATTATTTTAATTATTTATCTTTTCTTTTTTATTTATTATTTTAATCAATATAAATAAATAATTAGATATTTATAAAGCAGTAATGGTTAAGCACACAATTTCCTTTCTATCACAATTATTGTTTTTTTTTAATTTTTTTAATTAAATTTTTTATCATCAATTTCATATTAGTAGCGACTTATCATCATTACGGATTGAACTCAAAACGCGTGTGATGGCGATGGAAATGTAATTGTGTGCCACCGACATTAGGTAGACAACGGCAACAGTGTTCCGCCACATTTTTTTTGATAGCGCCTCACCAAAATGTCGAAAATTAATAATGATTCGATAAATACATTAAAATACGCTTATATTGGTAGGTTATACGTCCTGAGGTTGAATGGCTTTCATAAAATAATCAATTAATAATATGCTCGATGTATCTTCATTGGTAAAAGCACTGCGTCCGGAGCGCGAGAGTCTAGTGCTCATAGAGATGTTATTTTTTATATTTTTTAAATGCTGTTAACATTATTTTTATAAATTTATTTTAGTGTGTTTTATGTCGAAACATTGATTAGTATTTTATGTTCCAAATTCAAAATTGGATATTTTTCAAAATAAATTGTTACTTACGACGTTTTGGTGCTGCGCATTCTGAGGTGTGCGGAGCGCCGCCCTAGGCCCCTCTGTCGCTACATTCTGACCAGCACAAATCGGCGAACGATTAAAGGTGATACCGTACTTCGTAGGGCCAATACTAGGGATGCTTTTGTAGTCATTTCCCCCCTCCCCCCTTCCATTTTCAATATAGTTGTGCAGAAAGCAGCCAATCCACATTATAATGCATTTTATTGTTTCTTTAGAAATGATGTAAAACTCCATATTAAATAATTAATACGAATGAGAACGTCTATTTTCTTGGCGTTTTATTATCTTTTATTGGAACTTTCAGATAAACTTAACTTAACCTGGAATTCCATAATGACGAATTTTTTTAATAATAAAAACACTACTTTTCACTTCTGCGTTAATTTTTCTTGCCATGTTTCAAAGGTTTAACGCCTTCATCATCAGGAGAACGATATAAATAGTTTATATCGTTCTCCTGATGATGACGGTGTAAAGGCTTCGAAACATGCCGAGAAAAATAAACGCAAAAGTTGAAAAAACAGTGTTTTCATTCATAACAATGTTGTCATTGTGAAATCTACAGTGTTATCGCCATAAGTTTATCTTAAATTTAAATATGTTCAATTATCAAAAATTCGAAAACTTTTTTTTTCCCGGCTGCTTTCTACATAAATATATTATTTATTTATTTATTAAAACACGATCATTCCGAACTCCTTGTTAAACCAGATTGGAATAGATTCAAGTAATGAAACTGTAAAAAAATAATAAAAAATGTTAGTAAAGATTTTTTAAATGATTTCAAATAGTGAAACAGTTTTTTTTTCAGTTTCATATCCAGAATCATTGGCGATTGGGTTTACATGGAGTTCTTTTTTTTTGTTTTATGTGTATAAGATCAGGCGCATTACTTTAGATCAGTTTAGTTGTGTCCGACGTTCGCCGATCTGTGTTGGCCGGGCTCTAGTTGCTGAGGAAGTGTTGTTCCTGTTTCAGCAACACGCCGAGTTGGTGACCGGTCGGAGTATGCTCTTAAACAATTTTTTGGCTGAACATCGTCGAATCAGTGTCCAATCCCCCACCACTAGCGCCATGATCGCCGTGCTCCCCGGCCCGCGCTCGCCCCCCGCCGGAGATAACTAAACAACGCCGACACCCCCCGACACTCAAAACCCATTAAAAACCTCATGAAATCATTAAAATCCACATATAAACCATTAAAATCCACACGCTACCTATTAAAATCCATTAAAATTCATAAGAAACCCATTGAAATCCATATAAAAACTATTAAAATCTACACGCAACCTATTAAAATCCATTGAAATTCATATGCAACCCATTAAAATCCACTTAAAATCCATATAAAACCCATTAAAATCCACATGAAACCCATTAAAATCCACTTAAAATCCAGATAAAACCCATTAAAATCCACATAAAACTTATTTAAATCAAACAATCAAACTCTGCGTAAAAACCATTAAAATTACTTTTATATCACGGCGTATCTTTATATGTGTGAAACATAAAAAAAATCGTACCGTCGAAATGTTTAAAATAAAAATGTAATCACACTTTAAAATAAAATAACCACCTCACTTGAGTGTGAATAAAATTGAATAATAATTTCGTAAAAAAAATAAACTTCACTTAAACACAGTGTAACTTCACTTGATGTTCACTTAATATGTATTCATAACTTCAATTCAATATAAAGTAAATTCAGTTGATACAAAAAATTGTTTCCATTGAAAAAAATATATATATCATTTTTTTACTGTGGAGAAGAAATGTAATGAATTAATCACGCATATTGTGAACGTGTCAAAACAATTTTTATATATGGCTTTTTCTTATAATATTTCAAACAGCTTCTTGTTTGTGCAGTCGTAGAAAACATTTGTTTTAAAAAAAACTAAGAATTAATGTTTTAAAGTATAAAAACATATAAACTTATAACTTAGTAAATGTACTATTTAAAAATGCTTGTAGAAAGTAAAATTAAAAAAAAAATATATAAAAATATGTGAATCTAAATTTTTAATTGTTTTTTATATGCGCTTTTTGCCATGTCTAAAGTATAATATATATTTTTGTTTTTTATCTTGTAGCCTTGAAATTTAACCTGTGATCAAAATTATGTTTATTATTATTATTAAATAGATCGTAACTTCCTGCAGTCCTTTATTAATCTACGCATTTGAATTGTTTTAAGCAAATCCGCGTCGCGATAAGATTGTTTAAAGCAAATCCGCACCGCAATAAAATTGTTTAAAGCAAATCCGCACCGCGATAAAGAAAAATTCAAGCAAATACGCACCGCGATAAAATTGTTTTAAGCAAATCCGCACCGCGATAAAAAAATATTCAAGCAAATACGCACAGCGATAAAACATTTTAAAGCAAATCCGCACCTCAATAAAATTGTTTTCATCTAAATCTTGTGTCACAACTCCTCTTCGCTAATCTTAAAATGAATAATTTGCTGTGAGTTATTTTTTACTTTTCGCAATCTTGAAATGTGTTAAACCAGGATAAAATTATTATAAGTTATGAAATGTTGTATTGAAATTTACTTATATATTTTTTAAGTAAAAACACTTGGTTATAAATTATTAAATATTAGTTAAATAGTAATGAAAAAATAATTATATTTTATAACTATTTTATATAATTATTACTATTTTAATTTTAATTTATTTCGCTTAGCCTCATATATTTAATGATATATTAACATTAAGACGGTGGAAAATCGCAGAATCTTTCACAGAATTAAAAAAGCTCAGATCTTTTTGAAACCATCTGTACCAGCAGTGGACGACGAGAGAAATATTTAGATAAATGCCAAATTAAAAAAAGTTATCGAAGTTTTTGTAAATTATTGAGATCGTGCGGTGTCTATCGCGGGTTTCGCTCCTCATCATTTGAGGTTTGTTTATTTTATACCTTAACTAAAATTTTCTCCTGTTCCTTTTACGATCTGTGAGGTTCCCTTGTTGGCTATTTGACTATCATGGATACATCTCCATGCTTATGTCCAAAAACAAAGTTATCCATTTATATTCTTCTTCTTCTTCCTTATTGTAGCCCTATGTGGTCTGTTCTCCAGAGTGTTGCTCCTCCTGTGAGGTAGACTCCCAGCTGTCCTTCCATCTTTTAGGAGGTCTTCAACGAGGACGAGTCCCATGAGGTTGATTATGCAATGCAATGTAGGGGCAATATGAATTTATAGTTATGCGTATTATCTTCATACTTCCAAAGAGAAATCACGATCAAAACTCGCCACATGATGATTAGTTCATTTCCCTCGTGACTGTCGCGCGGGCAAGACGTGTAACGTAATTGCATGCGTAGGTTGTAGGTGTATATTTCTTACATTTTTACGTTTAATTTAAAATGAAATATTTTTTATAACTTCATCTTCGCCCCTTCCCGTTATTCGGAATTGTCTTTTTTAATCTTTTGGCGACAAGTGTTCTGCTGATAGGCATTTTCCTCTTTAATGCCTTACTCTTCTTGTCTCTCTGCACATTTGCCCGATGATATGAGGTCTTCTTCTTCATCATTTCTTAATAGTAACGGAATTACACTTTGTCGCGAATGAACTAATCCTTAAAAACATTTTAAACAGGCTATTAAGAGTCTATTATCGTGAGTTTAAGATGAAAATTTAGCACTATAATTATGGGGTGTTTTTTTTAGAGGTTTGGTTTTTAAACTAGCTACATTGTTACTACAGACTGCCAATTTGAAACTTGACAGTTGATTTGCAGTCAGTAAGTTTTGCCAATGGCAAAACGTACTGACTACAAATCAACTGTCAAGTGTCAAATTGACAGACTGTAGTAACAATGTTGCCAGTTTAAAAACCAAACCTCTAAAAAAACACCCTATATAATGTCAAAAATACCAGTTAGATTTGCGCATTCCTCCATTAATCCTGTGATAGTTAATTTGTCGTGTCAGTCGGGGATGCATTTAATCAGCTATGCAGAAAGCTTAGGGTGTCCGCCTTACCCAACCGGCTCGAAAAGGCCGCAACAAGTAGGGGTGCGCAAAAAATATATTTCACAACTTTTGGGACACGCGTTGTGTTTTCGACGAGCTCTTATTTTTTTCTGTGTGAGCGATTTCTGTGATTTTCCATTTAATGTTATACTATTTTAGCTCAAGTTATTATCCTAGCGAATATATAATCTATGTCCTAATCCTAATATTATTACATCTCCTAATCCTAGAAGTGAACAGTAGACTTGTCACGAGCACCTAAACTTAATCAGCGTCCCGCCTTATGCCTCACTTTTTATCTTAAGACTACCCCATATATAACAATAACAATACTGTTAGTGATGTGAAATAAGATCTGGGTCCTATCAAGAATATTCCACCTCCTTCCAACCAGAATTTTACCTGATTTCGGTTCAAAAGATGGAAGATATCAACATCTTTAGCTATAACATGGTCCATTTACTTTACTTTCGAAACAGTGTTTTTAGCTTCAATACTATGTTTTAACTTAAAAACAGTGTTTTAACTCCAACACAATGTTTTACTTCAACACAGTGTTTTAACTTCAACACAGTGTTTTTTCCTTCGACACAGTGTTTTAACTCCAAAACAACATTTTCACTTATAAACACTGTTTTATGTTTAAATCACTGTAACAACGCTTTGTTCATCTCCTTAGTCTGCATTTCTTGGAGAGTATCCCAGAGGCCACATTTCATATTCTCTACTCTAACAGGGTCCATTTTTTTATATAACAGACCATGATAACGCTCTGTCTTGCTTTAAAGTCCCTGATCTATTTTTTTTGTGGATATCTCAGAGGCTTTTCTGTGTCATCTTTCATCTCCCCTTTAGCACTAACGGGTCCAAAATATTGTTAGAGGCCATGACAACGTCTTGTCTAGTTCTGAGGTCCCAATCCAATCTTTCTTAAGATACCATAGGGGGCCCCTTTTACCATATGTCATCTCCCATTTAACCATATTTTATCAGAGACTATGAAAACGCCCTGAATAACTCTCTGGTCTACATTTCTTGGGGGATATCTTTCATCTCCTCTTTAGCTAGCAGGGCTAACTTATATCAGTCCCTCGTTTACTTTTCTTGGAGGGTATCTCCGAGACCATCTTTCATCACTTATTTAGCCCTAACATGGTCATTTTGCCATCTTTCATCTCGTCTTTAGCACTAGCAGGCCATGACAATGGTCTCTTTAGTTCTAATCTCCCTCGGTCTACTTTTCTTGAGGTATCTCAGGGGCCTGTGTATAGCCATGGGGTCTTATGGCCCTCGAATCAAAAGTGGGGTATAAGCGTTGGGCGCTATAATGTTAACCTTTCCCTACCTTCTCGCTACGTAGAATATTGTTTAATAGAAGTTACGATGTTGCGAAGTGCACTTTATAATAATAATCTTTGAATGTTTTCGGTTCATATAAAAGTCAGTTTTTCTTCTATCTGTAGTCTTTGTTAGTTTATAAAAGCTTCGTACAATTCACTTTTATGTCAGCATCGATTACGATGTTTTTTTTAACTTTAAACCTTTTATTTTAACACCGAAAAAATGATTGTATACAATTATTAAAAACATTATTTTACTTTCGAAACAGTGTTTTTAGTTTCAATATTGCGTTGTAACTTCAAAACAGTGTTTTAACTTCAACACAGTGTTTTATCTTTAACACTGCATTTTAACCACAACACTGTGTTTTAACTTCAACACTGTGTTTTAACTTCAACACAGTGTTTTAACTTCAAAACAATATTTTAACTTTTAAACACTGTTTTATGCTTAAATCACTGTTTTATAACTTTAATTGAACTTTTTAAAACCTTTTTCTTACAGTCAAGCATACATTTATATATACGATAATAAATGTATTCTGGAATTGATTTTTGCCAAATGAGATCGTGTTTATTTTTAAATATTTAAAATTTAACTTTGAAACAATATTTTAGGCTTCACCCTTCCTTCCTACATAATTTTCCCTATATTCCTTTTATTATTTTAATAATTTATTTACTTATAATTTGGATAGATAGAATCATTCACAATGATCCTGTAATTTTTCGAAAGACTGAGAGTTCATTTAATTATTTTTATTTTGTAATTAAAACATTCCAAAAGATTTTGTTTGGCTTGTCTCTGCTTGACTGAAAGATATTTCTTAATTGTCATCTCGGAGTATCTTTGACTGCTATTATTTATATAAAATCTGTAAATGATTATCGTTTGTTTATTAATTTAACTTTTTCTTTTAAATCAATGAAAGCTTAATTTTTTGTTCTAGTTGTCATATTAAATGTGTGAAACATCACTTATTGTCTGGTGGGTTATTCCATTTGCCAATTTACGTAAATGTCCCTCTTCAAATATGTTTTAGTTTACCTGACGGGATTCATAGATTAGTAAGTTTAAATTTGTCGAACTAAGAGGGGGTTCTTTGTCTAGTAGGTTTGAATTTGCCGAACAATGAAGGGGTTCTGTGTCTAGTAAGCTTAAATGAGCCTAAATAAGTGGCGGTTCTTTGTCTAGTTGCTTTAAATTTGCCAAAGGAACAATTATTTTATGTCTAGTCGGCTTGAATTTCTCTAATAACGAGGAGGTTTTTATTTTAGTAGGTTAAATTTGTCTAACGAAACGTGTATTCTCTCTCTTGTGGATTTAAACTTACAAAATAAAAAGGGAACTCTTTGTCTTGTATGTTTAAAGTTACTCAATGAAGGGGATTTATTAATTTGCAAAGTCGGTTCAAATTTGCATAACGAAGAGGGGATTATTTTTGTATAGCAGGTCCAAATTTGCATAACGAAGGGGGGATTCTTTGTACAGTAGGTTCAAATTTGCATAACGAAGAGGGGATTTTTTGTACCTTAGGTTCAACTTTGCATAATGAAGAAGGGATTTTTTGTAAAGAAGGTTCAAATTTGCATAATGAAGTGGGGATTTTTTGTACAGTAGGTTCAAATTTGCATAACGAAGTTCAGATTATTTGTCTAGAAGGTTCAAATAGGTATAACGAAGAGGGAATTCTTTGTACTATAGGTTCAAAATTGCATAATGAGGAGGGGATTATTTGTTAAGTAGGTTCAACTTTGCATAACGAAGAGGGCATTTTTTGGATGGTAGGTTCAACTTTTCATTTCAAAGACGGGATTCTTTGTATGGTAGGTTCAACTTTGTATTACGCAGAGGGGATTCTTATTTTAATAGATATTACTTAACCAGACAAAAGGAGAAGTTTTTTTTAATCGAAAATGACTCTGCACAATATGCCAACTATATTAATATTATTATTATTATTTTGCTTTTATGTTTAATTATTAATTTTGCCAGAATTTAGGGTAAATTAATCGCTTTAATCTTATACAATTAAATGTTGCTTATACATATATACTAAATGTTACAATACATATGCATGATGTTAACAAAATATATATATATATACAATTATATTGATGTTTATTGAAATAAAAATATATGGTTATACACTATCCCCCCCTTTTATTTCGGTATTTTTAGAATGGTTTAAAAATAAATTATAAAAAAATATTAATCAAGAAAAACTAAAACAAATGAAAACGGAGAATTTAAAAAAAGGTAAAAAAAAACGAAATAAACGAAAAATTATAAAAATCCGAATGGACGTCACCTTAACACGAGGTAATGGTTATCAATATTATGGTGTCTAATGTAACTCTGTTTTTCATAGAAATTAATGTGTTTTTTTTTTGTTTTTATATTATTGTTTAATTGCAAGACCGAAGCCAAGACAAGGTTGTTTATGAGCACACACCGAATGCACACGTCTCTTATGTCATTACTGCCGCTTCCATGTACATAATAAATACTTTTACTCGAATAAAGGTCCATTTACACTGGACTGTGGTGATCTTAACGGCACCAACGTACCCCTGAATCTCCCCGATTCGTTATCTCAAATGCTATTATAAAATAGTTGCCGAAAGAGTTGATAAGTGTCAATTTTACATCTGCGCGTCTCTTATCAAATCTCCCGATGGCCATTTTATTATGGCATTTGAGATAACGAATCAGCCAGATTCAGGGATACATCGGTGGCGTTACGGTGCCGTTACGGTCACTTTCCAGTGTAAATGCACCTTAAAGGTCTTTGACGGGCATTTCCAGGGCCGTATTCAGGCCACGAGTCGCCCATTCAACTTGCCCCTATAAATACTTTTACATTTAAAAAAATTAAACAATTTTTTTTTTAACTAATTTATATCGCCATATAATATAAATATTAATATGTATTTTTATACATGTTTCGCCTTGCTTGGACATCATAAAAAAATAATGTCCCATAAAGATGAAACATGTCAATATTTTTTTTGCTTATATTATTTTTATATTATAATATATCAAATAAAATATTTCCCAGAGTGTTGCTATAAAAATTGCTGTATTTTTTATTAATATTTTATTTAAAAAAAAAATCCTTAAGTACCAACAAAAAATCGTCAAAACGTGAAATTTTTTATTTAATAATTTATTTTATTTTTTTAATGGACGCACATTTCACTATTGACACATGTGTTGAGTGTTTGTCACACTAGTTGGTTTTTGTATATACAGCAATTATTTGTCATGGCGTGAGATTTTGTTTGTTACACCGCATTCACAATATTTTTAAATATAAAAAAATGAAATTTCGTATCGTCGTGTAAAAGCGGAAAGAGAAGAAGAAGAAGATCGAAAATAAATTCGATTCTTTCCACGCTTAAAATTTTTTAATTAAATTTTTATTTAACCATATATATCAATATTTAGTTTTAATTCCTGAATCATCTTTGTCCGGCTTTTACACAACTTTTGAAATATTCCTGCAAATTGAAGGATTAACAATTATGTAATAATAATATGTTATTCCATATAAATAACAATATTAAAAAAATGGTTTCTTGCATTTAATACACAAAAATAAAAAATTTAATTTATGGTTTGAAGGGTTATATTTAAATGTTTATTATTAAGAAAGAAAAAAAAACGAAAATATAGATTTTGACTTAATTTCAATGTTTAATATTTACATAAAAAAAAATAAAAGCCATTTCTATTTATTTTTTTATATATAGTATATATTAATTAATTTTTTATATTTTTATATGGCTTTTTTAAATTCACATAAAATGTAACGAAAAATCCGTTTTAAGCTGTGGAGAACGTAATACGTAGGTAAACAATTTTTTTTTTCAAAATTTCCACTTTGAGAATCTTCTATTTAAAACCTCTATTAGAATTGTGAATGGGTAGGGTATACCATAGATTTTAACTACCCCAAAAGTCTGTATTTATCTATGGTTAAAATCTTCATCATCAGTCTGTAGTATTTCGTATCTCTTCAGTAAGAAATCTTTTCCAAAACCCCGCTGTTCTTGGAACGGAGTTGTACTATAGTTCGACTATAATTTCTTTTGTTTGTATCATGGCTAAAGTATACTATTTTTACTGAAATTGTTGTGTATAAAATAAAATAAATTGAATATTCTATGTAAAAAAAAATATATATTTCCAGCTATGTGTATCACAAAGGAATTAAAAGTCGAACTATTCTTCTCTGTGTGGTTAATTGAAATAGTGTATTTTCTTCCTTCCCCAATTCCTGGAATGGTTGGCCACAAGATCCCAGTTCCTCGTGTTAGCTTGTGTGTTCCTTGTAGTGTCGGGGCGCGGGTCCAGGCTGACGGGGTATTTCCAGGGCGTATCTGGCTTGTGCTTGTCAAAACAAGATTGAAGCCTGGTTGAATCTAGTTTCGTTAAGCCCATAATCATCTGGCTTGTGCTTGTCAAAACAATATTCAACCCTGGTTGAATCTAGTTTCGTCAAGCCCATAACTATCTGGCTTGTGCTTGTCAAAACAAGATTCAAGTCTGGAATCTAGTTTAGTCAAGCCCATATACAAATCTGAGATACATCACGCTAAACCCCATTTATCTATGCCTAAAATCAATTGGTATCATAATTTAATCCCCATTGTACGTCTAACCTCATTTACAGTAAAAAAAAATGGTTTTGATCTGCGGCAGACTATATTTGCAGCTCATACGTGCAGTGTCAGTGTTAAAGTACACAGAATATGGGAATATATTTCTTAAAAATAATATCTTTATAATGTAAACCCTCGCGTTCGCGGCACTCATTTTGTCGAACAGTAAAAATTCTAATGACGGCTCGGCAGGTAAACTCCGTGTTGTACTCCCATAGAAGCCCAGAAGCCCGGCTTACGTAATAAATTTTGAATCAAAACCTCTTCTGGCTTACAGAGTGGCTATTCCTCTTACGTCTGATGGAAACATTGTTGGAAGGTGCTTTGGTGGGTTGTTGGTTTATGCGGGGGCATGATTACTTAGATTTGGGGGTTTTGATTCAACATTTCTTACGCAAGCCGGGCTTCTGGGTTTCTATCTTGTAAACCCTTTTTTCTCTTGATTTCTTACTACTAATTTGTGGGTAATTGCTCGTCTGAGCTCCAAATGAAGTCAGGTGCAGTTTGAAACCATTTTAAGTTTAGTGCAAATGAAGCCAGTCGGACAATGTTGGTAAAGCTTGGATCTGGACAATTCCCGGCTTTAACCAGAGCTATTATCGGTTTTGTGTGGATCCGAGCTATTCCCGGTTTTTCCCTGGTTAGACCCGGATAAATCTTGGATATTCTCTGTTTCGCCTGTCTATCCGCCATACACCCCCCTCACAGATCATCACACCAAACGGTTTGAGAGCTTTCGCAGCGAATCATTTTTTTTTTGTTTTAATAATATTTTTTTTCAGTAATTTTTTGCACTCTTTTTTCGTTTGTTACATCATGTTAAAATACAAAAAATAACGTTTCTTGTATCTATGTGTCTCTTACCATACAACACTCCCCATTACATTCTTTTCTTGTGCTAAAGTCTTGTAAAAAATAGTCATTTTTGTATCGATGTGAATATTAGTTGGTGTCATTTTTATTTTGTGTAACTGAACCCGTCTGACTGAAGTATCGTAACGGCCCCCGGACTCGAGGGAAGAACATCCCCTCATTATTCACAATTAATTTATAACATAAAAAAAATATATATATATATGTATATATATATATATATATATATATATATATATATATATATATATGTATATATATATATATATATATATATATATATAACCATATATATATATATATATATATATATATATATATATATATATATATATATATATATATACTATATATATATATATATATATATATATATATATATATATATATATATATATATATATATATATATATATATATATATATATATATATATATATATATATATATATATATATATATATATATATATATATATATATATAAATTAACACCGCATCACACCATTTACTCAAGCATGTTTCACGAAACCAACAATTTAAAAAAATATTGCAATAATTACATATTTCATTTGACCACACAATAATCTACATAAAATATTACTCAAAATGTTACATAATCAGTAAAATACCTTTTTTTTCAATGCGTTAAAATTTAATACAAAATATTATTAATATTACTAAATGATTTAAGATTGCAGTTCATTTTAAATAAAAATATATGCTTAATCCAATCTTAATAGATGGCGCTAGTGTAGATTGAACTAAAAAACAATGTGAAGCGTGGTGCGACATTGTAGCATATATACATCTTCCAAAAATTGGCGTCAGACGTGGTGGTCGTAAGAAGGGCGGAATGGGGAATGTTGTATTACATAAAGCGTGCGCTTAATCCAACCAATGACAGGTCATAAGTCCTGTAAACGCCTCGACCACCATATTCTGTTTCCAATTTGCATATTCGTCTCTATTGAGATACAATTAATCCTTAAATAATAATTAAATTAAACGATGTATTTTTTATAACTATATCCAATTTTGTATTTATTTCGACAGCGACCGATTTCGCCAGGTTGGCTGGCATCGACAGACTGGTCTGCTGATGCCGATGTCGAAAAAGAGCGCAAAAACAAGTCTGTCAATACCAGCCAGCCTGGCGAAACCGGTCGCTGTCAAAACAAAGATAAATGTGGAAGCAGTTTTTATAAAAACCTATTTAATTAATATTTAAGGTGTTAACACTATGGTATTCCATAATGTCGAATATTTTACGAGTTAAAACATTATTTTTTCTGTTTTTAAGTTTATTTTTATAGCCATGTTTCGAAGGTTTCATGCCTTCATCATCGGGAGAACGTAGTTTATATCGACCTCCCAATGGTGAAGGTGTGTAACCTTAGAAAGTTGTCGAGAAAAATAAACTAAAAAGAGGAAAAAAACAATGTTTATAAATACTAAAATGGGTAAATAATCGTGTTTCGCATTTAGTAAAGTAATGTCATATTGGAAACATGTGTAGATCGCTTTACCTTTAAAAACTGTAACATTTTGAGTAATTATAAATATTATATAACAAATAATATATTTATCAACTTTAATACAATCATGAAATAATGTTACATTGTGTGTTTATGTACATTTTGTTAAAAAAAACATATTACTTTGTGTCTCTTACATGAAAAATGTTACAGAATGAGTAATCAAAGTGTGACGTCGCTTACAACCACCCGAAGACCTGTGACACTCTGCTTTTGTGTGTGTGGGCACTTTTATTTAGTACAATATGAGTAAATGAACATGTGACATGTCACTTAAAACACTCCGCTTACATAACTCTTAATAAATTAATGTTACACTTAGAGTAACAAAATTTGTAACAAAGATGTGACGTCACCTAAAGCACCCCGCTAACACAATCACTCTTAATAATGAGTAAAGGCCGTGCCACACTGTTTGAAACAAGCTCTCCACAAGGGGGTGGAATGTGGAGCCCAACATGTGGAATGCGTGTTTACAACAGTTTACAACGCGCATCAATGCGCGTCCGTCCACAAAGGTTGTTGAAGGTGAAACGAATTTTGGTTTCAAACAAGTGTCTACACAGTTTTAAACCGCCGGTGGAGACCGATGTGGAGAGCTTGTTTAAAACAGTGTGGCACGGCTTTAAGAAACATTGTAACAAAAGTGAGAGATAAAATTGTGACGTCATATGAAACACTCCAAATTGCCGTAGTAATGTTACATTATGAGTAATTGAAAATGTTTCGTTTTGAGCGACGAAAACGTGATGTTTTTTAAACACTCGAAAATCGCTCTAGTAATGTTACATTATTATTAATTTTTCATTTTGAATAATGTAAATGTAACGCTATATAAAAAAAGCTCTTTCTTCTCGCGTGGACAGGGTGTAATCGGTGAACGGTGTGTTTCAAACTGAGTAAGAATGGGTAGTAAATGTGAATATTGCAAGTAGTAAACGAAGTGTTTCAAACAGAGAAAGGACGGGGTGTAGCAGGTGAACATTGCAATTAGTGAATAATGTGTTTCAAACTTAGTAAAAGCGGGGTGTAACGGATGAACATTTGAGTAGTAAAATGATTGTTTCAAACTTAGTAAGAACGGGGTGTAACATGTGAACATTGCGAGTAGTAAACGAAGTGTTTCAAAATCAGTCAAAACGGGGTGTAACATGTGAACATTCCCATTAGTAAACAGTGTTTTTCAAACTTAGTAAGAACGAGGTATAACGGGTGAAGATTGCGAGTAGTAAACGAAGTGTTTCAAACTCAGTAAGGACGGGGTGTAACATGTGAACATTCCCATTAGTAAACTGTGTTTTTCAAACTTAGTAAGAACGGGTTATAACGGGTGAAGATTGCGAGTAGTGAACGAAGTATTTCAAACTCGTTAAGAACGTGGTGTAACATGTGAACATTGCGAGTAGTAAGCGGAGTGTTTCAAACTCGGTAAGAACGGGGTGTAACATGTGAACATTGCGAGTAGTAAGCGGAGTGTTTCAAACTCAGTAAGAACGGGGTGTAACATGTGAACATTGCGAGTAGTAAACGGAGTGTTTCAAACTGAGTAAGGACGGGGTGTTACGATACTTCCGCTAGGCGGGTCCGCCTCGCTGTGTCCCCGCGCCTCGCGGAGTCGGGTGGCTCTGACAATTATTGTTTGGCTGGTACTCGGGTAGCGAAGGGGCTCCATTTGCTCACATTGTGATTGATGACGCAGGTCATAGGGGGCGAGTTGCAAGAGCGCCTCATACCAGTGCCCTACAGCAAGAGCTCAACCGACCAAGCTGTAAGAAACCATAATGTCCGCCCTTCATTTTGTGTTATTCTCTTCTTTTCGTTTGTTTTTTATTTGTTGTTTGTTTTTGTTATGTTCTCTTCTTACTTTTTTCCTCTTTTTAATTTTTCTAATCATACTCTGTGTCTCTTTTGTTTCTGTTTTACCCGCCTCCGGAATCGTGACGGTTATTTTTTTAAAACAAGAGTGTAGCAATGTTACATTTTAAGTAAGCTCTACAAAATACATAGTGTTTCACATTTGATAAATTAAACAGAAACAACGTTTCATTCTCAGTAAAATTATATGATGACTCATTTATTGATGTTTTCTAGAAGTTTTATTATATTTTATGCTAGTGACATGTTCCGATCGTTTGTAAAACATTTGATAATATTTTTTCAAAGGCGAAACACGTAGCTTATATAAAATATTAATATGTATGAAAAACGATAGTTTTCAAGGAGTTTTATTATTGTATTTATGTATGACATGTTTCACCCTTCTAAGGCATTATCAAATGTGACAAATGTGACATTTGATAATGCTTTAGAAGGGCGAAACATGTCATACATTAATACTTTAATAAAACTCCTTGAAAAATATGTTTTTTTTTTAAATATATTAATAATTTAAAATGGAATTTTACATCATTGTTCAAGAAACAATAAATATATAAACTATATAATATCTTTTAAAAAATGTACGTTTTCATCAATATTTTATTTTATTATATAGTTTTACATTTATAAATGAAATTATTTGTGATTTTGTATAATTTTTGAATGTTTAAATTTCAGTAAATTGTTTTTTTAAATTAATTGTTACATATTTGATACATGAGAGATTGTGTCGATTTGTGTAATTAAAAAATGAAGTTTTGTTACGCTCTTGTTGAACTGTCACATTTCCCTGGCTTTAGACAATCACTGTTTGGCAAATATGGCTGCATACGTTCCACTAGAAGCATGCTAGTTTTCACACCTTGTACGTTTAATTATTTTTTTGTTCCTTTCTTAGTTTGACTGTTGTGTTATGTTTCAGTGTTGTTCACATCGGCTGGAAGGCCCTTTGTGTTACAGGTGCCCCGGAGGACGCAGCCCCCGGGCGGTCATACAAAGCACTTGCATGCCGTGCCGTGACCGCCCTTATGGGGGTCGCTACCAAAACAACCCCAAACCACTCCAACCATACCCCCAAATACCCCCCAAATCACGCCCGAATGAATCAACCCCCAAAACACACCCAATTATATTACACGTGTATTTTTTTATATATGTAATTTTAAGAATTTTATCCGTATAAATTTTGCACATTTTAATAATATATATACTACAAAAAAATGTATAATAAATAAATTAACGAACGCTTAAAATTATATTATACAAATGTTTTATTTAAATATTGCACGCATAATAGTTCATTTAAAATATATTACAAAAAAAATGGTATTTAATTTTATAAATATCGTACAAAAATGTTACATTAATTATTACTTACTAAGATTGTATCATAAATGTTACATAATTCATTACTTACTAAGATTGTAACATAAATGTTACTTAAATGATTACTTACAAAGATTGTAACATAAATGTTACATAATTGATTACTTACTAAGTTTGTAACAACGTTACATAGTTAATTTCTTACTGAGATTGTAACATAAATGTTACATAATCGATTACTTACTAAGATTGTAACATAAATGTTACATAATCGATTACTTACTTAGATTGTAACATAAATGTTACTTAAATGATTACCTACTAAGTTTGTAACATAAATGTTACATAATCGATTACTTACTAAGATTGCAACATAACGTTACATCAATGATTTCTTACTGAGATTGTAACATAAATGTTACACTATCGATTACTTGCTAAAAATGTAACATTCGATGAAATAATGCGTAGGATTTTCATGTTAAAATTCTCCGAATTATTTAGAAAAAAAAAATATGTATCAAAAATGATTTAATTGAAATTTTTTACTTATTTTTTTTATTGCTATCAAACTTTTAGCAAATACCGATGCAAGTAAGTGAAGAACAAATTAAATTATTATTATTTTCTTTGTCTCTTGGTGGTTAATTGTAACATGAATGTTCTATGTTCTGTGTTCAATGTTTCGTACCCCTGATCAATGAATTAATTAATTTCAAGCGACTGTTGTCTTGCCTTGTTCCATAACCTCATTGTTTAGATATCTTTTTCTCTATTTTTAAATGTTTTATTATATACATCGGGCCCAAATCAAATATCATAAGTACATATGCACGGCGTTAAACTGACAAAATAAGGATGAATTAGAATAAATGCAGTAGAAATAAAATAAGCGTCAAAATTTAAAAAGAAGTTAGGTTAGGTTACAATCATTTTTAGAACATTTTTCAATTACTTTGTCTGTTATTACTACTAACATGACCTTTATGTATGGAATTGAAGCGTGGAACTGGCAAAAGAAGGATGAATGTAGAATAAATGCAGTAGAAATGTTATATCTTAGACGAATGTGTGAAAATCTATGTATAATAGTGTCAATTGAAAAAAATAAGAAGTGAATGCAGTGCGAATGAAAGTGTTATGAACAAAATTACGAAAGGATCATTAAGATGGTTTGGACACATGGATAGAATGAATGAAGAAAGAATGGTAAATAAGTGTATGTTAACGATGTAAATGGAACTAGAAATAGAGGAAAACCAAAGAAAATGTGGCACGATCAAATAAATCAAATATTGAACGACAGCCACGTGAGGATTCGGAGATATCGACTTGCGTGCATGACACGATGTATGAATGTTGAGGAAGTGATCGAATTACATCAGGAAAGAAAAGTGTGGCGGTCCATTATTTCTGCTTACCCCTTCGGGGAGACAGCGTGATGGTTAGTTAGTTAGTTAGTTTAATAAAAAGAAATATTTGTGAATCTGAGAAGGCAAGCGTTTTCTTTATATATTTAGTTAGTTAGTTACTTGAAATAATTAATAAAAATGTTCCTATATAGAGTATCAAATAAAATATGTTCTTGTACGTTTGATTTGTGCCCGATTACAAAGTCTGCTTACATTACTTGAATGTCTAAACTGTTCTATTCAATTTAATAGAATTTTTTTTAATTTCCTCTGTGTCAGTAAATATAATAGCATTAAATTTGTTTTGAATTTCCCACTTCAACAGTCCATATTAAATTTAAATAAATGTTTTCTTTGGAACGTCTTTGTGATGCATAGATGAAATACTATTTGCTTTTAGATATTAATTATAAGTGCTTTTTATATTTTATACGATCGCCTGTCATGTTTTGTAAAAGTTCCACTCAATTTAATAATTTTTAACTTATTAATTATGTTAATATTAACATGTTATAATTATTTTAAAAGCGTAACATTTTAACAAGAAATAAATATAACTAAAGTCATTTTATTAATGTTCTGGACAGTGACCGTAACGCCACCGACGTAACCTTGAATCTCACCGACTCGTTATCTGATACAAATGTTATAATAAAATTGCCGTTGTGAGAATTGCTAAGTGTCAGTTTTACATCTACGCGTCTCTTATCAACTCACCCGACGGCGATTTTATAATAGCATTTGATATAACGAACCGGTTAGAGTTAACGTTGAATTTCACCACTCGTTATCTGATACAAATGCTATAATAAAATTGCCGTTGGGAGAGTTGATAAGTGTCAGTTTTACATCTGCGCGTCTCTTATCATCTCTCCCGACTGCGATTTTATGATAGCATTTGATATAACGAGCCGTTGAGAGCTAACGTTGAATCTCACCGACTCGTTATCTGATACAAATGCTATAATAAAATTGCCGTTGGGAGAGTTGATAAGTGTCAGTTTTACGTCTGCGCGTCTCTTATCAATTGTCCCGACGGCGATTTGGATTTGGCTGGCGCTGAATTTGATGCAAAGAGCTTTTCAACAAAATAATAATAATAATAATGTAACAATAAACATTTTTTTAAAATCTTTTTCTTTGATTTCTTAGCACCTTTGTCATAACCAGCCTTCAATTGTTTTTTGTTACTTATTTTTTTAAAATTTAATTTTTGTTTTAATTGAGTGGAATTTAATTATATTGAATTGTGTCATTGTATCAATAAAATTATTTGAGAAATTGTCTATAATTTATCATAATATTACGCGTATACAATTTTAATAACAATAAAATCACAATTTAACTGGTATGTCACCATATCAATCCATATACAGGGTGTTCCAGAAGTCGATGTCAAGCCGGAAACGGATGATGGGGCAGGGCAAGTCATGCTAGTTGTGTGAAAAATGTAAAAAAAATCTAAGACATTAAAAAAAAATTGGGAAAATCAACAACTCGTTTTTTTACATTTTTCTCATAACTAGCATGACTTCTGGAACACCTTGTATAGCATTAATTTTTTTATATTATTGTTAACAGTAATTATTTTATTTTTATTTTATTTAAAAAAATTACTAGCCTTCACCCCTTCCCCTGGAGGGGTAAGCACAAATAATTAAAATAAAAAAATTATATTGTACGTTTAAAATATTTCTTGCTTATTTATGAGACAAATTATACTCAATTCTTATTTGTTTTTAATAAGGAAAAAATATGTATAATATAAAAGACATGTCAAACCAAGAAATTTGCCACAATTATTTTTTTATTGTCTTTATGTTATATATATTTTTCTTTTAAAAATAATCGATTAAAAAGTTTGTTGGTATTTAGTTTTAAAGTAAGTTTCTCCATGTCGAAATAGCACAAAAATGAATTTTCACGTTAATTGAAAATTCTTGAAAATTCCTTTATAATGTATATATTTAGTTTAAATCCTCTTGGTATTATGGCTTCGATCGGTTTCGGCAGTCCAGTGTTATCTTTATGGTCAGCGAGCTGTCGAAACCAGTCAGAGCCATAAAACCAAGTGAAATTAAACTAAATAAATATATATTATAATTGAATTTTTTATTACAATTTTGAATTTAATTTACTAAGCAAACTTTTTAATCGACATATGAAATACATGTTTAATGTTAATATAAAAAAAGTGTGAATTCGTATAAAATTCAGAGCAATTTGAAATAACTGCTAAATACATATTTACCATTATATTGACAAGGTTTAATCTATCAAAATATATTTTTTTTCTCTGAAAACGTGTTTGTTTTCTAGAAGTTTCATTATATTTTATGGGAATGACATGTTTTGTTTTGCTAAGGCACTATCAGATATTGAGAGAATGAAACGCGTGTCTGTTTATATACCCGAGTTAATGGAGCTTTATACCATACTTTAATTAATTTATGTATATTGTTTATGTTCGATGACCTTCGTGGCCGAGTGGTAAGAGATTTGACTGCCACCCCGAAGGTCCCGGGTTCGATTCCCGGCGATGGCAGTGTGATTGTCACACTGTCTTTGGTCTGGTGCAGAATTCACGTGGCAGTAAAATGGCGATAGATTAGCTACCTATCACATGTCACGAGAATCAATATGATAGCTTTACTTTTTACATCGATTTGGCTAGCGTTGTAAATATGTCAAGAGCGATTTAATAATAATAATGTTAATATTATACATTGTTAACATTTAATTATTAACGTAAAACGCTGATTATGGTATCACAATTTTTATTTTTCGCGACGGCTGTTTCGTCAACATATGTTGACATCATCAAGTGTTACAATTTTTCAAATGTTAAAATTAATTTTCGTGATTTTTCTAACCTTATGTGTATTTGTTCCTATATCAATTTTAATATTTTCTTTAATAGCATTTTGAAGTTATTGCTGGAGTTGAGTTAGCTACCTAATTACAGTTAATTACAATAACATTTAATTATTATTTTTCGTGGTGTAAATTACAAGCTAGTTTTGTAGGTACGGTCCTAAAATAACTATATATTTCCTTTTCTCTTGCCAATGTGGTGGAAGATTTGGTCGACTTTGTGTCATTTCCAGAGGCGCCAGGTGTAACACCACACTTGGAGGCGCCAACCTTGCCCCCCAAAATTTAATTAAGGTTGATTGATAATGCCTTTGGAAGGAAAAATATATTATTCTCATGAAATAAACTTTGTTAAGCGGTCTAATGTCACCGCATTTAATAGTTGAATTATTTGCAAAAAAAATCATATCAAATAGCTTAACTATGTCTGGGTTATACCGTGCCGCCAGCAACGACGCTTGCTGCAAATTGCTCTGAATGATACGTGTTCACATTTGACTGAAGGTTTTAATCAAATGGTTTTTAAAAAGAGAAGTTACATTCTGCTTTACAAGCCGTCTGACCAGCCTTTTATTGTATACAATGTTTGCTATTATTATAAGCTTTGGTGTGAAATTAATTTGTAATACAAAGCGTCTTTTTAACCTTTCTACGTAATGTGCTTATTTTTACAATATTACAAAATACTGACAATTACAATTAAAGACCAAAACCGCAATTTTAAATAAAAGAAAAGATTGTTAATGATTGTAATATAACAAAAAAAAACTTTCTACATTACAATATAACATAGAAACAATCTATGGATTCCAAATAATAATAAAATTAAGATTAAGACGTCAAAACGTTTTTATAGAATTATTTAAAAAATCTACAATAATTACTTATTAAAATTTTATTTTGTAATTAACAAATTACACTAAGACATATAAATCTTAATTACAAAAAATATTATTTAAAAAAAACAGCATTCAAAGTTAGTTACAGTTTTTTTTAAATTGAATGAATGTATGAACACACATTACATACAATTAATTATTACAATGTTACATAGAAAACAACACGAATAGAAGGTTTATTACAATATTACAGATCATTATTATAACGTAGAATCTCTTATTACAGTAAGACATAGAATTTTCTATTACAATGTGACATAGAATTTATCATTACAATAAGACATAGAATTCAATGCAAGGATATTGTATAAATTACAGGGAGACATATTGTATAATATTACAATAGTGTATGGAATCTATAATAACAACAATTTATAGAATTCACTATTACAATATGACATAGAATCAATCATTGTTATAAAACAAAGAATTCACTAAAACAATATTGTATAGATTGATAAGATGATTATAGACATCAAATGGCAGTACACAATGGAGTTCTAGTGCCAACCCTCATGTATGGAAATGAAGCTTGGGGCTGACAAAATAAGGATGAAAGCAGGATAAACACCGTAGAAATGAGATCACTAAGAAGAATGTGCGGGAAAACGTATGATAGAATACCGAACGATGAAATAAGAGAGAAATGTAAGACTACATTATGGATAAAATTAAAAAAGGATCCCTGAGATGGTTTGGACACATGGAACGAATGGATGAGAGAAGAATGGTAAAAAAGTTGTAGACAAGCAGCGTGAGTGGAAAAAGAAGCCGAGGACGACCGATGAAAACATGGCATGACCAAATTAATCAATTAGTAAAAGGCGGCCACATTCGAAGTCGGAATAATCGACGTGCGTGCATGTTACGATGTATGAATGTAGAGGAAGCCCGAGAGGTATGCCAGGAGAGATCATTGTGGCGATCCATCTTCTCTGCCTACCCCTCCTGGGAAATGGCGTGATGGTTAGTTAGTTAGTATATAACATAGAATCTATTATTGCAAAAAGATATTAATTTCATTACTGCAATACGATTTAGAATCAATCTTTACAGTAAGGCATACAGTCTGTCATTACAATATTGATAATTATATATTGTATGTCTTCGTGATTATAACAATATATATATTGAATTGAGGCATTGAATTAAATTGTAATATATAATCTATTATTACAGCAAGACATAGAATTCGCTTTTACATTAAAACATAGAATGGTAAGTGTATTGGACGCTTTGTATTACGGATTAAATATGTAAGGATTAGTCCTGAAGCCTTGATTGCAAGCCGCATAGAAGCTACAACCAGCTGGAAGACCTTCACTCTGGGTGAAGCATAAGTGTTAAATAAATGGTCGTGAGTTCAAAGTCATCTCAAAATACATATGAATCCATTTGATCATCCGTTTCTTGGTGATATTTTAAATTTCTTCTGAACATTACAGGCCTAAAAAACGTCGATTAAAATATTTTAATAGTCAAAACTAACTAACTAATCATCACGCCGTCTCCCCGAAGGGGTAGGCAAAAATAATGGACTACCACACTTTTCTTTTCTGACATATTGCTTCATCAACATTCATACATCGTGTCATGCACGCGCGTCGATTTCTCTGACTCCTCACGTGGCCGACATTCAATATTTGATCATGCCACGTTTTCCTCGGTCTTCCTCTATTTCTGGTTCCATTTACTTCATTCTTTCTTCTTAAAGTGCCCCGTCAGGTCCTCCCGACGTTGGCGATCACTCTGGTAAATTCTTCCCTATCCTGCGCTGTCCGGAATAGCTCCTCTACAGTTCCGATTCCCGTCCATTCCCTCACATTGCGCAGCCAAGAGATCTGCCTTCTCCCTGCCCCCCTTCGGCCCTCTATTTTCCCCTTCAAAATAATGAAAGGAACAATTAGATGGTTTGGAAACATGAAAAAAATTAATGAAGAAAGAATAGTAAAACGGAACTAGAAATAGAGGAAGACCGAGGAAAACATGGCACGATCAATTAAATCAAATATTGATTGTAGGCCATGCGAGGAGTCAGAAAAAACGATGTGCGTGCATGACACGATGTACAAATGTTGAGGAAGCGATAGAAATATGTCAGGATAGAAAAGTGTAGCAGTCCATTATTTCTCTCTACCTTTTCCGGGAGACGGCGTGATGGTTAGTTAGTTAGTTAGTTTTAAATAATTAAATAAAACAATGTTTTTAAATAACTACTTCCACTGCTATCTTTATTTCGACAGTGAGGTTTCGCCGAGCTGGCTGGCATCGACAGAATAATCTGGAATTATTTCTGTCGAATTTTAAATTTATTTGAAGAAGAAATTGAAAGTTTTCACAATTTTTCATAAATAACATTATATTGTGATATACCTAAATTAACCCTCTTGGCCTATACATACGGTAATTTGATAAAGAAGCAAATGAGTCAATATATAAATTGATGTTTTAGCTTATATAATTCACGAGAAATATTAATATCAATATCTTTTACAACCCTAACTAGAGATGGGGTTCTATATATTATTTTTATTATTCGATTTTCGATGTATTTTTGATGATTTTCAACTCACAGACGAGATAGTCCGCTTAAATATAGTGTGTCTTAATTCATAGTCAAAAGATTGCAAGGAAAATTGATTGCAAACTGCTTGGACTCAATTTTTCTACGCATTAGTTTTAGGAACATAGAAATTAATAAGTGTTATAAAAGCTTACAGCATACGTTTTGGCTATTATATGTGTAGATATAATAATTAACAATACAATTTAAAAAAAAAAAACAAGGTAAGGTTGTTAATTCTAAACGTTGTCTTAATTAACACATCGATTGACAACAGATTTATTCGATTGACAATTATTTGTCAATCGATGGTTCGATTTATTAAATCGAACGACATCTACGACTATGTATGTATAATAGTATTCGATCGACAACTGATTTAATTTGTCAGATGAAATTATTGGTTGTTAAAATACTTTTTTTTCTTCACACTTTTCATCTCACAAATGCTTGCTATGGCAGCATGCACTGCTTATTTAGATAAATAAAAAAATATATGTAAATACAATTTTATTACGACATTTCGATAACAATTGTTGATAATTTGTCAAACACAGTAAATTTGTAAAACCTGTAATTTGTCTGTTTCTAAATATGTTTTTTGATTGATTATGAATTCATAAATTATGTATCGATTATGGGTAATTTAATAATCGAAAATTTTCAGTTGTCAGTGAATAACAGTTGTCGACAACAATCAATAATTTTGTGACAATGATTTTGAATCTACAACAGAATTACTGTCGACATTGATGGTCGCCTGTTAATTAAACGACAATAATTGACTGGTCGTTTGAAAACTTTTTAAAAATATTTCGCAGCAGTAGTTAACCATTTGAATTATTAATTCTACTACAACATGTATTGTTCATTTGACAACGATGTTTGTTCATTCGACAACGATGATTGTTCATTTGACAACGATGTTTGTTCATTTGACAACGATGTTTGTTCATTTGACAAAGATGATTGTTTATTTGACAACAATGTTTGTTCATTTGACAACGATGTTTGTTCATTTGACAACAATGATTCTTTATTTGACAACGACAATTGTTCATTTGACAACGAGAATTGTTCATTTGACAACGATGATTGTTCATTCGACAACGATGATTGTTCATTTGACAACGATGTTTGTTCATTTGACAACGATGTTTGTTCATTTGACAACGATGTTTGTTCATTCGACAACGATGATTGTTCATTTGACAACGACAATTGTTCATTTGACAACGACAATTGTTCATTTGACAACGACAATTGTTCATTTGACAACGATGTTTGATCATTCGTCAACGTAGATTGTTCATTTGACAACGACAATTGTTCATTTGACAACGACAATTGTTCATTTGACAACGATGATTGTTCATTTGACAACGATGATTGTTCATTTGACAACGATGTTTGTTCATCCGACAACGATGAATCTTTCATCTGTCAACATGGTTTCATATGAATAATAAGTATTTTAAGATTATTTACAATTTGTGTACGTAAATAACGCATAAAAAGCTAGTTAAAAATATATACTAGTTGCTTTCACTAAAAATGTTTAGATTTTATATAGTTATGTGATGATAACGATGTTATATATAATTTAGAACAATATTTTTTAACATAATATATTTTACGTCATTTAAATTGAGTTCTTTCAACCGGCATTCACATCGTTATATCATATTGTGTGTTTAGAGCTTTTTGTGTTTAGATATCTACTTTAATTAGAATGTCACGTGTTTGGTGTTAATTTTATTTTTATTTAGAAAATTTTCAACATTTTTAAAAAAATTATATATTTTTTGTGCTCTGTGTCCTTTCAAAACATGTTTTTAGATTTTTTTTTCATATTTTAAATGTGAAGAATTACTGTAGTTAGATAAATTTTTTTTAAATATCAATATTTTTTAAAAATAATTCTAAAATTTTTAATGATTTAAACTGTTTAATTTTGAACACTGTAACTATATCGCAATTTATTGTCGCGACAGCTGTTTCGCCAATCGATGTTTGCATTATCAGGTAAAATCAATTCAAATCAAACAAATTCAAATTGGCTGATTTCAACACCTAATGATGCCAGAATTAGTCGACGAAACAGCTGTCACGACAATTTCATAGATTTAATAAATAAATTGTGATAAAATCAATACAAATGAAAACGTCTGTTTCCTTGAATTTTTATAATATTTTATGGGAATGACATTTTTCACCTTTTAAAATCATTTACAAACACGTCATTCCATAAACTATAATTAAACAGATGTTTTTATTCATATTAATTGTTTAATATTGCCTCTTCGCTAGAATAACGTGATATTTCGAAAATCAAATCCGCCGTGTTCAACTTTATTTTCTACAAAAATATGGTATTTTTAAAGTGAAAAACAGAGAATTTATGAGGGAAAGAGACAACACAACAGTGGTATCTTGTGTTATCACGTTGTCTCTTTCAGACAGGTATCTTGTTTCATTTTTAAATTTTTCGAGATAACACGTTATTCTTGCAAAGAGGCGATATGTAGTTTTACATCAAGAAATCTACATATAAATAAAAGGGACTGTGCGTTATTGTGTTAACAAATTTCTCTGTAAACAGATCGCAGATCGAGTTGAAATCTATAATAAATAAATTATGATATTATAACAGTGTTCCAAATTAAAAATTAATAATTTTATTGTATAATAATGGATTACTTAAAATTTGCATTATGTTAAGTAAATAAATATATTATAAATGACCGGTTTCTTCGGTTATATATTGAATTAAAGTCAATTATTTATATTTTTGTTTTAATGGTGTAGAATCAAGGGTTGGTGTTGGTAATATTACATGAATGGTATTGTGTGCGCAGATCCGAGTGGTGAATGCCTTCCGTCAAGGGCTGGACACGCGAGGGGCCGATGCCGCGCTAGCTGAAGCCATGCGCAAGCAGGCCGTCTTCTCCAAGAGGCTGTCGCAAGCCTCGGCCTCCATGGAGTACGTGGACCACGCCCCCGAGCTGACCATCCCGGAGATAGACGTGGAACGCCTGTCGAGCCACAGCCACACGGAGACCGCGGTTTAAATGCAACACAAAAAGACAGTCTAAATTTAAAAAAAATATGTTAACTAGACTGATTTGCTTGGTCCTTTGGAGATGAGAGAACATACGAACACTCGCATGGATGCGGCTGTCGCAAGGATTTGTTATTTTTAATTAGTTTATAAAGTTGCTAGGTCTTATGCGTATTTAATATGGACAATTATTGCAAACAATTTGAAACAACGGCGGGCGCTCGCGCTCCTATTTGAAATGTGATATTTTCAAATGTGTGATTCAACGTCGGACCACCGCGGCTTGTCGGCGTGGACACCCATCCCATCACGCGCAGCCCGACTCTTGGACTCGGATCCTCTGGCTTACAGAGGCTCACCTCTAATGGCTGCGTCCTCACGTCTTTAGGAAACATTATTTCCTTCAATCAAATCAAATATTTAAAATCTGCACTTTATTTGTACTCTATTGTTTCTTAAACAATGATATTTATTAATGATTAATACGAATGAAAAAGTCTGTTTCATATAAGTTTTATTATAGTTTGTTAATAATCTTAATAGATGGCGCCAGTGTAGATTGAACTAAAATATGTGAAGTGTTTCTCAACATAGCATCTTTCAAAAATTTGTCAGACGTGGTGGTCGTAAGAAGGGCAGAATGGGGAATGTTCTTCTTCTTCACTTTTGATATACTCAGGAGTCTGTTATTTCAGGCGGGTCCTTTTGAGACGCTGAACTCCAGCTTTCTCTCCACCGTTTCGGGGGTCTTCCTGGTCGGCGTTGTCCGTTTGGCGTTCCATGGAGAGCTATGTATGGTATTCTATTTGAGCTCATCCTTTCTACATGTTGATGCCAGTATCGCCGTCTTTGACGTCCCCATCTGACCACATCTTGGACCTCGCAGATTTCTCGGATTGCTGTATTCCTAACTCGATCACGTAGGGTCTTGCCAGCTATAGCGCGGAGTGTTTTCATCTCCGTTGTCCTGAGCATGCTCTTTGTCTTGACAGTGTCTGCCCTCGATTCAATGCCACATGTGAGGATTGGGTCACGCACACAGGTCTTATAAATGCGTATCTTGCTGTCAGTCCTCGTGTCCTTGTTTCTCCATATGACATCTTTCAGGCAGCCTGCAACCGCTGCAGACTTATCTACCTGTGACCTTACTTCTCTGGAGAGGTCATTAGAGCTGGTTACTGACCACCATATTCTGCTTCCAAATCAAATTTGCATCTTCGTCTCTATTGAGATACAATTAATCCTTAAATGATTAACCCGCAATGGGTATAATCCAGTATTTGTATACATTCAAAACAAAATATTTAATGATAATAATAAACATTTGATAATGTCTTACAAGGCGAGGCTACGACATAGAAAATTGACTTCGAGATGGGATTTTGTAGGATTGTAGTACTCCCTAAGAGTCATCCATAGTCTAAGTAAGAAAATGCAATAGCCAGGCAATTTCGAGAAAAAAGACTTCTTATTACTTATATAAGAATTAAAAAAAACCAAGAGCATGATGCGGGATTTGAACGGGGACTCAGTCGACCAGCGGAACACAAATGGGAGGTAAGCTACCTACTCAGCCACTTAAATATTGAAGCCAGTGGCGAAATTTCTAATACAGTCTTCTCCCGATTTTCCGGGGTGGAATTATCCGACATTGAAAAAAATATTCTATAAAAACAAAAATATTTCACAATAGTACTTAAAATGCAAACAAAAACTCAAATCTGCAATGACATTAGGCATTTAGTTCATATTTGCGCCACCGCAGACATACGTTTGTGGCTCTATAGTCGTGTCATAAAGTTTCGAGTTTGCAATAAAGCACCCGCAGCTTGGTTCATACTCATAAAACATAATAAATATCTTTTTGTTTTGAAAATCGGGATTGTACTGTATAATATATGAGGTATGGTGGAAATTTTGAAGGCCCTTTTCTAGAAATTAACTAGCTATTGCGCTTTCTTACTATGACTATGGATGACTCTTTGAGAATACTACAATCTTACAAAATCCAAATTCAACTTCCTATGTCATGCCCTCCTCTTGTAAGTCATTTGAAACATGTCATTCCCATGAACTATAATAAAACTTCTAGAAAACAGACATTTTCATTCGTATTAACTATTTTATTGTATTTACTGTTACTTGAATAATGATTCAAAACTCCATTTTACATAATAATGAAATAAAACATAATTTTTTTTAAATAACTACTTCCACTTTTGTCTTTATTTCGTCGGCGACCGGTTTCGCCAGGCTAGCTGACATCGATAGACTGTTCTAAATTTAATTTTAAAAGACCAGTCTATCGGTGACAGCCAGCCGGGCGAAACCGGTTGCTGTCGAAATAAAGACAAAATCGGAAGTAATTTAAAAAATAATTGTTTTAGTTAAATATTATTTAAAATGAACTTAAAATTGTTCGATTACCCATATTACATTATTAATAAGAATGAAAACGTCTGTTTTCTAGAAGTTTTATTATATTTTATGGGAATGACATGTTTCTCCTAATTAAAGCAATCTGATAATGTCTTAGTAAGACAAAATGTGTCATTCTCATTAAAATATAATAAAACTTCTAGAAAATAGACGTTTTCATTCGTATTAATTATTTTACAAGTCAATTATCACTTGAAAGAAATCTTCCATCTCTCAGTTCCACGGCTATTTTCAAGATAGATTAACAAAATACAATTTTTTAAATCATATTATTAAAGAATATTCGCATTTTTTCAAAAATCTTTAATTATTTTTTCTTTTAATAAATGAATGTTTTGAATCTGAACTCCAACAAGCAGCGATGCGTCCGACAATCTGGTACAGGGAACAGTGATGTGGGGTGTGTAGAAGAAGAAAAAGAAGAAGAGGAAGCGTGCGGCGCCCGGCGTGCCTACCCTATTCTATTGTACTGTACAATATCATATCGTATTGTACTGTGCCGTATTGTACAGCACCGTATCATTTGGACAGTACTGCATTGTACACTATTGTGCTATATCGAACCATTATGTACCGTATTATATACTGTATTGAACCGTATTGTACGGTATTATACTGTTTTATATACTATCATACCGAATTTTACGGTTCCATACTGTATTACACTGTATTGTACTGTATCATTATTGTATTGACTGTATCGAACTAATGTGTGCTGTTCCTTTAGGTTCGTATTGTACAGTATTACACTGTTTTATACACTATCATACCGAATTCTACGGTTCCATACTGTATTATACTGTATAGTACCGTATTGTACTGTATCATATTGTATTGACTGTTTCGAACTAATGTGTAATTCCTTACCGTATTGTACAGTATTATACTATTTAATACACTTTCATACCGTATTCTACGGTTCCATACTGTGTTATACTGTATAGTACGACTGTATTGTACTGTATCATACCTTATTGACTGTATCGAACCATTGTGTACTGTTCCTTACGGTATTATACTGTATTGAATCGTATTGTACAGTATTATACTGTATCATACCGTATTCTACGGTTCCATACTGTATAGTACGACGGTATCAAACCATTGTGTACTGTTCCTTATGGTATTATACTGTATTGAATCGTATTGTACGGTATCATACCGTATTCTACGGTTCCATACTGTATTATACTGTATAGTACGACTGTATGGAACCATTTTGTACTGTTCCTTATGGTATTATACTGTATCATACCGTATTCTACTGTTCCGTACCGTATTGTATTGTTCCATACTGTATTATACTGTATAGTACCGCATTGTACTGTTCCTTACCATATTATGCTGTTATAGTATAGTATACAACGGTATTGTACTGTTTCATACCATATTGTACTGTTCCTTACCGTATTATACTGTATTGTACAAGCGTATTGTACAGTGCCGTACAGATGGGGGCAAGAGGCTGGCCGACGTGACCCGCGTACACGCCGGCAGGAATGGATGCTGGCCAAGTGTAAATACTTGTTATCGTACAGAAACTATACAAGATGTCGTGATACTTTTACCGTTTATCGTTTACTGCGAGCCCTGCCGGCTCCAAGCCAAGCGTCCGCGCCAACCGGCCGCGTCGCTTGACTCGGCGGCCGGCTTTGTATACTTTCTGTCCTTAACACTCGGCCGCCGTGGCGGTAGCGCATGAAAGCAATCGTCTCCTTGGTTGACATGCCAATATTTATATTTTTCTCTCTATCTTTCTATCTAGTGTTAACTCTTTTCTGTGTAATTTATACAATATTAAAGTAAAAAATAATTTCTTCATCTTTCATAACTTGTAAGTACATAAAGTAACTAGCGTATAGGTTAGATTTAAGCGTTATCTTAATAGGAAAAAAAAAACAATTAGAATCGTTGTTGAATTGTAGAAAAAATAACGAGAAATCACCTTTTCAAATTAAAATATTACACCTGTTACATCGAAACTGTATGCACACCAATTTTATATTTATTTTGATGGTCAATTCTATCTTACTCACAAATAGTTCAGAGACAAAACATCTGTCTTTTGTTGTATCTGGTCTTATGAGATTTTTTAGAAATTAAAAGCCAAACCAAACTTGCCAATATAATGTTTGTACACTTAAATTGAAGTAGCAATGGGCTGGACATATAGTCAGAGAGGACAGTATCAGATGATTACCCAGAATACTCCAATGGAAGCCTTGGACAAAGAAAAGGAGTGTCGTGAGGGCACCTTAAAGATGGACTGACGACATTGCTTGAATAGCTGGAACAACCTAAATGTTAATTAACATGTCCAAGACAGTAGACCTACGAGTGTCCACAAATGACTCCACCCCAATCTTGCTCCACAGTGTCCCCCTTGTGACCACGACCAGCTTCTGCTACCTCGGTAGTATGATAGCAGACTCGGGAGGTACGGAGGAAAATGTAGCCAGCAGACTCAACAAGGCAAGGGGAGCTTTTGCTATGCTTCGCCCTGTATGGCGTTCCGGTATCATTACGAGAAGGTTAAAGCTACAAATATTCAGCAGTAGTGTTAAAAGCGTACTGCTGTACGGATGTGAGACTTGGAAATCTACCCCGGACGTTATTAGTAAACTCCAGGTGTTTATAAATAGGTGCCTTCGCTCAATATTCAAAATCGATTGACTCCAAACAGTGTCAAATGCCGTTCTCTGGACCATGGCAGGCGAAAAGGCAATTAGAGAACAAGTCGCTAGACGCAAATGGCAGTGGATCGGTCACACTCTGAGACGGAACCCAGCCTGCATCGCTCAGGGCGCACTAGACTGGTCCCCTATGGGGGGAAAGAGAAAGCGAGGCAGACCTAGAGCCTAGGCCTCAGGCATGCGATAGAGTCGGGTGGAGAAGGTTCCTTTAGGCCATATGCACCACGGAGGTGTGACAGGACAAAAAGAGGAAGTAGAAAGAAGACAGGGAAGTCTGGAGAAGAATGGAAGAGGCATATATCCAGCTATGGAGGGAAGAAAACTGAATAAAAAGAAGAAGAAACAATTTGTATCTTTTCATGACGTTACAAAGGTTGTCCAGTTACTACAGGATACATCTGATACAAAGATCTGACCATATTTGAAGGTCTTTTTAACTATTAATTCCGAATTTGTTTGATATTGCAATACCACTAATGGTATGTTCAAAGTAATTTTTTTTGGATATACCGTATCAACAACTATCTTGTCTTAGCTATGTCCAAGAGCTTTGCAGAAACCAGCATCTTAAAGCTCTTGCTTCTCTCCGTGGTAACATTGAGTGTCCAACAAGGAAAATGTACTAGCACAATGATCTAATTCTAAAATCAAATCTGTGATTGGGATCTATTTTCATTTTGTTATATTTTTTCTTGTAAGATAGTGACGTGGATTCGATTCTTTATTACATACAATGGCCTTTCACAATGAAGTTTTTAAACCAACCCTGATGTATGGAAGTGAAGCATGGAACTGGCAGAAGAAGGATGAGAGCAGAATAAATGCGGTAGAGATGAGAATGTGTGTGTGGTAAAACGATGTATGACAGAATTTCAAATGCTGGTATACGGAAGGAATGTAGAGCGGAAGAAAGTATAATTGCGCTGTTTTGGATATATGGAACTCACGGATAAAGGAAGTTAAGTAAGTACATGTTAACGGTGTGAATGGAATACAGAGTCGTGGGATGCCGGGAAAAACTTGGCATGACCAGATTAATCAAATTTTAAAGGTTGGCCATGTTAGAACTCAGAAAATCAATTTGCGAATATTGAGGAAGCGAGAGAAGTATGTCAGGATAGAAAAGTGTGGCAGTCCATTCTTTCTGCCTACCCCTTCGGAGAGACGGCGCGATGGTTAGTTAGTTAGTTCAAATAATTATTTAAAAAATATCGTTGTTATTTAGACTTGTATCGCGTAAGAATGCTGATACTTCATACTACAGTTAATAAAAATTCTAAATATTTTTTAACAGTTTTAAGTACACTCGGTTTGAATCGATGAGACGTGAGTTCGATTCTGGACAATTAACTAATAATTAATAAATATTTAATTTGTTATAAATATTTTTCCGTGCAGTACAGTTTGAGTGGCGAATCATACGCCATATACGTTTATGAGGTTATTTCTTTCTACAGTTCAACATCGATATGTTATTTATACAATATTTTGAGTCTCGAAGCGGAACGTTTGTTTTTTAATGAGTATCTTAATAATGTAGTGTCGGATTCGCGATCTATTTTCGACAGAGCAGCGCGGAAATCATCATCAAATACATTTTAACAGCTTCATTCCCTCGAGCAATTGACTGCCCAAAGGCGATTTGAATTCAAATTCCATATTTCATCTGACAGGTGTGATTTGTTTTACAGCGCATGCGCCAGTTAACAGTTTGTCAACGTGTAGAAAAAAATGCCTATAGAGTACCTACCCACATAAAAATAATCGGGGTAAATTTGTAAATTGTAAGTTGTTTCCTAATGAAAAGAAGGATTTTGAAAACAATTGGGTTTTTTATGACATGTACGAGTATGTGCGTGATTACTGTTCGCGATAATAGACAGCCATATTGGGAAAATTTTTAAAACTAACATTATATTGATTTTAAATATTATATCCAACATATACTTTTTAAATTTAGAATAATTTTCAATGTGTTAAAAAACAAAATTAAGAATATTTTCTTCTTTATTTTAATTTCATTTAAATAATATCAGTGATTTTGATATTACTTTTGCATATTTTTGTTTCGTAAATAAATAGTCCATTGTTTTGGCCATAACACTATGATATTTTAACATTTTATAACTGTTAATTTAAAAACTTTGTTTTATATCACAAATTGTATTTATTTTACTTTACGACAGCTGTTTCATCAACACCTGATGATGTCAACATTGGTTGATGAAACAGCTGTCGTAAAGTAAAATAAATACAATTTGTGATATAAAACAAAGTTTTTGAATTAACAGTTACAAACTAACTAACCATCAAGCCGTCTCCCCGAAAGGGTAGGCAGAAAGAATGGACTGTCACACTTTTACAGATGCGGCACTCCATCCTTCTCTTTTCGCCCCGCGGGAGACGCTGTGTGTTACAAACTATATATTCAAGTACAGTAATTTCATAAATTATATTAATCTATTTTCAGCAATAATTGAACAATTATAAATATTTTAATTAGACTTACATTAAAAATCGCATTTTCTTTCGTCATAAAATAACATTTACAATGAGATACATGCGTGATGTCATCGTTAGGGGTATTTTTTACGCTCTCTTGTTAGGTATCACTATGGGCATTTAAAAAATACAGATAGATGTTACAATAATCGCCTTACGTATATTTTAATCGATTGGAAGATAAGACAATTTTATGGGTTAGATGATTTCGCAGCTTCTCTGTCGAGAGTCAATCTCGTTCCTTGATCCTAAAACAGTAGAATTATAATTACGAGGGTGCTCTGAAGTTCGGGAAATAAGTTACATGCAATGTTTGCTGTTTTATTTAAATATTACCATCGTTCGACACCTCGTTTGACAGAAATGACAGTTTGTTTCGAAACAAAATTCGAATCATTTTTAAAAAAAAATTATTGATCTAAAAAATTTAAATTAAAAATATTTATATTATTTTTTATATGTAACCCATTATTGAAATTATTTTCTGTGTATAAAAAAGCATTTTTGTAAAAAAAATAGCAATAAAATAGTATAAACATGTTTCTACATTCTGCGAGTAAAATAATACAACATAACATTTGCTTTTTTATAAAAATTCTAAATATTCGTATTGAAGAATTTTATTTATGGACGATTTATTATAAATATTTCGTCTTTCTGGGGTATTCAGATGATGTCCTAGTGATGTAAAACTTCTTACTGTCTAAAAATATAACATATTTATTTGATATTATGAAATAGGGTTTAAATGAATTAAAATTCACATTTAATCATCCTAGAGTTTATCAGAAAAAAATGACATTAATTTATGTTTATTTATCTCGAAGGTACTATACCTTCATCATCACAAGAACGAACGTTTTCCCAATGATGAAGGTATAATACATTCCAGATAAACAAACTCAAATATTTGTTGTTTTCAAATATTAAATATTGATGAAAACGTCTGTTTTCTATATGTCACATAATACTTTATGAAAGTGACATGTATGGCATTGTATCTTAAACAAATCACTCCCATAAAATATAATCAATGTTCTAGAAAACATACGTTTTCATTAAAATATAAATTTTGAATGAAAGTGTACGTTTTCTAGAAGTTTTGGTGTATTGTAAGTGAAATATTTTGTAATGCTAGGGCACTATTTAAATATCATTTGACAATGCTCTAACATTGCGAAACGCGTCACTCCCATAAAATATAATAAGACTTCTTAAAAACAGACGTTTTATCAATATTTAATGTGGGTTTTAAATCAAGAATTAAATAATGTTTTTCCATTCACAATCAGCGTTATATGAAAATCTTTTTTTTTTTATTGGTTCTTGAATAATGATGTAAAACTCTATATAAACGCCTATTTTATAAGTTTTATTATATTTTATGGGCCTCACGTATAGCCTTGCTAAGGCATTAGCAAAATATCTTAGTAAGGCGAAGCATGTTATTTTCATAAAATATAATAAAACTTCTAGAAAACTGACGTTTTTATTCGTATTAATTATGATAATATTTTTATTAAAATGTTATAACTATGTAGAGAGTAATTTGAACGAAACAAATGGTTTATTTTGTCAACAAGATGTCGAATGATATAAAAATTAGTTTATGAATTCTCAGAACGTTTTGACTACAGGCAAAAATGAAGGATTTTAGGGAAAACTAAATATATAAAAACTTCATTTAAGTTGTTAGCACATTTAATACGAATAACTTTTAAATATATTAATTTAAAGTTCTGAGAATTGATACATTTAGAAATACATTAGATTTGTTACGTTTTGTGCGAGGGAAGAAGTTAAAAATGAAATAATGAAAATGTCGCGTGAATCCTAATATGAGATTTTTTTATCTAGTCTTTGTTAATTATTTTGAGACACAATTATACGTCAACAGTACTATTATTATTATTATTATAATTTTCTATTATAACTTGAAAGTCAACGTATTTAAACTTTCCCTTACTATTCAAAAAATGCGTTACAGTGCAGTATATTCACTACACATTTCAAAACGAGAAATTTAATATCTTCTATATATTTGACCGAGTCATGGACCGAGTGGCAAAACTGAAATGGCAATGGGCTGGACACTTGGCTAGACAGGGTGGCAACAGATGAGCACCCAGGATACTCAGTTGGAAACCATGGGCAAATAGGCGAAGTGTTGGAAGGCCACCGATGAGATGGACCGATGATATTGTCAAAAGGGTTGGAAAATCTTGGATACAAAGGGGGCAGGATAGAGACGAGTGGAGGAAATTGGAAGAGGCCTCTATCCAGCAATGGAGGGAAGAAGGCTAGCAAAGAAGAAGAAGAAGATATATTTGACATCACTTTGTATTGTGGATTCACATTCGAATAACTTTTTGAAAACATTGTTTATTCACGAAAGAGTTCTACTTTTCACAAAAACATTTTTTGCACACTGAACAATGGTGTCTATGCTCATAAACGTGTCTATGAAAATGTAATGTTTTCAAATGAGATATTTAAATTTAAAAATGGAATATTCATAGGCAACAACTTCAACTGACTACAGTTGTAGTCAAAAGTAATAATATTTGTATATTATTATTATTGCTGAAGAACATGAATCAAGCGAAAGATCTGTTAATATAGAGATATTAAAGTTATTAGAAGCAATGTGTACTAGATACGCAGCACCGGTAAGGGAAGGTTAAAAAGACTAATTAAATTTTAAACATTTACATTATATTACGTGTTTTTTTTTTAAATTCATGTGCAGCACATCAGTGCATACTTAAAGCCCTAGTCAAATGGAATTAAATTAATTAATTGATTAAAAACATATTTATTACTTAAAAAAAAACGCAAACATGACAAATAATACGAATATTTATATAATTACCTTTTTATTTATTTCATTAAAATATTTATTTTAATAAAATACCAAAATAAACATTTTTTTTTAATTTTTACACGCGGTACATAAAGACACGTAGCTAATATTTCTTTTTAAATTTAAATTATGTATTTATTTATTGAGATTTTATTTTTCGTCACTAGATGGCACTTTTATACGAAGTTTATTTATAAGTTATTTATTTTAAGGTTAAGATTCTTTTACCCTTGATATAACTTTTCCCATTTTTTTTAATTATTATTTTGTGCTTTTAGATTTTTGTTTTATAACATTTTGTTGTTTTGTTTTATTTATTGTATTATTATTATTATTATTATTATTACACATTGTTATATTACAAATATACAGATTGATTAATAAATTAGTTAAATTGTTAAATTTTACACTTGTATTTTTTCATTAATCTCCAACTCAAATTAACAACACACCTTATTTCACCCACAAGTGAGTATGAATTTATACATTAGTATCCTAAACCACCCACATGTAAATTATCGTAAAATTTTTGTGGATATCAAAAGGATATTAAATTAAAATTGATTTCATCAATAAAAATAATTATAAATCATTTTAAGGATTAATTTATGGTGGTCGAGGAATTTACAGGACTTATGACTTGTCATTGGTTGGGTTAAGCGATCGCTTTATGTTAACAACATTCCCCATTCCTCCCTTCTTACGACCACCACATCTGACAAAATTTTGAAAGATGTATATATGCTACTATGTTGAGAAACACTTCACATTTTTAGTTCAATCTACACTTGTCTACAAGTATTCAAAATGTTGAATTAAAAATCAACAGTATCCTTAATTCACCCACAAATACGTTTATATTGAGAAAATTCATTATTTTGTGCGTAGAAATCACACAGTTTAAATTATTAATACATTTTGTGGGTAAAAAAAGACGCCGAAGATATGTACATATTAAAATTTATTCAGAATTAAATGCGTCTTAAATCAACCCACAAGATTGTTATAATTTTATCTTACGAGTGTAAGAAATACACTCAGGGTGTTCTTAATTCATTCACAAAAACAGTTACATGTAATTTTGTGGGCTTTTATAGAAATTTTGAGTATTCAACAAATCTTTTTTTTTCTACAAGGAGTCTTCATAGTAGATAGAATGTTACACAAAGCATATTTTTACGATTTTTATAATCTTTATCTCCATTCGTACATCTTTTACACATGTTTAAATAGCTTTTTAAAAACATTAATTTATATTTATTAAATATTTTTAGTTAATTATATATTTGTTCTGTCGTTTGATAGTGTATTATCGTTTAAGCATATTTCGTTGTAAGTATTTAAAAAAACACAAGTTCCTTTTTTAATCTTTTCGAAGATACTTCACATTAAAGACATACGAATGAGTTTCGAAATTTCTTCCACTCGCACAAACTACAAAACTGTTATTTTTCTTGTTATTTATTAACAAAATGGGAAACATTTTAATCGCATAATAATATGAATGTTTCAAAAGAGGATAGGACGGAACATCTGTTCTGTCATGATCATAAAAAAATTGAGTTTATTTTATTTTCTCTTAAAATCTGTTAATAAATCGTAGTCACATCAAAAACACTATTTTGATTATGTTATAAAAATATTATTCGCAAGGATTAAAAGATACACTTACTGTATTGAATGTGAAAAATACTCAGCACATTGTTTCCGTTTAGGTCAGGTTATGTCAAAATAAATTTAATTTATAAACGCATAAAATGTGTTTATATGTTCGAACAAAAGCCACATGAAACACGAAGTAAAAGTTTTGTTTCTTTAAATACAATCTGAACTAGATGTGCTTTAAAATGTTTTACGTTAAAAGATTATTCGTCTGTACTGAAACTTTAATTAATTTATAACTCTGGAAGTGGGTAATATAAGGGGATAAAAATACTATTTAATTGTAAATGCTTTATTTAATATATTCTGTAATTTACAAGGTGATAGAACACGGTGTTAACGAGATGTGCTGCTTAGAAATAATGATCTTAATGCGATTAGAGTGAAACCCGTTTTGTGTTATTAATGTGTTCAATAATGGAAGGTTAGACGTGAGACGGCGCGGAGGTACCTAATGCTACCACCGAAGTGTTCGGAAGTCAGAAACTAGAGCATAATCAATTTTTTGACCACAAAAGTGTAATCTCCCACCGAGAATCAAAGTGACAAATATTTCAATTGCCTTTTCGAAAAATAAAAAAACCTATTATATCATAAATGTGATGTAAATAATCACTATTTTTCCTATTTCGTATCTACTATTCGGGTGCTCTCGAGTTGCGGAGCTGAAAACACATTGCGGACAACAAACTCACTTATTAAAATCGCGATAGAAGCGCGCAGATCCAAATCTTTAGAGATATGCGCTTTTGTCTAAAATTAATCTTTAATTGTCACACGTGCTACAAAAACGTAGCACATGCCACACATTACTTATAAATACGAGTATGTGGCATGTGTAAGAAGAACGTAACACTTTAAACATGTTCAACTCGCTTGTAATCGCTTGTAAATACAACTGGCGCAATTGTTGAATAGTTTTTAAAGGCTCGCAACTTGGACGCACGAGATAAAAATGTAATATTACATCTTTATATATAAAATATAGATGTATTCGTATCGGGGACCCTTTTTCTATGATAAATTTCCCAGTTTTTCGTCAATTTCTGTCGATCCTAAGAATGAGCGATACTCTTAAGTCCTAGCTGTAAAATATAATAAATTTTCATTCACCTAATCTCTAACACACTCGTCGGCCAACTTCTTATTTCTCGTTAGAACTATCGGCGACGGAAGGATTTGCGGCGAGCTCTCGGCCAATCTGCCCCTCGGTGTGGACGGACGATGTTACGTCATAGTTAGAACGCAGTATTCATTTTTAAAAGTTGTTATTATTATATTACCTCTGTCTAGGTTAGTACCGACGTCTCCCGGCAAGAGGCCGCTATGGACATGTCTGTTTTTTTGACAACTCGATGCGAGCCTCTTGTCAACCCCTTCTGCTCCACCCGCACCATAGAGAGAGGTTCGTCCGAAAGCTCGTCGCGCGAAAATCGAAAAGTTGCCGAATGATTTCTCTCTTAGCTAATTATGGGAATAATCTGAGTCGTAGGAATTTATACATACTAAATTTATCTTATAAAAATCTTAGGGGATTGAACCCAGTTTTGAAAAGGCATTCGAATATTTGTCCCGAGAAACCCTTCAGCTCGCGTCCACGGAGTAGGGCTTGCTAGAAGTGCGCACCTGCAGAGTTCGTCACGATTTCTTAAGGAATATTTACCAGTATTTTAGATAAATTGTAAAACTCCAATTAGAAAGTTTATAAGTGTTAACTTTTGCGATGTTTCATCTAGTGTAATGTCATCATTATTAGGATCTTCTATTATTAAATCGAATAAATGTTGTAACCAAATTATTAAAGTAGTCACGTAGGGGCTTCTCGATTTGTTACGATTAATGTATATTGCCAACTGAACACCCCCGCGGCTCGTTGGGCGACTCGCGGGTTGGCAGTCTGCGTTAGCTGCGTGACAGGACCGTTGTTAATGCTGTTATTCATGATTCTGTTTTGTTTTGATTATGGAAACGTTTAGTGAACGTCACTTTCAACTTATAGTTGGGTACACCATCACTAACGCGTAGGGGGTGCGGTGTTATCGGTTATTGAGCTCCTCTCGCCTGGCGTCTGGGGCCATTGTTCCGCTTGCTTCTGTTACTTATATATACAGCGAACACCCAAAGACTTTAGCATAAGTATCGTATTTGTCAGTTGACAACCATTTACTTACTATTAAAATCCATCTTTTTTTTATCACAGCTCTAACATCGGATACGTTTTATATATAATAAAAAATGTTGTTAACTCGATTTATTAATAATGTTAATCCTGTTTTATACGAATATTTAAAGCGAATGGTCCCTGACGCTGGAAGAGTGGAAAACGTATAATTTGATATTTGGATGTTCCATTGTTCACATCTTATTATATTAGTGAGTACATTATACAAAGAAGTAAATATATTGTAAATTAATAATTCAAACATTTTTGCAAACTGTAGTCAAGTGCAAAATACATCCATGTATTATATATTATTATTAATTATTAAATGAATTTATACGAAAACACGCGGTCCCCGATCGGCCAGGCGGTCACTTTGGCGGGATCTTTCGATTTCTGTTTGTCGATGGGGAAAATATGGTCATTGCATGCACGCCATCCGCCATGTTGGCGCTAGTGTCGCTAGTGTCGCTAGTGGCGCTAGTGTCACTAGTGGCGCTAGTATCGCTAGTGGCGCTGGTGTCACTAGTATCGCTTGTGTCGCTAGTGTCACTAGTGGCGTTAGTGTCGCTAGTGGCTCTAGTATCGCTAGTGTCGCTAGCGGCGCTAGTGTCGCGGCGACTGTCAGCGCTCACTTGTTACGCGGCACCGCTGTCCGCACCCAGGGTTAACTGTGAAACTATTATAACTACGAATCAACCAACAAATTGCATTAACCCCTAAATTACAAACTAAAACAAAATGGCACTCACAATTCTCGCGTACGAGTGTCACAAACTGTTACATTTAAAAATAAAAATGCTGTAACTTTAGATTATTTTGTCTGGTGGGTGCATCATTGTTATACCTATATTTTCCCATCATACTGACCAATTGCAACACACTAAAATCTGTCAACTTGGTCAAATGTTACAAATGCAAATACGAAAACAAATAATTAAACAAAAACATCAAAACATTTATAAATAAAAATGCTTTTACATTAAAAAATAATGATATTACAAGTCTTCCAACGTTCTAAAATTCTATCAAAACATTAAATCGTTTTTTTTTAAGTCTAATTTGACCGATTTGACAAGATTTTACTGTATTTTAAGTTTGTCTATTTTAATTTCTTGTCAATTTTGTATATACCTATAAAAAAATACCGCATATTGATGCAGGTGATATAACATATATATAAAATATAATGTTTTTAGTTAAATTTCTAATGAAATGCCATCTACCGACGATTATTACAAGTGTAACTAATCAAATGTTACACTGCAACACTACATAATGAAAAAATACACCACAGAAATGTGTATGATTGCTTCTAAATTATGATTAATTATTACGATTGTATTCATCTGTATTGCTAAAAGAACACATTAAAAAAGTATTTGTTTGTTATTTAATTGTATGTTTTTTTATGGCAAACTCATTTAATTTGTTACACATAAGTCTAAATAAGTGACACAACCACCTTTATGTACATTGTGCAGCTAGAATCAATGTTACAAATTAAGTAAGCGCTTAACAAGATTGTAACAAATGTTACACTGACCCTTCATTTTGTGATCTAATTACATTTCTACAAAAAACAATATTTTTAGGTTATCTATTACAAAATCTTTTTTTTTAAATATAAATTAGAGCACACAATGGAGTTCTGGTTCCATCACTAATGTATGGAAGCAAAGCATGGAACTGGCAGAAGAAGGATGAATAAATGCGGTAGAGATGAGGTCTCTAAGACGTATGTGTGATAGAACGATATACGACAGAATCTCAAATGCTGATGTACGAAAGGAATGTAGAGCGGAAAAAGGTATTATGAACAAAATTATGAAATGATCGCTGCGTTGGTTCGTTGGTATAGAACGCATGGATGGAGAAAGAATGGTTAAGAAAGTATACGTTAATGATGTAAATGGGGTACGAAGTCGAGGCAGACCGAGGAAAACATGGCATGACCAAACTAATCAAATTTTAAAGGTTGGTCATGTTAGAGTTAGTCGGAGGAATCGACGTGCGTGTATGACTCGTTGTATGAATGTGGAGGAAGCTAGAGAGGTTCGCCAGGGTAGAGTAGTGTGGCGATCCATTCTCTCTGCCTGAAACGGCGTGATGGTTTGTTTGTTTAATTACAGCCACTTGCAAAGGCTTGTATACATTAATAGGTAGATGGGATTATAGAGTGGGACGTATATAGGATGCTTAGTTGGTGTGCTCCTATGTGAGTCAATGAAAGACATGTTTACTGTCGGAAGTTGGCTTATTGACTGGTGTTCGGTAGTAACGCAGGCCTACGAGAAGACGGCCACTACAACCCTGCCCCGCAAAACCGTCGTTATCCCGAATTAAATACAAAAAAAAAATACAATGTTTCAATGCTTTGCTATATTAAAAACATGTTAATTAATACATGTAAATGAACGAGCACATAAATTAATACAATGTATTAAAAAAATACATTAATACAAAAATAAAATAAAATTATAACATTAAAACGTATGAAATTCTAACATTCTATACAAATATAAGAAGATTTTTTCTTCTGTAGCATATTAGCTACATCATGAAATGAAGGGTTAGATTATGTTACTATCACGAATTTAAACGAACATCACAACACGCGCAATATTCGTATTAAGTTTGGCGAATCCAACGAAAATAAAGCGAAAAGATGCACCATTAATATATCAAGACTAACAAAGTTGACTATATTTGTTTCAACATCACGTAACACTTTTCAAACACGAAAAATTAAAGTGCAAAATTCTATTGAACTTTGGGTTATAAAACACGAAATCAGTAGTTGTTTTGGTTCAAATGCATAAAAATAATACTATAATAAACGCAATACTAGAATATTAACTCTTCTAACTGGCATGTCCGTGGAAGAAAAATATTTGCACACATTCATAATTGTACCATTAGGACGACACTTGTAACAATAGTACAACCAATGTAACATTGTTAAAATGACTGTCACATTGGAACCACAACTCTGGAACATTTGGACAACAATTTAATTGGTGATGCGGTTTGTTTTAGCTTCGATGTACAATTACTGTACTTGTACAGTACTTGTACAGTACTTGTGCAGTACTTGTGCAGTACTTGTACAGTACTTGTACAGTAATTCTACAGTGCTTGTACGGTGCTTGTACGGTACTTGTAACTATTGTGCAGTTAATGTACCACTGGTATATTAACAATAATACTGGTGCAATACTATGACAATTGTACTATAAATGTACCAGCGATATGGTAGTTCTACGTTATTGTACAACTACTGTAACATTGGTACAGTACATGTAACAATAATAAGTTAATGTACCATTGGTAATATGACTGTCATCTTGGTGGATTTACTGTAATATTTGAACAATAGCTTATTTACCGGTGATACAGTAGTTGTACATTCATGTACAATAGCTGTAAAATTGGTACAAACCACGTAACGTATTGCAATAAATGTACCAATATTCTTGTTGGTATAGAAATAATAATATTGAAACATAAATTTAAATGTTCCAGGATGTGGTAAATTTAACTTCATGTACAACAGTTGTAACATTTTTACAATACATGTTACAATAGAAAAATGAATGTACAACGGGTAAGTAACTGTTGTATTGTAATAACAATTCAATTGTACTAGTGCTGCAATAATTTTATCTTCACGTACAACAGCTGTAAAATTGGTACAATACATGTAACAATAGTACAATAAATGTACCATTGTTTATAGGCTATCATATAACTGTAATATTTGAACGACAACCTACTTGTACCGGTGAGATGTACAATAGCTGTCACCCGAATGTAACACAATTCTAACGCACGCTGTACTGAGGTGTGGTCACTCGAGCAGATCTCCTGTAGATATTAAAAGTGCAAAGTGCTATTTATATTATAACAAAGGCCTTCAGCAAATTTTATAAATAAAATTATAATTAAATTATTAAATAAACCAGAATTGAAAAAAAAACACACTATAAAATATTACCACAAGTCTTTTATTTCTCCCTTACACCAGCCCTTCCATCCTCTTTTGATCTTACTAACTAACAATACATCCACAAATGGCTCCACCCCAATCTTGCTCCACGGTGTCCCCCTTGTGACCACGACCAGCTTCTGCTACCTCGGTAGTATGATAGCAGGCTCGGGAGGCACGGAGGAAGATGTAGCCAGCAGACTCAACAAGGCATGGGGAGCTTTCGCTATGCTTCGTCATGTATGGCGTTCCGGTATCATTTCGAGAAAGCTCAAGCTCCAAATATTCAAAGCGTAGGTTCTGCTGTATGGATGTGAGACTTGGAAATCTACCGCGGACGTTATTGGAAAACTCCAAGTGTTTATAAATAGACGCCTTCACTCAATATTCAAGATCTATTGGCCACAAACAGTGTCAAATGCCGTTTTCTGGACCATGGCAGGCGAAAAGCCAATTAGAGAACAAGTCGCTAGACGCAAATGGCAGTGGATCGGTCACACTCTGAGATGGAACCCACCCTGCATCGCTCAGGGCGCACTAGACTGGTTGGGGGGAAAAAGAAAGCGAGGCAGATCTAGAGCCAACTGGAGAAGAGCCCTGCAGGACGAGGTTAAGGCAACAGGCCTCACTTGGGATGATATTAGGCATCGGGCATGCGATAGAGTTGGGTAGAGAAGGTTCCTGGAGGCCCTATGCACCACGGAGGTGTGACAGAACAAAAATAAGAAGAAGAAGAGATCCATCAACACCATCATAATCTTCAGCGTTAAAGTCCAATATCGTCTCGAAATTACTGTTTACCAGGCAGTAATGTTGAATTAAATTGGGACCCATCTGATTTCATCATCATCAGCCGTCTGTCATCCACTGTTGAACGTAGGAATCTCCCAAAGCACGCCACCGCACCCTATCCAATGCCGCTCCCATCCATCCATGTCCAGCAATCCTCTTCAGATCGTCGGTCCAGCGGGCAGGGACGTCCAACTCTGCAACTCTGGACGTCCAACTCTGCGGAATCCTGTACGCCGTCTTCACTCCAGAACCCGTCTCCCCCATCGGCCGTCGGTTCTCCGACAGATATGGCCAGCCCATCGCCACTTTAGCCCGCCCATCCTCAGAGCCGCCTCAGTCACCTTGGTTTGTTGTCGAATAAATTCGTTTTTAAATCTGTCCCTCAAAGTTATTCCAAGCATGGCTCTTTCCATGGCGCGTTCGGCGACCTTATATCTGTAAACTAGAGAGACTGGCAAGACGCACTGGTTGAAGACTTTAGTCTTGAGGCATTGTGGTATTTGACAGCTGTCAAATGTCAACATTTTAAAAATAGATTGCGACTTTTTCTAACAATTAATAAACATAAACATTTTTAACAATGTTTTTGGATAATATTTTTGGAACTTTACGAATTGGAAAGATTCTACATCATATTCTTTGAAAATGTTATGTGAAATCTTCAGTGTAGAGAGGTTAGGCAGCCAGATAGATATACCAGCACTGCGGAAACGCAAATATATTATATTAAAATGTTTGTAAAGCTTATACAAGGAGTAAAAATACAGGTCAAGAATGAATAGTGTGGTGGTCCATTTTCTCTGCGTACCTCTTCGGAGATAGTTAGTTAGTTAAGTTAGTTAGTTTATTAATTATTTATACTAATTTATATATTTTTTATATACCAGCGGTTTTGAATCGTGACATGAGCAAATTATCAGTGCAGTAAATCAAATTAATACTATTTTACCAAGTAAAGTGGTAAAAAGCGAATTATGAAAAAGAATAAAAAAAGAAAAACTACGAGTCCTGGTGAATTGTATGTATGAGGTATGCATGCGAAATGATCTGATGATGAATGTTAATAAGTCCAAGGTAATGATTTTTGAAAAGGAAGAAACCACGACAGTCTGCAACATTAGCGTGAATGGTGAAAACTTGGAGCAAGTAGCTGAGTTTGTGTATTTAGGTAGTATGTTTACAAGAGATGGGAGAGTGGAGAGGGATACTGAAAGAAGGGTTGGGGCAGGCAACAAAGTGAATGGTGCACTTAAAGTTGTCATCGCAAACAAAAACCTATCAAAAAAAGCTGGAATGGCAGTGCACAATGGTGTTCTTCTACCGACCCTTATGTATGGAAGCGAAGCATGGAACTGGCAAAAGAAGGATGAAAGTAGAATAAATGCAGTAGAAATGAGATCTCTTAGATGAATGTGTGGATACTCTGTGTATGATAGTGTCGAATGAAAATATAAGAAGTGAATGCGGTGCGAATGATGGTGTCATGAACAAAATAATGAAAGGATCATTAAGATGGTTTGGACATATGGAAAGAATGAATGAAGAAAGAATGGTAAAAAAATTATATGTTAATGATGTAAATGGTACCAGAAATAGAGGAAGACCGAGGAAAACGTGGCACGATCAAATAAATCAAATATTGAATGTCGGCCATGCGAGAAGTCAGAGAAATCGACGCGCGTGCATGACACGATGTATGAATGTTGAGGAAGCGAGAGAAATATGTCAGGAAAGAAAGGTGTGGCAGTCCATTCTTTCTGCCTACCCCTTCGGGGAGACGGCGTGATGGTTAGTTAGTTAGTTAGTTAGTGAAAAAGAATACGCCTTTGTGTTTATTGACAGTTTTACTTATTGATAATTTTAAAAACATTTAGTTACTTAATTAAATATTTTGATGATTTATATAATTAGACGATTTTCTGCTTAATTCTAGTGTAATGTTGATTTCTCTGTAATCTTATGAACAATGGTAAGTTTAAATACCTTGCTTAAAAGCTAATAGCCTAAATATTTTTGAAATAATCTGCCTGGAAAAATGAATGGATTTGTGTTTTTTTTAAATCGCCGTTGTTTTTATTATTTTTATTACTATTATTTTGTTGAATCGCTCTTTATATCATGACAGCATGAGCCAAATGGATGTAAAGGGTATTATAGCTATCATAGTGATTCTCGTGACATGTGAAAGGTAGCTAATCTATTCCCATTTTATTGTCATGTGAATTCTACACCAGACCAAAGACAGTAAGACAATCTCGCTGCCCTCGCCGGGAATCGAACCCGGAAAAAAAAACAGTTTATCTCAAAAATAGTTCACTTTTGGATAATGCTTTACATGACATAATTCATCGGAAATAACCTCCCCTACAGCCTCATAGAAGGAATAGATTCAATAACCAATGACCCTGTATATCATACAAGTAGTGTGAATGAAAAAAATAATTCGAAGAAGGCCAAGGCATATCGCACCTCCAGTCGTAAACTGACTCAATCCAAAATTCATGTTTTTTGGGAAATGAAGAAAACGTGTTTCGGTCCTCGGTAAATCACACTATAACTTTATGAAATGAAAAGCTAAGCTTTTCTAACCTTATTGGGGCTTTTTTTAGTCATTCTGTATACTTAACTCAATTCACCAAAATTTTGGAATGAGCCGGTTTACGACTGAAGGTGCGATATGGCAGGATCAAATTAAGATTCAGATTTAATATGGAGTTTTGGAAAATGTTTATTTGATACGCACGTGATAAAGTTGCCATTTAAATATTGTTTGTTCTTAATTTGAAACGTATTCGTTCCATTTGGGCACGAGAACGTTAAAGCTCGCTGCTTGTCCGCTGCTCTTGTGGCGCTTGTGGTGGCGCCCGCGGTTAATTAAAAAGGTCAAAAAGCTCTCCTCGTGCCCCCGGGGCGGCGCGAGGGGTGCGAGGGGTGACAGCAGGTCAAGTGACGCGAGGGTGCGTCCGCCGCCACTCTGACGCCAGCGAGACCCAAACCGTGGCTCGCATATTCAATTATTTAACCTTTCCCTTACGGTGCTAAAATAAAAACGTGCGTTCCGGTGTAGGGTAGTCAGTACGCGTTAAAAAATTTGCGATTTTAAATCGGAAAAATAGGAACATTCATAGCTAATCCCCTTACATAATTATAATTGAAGTCAAAAATTATAATAATTGCGATTTGATTGCTAAAAAAATTAAAAAATCATCTGGCAACGCTCACGGAACGGGCATTGACCCGCTCTGGTTGCAAGCCCGAAAGCGACTGCCGATGCCGCCACTGCCGCGAGAGTGAGAACATTGAGCTAGAACATATGCAAGAGTGAGATGCGAATATAGTGTTGCTCACTCAGCGCTACGAATTTCGTTTCCGATTTCACAAAATATCTCGAATGTACCCGATAAATTTTGATTATTATTAATATTATTTTTTTAATAAATGCGTAAATATATGATGGAGGAATACCTAAAATGTTAACCTTGTATTTATTAAATGTATAGAGATATTGATGGTTATTAGAAGCAACGTGTAGAAGATACCCATCACAGGGAAGGGAGGGTTAAATACACTTCCCACATATTGACACGTCTACCATAATTGTATTGTACTGTATCATAGTGCTTGTACATTATTGAGCGAGAGATGGATACTTCGAATCTCTCCGCAAGTAATTCAAAATGCACACGATGTGCATGCCCGAGAACGTTTATATAATTATTTTGAAATTTGTTCTGATTATTGTTGTATGCCAGTAGTGTAGAAAACAAAAGGAGAACAATATGGTGTTGTTAATTGGGAATTTTTCAATGCGCATGAAAAAAAAATACATTAAATGTTGAAATTTATTACTGATTACGATTGTACAGTGAACTAAGTTTTTAAAGGGTGGAAAATCTTTACCTTCGTGAATATTTCAGGTTGCAACTAGTAATTAATAAGAGAGCTGTTGTGAATGTGAAGGTTAGAAAGGTTTCATATTTGGGTCATGTGCTAAGGGTAGAAAAATACCACCTCCTTCGGCTGATAATTATGGGTAATAAAAAGGGAAGTCAGGGAGTTGGTAGTAAGTAGTTGTCTTGGCTGTGAAATAAAAGAGAGTGGACATGAATGAGCAGAGTTGAGATCCTGTTCCAAGTGGCGCAGGACAGAAATGCTTTCGCTGCAGTGATCGATCGCCAACGTTGGGGGGACCTGAAGGAAGGCGGAACGCGCTTGGGGGTGGCAGAGAGTAAACGTCAGTCCCGGATGGACGGGGGACGGGCCTAGGAAGTGAAAGGGCGCCGTAGCGACCTAAAACCGCCTTGAGTAATTGGAGGGTACCCTCTCTATCTAACTGTCCAATTATGATTTTTTACATTTTCAGTGAATCTATTTCAGAAAGGAGAAATATGTCCCTTCCATAAAATATAACTATACTTCGAGAAAACAGACGTTAATGTAGAGTTTTACATAAATTTTGAGAAACGATAAAGTTTTTATATTAAGTTGTTGTTGTGTATAATACCAGGAACACATGAGAGATACTCTCTAAAGTCAACGATATTTGTCTTTTGAACGTAGTTTCACTCATATAAAAGACATCAATCTCCAAGCAGACCACGCTCAGCAGACTGATAGCTCTTCTCACCGTCATTACCAAAGGCAAACTGGTTCGGCCGACTGATAGAACAATCTAAGAACAATCAATAGAAAGCGCTGTCGGAGATATCTGTCGGGAAAAAATGACTCACACCCTCTAACTCGGCTAAGTTATCAAAATATCCCCTGATTATTCTAAAGAAATGGGTTATGGGAAACCCATTTCTTCGAAGCTATAGAGAATTTGACACTAACATTTCCCGAAGATCCTGGGAATCCCGACAATAGATGAATTCATTCAGAAACTTGCCGAACGTTTTTACAAAGGACTCCCTTCACATCCTAACCCCACAATAAAAGACCTCTCAAATTACGACCCAAACACCTCCAGCCGCCACAAGCTCCCAAAATCAATCCTCCTTCAAAGGAACACTCCGGGCCACACAAATCATGCCCCCGCATATAAAACAACAACCCACCAAATCACCTCCCAACAATGTTCTCATCAGACCTAAGAAGAATAGCCACATTTCATTTTATTTATTTTAATAAAAATTACAAGCATTACAGACATATACAGGTATTTCCAGATCGTTTGCAATTACATTATGAGAATTTAAAAGAGAAGCATAAAAAATAAGCTTAAGAATTAGAAAAAATCATAACATTGATATTGCATCCCTGAGGCAACTCACACTATCACGAAATATGTCCACCTCCGAGGTGACCCGATTAAGCAATAAGATCGCCCTACCCACAGGCATAACCATTGGCAGCATGAGCTGAACCGCTGTAAGCCAGAGGATCCAAGTCCAAGTCCACGAGCCATGGGTGGCTACAATACTCCATCATGATGCGGCCCGTGTAACTTAAGAAATGTATGTATGTGGCCTAGATTATTTAATCTAATAAATCTAATAAACTAATTAATCTATTCAAACAATTAAAAAATAAAAGTTAAAGGTTAAATTTTAAATTTTTAATATTTGCTTTCGTTCACCTACAAAACAGTTTGAGTATTTCAGATAATTTTCAAGTTTCGTGAAAAAATCGATACTTAACGTCGGATTTACTCTTTGATAATACACTCCTAAGGGCGTGCCGGGACTCTTTTGGGACACTTGTCTTCTGCTTGTTATAGCTACACGCCACTCTGTTCAAATCCGGTGGATCACACCAAGGAGCCTGGAGACGGATGTACCCAGCACTGGACGGACGGTCTGATGCAGTGAGACGTGCTCCTGGACTCTGGTAAGGTATATTTCAGAGAAATATTGTAGATCGTAGAAGATATTGAAAAGGGTAAGTATCAGGGAATAGATTTATTATTATTATTTTATTATGCAAGCAAGACCCTACGTGATCGAGTTAGGAATACAGCAATCCGAGAAATCTGCGAGGTCGAAGATGTGGTCAGATGGGGACGTCAAAGACGGCGATACTGGCATTAACATGTAGAAAGAATGAGCTCAAATAGGATACCACACATAGCTCTCCATGGAACGCCAAACGGACAACGTCAACCAGGAAGACACCCGAAACGGTGGAAAGAAAGCTGGAGTTCAGCGTCAAAGAGGACCCGCCTGAAATAACAGACTCCTGAGTCTACCAAAAGTGAAGAAGAAGAAGAAGATTTTCTTATACACAAATGAGACACAACAAACGAAAAGCATTTAGGCGACTCTTTTAGACACAAAACGGTAAACAAAAATACAATATCGATATGAAACTAAGGTCTGTCTGTGGTGTTGAAGACATAGTGAGACGGGGAAGAAGCAGAAGGCGCTTTTGGAGAGACCACGTGGAGCGCATGGAGAATACAAGAATTGCAAAAATTATTAAGGATGAAAACTCAAGGTGCAATAGTGTTCTTGTACCGACCCTTATATATGGAAGCGAAGCATGGAACTGGCAAAAGAACGATGAAAGTTGAATAAATGCAATAGAAATTAGTATGATAAATGAGTACTCTGTGTATGATATGTCGAATGAAAATATAAGAAGTGAATGCGGTACGAATGATGGTGTTATGAACAAAATAATGAAAGGATCGTTAAGATGGTTCGGACACATGGAAAGAATGAATGAAGAAAGAATGGTAAAAAAATAAATATTTTTGTGAATGTATACTTATACTTGTATACGAAATTCTGGATTTTCACCAAAGGGTGGTCAATTCAAATTTAATTGTATCCCAATAGAGACGAAGACGCAAACTGAATATGGATGATCAAGGTGTTTACAGGACTTATGACCTATCATTGGTTGGGTTAAGCGCACGCTTTATGTAATTACAACATTCCCCATTCCACCTTTGTTATGATCATGCATGACAAATTTTTGGTGTTAATAAGGTAGTTTGCTAAATGCTGAAAATCATTCTCCATAGATGGCGTTAGTGGGTCGGTTGTATAAGTTAATCTTGAATGTATTCACAAGTGCAACCAAATCTACATAGATGGATAATTGAAACTGACACGTGAAGATAGGGATGGATTTTGAAGTATATATACATCTTCCAAAAATTTGTCATGCATGATCATAACAAAGGTGGAATGGGGAATGTTGTAATTACATAAAGCGTGCGCTTAACCCAACCAATGACAGGTCATAAGTCCTGTAAACACCTTGATCATCCATATTCAGTTTGCGTCTTCGTCTCTATTGAGATACAATTAAAAAAGGTAAAAAAATATATTAATGATGTAAATGGAACTACAATAGAATAAAAAATAGGGGTTTCGATTCAAAATTTCTTACGTAAGCCGGGCTTCTGGGCTTCTATGGGAGTACCGCCACTGAACACCGGGTAGTATAAATTTGTGAATCATTCGAATAGTTTAATCGGTGGTAGAATAGCATTCGGCATATAAAGTGTGAAAAAGTGGAATCATATGCTGTGAGATGTGTTCCTTGATTCTGGTAAGGCATATTCAAGAGAATAGATTGAAAAGCGAAAATATGATAAAGTGGAATCATATTTATGGTGAATAACGCTGTGAGTCGTTTTCCTGGACTCTGGTAAGGCATATTCATGTGATAGGTAGCTAGTATCTTCTTCTTCTTAAAGTGCCCTGTTCTTCCCTATTCTGCGCTGTCCGGAATAGCTCCTCCACAGTTTCGATTCCCGTCCATTCCCTCACATTGCGCAGCCAAGAGATCTGCCTTCTCCCTGCCCCCCTGCGGCCCTCTATTTTCCCCTTCAAAATTAGATGCAGCAGGCAATATTTCTCTCCTCGTAGAACGTGACCCAGATATGAAATCTTGCGGACTTTGATCAATGAATGTCAGCAGCTCTCTATTTACTCCTGTACGATTCAGGACTTGTGTGTTCGTCACTCTATCTGTCCATGGGATCCTGAACATTCTTCGGTGAAGCCACATTTCAAATGCCTCTAACCGGTTCATTGTATTTACTTGTAATGTCCATGTCTCACACCCATATAACAGAACAGACCACACATAACACCTTAACATCCTCTGTCTAAGTTTTAAGTTGACATTGTCATTGCAAAAGAGTGACTTCATTTTGTTAAATGCTGTTCTTGCTGCTTCAATCCGACATTTCAACTCTACATCTGGGTCAAGGGTGTCTGTAAGCATGCTGCCGAGGTATCTGAACTTTTCCAACTTTTCAACATTGTAACCGTTCAGTTGTTAATATGTCGCCATTTTATTGTCAAGTGAATTCTACACTTGGCCAAAGATTGTACCCGGGACCTTCGGGTTGCTGCATAGCTATAGCCACTCTGCCACGACAACGCCAAAACAAATTCTATAGATAGTAAACTTTTTTTTTTAAATCTCATTAAAATAATCTCCACCATAGAATAAAATATACAAACCCATCTATTTTTATGCTGTATAGTTCCAGCAAAGAAATGTAGGTTATGTTAAAGGGGTTCAGAGAAAGAAAAGTATATCTCCCCATTTGTTTTCACCACTTTGAGAAGAAGAAGTCTAGGGCGACTCGTGACCCACGTATTTAAATAATAAAAAAAAATTAAATTAAAAAAGGATGATTTGAACATATGGAATAGGTAGATGAGAAAATAATAGTTAAAAAAATGAATACAAGGGGTAGGGTGATGAATACAATACGCAGGGGTAGGCAGAGAGAATGGACCGCCACACTACTCTATCCTTTCACACTTTCCTATTCCTAATCCACATTCATACAGCGAGTCATACACGCATGTCGATTCTTCCAAATTCTAACATGACCAACCTTTAAAATTTTATTAATTTGGTCGTGCCATGATTTCCTCGGCCTGCTTCGATTTTTTATCACTCCATTTACATCATTAACGTATACTTTCTTAACCATTATTTCTCCATCCATGCGCTCCATATGTCCGAACCAACGCAGCGATCCTTTCGTAATTTTGTTCATAATACCTTCTTCCGCTCTACATTCCTTTCTTATATCAGCATTTGAGAGACCAAATTAATAAATTATTAAAATACGGTTACATTCGATGTCGGAAAAATTGACGAGCGTGCATATTACGATGTATAATAAAACAAGGAAAAATGCCGTAGAAGTGAGATCATTGAGAAGAATGTGTAAGAAAACGATATATGAGAACGACGAAATAAGGGAGAAATGTAAGGCATATGATTGCATCATAAGTTAAATAAAAAAAGGGTCCCTGAGATGGTTTGAACTTATGGAACGAATAGACGAAAGAAGAATGGTTAAAATGTTGTACCTATACAACGGTGTAAGTGGAAAGATAAACTGCGGAAGACCAAGGAAAGCATGGCATAACAAAAGTAATCAAATAATTTTTAAAAATCAACGAGCATGCATGTTACAATGTATGAATGTAGGGGTAGCTCGAGATATTCGTACATATCAGGACAGAGAAGTATGGCGGTTCATCCTCTCTGCCTACCCCTCCGGGGAATCGTTTTGATAGTTTAGGATGAGCAATTCGGACGTTGGATTGAATCGTCATGGATTAGGACATTTTTATGGCAGTGAGGCAGTGTGAAAGAGCTGAAAGGGTTGGATGTATGTGCCAAAATAAGCGGATTGTCGGTAAGCTGTCTCTTGTATGCGGTGATGCTGTCCTACTTGCAGATAACGAGCATGAACTACAATACCTGATGAATAGTATGTATGATGTATGCATGCGAAATGATCTGATGATGAATGTTAATCAGTCCAAGGGAATGATTTTTGAAAAATAAGAAATCATGACAGTCTGCAACATTTGCGTGAATGGTGAAAATTTAGGGCAAGTAGAAATGAGTTCGTGTATTTAGGTAGTATGTTTACAAGAGATGGGCGAGTGGAGAGGGATATTGAAAGAAGGGTTAGGGCAGGCAACAAAGTGAATGGTGCACTTAATGTTGTCATCGCAAACAAAACCTATCTAAAAAAGCTAGAATGGCAGTGCACAATGGTGTTCTTCTACCGATCCTTATGTATGGAAGCAAAGCATGGAACTGTTAATAAAAGGATGAAAGAAGAATAAATGTAGTAGAAATGAGGTCTCTTAGACGAATGTGTAGATACTCTGTTTATGATAGAGTGTCGAATGAAAATTTAAGAAGTGAATGCGGTGCGAAAGATCAAAATTATGAAACGATGATTAAGATGGTTTGGACACGTGGAAAAAATGAATGAAGAAAGAGTAGTAAAAAAAGTATATGTTATAGATGTTAATGTATCGAGAAATAGAGGAAGACCGAGGAAAACGTGGCACGATCAAATAAATCAAATATTGAATGTCGGCCACGTGAGGAGTCGGAAAAATCGACGTGCGTATGAATTTTGAGGAAACAGTGCATTCTTTATGCCTACCCCTTCGGCGAGACGGCGTGTTGGTAAGTTAGCTAGTTAGTTTTTAATAAAAACACGACTCTTCACTGAGCCCGAGTATGAAATAAAATTCACCACAATACACAAGGTCTGTATAAAAACAGAGGTGTCTCTTGAGTGGTCCTTTGACGTGTGCAGTGCATTGTTAGGGGTGAAAAAAATGTTTTTCAAGTATTGTGGCACAATGAATGCACATATGACCCAAGACGTGCCTTAACTATAACGCAAATCCTGAGAAGTTTTGTTTATTTCATTTACAAAATATTATATAAGATGTTATTTTAAAGGTCGGCCATGTTAGACGTCGGAAGAATTGACGAGGAAGCTAGAAAGAATATGCGAGGGTGACAGGATAGGTAGGGGCCTCCACACTTTCCAGCCTTAAGGCCATACTGATTACTCCAGTAAGTTCCAAGGGCCAAAACCGTTTTAATTTTCCTGTCAATATCTGTATGTTATTTGTTTATGTGTTTATATATACTCGTAATAATAATAATAAGGCTAATTTGTATAGCGCCGTTTTCGTATACAGCTCACCTCAAGGGCGCTTCGACAATGTTTTTAGTCATGAGAGCTGCATGTGACACCAGCAATCAGATAACCGTTGTTTACATTTTATGCGATATTTTAAAAAGGTGGGTTTTTAGGTGAGATATAAAATCTGTCGGATTGTCATGCATCTGAGGCGTGCAGGAAGCATATTCCAGGCGGACGGACCTGCCACTGCGAAAGCCCGATCTCCAAAATTTGTCCGGGGGTTACGCTTTGTCTCAACTAATCTGCCTATTGCCGAGGAGTTTGCTGATCGAAGCGTAGATTGCCGCAAGTTAGGGCTATCAGCAATACAAAGTTCAGATATATAGCTGGTGTCATTCCGTGAAGCGCTTTAAAAACGTCCAGCATAGTTTATACTGGATTCTTTCAGGACACTTGAGCCAGTGAAGATCTTTTAGATGTTGTGAAATATGCGAGTTTTTGGAACACCTTTTATAAGTCGTGCTGCCGCATTGAAAACAGATTGAAGTTTATTTGTTTGTTTGTTGGGTATGTTGGCGTAAATGCTGTTACAATAGTCGAGTCGAGATACGACGAAAGAATTAACAAGTGTTTTTAATGCATCAGTGAGAATATTTATTTTGATAGCTTTGAGCTGCCTTAGGTGAAAGAAACTGGCATTCACTGTCTTATTTATATGTTATTATGTTAAATTCTTTGGCATATAGAATGGAATAATACTCCTAGCGGCTTCTAACAATATGTTGGTCGACAGCCTTCACATTGTGTTAATAAGGTAGTTTGCTAAAATGCCGAAAATCATTCTCCATAGATGGCGTTAGTGGGTCGGTTGTATAGGTTAATTCTTGAAAAAATTCACAAGTGCAACCAAATCTACATAGATGGCTGACTGAAACTGACACGTGAAGATAAATATGGATTTTGAAGTATATATACATCTTCCAAAAATTTGTCATGCATGATCACAATAACAAAGGTGGAATGGGGAATGTTGTAATTACATAAAGCGTGCGCTTAACCCAACCAATGACAGGTCATAAGTCCTGTAAACACCTTGATCATCCATGTTCAGTTTCCAGTTTACGTCTTCGTCTCTATTGAGATACAATTAAAAAAATGTTATTATGTTAGTTGGATTCATTTAAATGATTGGTTAGTTACTATGCTTAAGTTAAATTCTGTGCGTATTATACTTGTCATTAAGCTTTACCTAGCAAGTAAATAAAACGGAGTTACTATCATTCTGTGTTTTTTATTCAACTTATCACAACAACAATAACCCATTAGCTGTATCGTACCGGATTGATGACACTGGTCATTAGCTGTAGCGGGCCGGATTGATGACACTGGCGGGCCGGATTTGACCCTTCTCTCTGCCTCTCCTTCCGGGGAAACGTCGTGATGGTTAGTTTTGTTTAAGCATTTTATTTGCTCTCTCTACAAGCACCAAAATGTTGTACCCACGTTGGAGGATGGGATTAAATCAAAATAAATCTTGAGCTTGAAGTACTGAGTGACCAAGAAACAGTGGTGAGATTCCGTAAGTATCAACACCTACGGTGGACTAATCACGTGCAAAGAATGCCAGAGAGCAAAGCATTGACAAATATGTCCAGTTATTTGCCGCGCGAAAGAGACCAAGAGGCAGACGAAGAAAAAGACCAAGAGAAACTAGAAACATCTAGATAATGGAGAAAGATGACCAGGGACAGGAGCCAGTGCAGGACTGTTGTGAAGAAGAAGAAGAAGAAGAAGAACACGCCCCCCTAGAGACAAGTTAATCGGGTGGTGGTCTAGGGCTCTAGGGGATAGAACGCTTAGCTCCTGGTCCAAGGGATTTGGGTTCAAGCCTGGACACGACCAGATTCCTTTTTCATAATAATGACATATTTTCTGCTTATATTGGAGATTGTAAAATAAATTCTAGTATCATTGATTCAAATCCTTAGAGTTAGTCTTTTTTTAATTAAATTAATAAAACTTTTAGAAAACAAAGGTTTTCTTCATCTTCTTCTACTCGTACTTTTTGTAAATCTTGCGATCTATTAGAGGATGTCAAACTTAGTCGTATGATGAAGACGTTCAACTTTCTTTCTTTTCTCTGTTGGGTTCTCTGGAGTCTCATGCATCACGATCTTGAAAATCCTCGCTGGGTTCATTTCCTCAACTCATCATCTTCTCATTCGTTTAGAAGAGACTTTTTCTTCTTCTTCTGTTGTCATAATATGTCATGTATGTTGTCGTAATCATAACGCTGACATCAATTGTTCTTTGCCCCGTCACGCAGAACCAACCTGCCTTTGGTGATGCCAGTAGGAAGAGCAATTCGGACGTTGAACCTAATCGTCTCGGATTTGGACATTTTCGGAGTACTGCCTCACTGACGTCGATATATTTGGGTTCCTTCTGATATGTATGATTTTTTGGTTTCATGTCGTTGTTTTATCTTTGTTACACCGTTTTGTGTCCAAATGAGTCGCCTAAATGTTTTTCGTTTGTTATGTCTCATTTGTGTTTTAGAGATAAACGAAGAAAAGACACAAATAATGAAACAAACCAGGAATGCAACCCATCACTCAAGGCGAACCATCAGATTCAAGGACAGATACAACTTTAAGATGGTGGAGGACTTCACTTACCTGGGTTCGTCTATAACAAAAGAAAACGAAGATCACAAGGAAATCGAAAGAAGAATCACAATTGGTAACAAAACATTCTTCTCTCTACTACCAGCGCTCAAATCAAGAAACGTACACTGGAAAACCAAAATCACCCTGTATAAAATCATCCGAACAGTAGTGACCTATGGGTGTGAGGCGTGGACAATGACAGCGAAATCTGCAGAGCGACTGGATACTTTTGAGAGAAGGGTGCTGCGCAGAATTCTGGGGCCTGTGAATGACGGTGAAGGCTGGAGAGTGCGGCATAATGACGAGCTGTACAATATTTACAAAGCTCCCAGTCTCTCCACACAGGTCAGACTGAATAGACTGAGATGGGCCGGTCACGTGCAGAGGATGCCGTCATCGCGAACCCCAAAAAGATTGCTGGAGTGGCACCCAGGTGGTAGAAGACCAATTGGACGACCAAGGCTGCGATGGGAGGATGAAGTTGGGAGAGATGGAGCAAGATTGTTAAAGGGTGTCAGATTGGAGGGTCGAAGCGGAGGACAGGAGGAGTTGGAGGCGAAGAATACTGGAGGCTAAGGCTCGATATGGGCTGTAGGGCCATCGAAGAAGAAGAAGAAGAAGATATCTCATTTTTGTATATTATAATATATAAATAAATAAATAAATAATAACCATCTGAAAGATACTCGTAGATGAGAATTTAAAGATGGCAATATGGCGGAGACTTCTAATATACCTATTTTCTTTATGGATTAAATGGGCTCCCTTTGGTCGTACGATTCCCTCTGTAATGAAGCCATCGCTTTATCATCCAAGCTTCTTATTGCTGATCATACAAACCACGCGGTTTCTCTACACGTGTATCACTCCCTGACATTTACATTCCTCCCCTTATCTGGCCAGCGCGCCACAGAGAGCGTAATGATATTAAATGTTTGCAAACTTGCCCCGATTTTTATAGCGTCTTTTGTTATCACTGGAATGAAGTTCGTTCATTATGCACGTTAATTCCCGCCAAATTTAGTGTCAGTCGTAAAATGGCGTCCGCGCGGGGATACACGGTGGTCGTAAATAGCAATTATTTTAAAATAAATTTAAAACACTTTTACTAGTTTTTACACAACTTTATTTATGCCAAAACTAACCGGTTTCGCTCCCGCTGGTGCTTCGTCGAGGTTACAAAATAAATTAAATAAAAATCTGAGAACCCAATACGTATAAAATGTACATATATTTTGTTATAATTAACTAACTAACTAACTAACCATCACGCCGTCTCCCCGAAAGGGTAGGCAGAAAGAATGGACTGTCACACTTTTACTGATGCGGCACTCCATCCTTCTCTTTTCGCCCCGCGGGAGACGCGGTGTGATGGGTTGCGAACCTCATCGCCACCAATAGGCATCTCCCGCGCACACTTCGATCTTCCAACATCCAAAAAATAAATCTAAAACAAATAATATAAAATACAATGATATAAAATAAAATAACAAAATAAAAATAATTTAATACAAAATGTTATTTTTAGATGGTGCACATTTGTCTATTTAATTTATGTTCCACGAATCCACTTTTTTTTTAATTTAGCACATAATGTAATAACACATAATGTTTTTCCGATGTTGCACATGTTGACATGGACGATCCGGACTTTTGTATAATTAATATGAATGAAAACGTCAGATTTCTTGAAGTTTTATTATATTTTATGGAAATGACATGTTATGCCCTTCTAAGGCATTATCAAATGACATTTGATAATGCCTTAGAACGGCGAATATAATAAAACTTTTAGAAAACTGACGTTTTCATTCGTATTAATTATTTAATATGTAATTTAACAACATTGTTCAAGAAACAATAAACATATATTATGTTGTTCTCTGATTTTTATATACTCGTATAATATGATAATTTATTTTGTAACAATGACGAAACTCTGGCGGGAACGAAACCGGTTGGTTTTAAAAACCAAAGTAATGGTTTTAAACAAAGTAATGTAACTAGTAAAGAGGTTTGTCTTAGATATCTCATTTCTACTGCATTTATTATATTTTCATCCGTTTACGTTTCTTCAATAATAAATACAAAGTTGTGGCTAATATACACTCGTAATTTAAAAGTACTCTTTCATTGATTTAAACTATAGTCCAATTTTAGTATCAAGAGAATTCTAAAATGTTTTTTGGGACCTTGAGAAAATTCCTGAAACTTGTCTTTCTAAGGGTAGTTATAAACGTATGGTGGGTAATGTATGCTTAACTCCCACTACACTGTGCCGTGTCGCCGTCAGTGTGAGAGCGAGATTGCAAAGATCTTCGAAACGTCGCGACGGTCAGGAATAACAAGCTGAGTTTTCCAAAATCACAAACAACAACTAATCGTGAAAATCTACGCCATAAAGAATTCTAAAATCTTCATAAATCCATCAGGAGGACGACCAGGAGTTTTTTTTTATTAAGATTTTTGCTTTATATTCCCTTACAGATAAGATGATTGTATTGGCCACTATGTGTTGTGTTTGTGTTTGTAAGTGCGGGGCAAATAAGGGGAAAAAATAGCTTAAATGTGGCCTGGTGTCTCTTTGTTTTTCGTAAATGAAATAACAATTAATGTCAGTCTCGGATGAACGTGGGACGGGCCTAGGAAGTGAATAAGTGAGGCTGACGAAAGGGCGTCGCTGCGCCCTATAACAGCCTCGGGTAAGCGGTGGGTACCCCTTCTATGTTTATGTCTATTATCTTACGATACCTTGCTTTTTCTTTTTTTTAACTAATAAGATAAATTTTCGATAATCAATAAAAGTGGTTAAAATAAATCAAAGTGTTAATACGCTACCCCAATGATATCAAGATATTCCAATTTTATTTTATCAGTTACTAATTGTCTATGGTTTTCGACCACCCTGCTGTTCGCGCACAACATTTTATGGTCTATGATTCCGACCTATCGGCGACCAATCAAAATAAAGGACAAATGGTGACATTTCAAACAAAATGGCGGAAGGGGGAATCAAAATGGCGCACGCGGCGGCGGAGCGTGGCTGGACTTTAAGGTTACCGGTGGCGTACTTTGTAGACGAGTTTGCTACGGACGTAACACGCTTCTCGGGGTGCAATACAAGCGTAATTATACAACGCATTTCGGTTATTACCCAACCCTTAATTGGGGGAATGTTTTCAATCTTCTCCTTTTCTATATCGTATACACGAACCAAGGGCCTGTACGAACTATACGAACATGACACTATACGAACCAAGGGCCTGCTAAGAACATCTGAGATGAAAGTCTTAAGAATAATTATTGGAATATCTCTCTGAGATCGTGTCCGTAACGCAGACATAAGAAAAACTTACGAACTAGAGGAAATCGTGGAGTAGATCCAGAAGAAGGTACTGGAGGGACCATGTAGCCATAATGGATAGTGACAGACTCGCATATACAGCCGCTTACGAAATTCCCTCCATACATAGTCCACCTGGAAGATCTCCTAAGAGATGGAGGGACAGTTGGACCGCATTATCTTAGAAATTATTATATTTTCGTATCATTGATCGTTTGATCTATATATCGTGGGTATTCTGCGAAAAAGCACTAAGTCAAAATTACTACTTCTGAGATAATTGAAGTTCAAAGTTTGTAAGGATATAATTTTTTTTTTTTATACTAAACATTACTAAGCCATGAAATTTAATTGTATCTCAATAGAGACGAAGACGCAAACTGGAAACTGAATATGGTTGATCAAGGTGTTTACAGGACTTATGACCTGTCATTGGTTGGGTTAAGCGCACGCTTTATGTAATTACAACATTCCCCATTCCACCTTTCTTTATGACCATGTATGACAAATTTTTGGAAGTTGTATATATGTTAAAGTCCTATGCCAGATTTCACATGTCAGTTTCAATGTGCCATCTATGAAGATTTTGATTACATATGTTAAACTTTTTTTAAGATTACTCTATATATAATCTACATACTAACGCCATCTATGGAGCTTTATGTTTATTAAGCATTAAGCAGAACATCTTTTTAACTCAATGTGAAAGGCTACCCCGCCATTAGCGCATTGTTAGAAGCCGCCTGGATATATCACACTCCTATCTATATGACAAAGAATTTGACCAGTATGATTACAATATTTTTTGTGAATGTATACTTATACTTGTATACGAATACTGGATTTCACCCATCGTGGGTTATTAATTCATGATTTAATTGTATTCAGTTTCCAATTTGCATCTTCGTCTCTATTGAGATACAATTAAATTACTAAGCCAGTTTGAAAAAATGGTATATTGATATATTAACTAACTAACTAACTATCACGCCGTCTGCCCGAAGGGGTAGGCAGAAAGAATGGACTGCCACACTTTTCTTTCCTGACATATTTCAACATTTATACACGTGTCATGCGCGCGTTCGATTTCTCTGACTCCTCACATGGCCGACATTCAATATTTGATTTATTTGATCGTGCCACGATTTCCTCGGTCTTCCTCTATTTCTGGTTCCATTTACAACGTTAACATATACTTTTTTACCATTGTTTCTTCATTCATTCTTTCCATGTGTCGAAACCATCATAACGACCCTTTCATTATTTTGTTCATAACACTTTCATTCGCACCGCATTCACCTCTTATACTTGCATTTGACGCTATCATTCAGATTTATCACAAATTCGTCTTAGAGATCTCATTTCTACTGCATATATTCTACTTTCATCCTTTTTTTGTCAGTTGCATCCTTCACTTCCATATATAATACGACCTTCGTGGCCGAGTGGTAAGTGCATTGACTGCCACCCCGAAGGTTCCTGGTTCGATTTCCGACGAGGGCAATGTGATTGTCACACTGTCTTTGGTCTGGTGTAGAATTCACGTGGCAATAAAATGGCGATAGATTAGCTACCTATCACATGTCACGAGAATCACTGTGATAGCTATAATACCCTTTACATCGATTTGGCTCATGCTGTCATGATGTAAAGAGCGATTCAACAAAATAATAATAATAATAATAAAACAAATAAACCATCACGCCGTTTCCCCGCAGGGGTAGTCAGAGAGAATGGACCGCCACACTACTCTTTCCTGGCAAACCTCTCTAGATTCCTCCACATTCATATAACGTGTCATACACGCACGTCGATTCCTCCGACTTCTAACATGACCAACCTTTAAAAATGGATTAATTTGGTCATGCCATGTTTTCCTCGGTCTGCCTCGACTTCGTACCCCATTTACATCATTAACGTATACTTTCTTAACCATTTTTTGTACATCCATGCGCTCCATATATCCGAACCAACGCAGCGATCCTTTCATAATTTTGTTCATAATACCTTCTTCCGCTCTACATTCCTTTCTTATATCAGCATTTGAGATTCTGTCGTATATCGTTCTACCACACATGCGTCTTAGGGACCTCATCTCTACCGTATTTATTCTGCTCTCAACCTTCTTCTGCCAGTTCCATGCTTCGCTTCCATACATTAGGGTTGGGACCAGAACTATAAAAATAATAATATAAATAATAATAATAATAACAATAATAATAATAATATAACTTGTACTGCACTAATAAATTCTAACTAACTAACTAACTAACCGTCACGCCGTCTCCCCGAAGGGGTAGGCAGAAAAAGTGGACTGCCACACTTTTCTTTCCTGACATATTTCTCTCGCTTCCTTAACATTCATACATCGTGTCATGCACGCGCGTCGATTTCTCTGCCTCCTCACATGGCCGACATTCAATATTTGATTTATTGGATCGTGTCACGTTTTCCTCGGTCTTCCTCTATTTCTGGTTCCATTTACATCGTTAACATATATTTTTTTTACCATTCTTTCTTCATTCATTCTTTCCATATGTCCAAACCATCTTAATGATCCTTTCATTATTTTATTCATGACACCATCATTCGCACCGCATTCACTTCTTATATTTTCATTCGACACTCTATCATACACAGAATATCCACACATTCGTCTAAGAGATCTCATTTCTACTGCATTTATTCTACTTTCATCCTTCCTTTGCCAGTTCCATGCTTCGCTTCCATACATAAGGGTCGGTAGAAGAACAGCATTGTGCACTGCCATTCTAGCTTTTTTGGATAGGTTTTTGTTTGCGATGACAACTTTAAGTGCACCATTCACTTTGTTGCCTGCCCCAACCCTTCTTTCAATATCCCTCTCCACTCGCCCATCTCTTGTAAACATACTACCTAAATACACGAACTCAACTACTTGCTCCAAATTTTCACCATAATAAATTCTAATATGTATAATTGATTTAAATCTTTCGTGACAGTTTTTAGATAAAAAAAATTACACCTTTTTTATTAATATGTGAAAATATGGAAACGTAAAAAAAAATCTGTTTTTAAAGCTTTTGAATCATCAAATTTAAATATAGAATTAATATGATATTTATTCCGCTTTTGATTTGTTTATTTTGAATTTAGAATCGAACGTTATTTTTTCGAAAAGGTAGGTACCATTAGCTAATACAGCGAGCCCCCAAAGCATAACGTCACAACTCCGAAAGGCACAAAGTGACTCAAAATATTGTGCCGTATGGAAGTTCAAACATAAGTTCGATGTACCTTTCGAGAGGGCGCAATCACAGAACCATCCCGGCCAAACAAGGCTGCACCCGAAAATCTATATAAAAAATATAAGCCCAGCCCGCCGAGCTGAGACGAGCTTAGCTCTTCTAACGGGCAATAATTTTTCGAGCACGATTCTGACTAGATTCCTTCAGATATAATACAATTGGAAGAGGAAATAGTGCGACGGTCCCCGCTTCCTACATTACGTAATAGCGGAGACAGATGACAGGCCGTCTCCTTCTCTCCTATGGCGAACAGCATGCATTGTGCTCTCTCTCTATAGGGCTTGAAGTCATCCGGTGTTTCCGAAATTACTTACTACCATTGAAAAAAATAAAAAAAACCTACCACAATTTCACAGATAGAGATGATGGACCGCTATAATGTTCTGTATTTATACACCTCTCGAGATTCCTCTACATTCATGCATCGTAACATGCACGTTCGTCGATTTATCCGACATCTAATGTGGCAACCTTTTATATATTAGAGTATTTGATTAATTTGGGCATGCCATATCTTCCACGGCTTCTCTTCACACAGCTAGTATGCATTTTTTAATAAACACATAACTAACTAACCATCACGCCGTCTCCCCGAAGGGGTAGGCAGAAAGAATGGACTGCCACACTTTTCTTTCCTGACATATTTCTCTCGATTCCTCAACATTTTCTCCTCTTTCTTCCTCAACACCTTCGTGGCAGAGTGGTTACGAGCTCTGACTTCCATGTTGAAGGTCCTGGGTTCGATTCCCGGCGATGGAAGTGTGATTGTTACACTCTCTTTGGTCTGGTGTAGAATTCACGTGACAATAAAATGGCAATAGATTGGCTACCTATCACATGTCACGAGAATCAATATAATAGCTAAAAATAAAAATTGCACACAGTAATTGGGTCCAAACGACCTGTTATGTACATAAAAAAAAACCATTCATACGTCGTGTCATTCACGCGCGTCGATTTCTCTGACTCCTCACATGGCCGACATTCCATATTTGATTAATTTGATCATGCCACGTTTTCCTCGGTCTTCCTCTATTTCTGGTTCCATTTACATCGTTCCATTTATGTATAATTTTTTTTACCATTCTTTCTTGATTCATTATTTCCATATGTAAACATATTTAATTAGATAATCCATTATTTTGGCCGAAACACTACGATACTTATTAAATATATTATTATTAAAAGTTTAAATTAAAAACACTGTTATTAACTTAAAAAAAACTAACTCACTAATTAATCATCACGCTGTCTTCCCGGAGGGTTAGGCAGTAAGAATGTACCGCCACAGTGTTCTGTCCTGACATAATACATCTCTCGTTTTCTCTAGATTCATATACCGTGTCATGCACGCACGTCGATTTCTCCGACTCTTCGCGTGTCTGACATTCAATATTTGATTGATTTGATCGTGCCAAGTTTTCGTCGGCCCTAGGCCAACACAAAGTTCAGATATATAGGCTGGTGCCATTCCATGAAGCGCTTTAAAAATCGTTCAGCATAGTTTATACTTGATTCTTTCAGGACACTTGAGACAGTGAAGATCTTTTAGATGTTGTGAAATATGCGAGTTTTTTTGGAACACCTTTTATAATTCGTGCTGCCGCATTGAAAAAAGATTGAAGTTTATTTGTTTGTTTCTTGGGTTAGTTGTATTATATCCGAAACGTGTATGTGTTTGATAAATTATATTATATTATATTAATTATCAAATTTTAAAGGTTGGTCATATTAGAAGTCGGAGGAATCGACGTGCGTGTATGGCCCGTTGTATAAATGTGGAGGAAGCTTGAGAGGTTTACCAGGATAGAGTAGTGTGGCGGTCCATTCTCTCGGCCTACCCTTGCAGGGAAACGGCGTGATGGTTTGTTTGTTTGTATGTGTTGATTGAAATTAAGTATTGTAATACCAAGTGCAATGTGTTTAAAAACTTAAAAAGGTTTAATTTTTGTTTTGTTACGATAAAGAAGGGTAACTTCTTACGTGTGTACATAAGTATACATGAGGGTATTATTTGCAAACCCGGCAAACTCCACCAAACAATCAAAAGTGAGATATGAATTGGGTCTTATTCATAATACATTTGCACACAATTTTTATTGATTTTCAGTTTCGAATTCGGCTTCATTCTGAAGAATTTTGCTATTAAAATATACGGTTTGTTGCAACCATGGCAACCTCCACTTGAGTGTTGCAAAGCTGGCAAACTCCAAAATGAAATTCATTATTTTACTTTAATTATCAACATAATGATGATTTTTTCATGGCTGATTACTTTTAAAATACTAGCTGGTTGAGATGTGGGTTTCTTGTGCCGGCCCTTATGTATGGAAGTGAAGCATGGAACTGGCAAAAGAAGGATGAAAGTAGAATATGAAATGAGATCTCTAAGACGAATGTGTGCCAAATCTGTTTATGATAGAGTGACAAATGCAAGTATAAGAAGTGAATGTGGTGCGAATGAAAGTGTTATGAACAAAATAAGGAAAGGGTCATTAAGATGGTTTGGACACATGGAAAGAATGAGTGAAGACAGAATGGTAAAGAAGGTATATGTAAGCGGCGTGAACGGAGCTAGAAATAGAGGAAGGCCGAGGAAAACGTGGCACGATCAAATCAATCAAATATTGAATGTCGGTCACGTGAGGAGTTGGAAAAATCGACGTGCGTGCATGACAAGATGTATGAATGTAGAGGAAGCGAGAGACGTATGTCAGGACAGAACAGTGTGGCGTTCCATTCTTTCTGCCTACCCCTCCGGGGAGACGGCGTGATGGTAAGTTAGTTTTAGGTTGAGATGAAAAAAATAAATATCGTAAAAAAGCGCATTTTATTAGCGTGTCAGTTTTTTGCGATTTACTCAAAACATCTAATGATGGAGTTTGCCAGGTTTGCAACTAATACCCTCACATATTGTTTATGTTTTTTGTTTTGCAGATTGTATTTCATATGAATAAGCGATTTCTGCATGCCCCTGTAGCACACTTCGGAGCATAGCTGTTCGTATTTCGGAGTTGGGTGTTCTCCACAGTCGCACCATTTTCAATTTCACATCTGCGCGGGCAGTCGTGGCGCGCGGACGTGTCGCCCGGCGGACCTCCCGTCAGGCGGCCCAACTTCCATCCAAGTCCATGATAACCACACCAAAGTTGACCGCACCTTTGCGTCTCTTTGTCCGCGGGATCACAATCGACCCAGAATCCAAGCGAATCAGTTCTCAGACGTCTTAACACCAAGACTACCTGTTGGTGCACTCGCTGGTCGCGGTAGAAGGGCGCCCATCGTCAAAAAACATAGTTAAAAAGACTCCAATGCATCCTGCGTTCAGCTGAAGGTAAGACACTTCCCTTTATGATGTAAATTACCTCAAACTGTTTATACATCTGTCTTCAGCTTATTGAAATGTGTTTTTGTATGCCGGCTATATTTTTTCTTTAGTATAACTAATTTCGTCAATTCTTTGTTATAATACTTCTACGAATATGCATTTCTATTCAACCCGACTCTTGCCGGCCAGAGAATGTTTTTGTGATGTTTAGTTACGTTTTTTTTATATTATTATTACCTTTAAAGTTATAACAGTCTGTTTCTAAGCTTTTTATTTGGTTTAATCCATGAAAACAATGTTTTGTCTGGATTGTGTGTCAAAAATATTACATTTATCGTTCCTTGAACAATGGTGTAAAATCCCCTTTTAAATGTTGATGAAAACGTCTGTTTTTTAGAACTATTAATATATTTTAAAATAGTGCCATGTTTCACCATGTTACGACATCAAAAAACATAGAAAAACGAAACACGTCACTCCTAAATAATAAAATAAACCTTCTTAAAAACAGACGTTTTCATTTGCAAATAAAAAAACGGATTTAATATATTTTTTGATTAATTAATTATATATTAATTGATTGACGACCTTCGTGGCTGAGTGGTAAGTGTATTGACTGCCACCCCGAAGGTTCCGGGTTCGATTGTTACACTGTCTTTGGTCTGGTGTAGAATTCACGTGACAATAAAATAGCGATAGATTAGCTACCTATCACATGTCACGAGAATCACTATGATAGCTATAATACCCTTTACATCGATTTGGCTCATGCTGTCATGATGTAAAGAGCGATTCAACAAAATAATAATAATAATAATATTTGATTTTATCATGTTTCGCAATGGAATGACATTATATTATTATATTATAGATAATATGAATGAAAACATCTATTATATTTTATGGAAACGATATTTTAGATTTTTAAGGTATTATCAAATTTGATAATGCCTCAGCAAGTTGAATCATATTCTTCTTCTTCTCTCTGTGTCCTATCAGGTCTCCCTAACGTTGACTATCACCCCTGTCATAGTGATGACCTGGGGAAAAATATCCAGAGTGGTATCGCCTTGCCTTCTCTGGAGAATTTTCTGTCGGGGTTACCTTCCCTTAGCTGGGTGTATCCAGTTTTATGGCGCTGGAAGCTCGCCATTCGTCCTCTCTCTATCTGCTATGGCACTAAGTAATATGTGCCACATTGCCCGGGGTTCGCGGGGTCTTTAAAAGACCTCTCGTGGACGCTAGACAGTTGGACTTGATAGTAGTGTTGCTGTTGTAAATGCAACATGGCGCCTTACGACATTTTGTAGAGGCATGCTTTCCAGCAAAACATACCCCATCGTAGCCCTACTACCCTTTTGAACCCCTAAAATCCCATAAAATATTCTTCTTTTTCTTCCTTGCTGTAGACCTATGTAGTCTGTTCTCCAGAGTGTTGCTCCTACTGTAAGGTAGGCTGTCCTTCCATCTTTTAGGAGGTCTTCCACGAGGACGAGTCCCATGAGGCTGATTATGTAGTGCAATATAAGGGAGTCTGGTGGTGTCCATTTTTTGGACATGACCAAATCAATCCTTCCTTCATTGTCTACTCCATCTTATATTATCCTCAGCCTCATATGTCTATCTTATTCTGGTGTTCCTCTTGGTATTTGTTTTATTTTTTTAATATTGAATTTTACTTAAAGAACGAATTTTGTTTTGACTACAATAAAATTATATATAGATTTGCAATCATCTGCCATATATGTTTTCTTTATTTAATCGTTCGATATTCTATCATACGAAATTTTTCACATTCACACATTATTCTCAGTGATCTCATTTCTACGGCATTTATCCAACTTTCATCCTTCTTCTGCCAGCTTCAACCCTCGTTAAAATACGTAAGGGTTGGCACTAAACCTCCTTTATGTATCGACGTTTTTGCTTCAGTTGATATATTTATATTTCTTTTTCTCCTTGTCCTGTCACACGTGATGTATAGGGCCTCAAGGAACCTTCTCCACCCGACTCTATCGCACGCCTGATGCCAAACATCATGCCAAGTGAGTCCTGCTGCATTAACCTCGTCCTGCAGTGTACTTCTCCAGGTGGCTCTAGGTCTGCTTCGCTTCCTCTTTCCCCCCATAGGGGACCAGTCTAGTGCGCCCTGAGCGATGCAGGCTGGGTTCCGTCTCAGAGTGTGACCGATCCACTGCCATTTGCGTCTAGCGACTTGTTCTCTGATTGGCTTTTCGCCTGCCATGGTCCAGAGAACGGCATTTGACACTGTATATTTCTTTTAAGTGTGGATATATTTCAAAGGTAGTATACTTTAATGGTAACATAACGTTCGATTGTAAATTAGATTCTTAATAACAACGTAGCAAGGCAAAACATTTCATTCCCAAAAAATATAATAAAACTTCTATAGAACAGACGTTCTGTTTAGTATTTTTTACAATTAAATAGTGGTAATAAACGAATTTATTGATTCTAATTAGAGTATTATTAGATTCCACAATGCATTAAATTTGAGTCTAGCAAGGCGAAACATGTAATTGCCATAAAATATAATAAAACTTCTATAAAACGTACTTATTGTTTCTTAAACAGTGATTTTGAACTGCATTATAAATTATTAATACGGATGAATTCGTCTGTAATCTATAAGTTATTTTATAAAATATAATAAAACTTCTAGAAAATATACGTTTTTATTCATATTAATTAATCATTACAACATTTTTTACATTAAATGTTTGAATATGAATGTTTTTATTTTAAATTTCATGGTAGAAGTTCATTGCTAATAAAGAAAATAATAGATTTTAATAATAAAAAATCTTTATACGTATATTTAGTTCAAGAACTGCCGAAACCGGTCGAAGCCATAAACCTAATTGGAATTTATTTAAATATATTATATACTGTAAATAATTTAATTATAATTTAAATTTTTGTTTTAATTATTTGTAAAAAAAGCCAAGATGGCAGTGCACAAAAAAAGACAAGATGGCAGTGCACAATGGTGTTCTTGTGCCGACCCTTATGTATGGAAGTGAAGCATGGAACTGGCAAAAGAAGGATGAAAGTAGAATAAATGCAGTAGAAATGAGATCTCTAAGACGAATGTGTGACAAATCTGCGTATGATAGAGTGACAAATGCAAGAATAAGAAGTGAATGTGGTGCGCATGAAAGTTTTATGAACAAAATAAGAAAAGGGTCATTAAGATGGTTTTGACACATGGAAAGAATGAGTGGAGACAATGGTAAATAAGGTATATGTGAACGAAGCTAGAAATAGAGGAAGGCCGAGGAAAACGTGGCACGATCAAATCAATCAAATATTGAATGTCGGCCATGTGAGGAGTCGGAGAAATCGACGCGCGTGCATGACAAGATGTTTAAATGTAGAGGAAGTGAGAGAAGTATGTCAGGACAGAACAGTGTGGCGTTCCATTCTTTCTGCCTACCCCTCCGGGGAGATGGCGTGATGGTAAGTTAGTTAGTTAAGTTTTTAAAGGGTAGAAAATCTTTACTTCCGTGAATATTTCACGGGTTTTTACAACTAGTTTAAGATTATTCTTGTTATTATATTTCAGTGGTTTTGAAAGTGGTCCGAGCTTTATACGAGTACAGGAGTCCCCTCCACGGTAGATTATTTATAATTAAAAACGTAAACATTAGCTGCCGTTTGTGGTACAGGATGTTTATTCTAAAACTGTACTTTTTTGTTTATCTTAATCCACATGTAACGAAGGAACAGTCTGTATGAGAATATTCCACAGAGCTACGAGCACTAGAACTGAGATTGTATGACCTGGCAAGAGAAAGATGAAATGCCGTGATAATTACAATTCATCTCAAGTTCTTCTTCCCAGACGTTCCTCATGATGAAGTCTATTCTGTGAACCATAGATCTCCACTCTATCCAGCCTTAAGGCCATATCGTAATAACGTATATATTTATGTTACTGTTAAAATGATAATCTTAACTTAAAACTCCGACAAAGAATGATTAAATGTTATATAAGGTCTGTTTTACTATATGGCTTACGAAACCTGGACTCTAAAAGTAAATGTAAGGAACCGGTTGGAAGCGTTTGAGATGTGGATATACCGCAGAATGAAAGAAAGGTATAGCTATCACAGTGATTCTCGTGACATGTGATAGGTAGCCAATCTATCGCCATTTTATTGTCACGTGAATTCTGCTCCAGACCAGAAACAGTGTAACAATCACATTGCCATCGCCGGGAATCGAACCCGGGACCACCGGGTGGCAGTCAAAGCACTTACCACTCCGCCACGAAGGTCGCCAATATTATTTATTTAGTTTCATTTTACTTGTTGTTCGACGTGATTTCTGTGTCACAGATCGTCAGATCTATTAAAAGAAGAAGAACTAATATTTATATACAATTTATAAATAAATATAATCACATTTGGAATTGGAAAAATGTGTGAAAAATGCATGAAAAACCATACATGAAGGAAGCATGTTATGCCATGCTTTCCTTGGTCTTCCACGGCTTCTTTTTCCACTTACACTACTTCTATACAACATTTTAACCATTCTTCTCTCGTCCATTCGTTCCATATGTCCAAACCATACCAGGGAACTTTTTTAAATTTTACTTGTGATGAAATCATCTGCCTTACATTTCTTCCTTATTTCATCGTTCGGTATTCTATTACATATCATTTTCCGCACATTCTTCTCAGTGATCTCATTTCTACGGCATTTATCCTACTTTAATCGAATTTCTTGAAGATAACATCTTTATCTTTTTTATATAATGACGACCTTCGTGGCCGAGTGGTAAGTGCATTGACTGCCACCCCGAAGGTTTTGTGTTCGATTACCGACGAGGACAGTGTGATTGTCACACTGTCTTTGGTCTGGTATAAATTCACGTGACAATAAAATGGCGATAGATTAGCTACCTATCACATATCACGAGAATCACTATGATTCAGTAAATTTTTCATGAATATTTGAAATACATATTTTTTTAATTTATAATAATACTTGTAGACAAATACTGGATTTTACCCATTGCGGGTTAATCATTTTTAAGGATTAATTGTATCTCAATAGAGACGAAGACGTAAATTGTTTTTGGAAACAGAATTTGGTGATCGAGGTGTTTACAGGTCTTATGACCTCGATTATTATATTCTGTTTCCAAAAACAATTTACATCTTCGTCTCTATTGAGATACAATTAATCCTTAAAAATTATTTTTGTATAGAATCATGTTTACCACCCCTGATCTGTATGTATATAAAGGACTCGGTTTGCAATAGTGTCACCAGTCTGTCGATGCCAGCGAGCCTGGCGAAATCGGTCGCTATCGAAATAAAGACAAAAGTGGAAGTAGTTAAAAAAACATAGTTTTATTTAATTACTATGATAGCTATAATACCCTTTACATCGATTTGGCTCATGCTGTCATGATGTAAAAAGCGATTAAACAAAATAATAATAATAATCTCCATCTTTTGATTTCCATAAGTTGTATGTGTCATACCTGTCCAACTTTCATGGAGTTTGTGTAAGATTTTGGATTCCAAAACCGTTTTTAGTATTTTGGTCATTATCCAAATAAATCCTTCAAATAAGTTTTTGATTGTGTGTGCATTGTACAGATATGTTTCTGAGCGTTCTCAAAAGGCGGAACTTTATCATAACAGCTCCACCCACGATTCCGTTTCTCTATCTCTTGTAAACTTCGCAAACGGTTTGATTAAAAAAGCCGGATACGTATTGTTGAAAAAATTTTTAAAAAATGTCTTAAGGAAGTAATTAAAACTCAACCTACATACAGTGACTGTTCAACAGATATGTTCTCAAAGGTGTAAAAAATATTTATTATATTATTTTAGTTCATACAGGGTGTCTCAAAAGAAAGTTAATGCTGCGTTGCAGAACGTTATGTGGAGATGATATACGACTTCTTGGTGCCTGAATTGCAAACTTTCCTGGCTATTCTTCTTTCGGTGCCCTGTCAGGTCCCCCAAACGTTGGCGATCACTCTATCCTGCGCCACTTGGAACAGGCTCTGAACTCTTGTTATTCCTGTCCACTCTTTGATGTTCCGCAGCCAGGACAGCTGCCTTCTACCAAATCAAATCAGTTTATTTCATCAACAAACATTACAAAATTGATTTTTAAGTCATTACTTGCCGAGCCGTCATAAGAATTTTTACTGTTCGACAAAATGAGTGCCGCGAACGCGCGGGTTTACATTTGGAAGATAGTATTTTTAACCCTCCCTTCCCTATGATGGGTATCTTCTACATCTTCTTCTATCTTCTACTTCTACGTTGCTTCTAATAACCATCAATATCTCTAATAAATATAATAAATACAAGGGTTAGATTTTAGTTATTCCTCCATAATATATTATATTTACACATTGATTTAAAAAAAAAAAATTATAAAAATTAGATTTTTTTTCGGGTAAATTGGAGGTATTTCGTGAGTATCGGAAAAAAAATCGCGTATAAACAGCGCTGTGAGTGCGCGACACTATATTCGCATCTCACTCTTGCATACTTCACTGTAGAAGCGCGAGGACCTCAATGTTCTCACTGCCGCCGGCGGTAGCTCTCTGGCTTGCAACTAGAGTTGACCTATGCACGTTCCGTGAGCGTTGCCAGATGTTTTTTTTTTTTTTTTCAGCAAATAAATCTCAATTATTATAATTTTTGATTTCAATTATAATTAATTAAGGGGATTAGCTATGAATGTTCTTATTTTTCCGATTTAAAATTGCTAATTTTTGTTCGGGTACTGACTACCGTTTTTATTTTATCACCTTAAGGGAAAAGTTTAGAAATATATTCCCAAATTGTGTACTTTAATGATAAATACACACTTTTTTCATAAATATGACTACTTTATAATCTTATATAAATAATTTTGAGGCACCTTGTTCATGTAGTTATTTAACTTGATTTCTATATAAATTATACTTTTGTATTCGTACAATAACGAAGCACTACCTTTTCAATATTGTATTACAAGTACCGTAAAAATACTCGTAGAGCAAAATGAAGTAATCCCCAAAATAAAATAAAAAGTGATTTGGACAAATGGAACGAATGGATGAAGGAATAATAGTTAGTGTGAATGGAAAAATAAGTCGAGGAAGGCCAAGAAGACATCAAAGGACCAAATTAATCAAACGCTTAAAGTTTGCCAAGTTCGAAGTCGGAACAATCGACGAGCGTGCGCGTCACGGCGTGTAAATGTAGAAGACGCGCGAGAATTATGTCAGAATAAAACAGTGTAGTGATCCATCCTCTTTGCCTACCGTTCCCAGGAAACGGTGTGATGGTTAATTGGTTAGTTATCATAAAAATAAAAACACATTGTATTTTTAAGTCGAATTGGTTGACAGACGAAGCCAAATGTTTCGTCTGTACCCAAGCTTCATCAGGACAAAAGAAAAACGTTATAATATTGAAGGATTAATTTTATCTCAATAGAGACGAAGATGCAAACTGGAAACTGAATATGGTGATCGAGGCGTTTACAGGACTTATGACCTGTCATTGGTTGGGTTAAGCGCACGCTTTATGTAATTACAACATTCCCCATTCCACCTTTCTTATGACCACCATGTCTGACAAATTTTTGGAAGTTGTATATATGTCAATATCCAACACCACAATTCACATGTCAGTTTCAATGCGCCATCTATGAAGATTAGATTTAAGCATTAAGCAGAAGATCTTTATAACGCAATGTGAAAGGCTACCGCCATTAACGCACCGCTAGATAACGCCTGGAAATGTCACTCCAATTTATATGCTAACTTGTTTTGTCCTGATGAAGCTTGGGTATAAGTAAAACCTTTTATTCTTCGCTCTGGTTCTACAGTCCTGGGTGGACCTCGGCCGACTTCAAAAAGTTTCTCCAGCCGACCCCATCCCAAGCTCTCGACTTCCACTCCTTTGGTCTGACTCCTAACAATTGTAGGTCCTTCACAACAACGTCACATGCCTTCCTAATTAATTTTTGGTGCATCAAAATTCACACATAACCTCAATGCTTTATCGACTTCACTGGTTAAGATTACCTGAGCGAATCGAATATAAACTATGTCTAACTAACTAACTAACTAACTAACCATCACGCCGTCTCCCCGAAGGGGTAGGCAGAAAGAATGGACTGCCACACCTTTCTTTCCTGACATATTTCTCTCGCTTCCTCAACATTCATACATCGTGTCATGCACGCGCGTCGATTTCTCTGACTCCTCACATGGCCGACATTAAATATTTGATTTATTTGATCGTGCCACGTTTTCCTTGGTCTTCCTCTATTTCTGGTACCATTTACATCATTAATATATAATTTTTTTACCATTCTTTCTTCATTCATTCTTTCCATATGTCCAAACCATCTTAATGATCCTTTCATTATTTTGTTCATGACACCATCATTCGCACCGCATTCACTTCTTATATTTTCATTCGGCACTCTATCATACACAGAGTATCCACACATTCTTCTAAGAGATCTCATTTTAACTGCATTTATTCTACTTTCATCCTTCCTTTGCCAGTTCCATGCTTCGCTTCCATACATAAGGGTCGGTAGAAGAACACCATTGTGCACTGCCATTCTAGCTTTTTTGGATAGGTTTTTGTTTGCGATGACAACTTTAAGTGCACCATTCACTTTGTTGCCTGCCCCAACTATGTCTACTTGTTCACAAAACCTTACATGGAAAAGCACCCCACTATCTTACAGAACTTTGCTCGCCATTCGATCTGAACCCTCGGCAGTCAACTCTACGATCCTCGAAGGAAGAACCAACACACAAACTTCTTGTCCAGCGGCGCCAAGGAGCTTCATACTTCGCGGATCGCGCTTTTGGCATCGTAGGACCGCTTTATGCTGGTCGGTTTTTAAAGTGCTTCACGGAATGGCACCAGCCTATATATCTGAACTTTGTGTTGCTGATAGCCCTAACATGCGGCTATCTACGCTTCCATCAGCAAACTCCTCGGCAACAGGCAGATTAGTTGAGCCAAAGCGCAACCCCCGGACAAATTTCGGAGATCGGGCTTTCGCAGTGGCAGGTCCGTCCGCCTGGAATATGCTTCCTGCACGCCTCAGATGCATTGACAATTCGACAAATCTCACCTCTCTCCCTAACGTTGACTTTCACCCTTGGTGATGATCCGGAGAAAAATATCCAGAGTGGTATCCCTTTGCCTTCTCTGGAGAATTTTCTGTCGGGGTTACCTTCCCTTAGCTGGGTGTATCCAGTTTTATGGCCCTGGAAGCTCGCCATTCGTCCTCTCTCTATCTGCTATGGCACTAAGTAATATGTGCCACATTGCCCGGGGTTCGCGGGGTCTTTAAAATACTTCTTGTGGACGCTAGAGAGTTGGACTTGATAGAAGTGTTGCTGTTGTAAATGCAACATGGCCCCTTACGACATTTTGGAGAGGCATGCTTTCCAGCAAAGCATACCCCTTCGTAGCCCTACTACACTTTTGAACCCCTAAAACCCACCTTTTCAAAATATCGCATAAAATAAAAACAACGGTTATCTGATTGCTGGTGTCACATGCAGCTCTCATGACTAAAAACATTGTCAAAGCGCCCTTGAGGTGAGCTATTCACGAAAACGGGGCTATACAAATTAGCCTAATTATTATTATATTAGTCCAGTCATTACTGCAAATAGAAATATATCCACAGAAGCAAAGATGGCAGTACACAATGGAGTTCTAGTGCCAACCCTCATGTATGGAAGTGAAGCTTGGAGCTGGCAAAAGAAGGATGAAAGCAGGATAAACGCCGTAGAAATGAGATCACTAAGAAGAATGCGTGGAAAACGTTGTATGATAGAATACCGAACGATGAAATAAGAAAGAAATGTAAGGCAGATGACTGCATCATGAATAAAATTAAAAAAAGGATCCCTGAGATGGTTTGGACACATGGAACGAATGGATGAGAGTAGAATGGTTAAAAAGTCGTACACAAGCAGCGCGAGTGGTAAAAGAAGCCGAGGACGACCGAGGAAAACATGGCATGACCAAATGAATCAATTACTAAAAGGCGGCCACATTCGAAGTCGGAATAATCGACGTGCGTGCATGGTACGATGTATGAATGTAGATGAAGCCCGAGAGGTATGCCAGGACAGGCCATTGTGGCGATCCATCCTCTCTGCCTACCCCTCCGGGGAAATGGCGTGATGGTTAGTTAGTTAGTTAGTCCAAGTAGTTCAATCCCGAGAAATAGGAAATACATTGAGAATGTGTTTATGAACGTCGAGTTTATTTTGTTACTCACGCGTCTGAGTGATCTCATCTCTGCATAAGTAGATTATCCCTTTGAACCGTGTCTGAAGCTACAGTTAGTGTATGGTACATACCTCCATACATAGCTGTGTATAGCGCAGATGAGACAGAAATGACGTCACCGAGCATTGAAACTGGCGCCATGACGTAATTCCCAATATTGCATGCTCTGCTTATCCAGGGGACTGAAACGTCTGGTTGACGTAATGAAAAACATTAAATTAACATTATATAATAAAATAAAAATTTACAGTCTGCAACATTAGCGTGAATGGTAAAAAATTGGAGCAAGTAGATGAGTTCGTGTATTATTATTATTTTATTATTATTTTGTTATTATTTTGTTAAATCGCTCTTTACATCATGACAGCGTGAGCCAAATCGATGTAAAGGGTATTATTTTAGCTATCATAGTGAGTCTTGTGACATGTGATAGGTAGCTTATCTTTCGCCATTTTATTGTCACGTGAATTCTACACCAGACCAAAGACAGTGGGACAAACACAATGCCCTCGCCGGGAATCGAACCTGGAACCTTCAATGCACTTACAACTCGGCCACGAATGTCGTCGTGTATTTGAGTAGTATGTTTATAAAGGATGGACGAGTGGAGAGGGATATTGAAGGGTAGGGTCAGGCAATATAGTGAATGGTGCACTTAAAGTTGTCATCGCAAACAAAAACCTATCCAAAAAAGCTAGAATGGCAGGGCACAATGGTGTTCTTCTACCGACCTTTATGTATCGAACTAGCAAAAGAAGGATGAAAGTAGAATAGATTTATGGCACTTTCCATCACTCTTTCTAGAACTTCTGGCGATAGGTTCTCACGTTCTTGATGGATATTCTGTTATATTTCATATCTATTATATCGATATTCTGTTATATCGCAGTAACTTGGAGTACTGCTCTATCATTTGGGACCCCAGAGAAATAACAGTCATCTTGGAGCTGGAAAGGATCCAGAAACGATTTTTAAGGTATTTATACCTCAGGGAGAATAACTGTTATCCTTTTATGTACCCCTCACTGTTTCTCTCAGGAGTGTTGGATTTCAACACTCTTAAAGCTCGTCGAATGATCTTTCTGGGAAAGCATTTTTTAAAACTGTTATCCGGAGGTGTTTTCAATCCAGGAGTGCTGAGAGAGCTAAATCTGTACGTTCCCCATAGTTATAGCAGAGCAAGGGGGCATATATTATTTTATGCCCCAAATTGCCGCACAGAGGCCCTTCGAAGTTCTCCTGTATTGAAAGCGATTCGTCTCTTAAATGAGGTTGCAGAAGAGATAGACCTCTTTGGATGCAATTATGGCGAATTCGTAAATGCCCTTATGATAAAGGCAGCAAGCAGATAACTGGCTTTTCCTATTCATAAGGTTCTATGTATATTTCCTTTGATATTCTTTTTTTCACCCTTTACATCGATTTGGCTTGCGCTGTAATGATGTAAGGAGTTTTTTCAACAAAATACTAATAATAATAATAATATTTGAGGGCTTTATTTCGAAAAAATAAGGCCCGATGACGCCTCCAGCCTAAACACCACACTATGCAGTAACTTTGAGCAGGTGTAATGTCTCTTCTTGGGTTTTACGCGAATTTTCAGGGCCCCAGAAGCGAAAATTCTGCTTATTCACATGGAAATGCGAGAACCTATCGCCGGAAGTTCTGGAAAGAGTGATGGAAAATGCCATTGACCGTATGTACTTCAATTCTGGCGGCGGCCACTTGGCCCATATCATTTTTTCATCTTAATAAAAAGAAAATTAAGATTTTAGATAAACACAACCCAAAAGCTGAACAAAAATATTTCATTCATAAAAAAAATCAGAGTCAAAGAACGTCGGGTGACAACATTTGCGTCATCCTGTATATAGCAGACAAGCTGACATTCGGGGAAAACAAAGTCTGTCAAGTCCGCTAGTGTTCGTATATATTTTTGTTCTGAAACGTTGGCGACCCCTGCCCTCCGTAGACAAAGGGGCCACGTAGGTTTTCTACTAAACTTGGGATTATTCAGAATGTCCAATAACCCATACTATTCGCCCCATTTACACAACTCCAGCCAAACGAGGTCACATCTCGCACGCGCGCTATTACGGAGTAAGCAGTGGCGACGTTGGATAGATTTCCATCGCAAATATACTGACAGTTTACCAAGTACAGTAACTAACTAACTAACTAACCATCACACCGTCTCCCCGAAGGGGTAGGCAGAAAGAATGGACTGCCACACTTTTCTTTCCTGACATATTTCTCAATTCGATTCCTCAACATTCATACATCGTGTCATGCAACCGCATCGATTTCTCTGACTCCTCACATGGCCGGCATTCAATATTTGATTTATTTAATCGTGCCACGTTTTCCTCGGTCTTCCTCTATTTCTGGTTCCATTTACATCATTAACATAATTTTTTTTTAACATTCTTTATTCATTCAATTTTCCCATATGTCCAAACCATCTTAATGATCCTTTCATTATTTTGTTCATGACACCATCATTCGCACCGCATTCACTTCTTGTATTTTCATTCGACACTATCATACACAGAGTATCGACACATTCGTCTAAGAGATCTCATTTCTACTGCATTTATTCTACTTTCATCCTTCTTTTGCCAGTTCCATGCTTCGCTTCCATACATAAGGGTCGGTAGAAGAACACCATTGTGCACTGCCATTCTAGCTTTTTTGGATAGGTTTTTGTTTGCGATGACAACTTTAAGTGCACCATTCACTTTGTTGCCTGCCCCAACCCTTATTTCAATATCCCTCTCCACTCGCCCATCTCTTGTAAACATACTACCTAAATACACGAACTCAACTACTTGCTCCAAATTTTCACCATTCACGCTAATGTTGCAGACTGTCATGGTTTCTTCCTTTTCAAAAATCATTACCTTGGACTTATTCACATTCATCATCAGATCATTTCGCATGCATACCTCATACATACTATTCACCAGGACTTGTAGTTCATGCTCGTTGTCTACAAGAAGGACAGCGTCATCCGCATACAAGAGACAGCTTACTGACACTCCGCTCATTTTGGCACCTACATCCAACCCTTTCAGCTCTTTTCCAAGTACAGTACACTCCTAAATTTCCGGGGTCAGATTAAACGACAAGGGATCCGAGACACTATAGTCATTTTATTAAAACAAGAATATTTCACATTCATCTAAGAAAAATTATCAATGAAAGTGAAAACGGCCGTTCACAATGGAGTTCTAGTCCCAACCCTAATGTATGGAAGCGAAACATGAAACTGGCAGAAGAAGGATGAGAGCAGAATAAATGCGGTAGAGATGAGGTCCCTAAGACGTATGTGTGTAGAACGATATACGACAGAATCTCAAATGCTGATATAAGAAAGGAATGTAGAGCGGAAGAAGGTATTATGAACAAAATTATGAAAGGATCGCTGCGTTGGTTCGGACATGGAACGCATGGATGGAGAAAGAATGGTTAAGAAAGTATACGTTTATGATGTAAATAGGGTACGGAGTCGAGGCAGACCGAGGAAAACATAGCATGACCAAATTAATTAAATTTTAAAGGTTGCTCATGTTAGAAGTCGGAGGAATCGACGTGCGTGTATGCCTCGTTGTATGAATGTGGAGGAAGTTACAGAGGTTTGCCAGGATAGAATAGTGTGGCGGTCCATTCTTTCTGGCTACTCCTTCGGGGAGACGGCGTGATGGTTAGTTAGTTAGAATATTTCACAATAATACTTATAATGCAAACAAAAATTCAAATCTGTCACAATGACATTGGGCGTTTAGTTCACATTTGCGCCACCACCAACATACGTTTGTGGCTCTATAGTCGTATCATAATATTTCGTGTCATAATAATAAGGCACCCGCAGCTTAGTTCATACTCATAAAACATTGTCGTTAATTTTATTTTATTATGAAAAAGTGTATAATAATGGATAAACGCAAACGAATTGTACTTTCAATTGAAAACTAACTAACCATCACGCCATTTCCCCGGAGGGGTAGGCAGAGAGGATGGATCCCCACAATGTTCTGGCATACCTCTCTGGCTTCCTTTACATTCATACATCGTACCATGCACGCACGTCGATTATTCCGACTTCGAATGTGACCGCCTTTTAGTAATTGATGTTTTTGACCATGTTTTTCCGTACTCCATTTACATCGTTAAAGTATATTTTCTTAACCTTTTCATAATTTTATTCATAATTTCTTCTTCCGCTCTACATTCCTTTCTTAAATCGGCATTAAAAATGTCTATTTAGGGAACAACCAATGAATAAGGGAACAAAACATATCTTAAAGTATTTATTGTTTCTTGAACAATAATGTAAAACTCCGTATTAAACAATTTCCAGAAGTTTTATTATACATATTTTGTAGAAATGACAAGTTTTGCCCTTCTCAGGCATTAAATATAATAAAAACCTCTAGAAAAATGACGTTATCATTCGTATTAATTATATCTTCTTCTTCTTCCTTGCTGTAAACCTATGTGTGTGTGTTAGAGGTAGATTCCCAGCTGTCATTTCATCTATTAGGAGGTCTTCCACGAGGACGAGTCCCTTGAGGCTGATTATGCAATGCAATATAGGGGAGTCTGGTGGTGTCCATTCTTTGAACATACCAGTCCCTTTTTTGCTGTCTGCTCCATCTTATAATATCTTAAACCTCACGTATATCTCTTATTCTGGTGTTCCTTACGCGATCTCTCGGTGTCTCTCCTGCTGGCAGGTCACGTAGCCAGAAGTTCAGATGAAAAGTGGACAAGAATATTGCTGACTTTAAGACCGTGGACGGTAAAGAGAAGTGCAGGGCGACCGCAACTACGGTGGAAGGATGATCTGAACAGACGTCGGAATAACCTGGATGCAGTCTGCACAGGATAGAGTGACATGGAAGAGAATAGGGGAAGCCTTTTTCCAGGAGTGGACGGGAATAGGCGGAGATAGAAGAAGAAGGAACAAGTCATTATGTAACGAACGCTTGTCTTGTAGATTCGTACCTATTTTCATTGTTTGTCGCGAACATTTGACTTTCATTGAGTTTTCTCATTTCCCGACAGCATGCCAAAGTGATGGTGTAAGGTTAAAGAGAAAAATACATATACCATATGTTTTTCTAACTTGACTCCTTTTGTTACCTGTTGAGTATGTGTGTGTGGTATTGAATGGCGTTATATATACGTATGTATTGTTACGTTTGAATGTACTCTTTGAAGGAATGCATTTATAAACTCGCTGAATTAAAAAAATAACTTTAAGCTAACTAACTAACCATCACGCTGTCTCCCCGAAAGGGTAGGCAGAAATAATGGACTGCCACACTTTTCTTTCCTGACATATTTCTCAATTCGATTCCTCAACATTCATACATCGTGTCATGCACGCGCGTCGATTTCTCTGACTCCTCACATGGCCGACATTCAATATTTGATTTATTTAATCGTGCCACGTTTTCCTCGGCTTCCTCTATTTCAGGTTCCATTTACATCGTTAACATATAATTTTTTTTACGATTCTTTCTTCATTCATTCTTTCCATATGTCCAAACCATCTAAATGATCTTTTCATTATTTTGTTCATAACACCATCATTCGCACCGCATTCACTTTTTTTTTTTTTCATTCGACACTATCATACACGGAGTGTCTACACATTCGTCTAAGATATCTCATTTCTACTGCATTTATTTTACTTTCTTCCTTCTTTTGCTTGTTCCATGCTTCGCTTCCATACATAAGGGTCGGTAGAAGAACACCAGTGTGCACTACCATTCTAGCTTTAAAAAATATAAATAACTAACTAACGGAAGGATAGGATGAGAAGATCGACCGCCACACTGTTCTGTCCTGGCATACTTCCCTCGATTCCTCTACATTCATACATCGTGTCATACACGCACGTCGATTTCTTCTAATATTTGATTGATTTGATCGTGCCACGTTTTCCTCGTTCCACGTTCAGAGTTGGACGTCCCCCTGCCCAATGGACCGACGATCTGAAGAGGTTTGCTGGACATGGATGGATAAGGGGCGGTGGCGTGCTTTGGGCTGATGATGATGATGACGTATTCCTCGGCTATATAATATTTCAGCAACAACAACAAACCGTCACGCCGTTTCTCCGCAGGGATAGGCAGAGAGAATGGACCGCCACACTTCTCAATCCTGAAACACTCAATCCTCCACATTCATACACGCACGTCGATTATTCCGACTTCTAACATGACCAACCTTTAAAATGTGATTAATTTGGTCATGCCATGTTTTCCTCGTTCTACCTCGACTTCGTATTCCATTTACATCGTCAACATATATTTTATTGCGACGTGCACGTTCGCTGACATAACTCTCGCGCCTCCTCCACATTCATACACCGTAACACGCACGCTCGTTGATTGTTCCCACTTCAAACACGGTCGCCATTCTCGTGATGCTAACATATGTCTTCTTTGGCCTTCCTTTACTTATTTTTAACTCCACACTACTTGTATATATCTTTTAAACCATTGTTCCCTCATCCATTCGTTCCATATATCCAAACCATCTTAATGACCCTATCATCATTTTATTTAGGACACATTCATCCACCTTACATTCCTTTTTAACTTCTTCATTGGGTATTCTATTGTTTTTATTATAAGATAATCAAATGATTTTACTGTAATCTCTAGATGGAAGTTTATTTTAAATAATAATTAAATAAAACGATGTTTTTTAACTACTTCCACTTTTGTCTTTATTTAGAAAGCGACCGGTTTCGCTGTAGAAATAAAGACAAAAGTGGAAGTAGTTAAAAAACATCGTTTTATTTAATTTTTATATATTGTTTTCCTATACATTCTTCTTAGTGATCTCATTTCTATTGCATAAATCCTACTTTTCTCCTTCTTTTGCTAGCTTGGAGTTTCTGTTTATATTATAAAAAAAATAATATGGCAGTCTCCTCTCTCTAAGTAGGCATTAAGGTTATTGTATTATGTTTATTTCGTATTTTTTGTGTTTAATTATAATATTTTTTTTCTGGACTTGGCTCGTTCTCGCGTTGCGCCATTGAAATGTATGCAGATATGTTTCGTTCTGGAATCTGAATTTCAAATGTTGTGACCGATAAGCAGATGAAAGGCGCAGTGCTGGAACTGAATACAGATTTCAGAAGTCGATAGCGGGTGCTTTATCACTAAGCGGTTATATTCGAGGCTGCTGGGGCGAGAACCCGACGAGTCAATAATGAAAAAATATGTCAAGATGTCAAAAAACTACCGAAATAGACGTGTGATGCTAATCCGCTTGCCCTGTCACAACCCCCTCGGTTCATTTAAAAAAAATCTTTTTGTATTTTAACGTTTTAATACTATGGATTAGTTAGCACTCAATATTCAAGATCTGTAGATTTGCAACGATAATCTTAACTCGAAACTCCGACAAAGAATGATTAAGTGATATATATATGGTCTGTTATACTATATGGCTGCGAAACCTGAACTCTAAAAGTGAATGTAATGAACCGATTGTAGGCGTTCGAGATCAAATCAAATCAAATCAGTTTATTAACTCAAAAGACATCACAAACAGGAAAATGTTTAAGGCATCTATTGAGTACAGATAATTTTTTATAAAAATATAACATTATAGTACCAGGAACGCATTAGAGATGGTTCGACATTAGGAAGACAAGATACTTTCTAAAGTCAAGAGTGTTTGTCTCCTGAACGTACCTTCACTAATATGAAAGACGTCGATTTCCGAGGAGACCGCGTTTATGTGGATATACCGCAGAATGCTCCGTATACCGTGGACCGATAGGGTCAGTAATGCAGACGTACTGCAGGGAGCCAGAGCCAATAGAGAGCTGTTGTCGAATGTGAAAATTAGAAAGGTCTCATATTTGGGTCATGTGCTAAGGGGAGAAAAATACCACCTCCTTCGACTGATATTAATGGGTAAAGTGGAGGGACGTCGGGGAGTTAGTAGAAGGCAGCTGTCCTGGCTGAGGAACATTAAATAGTGGACAGGAATTACAAGAGTTCTCAAGAATTCAAGAGGCTCTATGCACCACGGAGGTGTGACAGTACAAGAAGAAGAGTTAGCACCAACATTTATTAAATTCTTTGCTGTTTAATATGATAGTTTTCCCTTGTTTTTTGGAATATTGAGAAAATCCGTGTAACTCTCTTTATGGACCTACGTTTTGAAGATCGTTATATATTAAAATCACCTTGAAGATGGAGACTCTGGCGATCTCCGACGATTTGGAGATCTAAATAAGATCTTTCGGAAACTTTCAAGATCTCACAGCAGAAACAAATTACAAACCAAACACCTCCAGCCGCCACAAGCGCCCAAAACGATCCTCCTTCAGAGGAACACTCCGAGCCACACAAATCATGCCCCCGCATTAACCAACAACCCACCAAATCACCTTCCAACAATGTTCCCATCAGACGCAAGAGGAATAGCCATTAGAGCTGAACCTCTGTAAGCCAGAAGATCCAAGTCCAAGTCCCAAGTATTGGACGTGTGTGTCGTTGGTCCGTTCTGCTGGAACCATATTCTTTGGTTATAGCCAGGAAAGTTTTGCAATTCAGGCACCAAGAAGTCTACTTACATCTCCATATAACGCTCTGATTTCAAACATAATCATACTTTTGAGACACCATGTATTTTCGAGATATCTTTAACTATTTTAAACTCATTGGAATGCAATTCATACGTAATATTCCATAGATTTTGCGGTGAAATAATATTAAGAGTAGAACTCGTACTCCTGTGAGCTGTAGGCGAGTGCTCCACCCACTCAGCTGCGTACGTATCATGCAGTAATAGTAGAATCATCACTGGAGATGGATTACGGATTGTATTGCACAACTTCCCGCTGTGGGTTGGTCCTAATTATGCCCACTACACACTCGTGGAATTAGCCGGCGTGCTGTCCAAGTGCTCACAGTTAAACATCTTCTAATCAATACCCTAGAGCAGTCAATTCCAACGTTATCGGAACCGCCCCCCTATAGGCGCTGGGGCCGTCCATGGGGGCGGTAGCAGGTCTGCAAGCAAATGGGGTGCGCTGAAATATGGTGTAATGATTTAATCATAATATAAAAAGTCAAAATTTCGGATGTCATCAAGAAAGAGAACAAGAATATTTCAAATACTCTTCCTACCTCTCCGGTAGACGGCGTGATGGTTAGTTAGTTAATTAGTTTATATAAATAACTAGCGGACTCGACAGAAATTGTCCTCCGCGAATGAAAACAACGGGTCCATTTGTGAATCTCCAAACCATCCTGTGACCCACACAAGCACACAAATTTTCATCAAAATCGGTCCAGCCGTTTATGAGGAGTTCAGTGACATACAGACGTACAGGAGAATTGGACAAATGCCAGTAGAAATGAGGTCACTAAGAATAATGTGCGGGAAAACAATGCATGATAGAATATCTAAAGATGAAGTAAGAAAGGAATTTAAGGCGGATGAATGCGTGATAAATAATATTAAGAAAGGGTCCTTAAGATGGTTTGGACATATGGATCGTATGGATGAGTGAAGAATGGTTAAATAAAGCATGTATATATATATATATATATATATATATATATATATATATATAGTTATATATATATATATATATATATATATATATATATATATATATATATATATATATATATATATATATATATATATATATATATATATATATATATATATATATATATATATATATATATATATATATATATGTATATATATATATATTTCTTATTTCTGAAGCGGTTCACTGGGTGTGGGGTTAACCGGTGTGGAACTGGCAGGACACAGATGTGCGTGTCCCGTGACCTTGATCGCTCCCGCAACAGATAAGCCAGCCCATATACGGGACAAAGCGATCTCAACAGGTTGTAGGTAAGTACTGGTCCATATCCCCATCCCCACCCTTCCAAAAAAGAGGGGTGGCTCGTAAGACGGGCTGAATTTACCCAGGGCTGGGGCGAGAAGGGTTGAGTTGAATATTATTTTTTATTTCGTAGTAAATTTATAACTATTAATTTACAACTGTTTATTTTGAAACGCTGCTATAATATAATAGCTTATTTATTTAATTTGAAATATTAGACGTACCTACGTGTGGTAGAACGATGAACGACAGAATTTCAATTGCTGATATAAGAAAGGAGTGTAGAGCGGTATTATGAACAAAGTTGTGAAAGGATCGCTGCGTTGGTTCGGACATATGGAGCGCATAGATGGAGAAAGGATGGTTAAAAAATTATACGTTAACGATGTAAATGGAGTACAGAGTCGAGGTAGACCGAGGAATACGTGGCATCATCAAAATTTAAAAAGTTGGTCATGTTAAAAGTCGGAGGAATCGACGTGCGCGTATGACTCGTATGAATGTGGAGGAAGCTAGAGAGGTGTATCAGGATAGAGTAGTGTGGCGGTCCATTATCTCTGCCTACCCCTCCGGAGAGACGGCGTGATGGTTATTTAATTAGTTATTAGGAATATTGAAAGAAGGGTTGGGGTATGCAGCAAAGTGAATGGTGCACTTAAAGTTGTCATCTAAAACAAAAGCCTATCCAAAAAAGTTAAAATGGCAGTGCAAAATGGTGTTCTTATACCGAACCTTGTGTATGGAAGCGAAGCATGGAACTGGCAAAAGATTGATGAAAGTAGAATAAATGCAGTAAAATCTGGAAAATCCGTACATGATAGTACAAATGAAAATATAAAGTGTTATGAACAAAATAATGAAAGTTACAATACCATAAGATGATCTGGACACATAGAAAGAATGGTAAAAAAGTTTATTTTAACGATGTACATGGAGCTAGAAATAGAGGAAGACCGAAGAAACTGTGGCACCATCAAATATCGAATGTCGGCCACGTGACGAGTCGGAGAAATCGACGTGCGTGCATTTCACGATGTATGAATATTAAGGAAACGAGAAAATTATGTTTAGAATGGTGCGGCGGTTCATTATTTTTGCCTACCTACCTTTTTTTATATAACAAAGAAGGTGACCCGAAGCTGTTATAGGACGCAGCGGCGCCCGTTCGTCAGCTTTACTCATGCAATCCCTAGGCCCGTCACCCGTCCATGCGGGACCTACGTTAATTGGGGAATGCAACATTCTTCGTCAGCTTGTCTCCACCCATCGCTGGACGTTAGCCTCTCCACCCCCACGCCATCTCCCTCGGTCTCTCTCCAGTGCTCTCCAGACCCTTCCCGCCGTCTGCACAATATCATCACTCAACCTGGTTGGCTGTCTCTCGACACTTCTCCGGCCCAACCTTGTCCTCCATTCAGTAACCCTCTGGCTCCATCTTCCATCATCCCGTTGACACACATGACCAGCCCACTGCCACTTCATCCTCGCAATGCGTATCCCGACATCGGTGACCTTGGTGCGTCTTCTAATCTCCACGTCTGGTATATGGTCTCTAAGCGAGATACCCAACATGGATCTTCAATGTAACATTCAAAGAAAAGAAAAAGGGTCTCCAGGCCACATTTAATCTAATTTAATTCCTTTTCACTTATACTTCACTATATCCCAATCTCACAAAACAGAACAAAACACAACAGGTCGTTTGAACCCAATTACTGGATACACATTGTAAAAACAAGCTTAAAAGCTATTATATTGATTCTAACGGATCAACCGTATGAAGAAACGGGTCAAGTAAACAAGGCTGCGGTCATTTCAGAATGTTTGAAGAATTTATATGGAAAAACCCTGACATGAAGATCAGCAGCAAAGAATCTATAAGAAGTGTATGTGGCCCATCGTGACATATCAGATCGAGTGCAGGGCGGAGTTGAAGAAATGAAGACAGCCAGAAACATATCTGGCAAGACATTAGAATGGACTTGGATCTTCTGGCTTACAGGGGTTCAACTCTAATGGCTATTCCTCTTACGTCTGTAGGAAACATTGTTGGAATGTGATTTGGTAGTTGTTTGGTAATGTATGGCCCGGAGTGTCCCTCCGAAAGAGAGCGAGGGGTAATTTAGGGTTTATGATAAAGTCTTACATTATTGTCAAGGAATTGAAGACCAGTTAGGGTTGGGATTGTATTTATAAAAAATAGTGTTCCCGAGGGGAAGATAAGAGGAGCAGTGCCTGGATGGAGTTGTGGTAGGAGATAGCATCCTGCGTGAGACCATTTTGTTTGGCGGAGTACGTAGTGGGCTATCGGGGAGGATTTTTTTTTATCCGCATTGATTGCGGGAAGGGTCAACGGACTGAAGACATTAGAATGAGGAACTCAAGAATAAGATGGCGGTCTAGGTGATAGAATGCTTGGCTTCTGATCAAGGGGACTTGGGTTCGAGCCTGGACACGACCAAATTCCTTCTTCATAATAATGAGCTATTTTCTGCTCACATTGAAGATTGTAGAATAAATTCTAATATCATTGATTTAAATCTTTGGTGTTAGTGTTAGTGAGTTAGTCTTAAAAAAATGGAGATAGTGGGGAAGGCAAAGGAGAAGATACTGGTATGGACAAGTGAGGAGAATGGATCCATCCAGATTTCCCCTCATTGTGTTGCACGGCAAGCCCTAAGGTAGATGACATCCGGGTAGACCACCAGAGAGATGGATCGACTGCTGGGAGTCCATCTTGCAGGAGGCCAATTTCTCTTAAAGGTCTATTTACACCGATCACTTATTATCGTACCGGCCGACAAGTCACGTTAAAAATTGCTTTGAATCTGACCTTTAGACCATACAGGCCATAAGGCACGTGATATCTATATACTCGTATAATAGATTATCGTGATATCTTGATAGTTAGTTAGGAATCGCGATCGCTAAAGGGTTAAATTAATTTCATTTCGAGTGATATCCTCTACGTGGGATTGAGCGTGTTAACCCCGGGTTCACGTGACCCCTGGGGCCGGTAATGACGTCTATCGGACCGTGGCGGGGTTTTAGCTCCGACACTAATCATCCCCTTACATAGATAATAGCAGAAACATTATTTCATACTGGGAAGGGGTGAATTGTAAGCAAATTACTCAATTAAATTTAATATTATTTTGTTTATATTATATCCGGAATATCTGAAGCATTGTGGTGACTCCCATTCTAATTTATTTAGTTTTAAATAATTTTACTTACAAAAAATAACTTTCTCATTGTGGTTTATTTCTATTGTTTAAGTAATTATAGTTTATTTATATTAATAATGAAGCTAGTCTGAATGCATTACTGCAAATAGAAATATATCGACTGAAGCAAAGATGGCAGTGCACAATGGAGTTCTAGTCCCGACCCTTATGTATGGAAGTGAAGCTTGGAGTTGGCAGAAGAAGGATGAATGTCGTAGAAATGAGGTCACTAAGAAGAATGTGCGGAAAAACAATGTATGATAGAATATCTAATGATGAAGTAAGAAAGGAATGTAAGGCGGATGAATGCGTGATAAATAAAATTAAGAAAGGGTCACAAGGGTTTGGACATATGGAACGAATGGATGAGGGAAAAATGGTTAAAAATATATATACAAGTAGTCTTCTTCTTCTCTGGTTTCAATCCTGGGATTGGTTTGCAGCAATTTCCTCCATTATTCTCTTCCATTTTTCCCTGTCTTGTGCGGCTCTTTTGAGATCTGCATATGATGAGCAGCGTACGTCCACCAACAGGTCCTCCAGGTACTCTCGGCGTGGGCGTCCCCTAGAGTTTGTCCCCTCGATCATACCCTCCATTATGGCATGCAAGAGACCTTCTTGACGTATTACATGACCGATCCATCTTGCGCGCCTTTCGGACAAGGTCCTGAGCAGGTGCCTTCCTCCTTCGATTCCTTGAAGAACTTCCTCATTCGTGATGTGGTCTCTCCAGGAAATTCCTGATAGTCTTCTATAGGACCACATCTCAAAAGCCTCTAGTCTCCGCTTATCCCTTTCGGATAGGCACCATGTCTCGCAGCCGTACATCAAGACACTCCATACATAGGTCTTGATGAGGAGTATTCTCAGTAGTGTGAATGAGAAAAAAAGTCGAGGAAGGCCAAAGAAGACATGACATGACCAAAAATGCGGCCATGTTCGAAGTAGGAACAATCGGCGAGAGTGCATGTCACGATGTGTGAATTTAGAATAGGGGCGAGAATTATATCAATAGAACATTGTGGCAATCCATCCTCTCTGCCTACCCCTCCGGGGAAACGGCGTGATGTACAAATACTACGAAAAAAATAAGAAATAAGATGATAAAATAGAATAAGCCCAAACGACAAAAAAAATTGAGAATTAAAAATAAAAAGACAAGTAAATGATGATATACAATAGTATATATTATATATTGGATGTGTGGATACTCTGTGTATGATGGAGTGTCGAATGAAAATATAAGAAGTGAATGCGGTGCGAATGATGGTGTTATGAACAAAGTAATGAAATGATCATTAAGATGGTTTGGCCACATAAAGAATAGTAAAAAAGTATATGTTTACGATGTAAATGGAACTAGAAAAAGAGGAAGACCGAGGAAAATGTGGCACGATCAAAGAAATCAAAGATAACAAACAGCTGACTGACAAATAATTCATCTTAGCAACAGCGTCTATTCGTTCAACTTCTTTCATACACTTGTCCAAGTATAGATTGAAAACAACCACGAGCAAATAATATTCTATTTTTTTAATTAAAAGGTTACAACTTAGCCAAGAAAAAATATTATCTTAAATCGGGCGGTGGTCTAGGAGATAGAACGGTTGGCTCCTGATCCAGGGGACTTGGGTTCAATCCTGAACACGACCAGATTCCTTCTTCATAATAATGAGGTATTTTCTGCTCACATTTAAGATTGTGAAAATAAAAATTCTTATATCATTGATTTAAATCCATGGTTTAGTCTTTTATTTAAAAAAAAATAGCTTCTTAACAAATTATTCATATGATTTTATTACTATAATATATTTCTCTATATAATAAATAACAACAAATTAATCAAATATTGAATGTCGGCCACGTGAGGAGTCAGAGAAATCGACGGGCGTGCATGACACGATTTATGAATGTTGAGGAAGCGAGAGAAATATGTCAGGAAAAAAAGGGTGGTAGTCAATTCTTTCTGCCTACTCCTTCGGGGAGACGGCGTGATGGTTAGTTCGTTGGTTCGTAGGCATATATAAAAAAAAAACGATGAAAATCTTCACTCCATTTTTTTTTGCTTTGATCTTAATTAAAAAAAAATAGATATAAAATTTCTTTATTATTATATATTTAGTGTGCTCCCACTTGTGTTTAACGTCAACCGGTATCGGCAGCTTGCTGCCATCTCTGGTGAAGCAAGCTGTCGAAACCGGTCGACGTTAAACACAAGTGGAAGCACACTAAATATACGAGTATAATAAATAAATATATATAATTTTTTTAATTTTTGTTTTCATTATTTAAAATGAACTTCTACCAAAAAGGCGGCCATGTTAGAAGTAGGAATAATCGACGAGTGTGCATCACACGATGTGTGAATGTAGAAGAGGCGCGAGAGTTATGTCAGAATAGAACAATGTAGCGATCCATCCTCTCTGCCTACCCCTCCGGGGAAACGGCGTGATGGTTAGTTAGTTACTTAGTTAAATCTTCTTGCAAACATGTTGTACGATAAAAAACTACTAACTAACTTACCATCACGCCATCTCGGTAGGCAGAGAGGATGGATCGCCACAATGCTCTGTCCTGGCATACCTCTCGAGCTTCATCTACATTCATACATCGTACCACGCAGTCGATTATTCGACTTCGAATGTGGCCGCCTTTTAGTAATTGATTAATTTGGTCATGCCATGTTTTCCTCGGTCGTCCTCGGCTTATTTTTCCACTCGCGCTACTTGCGTACATTTTTTTAACCATTCTACTCTCATCCATTAGTTCCATATGTCCAAACCATCTCAGGGATCCTTTTTTAATTTTATCCATGATGCAGTGCCTTACATTTCTCTCTTATTTCATCGTTTGGTATTCTATCATACAGCGTTTTCCTGCGCATTCTTCTTAGTGATCTCATTTCTAAGGCGTTTATCCTGCTTTCGTCCTTATTTTGCCAGCTCCAAGCTTCACTTCCATACACGAGGGTCGGCACTAGAACTCCATTGTGTACTGCCATCTTTGCTTCTGTGGATATATTTCTAATAACAAACTAAAATTAATATAATTGAATAAAATAGAATAAAAAAAGTTAGCACGAATGAAATAAATAATTTCGTATAAAATACTTATTTTGAGGTTTGGCGTTATTCAAAAGAATTTTAAAAACTTATATAATTTGTTTTTACCGGAATGTTTGAGTTTGAAATTGATCAAGTATAACAAAAGACAATCCAATATCATTCCCATTAAATAATATAATAAAACTAGAAAACGTACGTTTTCATCAATATTTAATATGTAATATACAATTTGACATCATTGTTCAAGAAATAATCAATAGCTTAATACATAGTTTTACATAATTAATTAAGCATTATAAATTGAAAGGCAACGTCATTCCCATAAAACACAATAAAAATAGAAAACTTACGTTTTCACAAATATTTATTATATTATTAATACGATATAGTTTGACTATCCGTGGCTTTATCCCACTGCATTCCTATTGGGCATGCTGGGGACCAATAGTTTACAGATAAGAAGGGATGGGTGCACACTTACCCATTTCTTCAGACTTATCAGGGGATTCTTTGAGAATTCCGTCATCTTGGAGGCTATCCATCTTTATGTTCCGGATGGTTATCTTCGACAGCGTCAGCACAGACTGTTTTATCTCCCAACATGCAGAACCAACCTGCCTCTGGTGATGCCGGTGGGGAGAGCAATCAAACTGCTGAACATGATCGCTTCGGAGATCGATGTCTTTCATATTCGTGAAAGTACATTCAGAAGACAAATACTCTTGACTTTGGAGAGTATCTTGTATTCCTGATGTCGAACCATCTCTCATGCGTTCCTGGTATTATATATTCATTATGTTTTACCTGTTCTCAATAGATGCCTTAAACTATAAAAAATGTTTGTAATGTCTTTTGAGAAAATAAACTGATTTGATTTGATTTGATTTGACATTACTGTTCAAGAAATAATCAATAAGGATTAATTGTATCTCAATAGAGACGAAGATGTAAATTTATTTGGAAACAGAATATGGTGGTCGAGGCGTTTACAGGACTTATGACCTGTCATTGGTTGGGTTAAGCGATCACTTCATTTTAACAACATTCCCCATTCCTCCCTTCTTACGACCACCAAGTCTGACAAATTTTTGGAACTTGTATATATGCTACTATTTTTAAATAACTTCACATTTTGTAGGTCAATCTACACTAGCGCCATCTATTAAGATAATTTGTACAATTTATCCTTATAACGATGAACCCACAATGGGTAAAAATCCAGTCTACAAGTATTTGTATACATTCAAAAAAACAAATAATCAATAACTTAATACGGAGTTTTACATCATTACTCTGGAATTATAAATTTCAAGGCAATGTCATTTCCATTAAATATAATAAAACTTCTAGAAAGCACAGGTTTTCATCAATATTTGAGTTTTACATAATTGTTCAATAGCTATATATCAAGGCATATAACTCCATATTAAATAATTAATACGAATGGAAACGTCTGTTTTCTATATTGATATTATATTTTTTGTTGTAATTAAATATTTCGCCTTGCTAATGCATTATCAAATATACGCCTCGCAAATGCTTCGAGGCGAATATTTGATAATGGCAAGGCGAAATACGTGACAGAGTTTGGAATGTCTATGGCGCCCTTATGAATGTCAGAAGATGTATGGATAATTTTATTTATTTATAATAATTATTGTAATAAAAGCTTCTAGAAATCGGACGTTTTCGTCAATAATATATATGTAATATAGCTTTAACGTCATTCTTCAAGATGTATGATTTGATTTTTAATAAACAAATAAACAAACTGTCACGCCGTTTCTCCGCAGGGATAGGCAGAGATAATAGACCGACACACTATTCTATCCTTACACACCTCTCTAGCTTCCTCCACATTCATACAACGAGTCATTTTTTTATTTAATTTATTTGAATAAAATCACAAACATTACAGACATATAATTCCAGATCGTTTGCAATTACATTATAACAATTTATAAGAGAAGCAAAAAAAAACCCAATTAAGATTAAGGAAGTAGAAAGAATCATAACATTGATATTGCATCCCTGAGGCAACTCACACTATCACGAAATATGTCGACCTCCGAGGCGACCCGATTAAGCAACAAGATTGCCCTACCCACAGGCATTACCATTGGCAGGATGGTTCTGCAGCGCGGCAAATAAAACAATCTGTGCACGCACAATCATATACGCACGTCGATACTTCCGACTTCTAAAAACTAACTAACTAACTAACCATCACGCCGTCTCCCCGAAGGGGTAGGCAGAAAGAATGAACTGCCACACTTTTCTTTCCTGACATATTTCTCTCGCTTCCTCAACATTCATACATCGCGTCATGCACGCGCGTCGATTTCTCTGACTCCTCACATGGCCGACATTCAATATTTGATTTATTTGATCGTGCCACGTTTTCCTCGGTCTTCCTCTATTTCTGGTTCCATTTACATCATTAACATATAATTTTTTTTACCATTCTTTCCATATGTCCAAACCATCTTAATGATCCTTTCTTTATTTTGTTCATGAAACCATCATTCGCACCGCATTCACTTCTTATATTTTCATTCGACACTCTATCATACACAGAGTATCTACACATTCGTCTAAGAGATCTCATTTCTACTGCATTTATTCTACTTTCATCCTTCTTTTGCCAGTTCCATGATTCGCTTCCATGGGTCGGTAGAAGAACACCATTGTGCACTGCCATTCTAGCTTTTTTGGACTTCTAACATGTCTATAAAATTTGATTAATCGAGTCATGCCATTTACATCGTTAACGTATACTTTCTTGACCATTCTTAGATTTCGAATTATTTTGGAAAGTTTAGAAGCAATCTCATATTGTCCGTGGAGTCGGTATTTATTTTAACCCGTAATTTTGAAGACCGTGTCTGTGCTGAGAGGTGTAGTCGCACATATAGTGGTGTGTGACGAAATGGGTATAAACTTTCAAAGCTCCGAGGATACCCCAAGTAGAGGCGGCGGTATGTAGGGCACTGGGGCATAATCGATACTCGCGGGGGGAGGATTTACCACCCCTGCCCTCACCGCGGAGGGGCGCTTCGCCAGGGGCGCCACACACCCTGTAAAATATTAATAAACTAAAAATCTTAAAGGTATTATAATTTTTATTGAAAGTTAAGGCATTAACTCTGTGTTATTCCATTGTAATACACTTTTGAATTGAAAAATAACGTTGGTTATTTTCCACTTAAATATTAAATAACACGACATGTTTCGAAAGAGACTTCCCATCTTCTTCTTCGATGGCCCTACAGCCCATATCGAGCCTTAGCCTCCAGTATTCTTCGCCTCCAACTCCTCCTGTCCTCCGCTTCGACCCTCCAATCTGACACTCTTAACAATCTTGTTCCATCTCTCCCAACTTCATCCTCCCATCGCAGCCTTGGTCGTCCAATTAGTCTTCTACCACCTGGGTGCCACTCCAGCAATCTTTTTGGGGTTCGCGATGACGGCATCCTCTGCACGTGACCGGCCCATCTCAGTCTAGACTTCCCATCTTCAGGTGTAAATATCTTCTTCTTCTTCACTTTTGATAGACTCAGGAGTCTGTTATTTCAGGCGGGTCCTCTTGAGACGCTGAATTCCAGCTTTCTCTCCACCGTTTCGGGGGTCTTCCTGGTCGGCGTTCCATGGAGAGCTATGTGTGGTATTCTATTTGAGCTCATTCTTTCTACATGTAGATGCCAGTATCGCCGTCTTTGACGTCCCCATCTGACCACATCTTTGACCTCGCAGATTTCTCGGATTGCTGTATTCCTAACTCGATAACGTAGGGTTTTGCCAGCTATAGCGCGAAGTGTTTTCATCTCGGTTGTCCTGTGCATGCTCTTTGTCTTGACAGCGTCTGCCCTCGATTTAATGCCATATGTGAGGATTGGTCATTGGATTAATAATACATAATAATTATAAGTGATAATATAAAACTGTAATTTGAAAAAATAACATACATTTGAAAATACCTATTTTGCCTGGATATTAATAATTGATTAATTTGCCTAGATATTATTATTGGGAACGGGAGATGGAAAATGCCTAATGGTGGCGATGAGGTTCGCAACCCATCACACCGCATCTCCCGCGGGGGCGAAAAGAGAAGAATGGAGTGCCGCATCAGTTAAAGTGTGGCAGTGTATTCTTTCTGCCTACCCCTTTGGAGAGACGGCGTGATGGTTAGGTAGTTAGTTATGTTATATTATATATATTTTATTTTCTGTATTTTAATGAACTTCTAACATGAAATTTCATAGAACAACATATTTTTTATAACAAACAAACAAATCATCACCCCGTTTCTCTGCAGGGGTAAGCAGAGAGAATGGATCGCCACACTACTCTATCCTGACAAGGTTCTCTAGCTCCCTCCACATTCATACACCAGTCATACACGCACGTCGATTCCTCCGACTTCTAACATGACCAACCTTTAAAATTTGATTAATTTGGTCATGCCATGTTTTCCTCGGTCTGCCTCGACTCCCTACTCCATTTACATCATTACATTTACTTTCTTAACCATTCTTTCTTCATCCATGCGTCATATTTCTCTCGCTTCCTCACCATTCATACATCGTGTCATGCACGCGCGTCGATTTCTCTGACACCGCACATGGCCGACATTCAATATTTGATTTATTTGATCGTGCCACGTTTTCCTCGGTCTTCCTCTATTTCTGGTTCCATTTACATCGTTAACATATATATTTTTTTACCATTCTTTATTCATTCATTCCTTTCATATGTCCAAACCATCTTAATGATCCTTTCATTATTTTGTTCATAACACCATCATTCGCACCGCATTCAAAAACTTTATTATACAGCATAAACTGTTCGCGAGCCACCCCCGACTCTACCCCTATCTAAGGGAGTTTAAAATTCTAATAACAAAAGTATTTTTAGTTTTAAATGAGGTTGAAATTCAATATGTTACAGTAATTAGAACACGTGATCACATCACAGGTGCTTCCTTCATCATTGCTTACCCTTCTGACGGTTTAAATCAAATCAGTTTATTTTCTCAAAAGATATTACAAACAATTTTTATAGTTTAAGACATCTCTATTGAGAACAGGTAAAATCAAATCAGTTTATTTCATCAACAGACATTACAAAATTAATTTTTAAGGCATCTATTGAGAACAGGTAAAATAATATATTGTGTATAGTATACTACCAGAAACGCATGAGAGATGGTTCAACGTTTTTGTACCTCAAAGATAACGGTTATTACCCCTGGCTGTACCCAACTGATTTCTTGCTGGGTATGCTGGACTACCAATCATTAGAAATTAGACGAACTATCCATTTGGGTGTTCATTTTTTTCAACTGATTCGTGGTCGAATACATAACTCGTATATTTTGAATGACTTGACTTTGTTTGTCCCTGACAATTATCTGCGACAAAGGCAACATAGATTATTTCACCTGCCACTGTGTAGAACCAATTTACCTAAAGTTATGCCCGTGGGCAGGGCAATAATCCTTCTAAACCGCATCTCTTCGGATGTGGACATCTTCCACGATAGTGAGGCTTCCCTCAGAAAACATCTATCTCTTAAATAATGTGTTGTTCTTCTTATTGTTTCTAATTATTTATTTGGTCTTTATTTTTTAATTATCTCGTGTTTTATGTGTTTTTGTCTATTTTTAAATTTCTTTATTGTATTTACTGTTTAAATTTTTTACCTACCTGTATAGTCATAAGCTGGTTATACACTGTAATGTTTATGATTTAAAAAAATAAATTGAATTGAATTGAATTGAATTGAATTGAACATTAGTAAGACAGGATGCTCTCCAGAATTAAGAGTATTTGCCTTCTGAACGTACTTTAACTGATATGAAAGACGTCGATCTCCGAGGAGACAGCGTTCAGCAGATTGATTGCTCTTCCCACCGGTGTCACCAGAGCCAGGTTGGTTCTGGCGGCGGGTAGGTAAAACAATCTATGCTGGCGCTGTCGGAGAAATCTGTCGGGAACAAAAAGCCCTACCCTCCAGCACGGCTGAGTTTTCAAAATATCCCCTAATTAGTCTAAAGAAATGGGTTATGAGAAACCTGTCTCTTCGAAGCTGCAGAGAATTAGACCCCAACATTCGAAAAAAAAACGCTGTGGGATAGAGCCATGGATAGCTACCATTCGATATTTAGTCATTTGATAGCCAAGGGGAAATTTCAAAAAGGGTTGGTGAATGTGTTATGGTATTTAAAAAGGAAGAAGATATGACAGATTATGACATGAGTGCGAACGGTGAGAAATTAGAGCAAGAATGCAATGAATGCTGACACACATACAGTAGCGAGCACAGAAATCTTTCCACACTAAAAATATCAGTTTTTTGTAATTACATATGTGCATGACACGATGTATGAATGTTGAAGCGAGAGAAATATGTCAGGAAAGAAAAGTGTGGAAGTCCATGCTTTCTACCTACCCCTTTGGGGAGACGGCGTGATGGTTAGTTACTTATTTTTTTCTTCTTAGCGATCTCATTTCTACGGCGTTTATCATGCTTTTATCCTTCTTTTGCCAGCTCCAAGCTTCACTTACATAAAATATTTTCTGTTCGTAGTTTATTTGTCCAATTATATATAAGAAGTGAATGCGGTGCGAATGATGGTGTCATGAACAAAATAATGAAAGGATCATTAAGATGGTTTGGACATATGGAAATATTGAATGAAGAAAGAATGGTTAAAAAAATATATGTTAATGATGTAAATGGAACCAGAAATATAGGAAGACCGAGAAAAACGTGGCACGATCAAATAAATCAAATATTGAATGTCGGCCATGTGAGGAGTCAGAGAAAATAGACGCGCGTGCATGACACGATGTATGAATGTTTAGGAAGCGAGAGAAATATGTCAGGAAAGAAAAGTGTGGCAGTCCATTCTTTCTGCCTACCCCTTTGGGGAGACGGCGTGCTGGTTAGTTAGTCAGTTTAGTATAAAAAAAATTGTGATTCCTTGATAGCTTTTCAGTCCAAATAATTGAGCAACACAGTTTAAAGATGATCTGCAAGGAAAGTGCCTCTTTCGGGATCAAAAAAAAAATTCTTAATTTTAGAGTTAATTTGTAGACCATCGATTTTTTGCCACAAAAATTAAAAATGCTCACATTATTAAAAAAAAAAACATCTATTTCAAATCAAATTACATAGAAATATAACACTAACAACTGTCAAAAATCAACAAAGTCAGTACTTTGTTGTTGTTCCTTTGTTTTTAATAACTACTCTAATACGTTTTGGCTTGGATTTCACCAAATTATGTATGTAGTCTTGGGAAAATTTTTCACACTTTTTCGATGATGTTTTTAAGGTTTTCCTTTGACGGAGGCTTCAGTTTATTTATTTTCATTGCAATTTTATGACACAAGTTCTCGATATGGTTTAGGTCAGGGATATTTCCGGGCCAATCCAGTGTTGGAATCCCATGAATTTTCATATATTCTTTGACCTAAAAATTATTTTAAGTGTTATATTTTTAAAATATTTTTTTGTGAGCATTACAATCAGAGTGTTAGAAAAAAATAATACTTACAGTTTTTGCTCGGTGGCACAGTGCAGAGTCATCTTGGAAAATGCACTCAGAAATATAAGACCGCAATGAAGCATCCTGCTGGACAAATGGTCTGGAATGCTTATCCTTTTATGGAGTGGAGCAACTAGCATTCATAAAAGGAACTGTGAATGCAGAAATTTACAAAAAAAAATCTGGAAGAGTTTTATTCCCGCCAATTGAAATGCACAATTTTTATATTTCTGAGTGCATTTTCTAAGATGACTTTGCACTGTGCCACCGAGCAAAAACTGTAGGTATTATTTTTTTCTGACACTGTGATTTATACGTTTTTACTGTTTTGGTGTTAAAATTATATAAGTTTTTTCGTTTATAAAAAGAATTTTGACAAGTGTAAAAATAAATTTTTCATTTGCTCCAATGACAATTTGAATAAATTCTTCAATAATATTTTTAAGTTCTTGCTGGTGTTGGATTGTTTTAAGTGCCTAATTACAGTAATTAAAAAAAAAAACAGTGGATAACGTGGAATAAAAATTTAATAAACACAAATGTCCGGATCGTCCAGCTGACGACAAGTGCACCATCTAAAATAACAATATGTGTTAAATTATTTTTCTTTGTTATTTTATTTTGTATCATTGTATTTCAGAAAATTTGTTTTAGATTTATTATGTAGACGTTGAACGATCGAAGTGTGCTCGGGAGATGCATTTTGGTGGCGATGAGGTTCGCAACCCATCACACCGCGTCTCTCGCGATGGCGAAAAGAGAATGATGGAGTGCCGGATCGATTAAAGTGTGGCAGTCCATTCTTTCTGCCTACCCTTTCGGAGAGACGGCGTGATGGTTAGTTAGTTAGTTAGTGATTTATAATATTCACAAAAAAATATTTTAAAAATATAACACTGTTAAAATAATTTTTAGGTCAAAGAATACATGAAAATTCATGGGATTCCATCACTGGATTGGCCCGGAAATAGCCCTGACCTAAACCCTATCGAGAACTTGTGGCATAAAATTGCAATGAAAATAAATAAACTGAAGCCTCCGTCAAAGGAAAACCTTAAAAACATCATAGAAAAAGTGTAATTGAAAAATTTTCCCAAGACTACATACATCATTTGGTGAAATGCATGCCTAAACGTATTGAAGCAGTTATTTAAAAAATTGAGGAACTACAAAGTACTGATTTTGTTGGTTTTTGATAATTGTTAGTGTTATATACCTATGTAATTTTATTTGAAATAAATATATGTTTTCAAATTATGTGAGCACTTGTAATTTTTGTGGCAAAAAATCGAAAATTTACAAATTAACTCTAAAATTAAGAAAAAAAAAGTTTGATCCCTAAGAAGGCACTTTTCTTGCAAATCATCTGTAAACAGTGTTGCTTAATAATTTGGACTGAAAAGCTATCAAGGAATTACAAAAAAAAATTATATAATTCCAAAAAACTGATATTTTCAGTGTGGAAAGATTTCTGTGCTCGCTACTGTAAAATAAATTAAAAATAAATAAGTGGAATGAACTGAATAAATGTTATTTTATATTATTTGTTTTAGATTTATTTTGTGGACGTTGGACGATCGAATTGTGTAAAACATAAAACAATTTTTTTATTTATTTAACAGTTAATAATGTTGTAGAAATGAGATCTCTAAGACGAATGTGTGGCAAATCTGTATATAATAGAGTGACAAATGCAAGTATAAGAAGTGAATGTGGTGCGAATGAAAGTGTTATGAACAAAATAATTAAAGGGTCATTAAGATGGTTTGGACACATGGAAAGAATGAGTGAAAACAGAATGGTAAAGCAGGTATATGTAAACGGCGTGAACGGAGCTAGAAATAGAGGAAGACCCAGGAAAACGTGGCACGATCAAATCAATCAAATATTAAATGTCGGTCACGTGAGGAGTCGGAGAAATCGACGTGTGTGCATTACACGATGTATGAATGTTGAGGAAGCGAGAGAAATATGTCAGGAAAGAAAAGTGTGGCAGTTCATTCTTTCTGCCTACCCCTTCGGGGAGACGGCGTGATGGTTAGTTAGTTAACAGTTTATAATGTTAAAGTATCATAGTGTTTCTGCCAAAACAATGGACTATTTAGTTAGGTTAAGTGTTTGTTGCTACATCTGAGGCCCTTCCAGGCCCTTCTCACCGGCTCTCCGTTGGAATCTCGGTATAAATAAATGATTTGCAACCATGATTTTTCATTATATTGATTTCGATCTCCAGGCATTCACTCCATTCCTGAGGCAATGAATAACCTGGCTGCTGTCCAACATGTTCCACTCGGTTATACTTCACACCGGAGCATAAACATTCTAGGAATTAGCACCGATCCCTGTGAATACTCTATGGAATCTATTTTCAATTTAAATACCAACATTCTGGAAATTTCCACAACAAAAATACGTAATTTCTCTTTGTTGTTTCTTGAACAATGATGTAAAACTCCATATTCAAATCAAATCAAATCAGTTTATTAACTAAAAAGACATTACAAACAGGAAAATGTTTAAGGCATCTATTAAGTACAGGTCAAATATTATAAAAATACAACGAAGTACCAGGAACGCATTAGATTACGTACCACACCGTGGCAGTCATATGCGCCTGTCAACGGTTGAATTAAAGTAAAGGTCCTCTTTTCATTCCTAACTAACAAATTTTAATTGTATCTCAATAGAGACGAAGACGTAAACTGGAAACTGAACATGGATAATCAAGGTGTTTACAGGACTTATGACCTGTCATTGGTTGGGTTAAGCGCACGCTTTATGTAATTACAACATTCCCCATTCCACCTTTGTTATTTGTGATCATGCATGACAAATTTTTGGAAGATGTATATATACTTCAAAATCCATATTTATCTTCACGTGGCAGTTTCAGTCAGCCATCTATGTAGATTGGTTGCACTAGTGAATTTTTTCAAGAATTAACCTATACAACCGACCCACTAACGCCATCTATGGAGAATGATTTTCGGCATTTAGCAAACTACCTTATTAACACAATGTGAAGGCTGTTGACCAACATATTGTTAGAAGCCGCTAGGAGTATTATTCCATTCTATATGCCAAAGAATTACCTAACTAACAAACTAACTTACTAATTAACAAACTAACTTACTAACCAACTTACCACCTAACTAACAAACTAACTTACTAACCATCACGCCGTCTCGCAGAAGGGGTAGGCAGAAATAATGGACTGCCACACTTTTCTTTCCTGACATATTTTTGTCTCGCTTCCTCAACATTCATACATCGTGTCATGAACGCGTGTCAATATTTAATTTATTTGATCGTGCCGCGTTTTCCACGGTCTTCCTCTATTTCTAGTTCCATTTACATCGTAAACATATAATATATTTTTTTACCATTCATTCTTTCTTTTCATTCGATACTCAGTCATACATAGAGTTTTTCCACACATTCGTCTAAGAGATCTTATTTCTAGTGCATTTATTCTACTTTCATCCTTCTTTTGCCAGTTCCATGCTTCGCTTCCATACATGAGGGTCGGTATAAGAACACCATTGTGCACTGCCATTTCAGCATTTTGGATAGGTTTTTCTTCAATATCATCAACCTTAATGTATGTAAAAGAAGCATGGAACTGGCAGAAGAAGAATGAGAGCAGAATAAATGCGGTAGAGATGAGGGCCCTAAAACGTATGTGTGGTAGAACGATATACGACAGAATCTCTAATGCTGATATAAGAAAGGAAGGTATTATGAACAAAATTATGAAAGGATCGCTGCGTTGGTTCGGACATATGGAGCGCATGGATGGAGAAAAAATGGTTAAGAAAGTATACGTTAATAATGCAAATGTACGTTGAGCCAGAGTTTAGGCAGAGTTGAGACAGACCGAGACAAACATGGCATGACCAAATTAATCAAATTTGAAAGGTTGGTCATGTTAGAAGTCGGAAGAATCAACGTGCGTGTATGACTATGGAGGAAGCTAGAGAGGTGTGCCAGGATAGAGTAGTGTGGCGGTCCATTCTCTCTGCCTACCCATACGGGGAAACGGCGTGATGGTTTGTTGTTGTTATGTTTTTATGATCATTTTTTAAAATTATTAATTAAAATATTCTTTTTTTTCAGCTCAGCTTATGGTCGGAATGGGTAAGTCTTCATAACTGTTTCTTAAAACAAATTTTTAAATCTTAATTATGCTAATTTCAATCTATATTTGGATAAGTGCATGAAAGAACTAGAGAGAGTAAACGCTGGTGCTAAGATGAACAGTTTGTCTGTCAGCTGTTTGTTATATGCAGAAGATGCTGTGTTAACCGCTGACAGTATAGAACATCTGCAAGTCTTAGTATGAAGAATGTATGATGCATGCAAAAGAGTGACCTTGTATTGAATGTGTCCAAGTCTAAAGTGATGGTATTTGAAAAAGAAGAATGTATGACATTTTGTGACATAAGCGCGAACGGTAAGAAACTGTAGCAAGTAACTGAATTTATTTATCTGGGAAGCATGTTTACAACAGATGGAAAAATGGAGAAAGATATCGAAAGAATGGACCGACCCTTCTTTCGATATCGATAGCTGGGAATAAAATTAATGGCGCTCTCAAAGTCATCACTGCAAATAGAAATATTTCAACTGTAGCAAAGATGGCAGCACATAATGGAGTTCTAGTGCCAACCCTTATGTATGGAAGTGAAGCTTGGAGCTAGTATAAGAAGTATGAAAGTAGGATAAATGCTGTAGAAATGAGATCATTGAGAAGAATGTGCGGGAAAACGATATATGATAGAATACCGAACGACGAAATAAGGAAGAAATGTAAGGCAGATGATTGTATCATGTGTAAAATTAACAAAAGGAATCTGAGATGGTTTGGACATATGGAACGAATGGACGAGAGAAGAATGGTTAAAAAAAATTATACAATCAGTGTGAGTGGAAAGACAAGCCGTGGAAGACCAAGGAAAGCATGGCATGACCAAATTAATCAAATATAGTAAGGCGGCCACATTCGAAGTCGGAAAAATCGACGAGCGTGCATATTATAGTTGATTCACAAACCGAAGACATATTGCTTATGTGTTAATATGGTCGTCTTTCTTGGAATCTGATTGATTGCACCGATTAGGTACGTCAAACGTCAGTGTGTTCCGATACGCGAGGCGGAGCGCACGCGTTTGGCCGCTCATATACTCGGTGATTCGAAAAAAAAATTGCGTTTGCAAGTTGTTTTTAAAATATTATTGTTACAATTGATCAATCGCAAATTTACCATGTCGAAATTAGGAAAAAGAAAGCCACTTTCCGATCAGTTTAAACACATAAAAAAGAAATTTAATTGTATCTCAATAGAGACGAAGACGCAAACTGAATATGGATGATCAAGGTGTTTACAGGACTTATGACCTGTCATTATGGCAGGTCATAAGTCCTGTAAACACCTTGATCATCCATATTCAGTTTGCGTCTTCGTCTCTATTGAGATACAATTAAATTTGAATTGACCACCCTTTGGTGAAAATCCAGAATTTCGTATACAAGTATAAGTATACATTCACAAAAATACATAAAAAAGAATCCGAACGATCTCCCTGTAGTGAACGGACCTTACGGTGTATGAATGTGGAGGAATCTAGAGAGGTTTGTCAGGACAGAACGAAACGGCGGTCCATCTTCGGAGAAACGGCGTGATGGTTAGTTAGTTAGTTTTAATTATGGTTATAAAAGTGATTTTGTAAATTCTCATACCCATCTTATTTTTATATACCATCTTAGGTATTTTTATATACCATATTTTAAACAAACTAACTATCCATTGGCATCTTTTAAAATCTAAGTCCTTCTAGATAGACGATATGACCATACATCCAGTATTCTCTAAGGAACTTCTCTCATAATAAATCTATTTGGTAATGCAATACTATTACAAATAGAAAATCAACATTTAATACATTTCACAAAACTACAATTACAACAAACCATCCGCAAGGGTAAGCAGAGAGAAAGTACCGCCTCCTTACTTTGCCCTGACATACATACTTTTCTAGATTCCTCCACATTAATAGAGCGATTCATACATGCACGTTGATTCTTCAGACTTCTAGCATGGCCGATCTTAAAAGTTTGGTTAATTTGATGATACCATGTTTTCCTCGGTATTTTTCGACTCCGAACTCCATTCACATCGTTAAAGTATACTTTGTGGCCAAACCAACGCAGTGGTCCTTTCATATCTTTCAAATATTTTAATTGCTGGTACAAGTATCAACATATTGAAGTAAAGCTTTGCAGGCAGCTGTCAAAGTCCTCACTGCAAATAGAAATATATCCACTGAAGCAATGATGGCAGTACATAATAGCGTTAAAGGAGATAGCAAAATAAAGAAGATAGTAGGTTCACCCTGTATAAAACAATCATTCACCCTGTATAAAACAATAAAACAATCATCCGAACAGTAGTGACCTATGGGTGTGAGGCGTGGACAATGACAGCGAAATCTGCAGAGCGACTGGATACTTTTGAGAGAAGGGTGCTGCGCAGAATTCTGGGGCCTGTGAATGACTGTGAAGGCTGGAGAGTGCGGCATAATGACGAGCTGTACAATATTTACAAAGCTCCCAGTCTCTCCACACAGGTCAGACTGAATAGACTGAGATGGGCCGGACACGTGCAGAGGATGCCGTCATCGCGAACCCCAAAAAGATTTCTGGAGTGGCACCCAGGTGGTAGAAGACCAATTGGACGACCAAGGCTGCGATGTGAGGATGAAGTTGGGAGAGATGGAACAAGATTGTTAAGAGTGTCAGATTGGAGGGTCGAAGCGGAGGACAGGAGGAGTTGGAGGCGAAGAATACTGGAGGCTAAGGCTCGATATGGGCTGTAGGGCCATCGAAGAAGTAGGTTATTACCGTAAAAATGAGATCACTTAGAATTATGTGCAGAAAAATGAAATATGATAGAATACCGAACGATGAAATTTGGAAGAAATGTAAGGCAGATGATTGCATCATATGTAAAATTATAAAAGGATCCCTGATGTGGTTTGAACAAATTAAACGAATGGATCAGAAAATAATAATTATAATGTTGTATACGAAAGATACGACGATGGAAATCATGGAATTACCAAATTAATCAAATTCAAAGAAGGAGGCCACATTCGTAGTCGTAATCGACAAGCATGCATGTTACGATGTATGAATGTAGAGGAAAATCGAGATGTATTTTTTTTTTTTTTTTATGTACACAACAGGTCGTTTGGACCCAATTACTGCATACAATTTTTATTTTACAGCTATTATATTGATTCTCGTGACATGTGATAGGTAGCCAATCTATCGCCATTTTATTGTCACATGAATTCTACACCAGACCAAAGACAGTGTGACAATCACACTGCCATCGCCGGGAATCGAACCCAGGACCTTCGGCATGGAAGTCAGAGCTCGTAACCACTCTGCCACGAAGGTCGTATGTCAGGACAGTCCATTCTCTTTGGCTACCCCTTTGGGAAGTGGCGTGATGGTAGGTTAATTTACGTTTTCTTTGTAATGGTATAGAGATACCGTGTCGATATTTCACGTTTAACGAAGTCATCCGACACTATGTAGAAGACATGATGATAAATTTGAATCCTGTAGCTAACGAATCGGCCAGAAAACGATCAATAAAATTGTCTATGCGCTTACACGATTGACGATTCTGCGACCAATTGACAGAGCTTCAATCGACACAGCAACGCTTTCTTCCCAATATTTAGTGTTTACATTTTTAATGAACTTTAATACTGAAAATATAGAGTTTTTAATAAAAAAAATCCTTTATAATATATTTATTCAACGCTAAGGCATTTACTCGTACACTGTGGAATTCCTTAGTAATATACTTAGGAAATTGAAAATAACTTTGTTTATTCCACAAAATATTAAAAAAATATTAAAAAAACACGACATGTTTCAGAGGATACCTCCATCTTCAGGTGTAAAAATATAATAAAAACTAAACAAAGAATGACTAATATAAAAAACGCATTTAATATTCGATACAATAATTTAAATTAAAAAACTAACCTAAATTAATTTTTAAATTTAAATAATTGTTAAACTAACTAACTAACCATCACGCCGTCTCCCCGAAGGGGTAGGCAGAAAGAATTGACTGCCACAGTGAAGCTTGGAGCTGGCAAAAGAAGGATGGAAGCATGATAAACGCCGTAGAAATGAGATCACTAAGAAGAATGTGCCGGAAAACGTTGTATGATAGAATACCGAACGATTAAATAAGAAAGACATGTAAGCATGGATAAAATTAAAAAAGGATCCCTGAGATGGTTTGAACATATGGAACGAATGGATGAGAGTAGAATGGTTAAAAAGTTGTACACAAGCAGCGTGAGTGGTAAAAGAAGCCGAGGACGACCGAGGATAACATGGCATGACCAAATTAATCAATTAATAAAAGGCGTCCAATCTTAATAGATGACGCTAGTGTAGAGTGAACTTAAAAATGTAAAGATAGGCGTGGAATCCTACCATATATACAAGTTCCAAAAAAAAAATTGTCAGACGTGGTGGTCATAAGAAAAAAAAGCGGAATGGGGATTGTTGTTAAACAAAAAGCGATCGCTTAACCCAACCAATGACAGGTCATAAGTCCTGTAAGCGCCTCGGCCACCACATTCTGTTCCCAGAAATAAATAATTTACATCTTCGTCTCTATTGAGATATAATTAATCCTTATACTCGTATAATAAAAGGCGGTCACATTCGAAGTCGGAATAATCGACGTGCGTGCATGGTACGATGTATGAATGTAGATGAATCCCGAGAGGTATGCCAGAACAGAGCATTGTGGCGATCCATCCTCTCTGCCTACCCCTTCGGGGAAATGGCGTGTTAGTTAGTTAGAAAAGTAATATTTTTCAAAAGTTTAACCTTCATTATAGTAGGAAGTGAAGTGTTCTGTGTCCGGTAAACTGAAGATAGTATAGTTTGACAGAAGAAAGTTGGCTTGTGCGCATGGCAGATCGATATTATCACTTGTTGCTCACCCCCACTACTGTCACCTCCCCCCCTCTATCTACATAATCTGACAGCTCTTCGTTTATGCATGTAAAATATACTAAATTGTCATACTCTTCATATATTCCTTAGACTCCCTTGAAAATAGACAAACACTTTATGATATGATTTTATTTCACAATGTTCTTGTGCCGACCCTTATTTATGGAAGTGAAGCATGGAACTGGCAAAAAAAGGATGAAAGTAGAATAAATACAGTAGAAATAAGATCTCTTAGACGAATGTGTGCAAATCTGTATATGAAAGAGTGACAAATGCAAGTATAAGAAGTGAATGTGGTGCGAATGAAAGTGTTATGAACAAAATAATTTAAGGGTCATTAAGATGGTTTGGACACATGGAAAGAATGAGTGAAGACAGAAGGTATATGTAAACGGCGTGAACGGAGCTAGAAATAGGGGAAGGCCGAGGAAAACGTGGCACGATCAAATCAATCAAATATTGAATGTCGGTCACGTGAGGAGTCGGAGAAATCGACGTGCGTGCATGACAAGATGTATGAATGTAGAAGAATACAGAGAAGTATGTCAGGACAGAACAGAACAGTGTGGCGTTCCATTCTTTCTGCCTATCCCTCCGGGGAGACGGCGTGATGGTTAGTTAGTTAGTTAAATTGTACGTTTCAAAATAGACAACTCCGAACTTAGTAAATCGACACTTAATAACCCTATGTTTCGCACAAGACACACTGTAATCAAAGTATTTTACTTTTCTGCTTATCGCACTAACTACGCTCAAAGCGCGGCAAAGTACCGGATTTGCGTAAGCTTAAATAACCTTGTTCTTGTACCGACGCTTATGTGTGGAAGCGAAGCATGGAAATGGAAAAAGTAGGATGAAAGTAGAATAAATGCAGTCAAAATGAGATCTCTTAGACGAATGTGTGGATACTCTGTGATAGAGTGTCGAATGAAAATATAAGAAGTGAATGCGGTGCGAATGATGTTGTTATGAACAAAATAATGAAAGGATCATTAAGATGGTTTGGACACATGGAAATAATAGTAAAAAAAGTATATATTAACGATGTAAATGGAACTTATAAAATAGAGTAAGACCGAGGAAAACGTGCACGATCAAATAAATAGTGAATTTCCGCCACGTAAGGAGTCAGATAACTCGACGCGCGTGCATATCACGATGTATGAATGTTGAGGAATCGAGAAAAATATGTCGTGAAAGAAAAGTGTGGCAGTCCGTGATGACGGCGCGATGGTTAGTTGGTTAAATAACTACCAAGGTGTTAAATAAAACGATGTTTTTTATTAACTACTTCAACTTGTTGTCTTTATTTCGATATCGCCCGGTTTTGCCAGGCTAGCTGGCATCGACAGACGGTGACGTCTTTATTTCGACAGCGACCGGTTTCGTCAGTCAATAAATACAATAAAACGACATTTGTGTAAGAGTGGTAAAAGCTCTGACTACAATACCGAAGGTCCTGGGTTAGATTCCCGGTGATGGCAGTGCGATTGTCACACTGTATTTGGTCTGGTGTAGAATTTACGTGACAATTAAAAATGGAGATAAATTATTTTCAAGATTAATCTAAAATATATATTTGTTTACCTTTGAAGCTTGCTATATAAATAAAATATAGTCGTTTTATTTAATTATAATTTAAAATGAACTTCCATCAAGAGCTTTCAGTAAAATAATACGATTATTTTAAAAACAGAGCTCTTAGTATTTTGAGTGTTATTGGTTAAGTATGTAGCAGAATTTAAATAGAAAGAGTAAGAAAGATGACGATCGACAGAGTTTGGGATATGTAACTCCCACTGCATTCCTCTTGGGTATGCTGGGGACCAATAGCTTACAGATAAGAAGGGATTCTTCAGACTTATCAGAGGATTCTTTGAGAATTCCGTCATCTTGGAGGTTATCCATCTTTATGTTCCGGATGGCTATCTTCGACAGCGTCAGCACAGACTGTTTTATTTCCCAGCATGCAGAACCAACCTGCCTCTGGTGATGCCGGTGGGGAGAGCAATCAAACTGCTGAACATGATCGCTTCGGAGATCGATGTCTTTCATATTCGTGAAAGTACGCCCAGAAGACAAATACTCTTGACTTTGGAGAGTATCTTGTATTCCTAATGTCGAACCATCTCTCATGCGTTCTTGGTATTATATATTTATTATATTTTACCTGTTCTCAATAGATGTCTTAAACTATAATTATTGTTTGTAATATCTATGAGAAAATAAACTGATTTGATTTGATATTAATGGGTTAAGTGGAGGGACGTCGGAGAGTTGGTAGAAGGCAGTTGTCCTGGCTGCGGAACATTAAAGAATGGACAGGAATGACAAGAATGCAGAACCTGTTCCAAGTGGCGCAGGATAGGGATGCCTTTGCTGCAGTGATCGCCAACGTTGGGGGATATGACAAGGCACGGAAAGAAGAAGATATAATTGACAGATTTACCACACATTGCTTAGTTAGTTTTGGTATTTTAAAATACGTTGCTTGAGACCTGTTTAAATGTAATTTCTGACTACCGTGTCACGTGCGGGTGGGGTGGAGTTAGTATTATAGATAGTACAGGGTGACTGGAAGTAAGTTATATAAACAGCTTTCGTGATCCAATCACTTAGCATTAGAGACACACCCAGTATTACTGCGGCTGTTCGTCGCACTGGTTCAAGTCACAGTTATTAAATGGAACTAGGTGGAACAAAAGTATGTCAGACGGATATATGACAATCGTTTTCGGATTTGGATTATTTTAGGATTCAAATGATCGATGATAGCAGAATAAACGCAGTTGACATGAGTTTACTTAGATGAACGTATAGTACAACGATGTATGACAGAATTTAAGCTTTAAACACGGTTCTTCTCTTCTTCTTTTTCTTCAGCCTTTTCCCCTCCACTCCTGGACAAAGGCCTCCTCCATTCTCTTCCATGTCACTCTGTCCTGTGCAGACTGCATCCAGGTTATTCCGACGTGTCTGTTCAGATCATCCTTCCACCGTAGTTGCGGTCGCCCTGCACTTCTCTTTGCCGTTCACGGTCTCCAAGTCAGCAGTCTTCTTGTCCACTTTTCATCTGAGCTTCTGGCTACGTGACCTGCCCATTGCCATTTTAGAGTCGCCACCCGGTGGATGATGTCAGTGACCTTTGCTTTTTCTCTCACCGTATCGTTTCTGAATCTGTCTTCTGTATTTGGTCACATGGAACGCATAAATTAACAAAGATAGGTTAAGAAAGTATACGTTTACGATGTGAATGGATTACGGAGTCGTGGGAGACTGAGGAAAACTTGGCATGACCAGATCAATCAAATTTTAGAAGTCGGATGAATCGATTTGCGTGTATGACTCGGTGAATGAATGTGGAGGAAGCAAGAATCGTGTGAAAAACTTGCGAAATAGAGGATATCGTTCGATGGAGTAAATCCAAAAGAAAATACTGGAGGGACCATGTAGCCTGAATGGATAGTGACAGATTCGCATATACGAGTACAGCCGCTTACGAAATCCCTTCTAGACGCCGCCCACCTGGAAGACCGCTTATGAGATGGAGGGATAGCTGGTCTTCATCATGCCAGGAGACATGATTTCCGTGCCACAGATCGTCAGATCTAATAAAAGAAGTAAAAAAAGATAATTCTTTAAAAAAATACACTCCTTTTATCCTGCGCTTCTCAAACGTACAATCGCGTGACGTTAAAGTCAAAAGACGAAATCTACTTGTGGTTATGTACACTCAAGGATAGGCTATTTGAGTTAATTCTCTTGAATTTCCCCGAGGAGAATTTCCACTATTCTATCACCGCTATTGTCATGCAGGCAATATGGTAATTAAATAAAAATCTTTCTTTACAAATAGTCTTAGGGGAGAAACATAATAATAATAATAATATAATAATAAATTGGATAATTTATAAAGCGCCATTTTTATGAATTACTCATCTCAAGGGCGATGTAGAAGATGCTCCGTTTTATCAACTAGATAATAATAATAATAATAATGATAAAAAAGAATTATAAACATATTTAGTATGAGGGCTGCACCTGACGAAGTCGATCAGCCCTTCCTGTCAGGAAATGATAATTTGAAAAGGTGCGTTTTGAGTCTCGATCTAAACTCTGATTGATTCTCAATTCACTTAAGGTCTGCTGGAAGACTGTTCCAGGCTGAAGGGCCGGCTACCGCGAAGGCTCGGTCGCCAAAGTTTGTGCTTGGACAGCGTTTTGGGACAGTCAATCTACCGATCGCAGAAGACTTAGCTGATCGCAATGTAGACTGTCTAGCATTCAGGTTCTCGTTGATGCAGAGTTCAGATTTATAAGCTGGTGCCATTCCATGCAACGCCTTATAGACCGTCCAGCAGAGCTTGTATTGTATCCTTTCTGGACATTTCAGCCAGTGGAGCTCCTTAAGGTGCTGTGCTATGTGACAACTCTTTGGCACACCCCTTATCAGTCTTGCTGCTGCATTGAATGCAGACTGGAGTTTATTTGTTTGCTGTTTGGGGATGTTGGCGTAGAGACCATTGCAGTAATCTAGTCGGGACACGACGAAGGAATTGATTAATGTTTTAAAACTGTCAATGTCAATCAAACATACCATTGTCTCACTTCTCTCATTATTAACAATTTGATATTTCAACATTATTACCGTTTAAATAAAAAAAGTTTGTTATAAATATCACAATTGATTACATTTTATGGCTGTTTCGCTGATGTTAACCGATGTTAGTATCTTCAGGTCTTACAATCAACTGATCTCTGATGTCTCAAAGACCTGACGATGCTAACATCGGTTTGCGAAACAGCTGTCGCCATAAAATATAATCAATTGTGATATTTATAACTAAGTTTTTATTTTAAAAATAATACTGTTGCACTTTTCTTTCCTGACACACTTCCTCAACATTCATACATCGTGTCATGCACGCATGTCGAATTCAACATAAGATAATATATAAAACAAAAGTTTTACACCGCCACACTGTTCTCTCCTGACATATTTCTCTCGCTTCCTCTACATTCATACATCTTGTCATGCACGCACGTCGATTTCTCCGACTCCTCACGTGACCGACATTTAATATTTGATTGATTTGATCGCGCCGCGTTTTCCTCGGCCTCAAATAAAAAACTTCGTTTAAAATATCACCATTGATTATATTTTGTCGCGACAGCTATTTCCCTAACCGATGTTAGCATTACCAGGTCTTAAAATTAACTGATTGCAAGACCTGACGATGCTAACACCGGTTAGCGAAACAGCTGTCACGACAAAATGTAATCAATTGTGATATTTTAATATAAGATAAATTTTATTATAAAGGCGTTAACACTGGAAATCCATAATGACGAATTTTTATGAATAAAACCCTGTTTTTTTCACTTTTGATTTTATTTTTCTCGACATGTTTCGAAGGACGTTCATCATCGGGTGAACGATATAAACTGTTTATATCGTTCTCCCGATGATGAAGGTGTAAGCCTTCGAAACATGTCGAGAAAAATAAACTCAAAAATGGAAAAAACAGCGTTTTAAACAGCGTTTTTTATTTAAATAGTAAATAATGTGAAATAGATAACTAACTAACCTTGACGCCGTCTCCCCGAAGGGGTAGGCATAAATAATAGACTGCCACACATTTCTTTCCTGACATACTTCTCTCGCTTCCTCAACATTCATACATTGTGTCATAGAACAATGTGGCGATCCATCCTCTGGCGGATGGCGTGATGGTTAGTTAGTTAGTTGATTAGATTTAATTAGTTATTACGTTTGAATGTGATGTAGATCCTCTATATATAGATGAAGATGTAGATAATGTACTTAAAGTCTATAGATGTAGATGTCATAGATGTAGATGTCATGTCTATAGATGTAGATATAGATCATAGATTTAAAGTTGTCATCGCAAGCAAAAACCTATCCAAAAAAGCTAGAATGGCAGTGCACAATGGTGTTCTTCTACCGACCATTACGTATGGAAGCGAAGCATGGAACTGGCAAAAGAAGGATGAAAGTAGAATAAATGCAGTAGAAATGAGATCTCTTAGACGAATGTGCGGATACTCTGTGTATGATAGAGTGTCGAATGAAAATATAAGAAGTGAATGCGGTGCGAATGATGGTGTCATGAACAAAATAATGAAAGGATCATTAAGATGGTTTGGACATATGGAAAGAATGAATGAAGAAAGAATGGTAAAAAAAATATATGTTAATGATGTAAATGGAACCAGAAATAGAATCGGAAGACCGAGGAAAACGTGGCACGATCAAATAAATCAAATATTGAATGTCAGCCATGTGACGTATGAATGTTGAGGAAGCGAGAGAAATATGTCAGGAAAGAAAAGTGTGGCAGTCCATTCTTTCTGCCTACCCCTTCGGGAAGACGGCGTGATGGTTAGTTAGTTAGTTGGTTAGATCCTCTATGTTCTGTGAAGTATTTGTACTTTCTGGACACTTCGCTCCATAACAGTATTTAAAAACACGAACAAAGCTGCAAGACCTACATTCTACAATAGAAAAATTGACAAAATAGAGATAGACAAACAGCGATGCAGTTGGCGGGAGAGGGACGGGCGTATGCATTGTGTGAGCGAGACTACAATTACGTCACTCTGCATCGCCCGGCGATCAAACGAGTGCGAGCGGGACGCGCGATCTCATTGTCACGAAGAGGGAGAGGGGAGACGCGATTGAATGGGATCCCACGTGCGGGGGACAGGGACACCGATAGGCATTGTGTCCCCGCGCATGCGCCAGACCGTGTCTCCGGTGCTCGCCGCCAGAGGGACGCGTTCCGATTTCAAATTATTTCAAATTGTTCGAATAAAAAACGTTCGAAATTCGAATCGCTGTCAAAAAATGGTTATTTTTTCATTCATTTATTTATTTATTTAAGACATATCTAAAGCATTACAATTTTTTTTTTCCAATACACTAAAGATACAATTTAGAGATACACAATAATAAGTAATACATAATAGATTAATAAAAAGAGCGAGAAACATAAGATGCATGACAAATTAATAAAATAAATATACCATACAATTATAATAAAGATAGTACTTCCCTCAGATGAGCCAAACTATCACAAAATATGTCAAACTCCGAGGTGATACGATTAAGCAAAGATATTGCTCTACCTACCGGCATAACCATTGGCAGGTTGGTTCTGCATCGTGGGAGATAAAACAATCTATGGCCCCTTTGTCGAAGATAATTATCAGGGACGAACAGACCTACATCACTCAGGATTTCTGAGTTGTGTATACAACCGCCTATCAGTCGAAAGAAATGGACACCCAAGTGAATGTCTCGTCTCCTCTCGAGTGACTGGTAGCCTAGCATGCAACATATATGCAACAACAACAATATCAAACCATCACGCCGTTTCTCCGGAAACTTCACAGACCGCCACACTACTATCCTGACGCACCTCTTTAGCTTCCTCCACTTTCATACAGCGAGTCATTTACGCACGACGATTCCAACAACTTCTAACATAGCCGACCTATAAAATTAGATTAAATTGTAATTGTATGTAATCGTTTTCCTTGGTTTTCCACGACTTGGTACTCCATTCGCATATTTATCATATAATTTCATATCATGGATAAAATTGAAAAGGGATCCCTGAGATGGTTTGGACATATGGAACGAATGGATGAGAGTAGAATGGTTAAAAAGTTGTACACAAGCAGCGTGAGTGGAAAAAGAAGCCGAGGACGAACGAGGAAAACATGGCATGACCAAATTAATCAATTACTAAAAGGCGGTCACATTCAAAGTCGGAATAATCGACGTGCGTGCTTGGTACGATGTATGAATGTAGAGGAATCCCGAGAGCATTGTGGCGATCCATCCTCTCTTTCAATCCTTCCGGAGAAATGGCGTGATGGTTAATTAGTTAGTTAGTTAATTTCTTAACCATTATTTCTTCGTCCACGTTTTCCATACGTCCAAACCAACATAGTGATCATTTCTTAACTTTGTTAATAATATTGATGGTTGAGGTATTAGTTTTGTAAAACTCCATTATTCATTTATAATAGTAAACACGATTGTAAATTGGTTTTACTTAGATTTAATTTATATAAATAAAAAAAGGGTTTAAGAATGCTCTCGCAAAGCGAAACAAATTTGTCACTATTTGTATAATTTATATAAATTAAATCCAAGTAAAACCACTAAACAATAGTATTAACTGTGGAAGAACGATATACGACAGAATCTCAAATGCTGATATAAGAAAGGAATGTAGAGCGGAAGAAGGTATTAGGTCCTTACATATGAAATTGGCGTTTTGTATGGGAGGAACATAAAGTTGATTTTTTTTTAATATAAAATATTTATTTAATCAAAGTATGTACCATTACTATCTATGCACTTTTGCCATCTCATAGGTAGTTCATCGATCCCTTTACTAAAAAAACCATTCGGACGGGAATCAATAAAATCTTTGAAGTCGGTTTGGACTGCCCCATCAGAGTTGAATTTTTTCCCTTGCAAGAAGTTATCCAAATTTCGAAAAAAATAGTAATCTGTTGGGGCAAGGTCCGGAGAGTACGGTGGATGTCTTAGACATTCCAATTGAAGCTCTTCTAATTTGGTAGCCGTCTGTTGTGCAGTGTGTGGTCTAGCGTTATCATGAAGCAGCAGTGGCCTAGAGCGATTAACCAGCCTCGGTTGTTTAGCAGCTAGCTTTTCCATCATGGTTTGCAGTTGCTGACAATAGACATCTGCCGTAATCGTCTGGCCAGATTTAAGAAAGCTGTAGTGAACGACACCAGCAATAGTCCACCAAACGCTCACAAGTAACTTATTTTGAGTCAATTTTCGCTTGGGGCATGGTTTGGCTGGTTCGGCAGGGTTCAGCCATTGCGATGATGCCGGTTGAGTAATGCAACGCAGCAGTCAACGCGCGATTGTTGATTTGCTTCACTCAATTCGTGAGGTACCCACCTATCAAGCTTTTTCACCTTCCCAATTTGCTTCAAGTGGATTAAAACAGTTTTATCACTAACACCGCAGCCTGCAGCTAACTCGGACGTGGTTTGCGATGGATCCGCTTCCACAATAGCCTTCAATTCTTCATTATCAACTTTGGTCTCCGGCCGTCCACGGGGCTTGTTCTGCAGGTCGAAATTTCCAGAACGAAAACGTTGGAACCAAAAACGCACTGTGTTTTCTTTTGCGGCACCGTCGCCATACACATCATTGATCCTTCGAGCCGTTTCTGCAGCACTGGTGCCACGGTGGAACTCGTAATCGTAAATAACGCGATATTTCAAGTTTTCCATTTTGTAAACTGAGTGACGCAAAGAAAAAAAAACAATTGAGGAAAAAACAAATGAATTATAATTTTCGAAACACAAATTATTGAGTAAATAGCTGTATAAATTTGAATTTGGAATTCCTAACCAAAGAGAAGATATTTGAGATCAAAGTTGCCAGTACGGCAAAACGCCAATTTCGTATGTAAGGACCTAATATTATGAACAAAATTATGAAAAGATCGCTGCATCGGTTCGGACATATGGAGCGCATGGATGGAGAAAGAATGGTTAAGAACTAACTAACTAACCATCACGCCGTTTCCCCTAAGGGGTAGGCATAAAGAATGGACTGCTACACTTTCCTTTCCTGACATATTTCTCTCGCTTCCTCAACATTCATACATCGTGTCATGCACGCGCGTCGATTTCTCTGTCTCCTCACATGGCTGACATTCAGTATTTGATTTATTTGATCGTGCCACGTTTTCCTCGGTCTTCTTCTATTTCTGGTTCCATTTACATCGTACACATATAATTTTTTTACCATTCTTTCTTCATTCATTCGTTCCATATGTCCAAACCATCTATTTTCATTTCTACTGCATTTATTCTACTTTCATCATTCTTTTGCCAGTTCCATGCTTCGCTTCCATACATAAGGTTAAGAAAGTATACGTAATGATGTACATGGAGTACGGAGTCGAGGCAAACCGAGGAAAATATGGCATGACCTAATTAATCAAATTTTAAAGGTTGGTCATGTTAAAAGTCGGAGGAATCGACGTGCGTGTGTGACTCGTTGTATGAATGTGGAGGAATCTAGAGAGGTCTGCCAGGATAGAGTAGTGTGGCGGTCCATTCTCTCTGCCTACTCTTGCGGGGAATCGGCGTGATGGTTTGTTTGTTAACTATTATAAATTAAAATTGTTCATAATTCTTTCTTCTGCTCTTCATTCCTTCCTGATATTAGCATTTGAAATTCTATCATACATCGTTTTAACACACATACGTCTTAGCTTTCATACATACAAAGATGGAAACAGAACTCTACTGTAAACGGCCATTTTCGCTTTCATTGATAAATTCTTGTTTTCAATATTTTATTTCAAAGCTCCATTATAATATGGCAATAAACAAAGATAAGGTAGAATGTATGGTCGTCGGAAGATGATATAAGAAAGGAATGTAAGTCAAATCAATGGTTTGCACATATGGAACAAATTGATAACATACTAACTTACCATCACGCCGCACACTGGATCCATTTGGCAAAAACATGGACATAGGGGTCGAACTCGGAATTTTGCCCCGATTTTTTAAAATAAGGTCCTCTGTGTGATTCCAAACCACTTTTGTCTTTTAACTTTTTTTGATAATACTGCTAATTTCCTATAAAAAAAATGATGTTGTTTTTTTGTATGGAGCAAAACTGATTTTTACAATTTTTTCGGAATCAGGTGGATTCGTCAAAACCAAACTTAGTAAGGATTATAGAGGGCAAAATCTTCTACATAACTTGTTACGACATCTAATTCATATCTTTGCCCGTTTAAAAGCAGCAGACATTATAAATTTTAATTAATTTCGTTTCGTTTCGGATTTTTTGTTAGATGCATAAATGATCACAATTAAGCTAAAATCAATCCACAATGTTTTGTAAAACTTATTCAAATTCTTATTATTCTTTTTCAGCGCCACTTCTCAAAGGTCTGCCGACCCCAAATAAATGGGACATAGGCTAAAGGCCGTGCCACACTGTTTGAAACAAGCTCTCCACAAGGGTGACCTTGGTGGAGAGCTGTGGAGCCCACGGTTGGTGTAGCGTCCACACTTGGTTTAAAACAAGCTCTCCACAGGGGTCACAGTAGACACCATTTTCGTTCAATACGTCCGCACTCCACCGATGCACAGTGTTTCAGGGTGCGATATTACGAGCTTCTTTAGGTAAAAACCCAATGACATGGAAATGACTAATTATAAGTGTTTAGGGAAGTTCTAAACCGGTTCAGTCGTATTGTTTCGCCGCTAACCGCCACACGTCTTTACGCTGTTCCTGCAAGTGCATTATTTTTATAATCATTGTTATTTTTGGTTCATCGTGGCTTTCACTTTTTCAAATTAAAAGAATAAAAATTTTAAAATACTAATTTTAGAGAATAATTAAAAGTAGCTCTAATATTGCGATGTACGAGTATATACACTGTGCGACGCCGCTATGCAACTGACCTTGACTGGTGGAATCCACAGCCCCACGTGTGGATCCACAAGCTACGTCAAACGAATTTTGGTTTAAAACAAGTATCTACACAGTTTTAAACCGTTGCACTGAGGTACCAAAGTCAATTCTAGCGGGAAATTGGGTATTTATTCACTATTTTTAATTCCAATTATTTCTTACATAATATCTTAAAACATAAATGGAGCATCATAAATCAAGTCAATTAACCACATGGCAATGGTGTTAACGCGATGCGAGGTTCCCAAAGTTGATAAGTAACGCATCAAACATTTCTCATTGTTTTAGTAGCGTTTGCATTCCCAAGTTGATGACACATTTTTCGCAAAGTGTTCGCATTATTGATTGGTTTTACATTATGAATATTTTGATTGAAGGTATGTTCTTAATAATTCACTTTATTATATTACTTTGCTTTTTTATTTTATGTGTTTGAGGGGAAATAACTAAACAATGAATTATCGGATTATAAAAGTTTATCATTTAAGTTTGTGAAGGCCTACGAAAAAATCCCCGAGACACCCGATCAATTTTATTATTTTATTTTGTGAAGTGGTATATATGTTATAAAATCCATAAGAAATTAGCTGCCGGAAATTGCCTATTTAGAATGTATGTTACTTTTTATTTCAGATGGCTCAATTTCTCGAAGAATCTTGTTTGACATTTGGCGAAGAGGAAATAATAAAACTAAACTAAAATATATATTTCTCAGAAATTTCAACTAGAAATGTTTAATAAAGAGATTATTATGCCTATAAATAAACAAAAAAATGCGTTTGTGTGGCACATTAAGATCGAAATGGGTCGAAAGTAACAGAACACAAAAATATTTATGAAAAAAATTTCTAAGTGGTTGGATGCTGAAATATCTTATCCTGAATTGACTTCCAAAGAGATTCAAGATATATCAGAGGTACCATCTACTTCTGGAAATACCAGCAGGAAGAAATCTTTTCGTAATTATACGAAAAAACATAGCGAAAAATAGCCTATACTTGAGTTGGCGTCTGGCGACGAGTTAATGTACGCTGCACAAATTAGTTTAAGATCTGCGGGAAGAAGTATTGAGGATATGCTGTAAAAAATATTGAGGAGATTACGTTTTCTCCAAAGAGAGCAACTAGTTGCTTTTTATTCTAGAATAAAAAAAACATATAGAAAGTCTCCTAGGTCGGCTAAAATGTACTCACGTGAAAAAGCACTAGCTTTGTTTGTTGATGCAAAACTTACTAAATATGCTCATTCAATCAGAAGCTAAAGCTCTAGGTGCTAATATTTACCCATCTTACAAACATATTTTGGAAGCAAAAAAAGTGCTATCCAGTCAATTCAGTTAAAATAACTGAAAATTGTGCAGAAGTAAATATACAAAAGATATTGGAATATATAATGGAATGCTCACATGCTCCTCATTTCCTCTGACCCTTTAATAACTTCCTACAGAAGTAACTCTCAAAGGCCTAAGGGTAGTTTTAATCCAGAGGTTATAAAATTGCTACAAAATCTGCAACCACCAGATACTACAGATAATCTATCTGAGATAACATGGTTATTATGATTCTACTTAATTTTCATTTTTGTCCTTATTTCACTTCATGTTTTTTTTTAAATATTTTTACTACTTATACCTTCGAACAAGAATTACTTGTACATATGCAGTTTACGGTATATCAATAGTTTAATTTCGTCTTAGATAAATGCATTTTCTAACAATAATAAGTAGATTTATCTACATAATAATTTCGATGATTTACTAAATTTTGATATTTCTAATATAAGTTGAAATATATTATGTATTCACATTTCTTTAATAAAACAAGTATTTCATACAACAAATATTGGAGTTTTTGTGTTAAAATATTTTTTAAACCATTAATTACCATTTTATTACATATTTGAGAAATTTCCCGTCAGATTTGAATTTGGGACCTCTGTGCGTTGGTGGAGACCGATGTGAAGAGCTTGTTTAAAACAGTGTGGCCCGGCTTTAAGAAGGAAAATATGTTTTTAAGGATTAATTGTATCTCAATAGAGACGAAGATGTAAATTGTTTTTTTTTAAACAGAATATGGTAGTCGAGGCGTTTACAGGACTTATGACCTGTTATTGGTTGGGTTAAGCGATCACTTTATGTTAACAACATTCCCCATTCCGCCCTTCTTACGACCACCACGTCTGACAAATTGTATATATTTGACTAACTAACTAACCATCACGCCGTGTCCCCGGAGGGGTAGGCAGAAAGAATGGAACGCCACACTGTTCTGTCCTGACATACTTCTCTCGCTTCCTCTACATTCATACATCTTGTCATGCACGCACGTCGATTTCTCCGACTCTTCACGTATCCGACATTCAATATTTGATTGATTTGATCGTGCCATGTTTTCCTCGGCCTTCCTCTATTTCTAGCTCCGTTCATGCCGTTTACATATAACTTCTTTACCATTCTGTCTTCACTCATTCTTTCCATGTGTCCAAACCATCTTAATGACCCTTTCCTTATTTTGTTCATAACACTTTCATTCGCATCACATTCATTTCTTAGGCTTGCATTTGTCACTCTATCATATACAGATTTGCCACACATTCGTCTTAGAGATCTCATTTCTACTGCATTTATTCTACTTTCATCCTTCTTTTGCCAGTTCCATGCTTCACTTCCATACATGAGGGTCGGCACAAGAACACTATTGTGCACTGCCATCTTGGCTTTTTTGGATAGGCTTTTGTTTGCGATGACAACTTTAAGTGCATCATTTATTCTGTTGCCTGCCCCAACCTTTCTTTCAATATCCTTCTCCACCCTCCCATCCTTTGTAAACATACTTCCTAAATAAACAAATTCATCCACTTTTTCCAGATTTTCACCGTTTACACTAATGTTGCAGACTGTCTTGCTTCCTTCTTTTTCGAAAATCATTACCTTGGACTTATTCAAATTCATCATCAAATCGTATCGCTTGCATACCTCATACATACTAGACACCAGGGCTTGCAGTTCGTGCTCGTTGTCAGCAAGTAGCACAGCGTCGTCCGTATACAATTAACAGCTTACTGACACACCGTTCATTTTTGCACCTGCTTCCAACCCTTTCAGCTCTTTCATACACTTGTCCATATATAGATAAAACAACCATGGAGACATTACACATATATTTGAAAGATGTATATATGCTACTACGTTAAGAACACTTCACATTTTTAGGTCAATCTACACTAGTGCCATCTATTAAGATTATTTGTAAGCATTTAGCAGAAAATCTTTATTAATGCAATGTGAAAGGCTTACGCAATTATCATACTGCTAGACAACGCCTGGAGATCCAATATCTTATTGTTACGCTTTTAACTTGGAGCGGTTTTTATGCAATTTTTTTTAATGTATACAAATGTCTACAAATATTTGTAGATATACTCGTACATTAAAAAAAAACAAAATATGATTTATTTATCGAAATATTGTTGCAATCCTGATGATACGTACAGGTGTTGCGTTTAAGCTGTAAGTTAGCGTCTATTTCCCCATATTGGAGAGACCGAAGGGTCGTAAAACCAAAAATATATTTAAAACAGCAATAAATCTCCCTCTAAAATCGCACGTGTGCCGTTCAAATATAGAACAATGGAGAAAGCACATAACCGATTTATAAACATGCTTATTTTAAAGTGAGGAAAAGCAATGTATGATAGAATACCCAAAGAAGAATTTAGAAATGAATGTTAGGCGGATCATGAATAGGTCCTAAATAAAATTAAGAAAGGGTCACTAAGATGGTTTTTACGACGAATATACAGTAGCGAGCACAGAAATCTTTTCACACAGAAAATATCGTTTTTTTGTAATCATATAATTTTTTTTTGCGATTCCTTGATAGCTTTTCCCTCCAAATTATTAACCCTTAACGTACCGTGTTCAAAACAAAACGCTCGCTCCCATGTGGTAAGTTCAGTTTACCGCTAACTTTATCTAAATATCAAGCATATGACTAGATGAATCAAAATTTAATTTATGTCATCTTGTAGGGAATTTCATTAGGAATAGATCGATATCTATAACATACATGGATTATTTGAAAAACATATCATTATTAATTTTTTTCTGGAACCATGCGATTTCTGATATGTAATGCGTCACAGCATACGGGCGACTGGACATCGGGTATAAACTTGTCTGCGCGCCGCGGCCGGCGGGGCGAGGATAAAGGCACCTAGGCAAAATGTATAGTACGTTCAAGACAACGAGTACGTATTAATATTTGTCCCTTTTGGTAAAGTGTTAATATTTTCACAGTTCTGATATTATTAAGTTACGTGCTGCGTTTTCATCCAGTCGGTATTATTACGTACCTATTGAAAAGGTCAAAGATATAATTTATAATACGTTCAAAACAGCGAGTAAGTATTTGTCACTTTTGATAAAGTTGTAAATATTAGCAAAACAAATTCTACCTTAACACGAATGAAGGTGAGGGCAGTCTTAGAAAATATTTTTTTTTGGGATGAAGGAAGTAATTTTTTGCTTTTTTTTTTATTACGAAATATTGAGAACACTTCAATGGAGGATTACAATTTTTTTATAATATTAGGGTCCATAGGTTTTAAGAAAATCAACTTTAAATTGGCAGTGGAAACTCAATTGACCACATGGCAACGCGACGGTTAAGCAACACTGTTTAAAGATGATCTGCAATCATCAATTCTTAATTTTAGAGTTAATTTGTAGATTTTCGATTTTTTGTCACAAAAATTAAAAATGCTCACATAATTTAAATAAACACATATTTATATCAAATAAAATTACATAGGTATATAACACTAACAATTATAAAAAAACAACAAAATCAGTACTTTGTTGTTCCTCCTTTTTTTTAAATAACTGCTTCAAATTTCGGCATTTATCCTACTTTCATTTTTCTTTCGTCAGCTCAACCTTCACTTTCATACGTAAGGGATGGCACTAGAACATTGTTTAATTAATATCCGTTAATGCCCCTCCATTAGTCCGGCCCTGTGGCGGTAAAAATACTATGCAGGGGCGAACAAACCTCTCTGCCTGCCCCGGTGCGTAGGTAAATATCCATCGGCCGTTCTAAGCGAATGTCGAAGTTGTATTTATTACTCGGAATATGAACTCAGGGGTCGTAAACCGTTGGAAAAATACTAATTATATATTTTTTATATTAATTTTTCTTTTAATTATTGTTTTTTTAAACGCGTCTGTAAAATATTGATAGTATTTTTCTTCTTCTTCCTTGTCGTAGACCTATGTGATCTGTTCTCCAGAGTGTTGCTCCTTCTGTGAGGTAGATTCCCAGCTGTCCTTCCATCTTTTAGGAGCTCTACGAGGACGAGTCCCATGAGGCTGATTATGCAATGTAATATAGGGGAAACCCCTGGAAACTATGCGAAATTTTAGAGATAGGGCGTGAATAACCTCGGTGGATAATATTGATGCATAGGCTAACGTGGAAGGACACCTCGCCAACCCGTCTGGAAAGCGTGGCGTTGTAATGCCAATCACCCCCCGTATGACATGTCATACATGGAGAAGTATGGGGGAGGCCTATGTCCAGCAGTGGACGACAACGGATGTTAAAGAAGAAGAAGAAGAATATAGGGGAGTCTGGTGGTGTCCATTATTTGAATATGACCGTACCAGTCCGTTTTTCGCTGTCTGCTCCATCTTATAATATCCTCAACCTCACATACCTAACTTATTCTGGTGTTCCTCACGCGATCTCTGTGTCTTGCCTGCTATCGTCCTCAGTGTCTTCATTTCGGAAGTCCTTAAAACTTGTTTGGTCCTTACTGTGTCTGCCCTTGCTTTGACGCCATATGTTATTATTGGTCTTACGCATGCTTTGTAGATTCTCATCTTACTCTTAATGGGCATGTCTTTGTTATTTCATATTGTGGATTTAAGAGCGCCAGAGATTGCAGCTGCCTTGTTTGCTTGGGCTTGTATTTCTTCCCGCAGATCAGCTCCTCCCACCAGGTCTATGCCTAGATACTTGAAGGTCCTGACCTGTTCTATGGGTTGATTTTCTGTAACCAGGTTACATGTTTTGGGTGTTTTGGAAAAGGTCATACATTTTGTTTTCTCGACTTATTATTTATTAACCATTCTATTTCATAGACCATTGTTTTGGCCGAAACACTATGATACTCAACATTATTACTGTTAAAATTTAAAAGTTATCACCGAGAGTGTCGCGACAGCTGTTTCGCCAACTGATGTTGTCATCATCCGGTGTTACAATAAAAAAATATTGTCAATTTATTGTAACCCTGATGATGCCAACACCGGTAGGCGAAACAGCTGTCGTTACACTCTCGGTGAGTAAAAAGAAATTGTGATATTATAACATCCTATTTCATTCTTATTTTTCTTTCGGTGCCGTGTCAGGTCCCCCCAACTTTGGCGATCACTACAGCAAAGGCATCTCTATCCTGCGCCACTTGGAACAGGTTCTGAACGTTTGTTATTCCTGTCTAATCTTTGATGTTCTGCAGCCAGGACAGCTGCCTTCTACCAACCTCCCAACGTCCCGTCATCATTTCATTCTTACATCATTTTAATTCACGGCTATTTCTTATCTGTATTATTCTACTTATATCGGTAATCAACAATTTTTCATATATTGTTTCAAGATACGTACATCTTACAGATCTTTATTAGACATTAGGTACAATATACGAGAACAAGCTTAGATTTTTGTTCCATTTAAAATTATGATATTCAAATTATATTTTCGAATGTTTTCGAATATTTGAAACTGTTGCCAACTTCACGTTTTACCATAGATCCTCGTCTCCCCCCTCCCCTCGCGCAAGGCGGCCATCTGGCTAGCGTCATAAAGACGTTTAAAATTGGAACAGGAAACTGAGCGTCCTGGCAACACCGGAGCGGGTTCCGAATTCAAAAACAAATCGTTATAGAAGGGTTACCGTTCCAAATTCGAATTCAAATTAAATTTTATTTCGATTATATCGGATTCTGTTCGGGGAAGTGCAGTTCTTGCGTACGAATTTCAATTCTTGCGAAATTCTTCGAGGAAACCGTGGAAATACTAAAACGGAATTAAATTAATAAGTAATTCCCTAGCTACAAAGGATTTATGTTGTATTGATCTAAGATTTATTGTATTTCGATTTTCAATTTATTTATTCAAAAAATTATAAACATTACAGAGTAAAAAATGCAATTCGTTTATAATCACAATATACAGAAATATATTTAACAATTTTTAAAAAAAGAATTACAAATAATATAATAAAAAAAAAATGAGAGCAAGTAAGAAAAAATGAAAAACAGAAGACAATCAATAAAAAATATTCGAGAACAGTTTGGTAAAGATAAACATTGTTGTACAATTAGAAGAGAAGCAAATAGCAATTTAATACATAAGAGATAGTTGCTTTCTGAGGGTAGCCTCACTATCGTGAAAAATTACCAGTACCTTATGTTTACGATCTCGAAACATAAAACTGTAAAATCTAATATTAATCTAAAAACGTTTGAAACCATTCGGACGGGAATCAATAAAATCTTTGAAGTCGGTTTGGACTGCCCCATCGGAGTTGAATTTTTTCCCTTGCAAGAAGTTATCCAAATTTCGAAAAAAATAGTAATCTGTTGGGGCAAGGTCCGGAGAGTACGGAGTACGGTGTCTCAGACATTCCAATTGAAGCTCTTCTAATTTGGTAGCCGTCTGTTGTGCAGTGTGTGGTCTAGCGTTATCATGAAGCAGCAGTGGCCTAGAGCGATTAACCAGCCTCGGTTGTTTAGCAGCTAGCTTTTCCATCATGGTTTGAAGTTACTGACAAAAGGAATCTGCCGTAATTGTCTGGCCAGATTTAAGAAAGCTGTAGTGAACGACACCAGCACTAGTCCACCAAACGCTCACAAGTAACTTTTTTGGAATCAATTTTCGCTTGGGGCATGGTTCGGCTGGTTCGGCAGGGTTCAGCCATTGCGATGAGCGCTTCCGATTATCATACAGGATCCACTTTTCATCACAGGTAATGATTCGATTTAAAATCCCTTCATTATTGTGCCGGTTGAGTAATGCAACGCAGCAGTCAACGCGCGTTTGTTGATTTGCTTCACTCAATTCGTGAGGTACCCACCTTTCAAGCTTTTTCACCTTCCCAATTTGCTTCAAGTGGATTAAAACAGTTTTATCACTAACACCGCAGCCTGCAACTAACTCGGACGTGGTTTGTGATGGATCTTTGATGGTGTTTTCTTTTGCGGCACCGTCGCCATACACATCATTAATCCTTCGAGCCGTTTCTGCAGCACTGGTGCCACGGTGGAACTCGTACTCCTATATAACGCGATATTTTAAGTTTTCCATTTTGTAAACTGAGTGACGTAAAGAAAAAAACAATTGAGGAAAAAACAAATGAATTTTAATTTTCGAAACACAAATACTTGAGTAAATAGCTGTATAAATTGGAATTTGGAATTCCTAACCAAAGAGAAGATATTTGAGATCAAAGTTGCCAGTACGGCAAAACGCCAATTTCATATGTAAGGACCTAATATTATTTTGTTGAAAAAACCTCCTTACATCATTACAGCGCGAGCCAAATCGATGTAAAGGGTGACACATTCGTCTAAGAGATCTCATTTCTACTGCATTTATTCTACTTTCATCATTCTTTTGTCAGTTCCATGCTTCGCTTCCATACATAAGGGTCGGTAGAAGAACACCATTGTGCATTGCCATTCTAGCTTTTTTGGATAGGTAAAATTAAATTAATTAGGATTGTTAAAACAAAGTTGTAAAAGTGTGTTAATTTTATTTTTAAGATAGAATTATTATATATTGTCTTTCTTTCTATGCATATAGATCGGAAGGCGAACTCTATCATGCTTCATTTCTTAAATTAACCCCACAAAAAATATTTGAAGCGCATAATTTCTCACCTGAAAAAGATAATTAACCTATTTTGAAATATCTGATTGATTCAAATAAATCCACCCCCCCTTTCATCGGTGGCCATCTTGCGTGAGTCACGTTTGAAAATAGAACCGTGGAACACTCGTTCGAATTTGAAATCGGGAATCGATCTCATTGGGCGATAGCGGCCCCGTCCAATGGGGAATAAGAGATAGCATTTTTACCTTTTCTCCGATTGGATTGACTCCAGTACAGCGGGGGCCCATAATAAACAGACAAAAAACAAATATATGTGTATATAATAATGACTAAACTCTGTATATAATAATCACGACTTGACTATTGTAATGGAATTTATGCAAACATTCCAAAACAACAAGTAAACAAACTTCAATCAGCGTTCAATGCAGCAGCAAGTCTCAATAAAGGCATTCCAAAAAAGTCCCATATAACACAACATCTCAAAGAACTTCACTGGCTTAAAAGTCCAGAAAGAATCCAGTGTAAACTCTGCTGGACAGTCTTCAAAGCGCTACATGGAATGGCTCCAAATTATATATCCGAACTCTGTATAGCGGACAGCCTAAACACAAGGAAATCCACACTTCGCTCGGCGAACTCCTCGGCAATAGGAAGATTAGTTGAGCCAAAGCGTTGCCCCAGTACAAATTTCGGGGATCAAGCGTTTGCGGTAGCCGGTCCATCAGCTTGGAACAATCTCCCTTCACACCTCAGATGCATAAATGATCCGACAGACTTGAGATCTAAGCTGAAAACCCATATTTTTCACATTTCATACCCAATTTAAAACTTGCATATTTGTCCTATTATACTTTCTAATCGATTGCGAATATCAATCAGATGCAGCGTTCAAATTTAGATTAAAAACATGTCTTAATGTGCCCTTGAGGTGATTACATCACAAAAACGAGGCTTTAAAAGTTACCATATTATTTTATTATTATTATAACTCTGTCCCGCAAGCGTATACCCAACATGGCTCTATCCGTTGTTATCTGTGTGATTCTCAACTTGTTGACACTTTTTTGTGCCAACAAGCTTAGCTTATCTATCCATTGCAGAAAATAGGCAATTACCATCATTTTCAAGTCCCATTAAACTTCCCCTGTCTATCTAAACCCATCAAATAACTTCACCCCAACTGTCGGCAGATTTGATTAAGCTATCGAAGACCGAAATGCCCTCTTACTCTTCGTGTTTTTAATTATCAGAAATGCTCTTTGTAATCAAAACCGATTTGATTTTTCGACAAAAGCAATTAATCAAAGGCTTGCGTGATTCAAGATCAATTAAATATAGACAATGGTTTCCAAATGTTCCATAATAAATCAATTTAAAAATACAAGTAAGGGTTGCTATAGAATAAATCAGCGAATATTCTTAAAATATGTGACTTTGTAGTAATAAATGTTAATTTACTAATATTTTAAACTACCAAGCTATACTCCCTCTTCTACAAAATACAAAATTACATACCAAGAAAAGAAAAAGTTAAAGTTAAAAAGATTTTAAAAGCCAACTGACATATACGATTCCCTTCTGGGGAACAGGAAACCAAAATGACATCTCTAAACTCCAAAGACAACAAAATAAAATAATAATATTAGCTTATAACATTAACTATCTTACCCCAACCGTACAAGTATACAGACAAACAAAACGAATGAACATATCAGACCTGACCAAATTTGAGACTTTGCAAATTGTACACAGAGTGACCATGGAAGAGACAACAGACAGCAGCTACAAATTAACTAAAAATTCAGACATACACAGACACTGGACCAGGAACTGTTGCAGATATCACTTACCGAATGCACGAACTAACACATGACAATCAAGTATATTGAACAATGGACTGAAACTTTACAATGAACTACCAAAAGCCACAAGGAGTCTCACTACAACTCAATTTAAAATATACCTAAAACATTACCAATTGGGTTTTAAAAAAAATAAATTATAATAACTAAAATAAAAATCCTGTACGCGGTCTCCACTCCAGAACCCGTCTTCCCCATCGGCTGTCGGTTCTCCGACAGATATGGCCAGCCCACCGCCACTTCAGCCCACCTATCCGTAGAGCCACCTCAGTCACCTTGGTTTGTTGTCGAATAAATTCGTTTCTAAATCTATCCCTCAAGGTTATTCCAAGCATGGCTCTTTCCATGGCGCGCTGGGCAACCTTGAATCTGTAGACTAGACCTTTTGTCAATGTCCACGTCTCGGCTCCGTATGTTATGACTGGCAAAACGCACTGGTTGAAGACTTTAGTCTTGAGGCATTGTGGTATTTTGGAAGTGAAAACATGACGTAATTTCCCAAAGGCCGCCCAACCCAACTGAATTCTTCGGTTGGCTTCTTTCTCGAAATTGTTTCGTCCTAATTGTATGATTTGGCCAAGATATGTGTATTCTTGTACCACTTCGAGAGCCGACCCATCGACGGTTACTGATCCCGGGATAATATGTTCATTATACATGACTTTCGTCTTGTCCAAATTCATCCCGAGACCCACTCGTCTGGATGCAGTGTTCAGTTCATCTAGCATGCCTTCTAGATGCCCAGCAGATTCCGCCAGAATAACAATGTCATCCGCAAAACGAAGGTGAGATATGTATTCGCCATTTATGTTGAGGCCACGTTCAGACCAGTCCAAAGTTTTAAATATATCTTCCAAAGCACAAGTGAACAGCTTCGGAGATATCACATCCCCTTGTCTGACTCCCCGTTGCAGCTCAATCGGTTTGGTCTTCTGGTTTTGGATTTGAACGGACATTGTGGCGTTATTATAGAGGCGTACAGGATTCCGTAGAGTTGGACGTCCCCCTGCCCGCTGGACCGACGATCTGAAGAGGATTGCTGGACATGGATGGATGGGAGCGGCAATGGATAGGGGGCGGTGGAGGGCTTTGGGAGAGGCCTACATTCAGCAGTGGATGACAGACGGCTGATGATGATGATGATGAAAATAAAAATAAAATAATGCCAATTTAGAACAACATACCATACCAGGAGCACATGAGCAATGGTTCTACGTTAAGAAGGCAGAATACTCCATAAAATAAAGTGTATTTAACTCTTCATTCATTCGATAGATGTCTATCTCTGGCCAAGAGCTTAAAAGCAATGGTCTGACGTTAAAAAGGCACAATGCTCCATAGAATCAGGTGTATTTAGATCATTCTGACACTGATTCATTCATATGAAAGATGTCCATCTCCGCCAGAGAGGGATGAAGTGGGATATATAACACATTATACCAGGAAAACAAGATCAATTGTCCGACGTTAAGAAGGCAGAATATTATATACAATCTGGAGTATTTAAATTTTCTTCTTTCAGAGTGTTGCTCCTCCTGTGAGGTAGATTCCCATCTGTCCTTCCATATTTTAGGAGGTCTTCCACGAGGGCGAGGCTGATTATGCAATGCAATATAGGGGAGTCTGGTGGTGTCCATTCTTTGAACATGACCGTACCAGTCCCTTTTTCGCTGTCTGCTCCATCTTATAATATCCCCAACTTCACATACCTATCTCTCTTATTCTGGTGTTCCTCACGCGATCTCTCAGTGTCTTCCCTGTTATCTTCCTCGGTATCTTCATTTCGGAAGTCCTCAAAACTTGTTTGGTCCTTATATCTTAAAGTGTAATATTTCTTCTTAATATATTCGCCTTCACTTTTTGTTGTGAATAAATATAATACCTTCTGTATTCGCCATAACCTTGTATTCATTGAACAATATTCTTTTTAATTTTGTACATAACGCCAACTTGATTAATAAATAATAAAAAACAAGCGTGTTTCGGACACAGAAGCCCTTCATCAGTGTATATATTTAAAAAAACAAACACGAATTTGTTTTTATCTATTATATGATTCTCATGACATGTGAATTCTACACCAGATCAATATCATCACCCTCACATATCTCTCTTATTCTGGTGTTCCTCACGCGATCTCTCAGTGTCTTGCCTGCTATCGCCCTCAGTGTCTTCATTTCGGAAGTCCTCAAAACTTGTTTGGTCCTTACTGTGTCTGCCCTTGCTTCGACGCCATATGTTATCAGCTTCTTAAAAATACCTTGTATGACCAAGATCGAGAGATCTCGAGAAGTATGTCACGATTTAAAATTTGGCTGTCCATCCTGTCTGCCTACCTTTCATTAGTTAGATGGTTTCGTAATTATTGTTAGCATACTATGTATGAGTACGAAAGCGAGGGTGGAGCATATCATCCCTGTATAGAAGTTAAAAATAGATTTTAGGGGAAGCGACGTATTTAGACTTGAAAAACCCCGTCTGGGCACGGAAGACTTTAAAAATAATTTGATTAGTAACTTTTCTTCTTCTTTCGGTGCCGTGTCAGGTCTCCCTAACGTTGGCGATCACTGCAGCAAAGGCATCAATGTCCTGCGCCACTTAGAACAGGTTCTGAACTCTTTATTCCTGACCACTCTTTAATGTTCTTATTCTACCAACTCCCCGACGTCCCTCCACTTTACCCATTAATATCAGTCGAAGGAGGTAGTATTTTTCTCACCTTAGCACGTGACCCAAATATGAAACTATATGGTGTCCGAGGCGTTTACAGGACTTATGACCTGTCATTGGTTGGGTTAAGCGATCGCTTTATGTTAACAACATCCCCATTCCGCCCTTCTTACGACCACCACATCTGACAATTTTTTTGAAAGATTTATATATGCTACTATTTTGAGACACACTTCACATTTTTTAGGTCAATCTACACTAGCGCCATCTATTAAAAATAGGTGTAAGCATTAAGCAGAAAATCTTTATTAATGCAATGTGAAAGGCTTCGCAACTATCATACATTGCTAGACAACGCCTGGAGATCCAATAACAAACAAATAATATATATTTTTTTCAATGTAAAGAAAAAACAGTAGTACAGAAATATTAAGTCACTTTTTGTATTGATATTTTTATTTACATAGATTTAATGTTTTATTTTTTAAGCGACGTTAACGCTGTTTTTATCGCTGACAGCATGGAAGATCTCCAAATCTCTGCATCAAAAATGTATGGAGTATGCAACAATAGTGAACTTATATGAATGTTTGAAGGCTTAGGCATTAACACTGTGGAATTCCATAGTAATACTCGTATACTTAGGAAATTGAAAATACCTTGATTTAATCCACAAAATATAAAAAAAAAACACGACATATTTCGGAGGATACCTCCATCTTCAGGTGTAAAAATATAATAAAAAGTAAACAAAGAAAGACTAACATAAAAAAAACGAATTTGTTTCTAAATTCTTCTTCTTCCTCTTAGTTTAGGTCGTATGACCTGTTTGTGACGGTGGGATGTCTTGGGATGATGATGTCCAACCATCTCTCCATCTCTTCGGCGGCCTTCCTGGTAATCTCTTGCTGCTTGGGTTTTCATCTTTAACTAAAAAAACTAACTTACCATCACGCCGTCTCCCCGGAGGGGTAGGCAGAAAGAATGGAACACCACACTGTTCTGTCCTGACATACGTCTCTCGCTTCCTCTACATTCATACATCTTGTCATGCACGCACGTCGATTTTTCCGACTCCTCACGTGACCGACATTCAATATTTGATTGATTTGATCGTGCCACGTTTTCCTCGGCCTTCCTCTATTTCTAGCTCCGTTCACGCCGTTTACATATACCTTCTTTACCATTCTGTCTTCACTCATTCTTTCCATGTGTCCAAACTATCTTAATGACCCTTTCCTTATTTTGTTCATAACACTTTCATTCGCACCACATTCACTTCTTATACTTGCATTTGTCACTCTATCATAAACTGATTTGCCACACATTCGTCTTAGAGATCTCATTTCTACTGCATTTATTCTACTTTCATCCTTCTTTTGCCAGTTCCATGCTTCACTTCCATACAAAAGGGTCGGCACAAGAACATCTTTAACAATTTTTGCAATTCTTGTATTCACCATGCGGTCCACGTGGTCTCTCCAAAAGCGCCTTCTGCTTCGTCCCCATCTCACTATGTCCTCAACACCACAGACAGACCTTATCGTTTCATTTCTGACCCGATCTCTGAGGGTTTTGCCTGCGATGGAGCGTAGGGTTCGCATTTCTGCTTCTCTATGAAGATTCGATACAATAATTTAAAATTTAAAATTAACCTGGGCTATTTGTCAATTTTTTAATTTTAAATTTAAATTATACCGAATTTTATATGCTTTTTTATTAGTCTTTCTTTGTTTAGTTTTTATTATATTTTTACACCTAAAGATGGAGGTATCCTCCGAAACATGTCGTGTTTTTTAATATTTTGTGGCACACCTAAGGGTTTGACTGGACCAGTCTGTCGATGCCAGCGAACCTGGCGAAACCGGTCGCTGTCGAAATAAAGACAGAAGTGGAAGTAGTTAAAAAACAACGTTTCATTTTCGTTTTCACGTTTCATTATAAAATTTTTACTATCGTGGATATTTTATTTTATTTAAATAACAGTATGTACATCCCTTTCATTAAATTCTTATTATTTTATTAAATGACAGACTGGACCGGTCTGTCGATGCCAGCGAGCCTGGCGAAACTGGTCGCTGTCGAAATAAAGACAATAGTAGTTAAAACATCGTATTATTTCATTATTATTTAATTTTTGCTTTCATGTATATATTTTTTGATTTAAATAACAGTTTTTACAGCCCTTTCTTTAATATCTTATTTTTTTATTAAATGACGATTTTGTGTTTGTTCATCTAGTTTTCTTGATTCGCCGACCACATCAAACGGCGTATAGTCTGTTCAGTGTAAGATCGCACGAGGCCAGTAAATATAGTACGCACTACATATATAATTTGTTTTTTTCATAGATTCCTGCCCCGCGGTGGAAGGAAGCCTGTTCTTTGTCAAGTTACTGGTAAGTACGCTGTTTATATCGACTTAATTCGACGAGACACACGTTCTTAAAATACACCAAATATATATGAATATAAAAGCTTTACAAAAAACAAAATGTCACATAACTAACTAAACCATCACGCCGTCTCTCCGAAGGGGTAGGCAGAAATAATGAATAGCCACACTGTTCTTTCCCGACAAACTTATCTCGCTTCCCCAACATTCATACATCGCGCGTTAATTTCTACGACTCGGAACGCATGGATGAAGAAATAATGGTTAAGAAAGTATACGTTAATGATGTAAATGGAGTACGGAGTCGAGGCAGACCGAGGAAAATATGGCATGACCAAATTAATCAAATTTTAATGGTTGGTCATGTTAGAAGTCGGAGGAATCGACGTGCTTGTATGACTCGTTGTATGAATGTCGAGGAAGCTAGAGAGATTTGCCAGGATAGAGTAGTGTGGGGGTCCATTCTCGCTGCCTACGAAAACGGCGTGATGGTCTGTGTTTTTTGTGTTGTTGTTTTTTAAAATAATAATTATTTTTTATTAAATTTTTTTGATAAAAGTTCATTTTAAATAATGAAAATAAAAAATAAAATTATACAAAATTTCTTATTATTAATTTATATTTACTGTGCTTCAACTTGTGTTTAACGTCGACCGGTTTCGCCAGACCAGAAGATGGCAGCAAGCTGCCGAAACCGGTCAACGTTAAACACAAGTGGAAGCACAGTAAATATATAATAATAAAGAAATTTTGTACCATTTTTAAAAATATATTTTCATTATTCCTACGACTGCTTACATGGCCGACATTTAATATTTGATTCATTACATCGTGCGGCGTTTTCCTGGGTTTTCCTCTATTTCTAGTTCCGTTTACATCGTTTACATGTACTTTATTCACCATTATTTCTTTATTAATTATTTCCATAATCATCAATCAATCAATCAATCCAAATCATCTTAATTATCCCTTTAATATTTTGTTCCTAACACTATCATTCGCACTGCATTCACTTCTTATATTTTCATTCGACACTTTATCATACACAGATTTTCCATATAAGAGATCTCATTTTCTACAGTCATCATTCTATTGCCAGTTCCATGCTTCACTTCCATACATAAGGGTTAAATATATTGTGTTTAAGGCATTTTATGAGACCAGGTACAATACCAGGAACATATGAGAGATGGTTCAAATTACGGAAGACATGAAAACTCTTTAAAGTCAAGAACTTCTTCTTTCTTCGATGGCTCTACAGCCCATATCGAGCCTTAGTCTCCGGTATTCTTCGCCTCCAACTCCTCCTGTCCTCAGCTTCGACCCTCCAATCTGACACTCGTAACAATTTCGCCCCATCTCTCCCAACTTCATCCTCCCATCAGTCAAGAGTATTTCAATAATTTTTGAAAACATTGTATTTTTGCACTTTTCACAAACGTGTTTCGGGACACAGAAGCCCTTCCTCAGTGTAGAAATGGCTGTTTTTCAGTTAATTTTTGGACATCATTTAAACAAAAAAATATCTTAAGATTGTAGATGGATCTGTCGAACGTACAGCCAGCGTTCGAATAAAGAATGGAAATAATTTTAAATTCTGTTTAAATTAAGAATACTCGTGTGAGACCATTCAAATTCAAATGCTTCTAAAACGGTTTCAAACAAAGAAATCAGAAATTCATAAGGTGTTTGTTAAACAGCTGTTTAAGCATTCATTTCTTCCACAGACATATATCGCTGGATAGTTCTGGTAGTCAATTCAAAACCAAACAAGCTACAATGGTTCTCAGATACCATCTTGGATTTCTTAACGGATTTTACCGTTTCAAAGATTTCAAAAACGGAATCTTCTGCGCAAAAGATATTAGAATGTGCACGTGCAGAGGATGGATCCCTTCAGAATCCCACACGTTGTAGCGTATCAGATTCCTGTTGTCTACCGTCTCCCCGGAAGACAGCCAAATAGATTAAGGGATAGCTGGGAGTCAACGTCCCAAGAGAGGCCAGTCTGACTAGGAATAGATCAAAGGTCTAAAAGAAGAAGAAGTTAGTTAGTTAAAAAATTTCAATCCTGGGATTGGTTTGCAGCAATTTCTTCTATTCTTCTCTTCCATTCTTCCCTGTCTTGTGCGGCTCTTTTGAAATCTGCTTATGATGAGCAGCGCACGTCCACCAACAGGTCCTCCAGGTACTCTCGGCGTGCGCGTCCCCTAGAGTTTGTCCCCTCGGTCATACTCTCCATTATGACCTTCTTGTCTTGCACGCCTTTTGGACAAGGTCGTGAAATTCCTTGAAGAACTTCCTCATTCATGATGTGGTCTCTCCAGGAAATTCCTAATAGTCTTCTAGAGGACTACATCTCAAAAGCCTCTAGTCTCCGTTTATCTCTTTCGGATAGGCACCATGTCTCGCAGCCGTACATCAAGATACTCCATACATAAGTCTTGATGAGGAGTATTCTCAGTTTCAAAATCTAGGAGAGAGTAAAGTACAAATTGTGTTTGATAGTGTTTAAGACTTGACACCAGAGATCGCAAGCGTATATTTCTTATGGATCTCGGGATCATCTATGAGAGTAGGCTGACTTTTCGTGCACATATCGAGAGGATTTGTGACATTGCACTGAGGATGTTGGGCTTCATCATTCGGACCGGAAGGGTTTTCAGAGATCCCAATGTGTTAGGAGTACTATACAATTCATTGGTTCGGAGCAGATTCGAAAGTGGTTCTGTGATATGGAGTCCTCACGAGGCGAGATATTCCGTTACGCTGGAGAGGGTTCAGAATTAAATAATTAATATAAATGAAAACGTCTGTCTTCTAGAAGTTTTATTAAGGTTTAATTTGGAATGACATGTTTTACTGTTCTAAGGCATTATCAAATGTAATTTTTAACATTTGATAATGCCTTAGAAGGGCAAAACATGTCATTCCATATAAAATTTAATAAAACTCCTAGAAGACAGACGTTTTCATTCGTATTAATTATTTAATATGGAGTTTTACATCATTGCTTAAGAAACAATAAATAACAAAAAGTGTTTTGAAAATACAAAGTGTAAATGTATTTCTTCTGTTTATTTTCATTTCGTGAAAGGTATGTATTATCTAATCTTAATGTTATCGAATAAATGCTTTTCACCTCATGGAAGGGCGAGCCAAATTACCCCACGAACGAAATCAGACTCACATAAAGATATCGAAAAGATAATATGACCTTTTCCAAAACACCCAAAACATGTAACCTGGTTAAATAAAATCAACCCATAGAACAGGTCAGGACCTTCAAGTATCTAGGCATAGACCTGGTGGAGGGAGCTGATCTGCGGGAAGAAATACAAGCCCAAGTAAACAAGGCAGCTGCAATCTCTGGGGCTCTAACGTATGGCGTCTCAGCAAGGGCCGGCACAGTAAGGACCAAACAAGTTTTGAGGACTTCCGAAATGAAGACACTAAGGACGATAGCAGGCAAGACACTGAGGGATCGCGTGAGGAACACCAGAATAAGAGAGATATGTGAGTTTGGGGATATTATAAGATGGAGCAGACAGCGAAAAAGGGACTGGTACGGTCATGTTCAAAGAATGGACACCACCAGACTCCCCTATATTGCATTGCATAATCAGCCTCATGGGACTCGTCCTCGTGGAAGACCTCCTAAAAGATGGAAAGACAGCTGGGAATTTACCTCACAGGAGGAGCAACACTCTGGAGAACAGACCACATAGGTCAACAATAAGGAAGAAGAAGAAGAATATAGCAAAATTAAGCTTGAAAGCCTTACTTTTTCCATGGCACTACTCCGTACATCGAGCTTTGCCTTCCATTAACTTTCGCCTTCAACTCCGCTGCAACCTTCCAGCTGGCACTTCTAGGAGTTGGAGTGCATCCTTTATTTTATCATCTTCCATCGCAGCTTCGGTCTATCGACCTTTCTTTTACCTCCTGGGTATCTATCTCATAATGAAAGCATTCCCTAAACATGTGTACAAAGAGCTATTAATATAATTGTAACTAAATAACTATAATAACTAACCATTACGCCGTTTCTCCGAAGGGGCAGGCAGAGAGGATGAATCGCCACATTGTTCTATCCTGGCATAATTCTCACGTCTTTTCTACATTCACACATGACATGCACGCTCGTCGATTGTTCCTACTTTGAACATGCCCGCCTTTCAGTAATTTATTGAGTGGGTCATGTCATGGCCTCCCTTGGCCTTCCTCGACTTCTTTTCCCATTCACATATATATTTTTAATTCATATATATTCTTAATCATTCTTCCCTCATTCATTCGTTCCATATGTCCAAACCATCTTAGTGACCTTTTCTTAATTTTGTTTATCACGCATTCATCCGCCTTACATTCCTTTCATTATTAGATATTTTATCATACATTGCATATTTTTCCGCACATTCTTCTTAGTGACCTGATTTCTATGGCATTTATCTTACTTTCATCCTTCTTCTGTTAACTCCAAGCTTCACTTCCATACATAAGGATCAGGACTAGAACTCCATTGTGCAGTACAGTTAATTGTTATTAGTTGCAACCCGTGGAATTTTCACAGAAGTAGATATTTTCTACCCTTTAAATACTTAGTTCACTGTACTATCGTACTTAGTAATAATTTTTTACTTATAATGTAAATTTTTTTTTTCATACCTATTAAAAATTTCTCAAATAACAACACCAAATTTTCTGCACCACTTTCATACAACAATAATCAGTACAAATTTCAAAATAATGCAGAAACTTTCTCGGGCATGCGCGTCGTGTGCATTTCGAATTACATTCCAAGAGAATCGAAGTATCAAAATCGTTCAGTTTCGTGATTTTTCGAACCCATATGTGTATTTGTTCCTATATCAATTTGAATAATTTCTTTGATATAATTTTGAAGTTCTTTCTGAAATTGAGTTAGGTACCTAAATATTTGAATTAAAAGAACGGTTAGTTACTATTAATAGGAGAAAATATTAAAGGTGGAAAATATAATAATAAAAATAATTGTTTAAAATTGAATAAAAACATTTTCAGCAAGGAAAACATGGTTTATTAACGTAAATCGGTACAAATGGTGGTCATATTTATATTGACATAATGGGATATAAGCAAGGTCGAGATGTAAGTATTTAGCCGTCAATTTTGTTTTCCCAACCCCGGTGATACGGCGTGATGGTTAGTTGGTTCATTTATGAAACAATTTGATTATAAGAATGTAGCCATATTTAATAAATCTGTTGATTTATTTCATTTCAGACAGGTCATAAAGCTGTACCTTGAGGTACTTCGTAACAAAATCCACAGATAAATAGCGCTGTAACGCCGTTTTCAATGATTTACGCCCGTTTTAATGCCTTCTGTTAATTTTATTTGTTGATTAGGTTTGCCAGTTTACCGGAGTCTAATCGCCTGACCACACCCCGAGCTCAGTAGCGTTTCACCAATATTGATTTTTACAGCACAGTAGTCTATGAAACTATAAAATTCATCACGTGGGAATCTACCTATTCAGTACTGTCACAACGAAACCAATGACTTACAGACACGGATTTAAAGTCCAAAAGCACTTCAATTATGCAGACTTCTTGAAGTAATTAAAATAAACTAGATTTCTGGGCCTGCATCACGTATGTCAATTGGGATTCTTTCGATACTATCGTTATTGGAAACAAGAATTTATCAATAATAGCGAAAATGGCCGTTCACAATGGAGTTCTGGTCCCAACCCTTATGTATGGAAGCGAAGCATGGAACTGTCAGAAGAAAGATGAGAGCAGAATAAATACGTTTAGAATGAGGTCCCTAAGACGTATGTGTGGTAGAACGATATACGACAGGATCTCAAATGCTGATATTAGAAAGGAATATAGAGAGAAAGAAGGCATTGTGAACAAAATTATGAAAGGATCGCTGCGTTGGTTCGGACATATGAAGCGCATGGGTGAGGAAAGAATGGTTAAAAAAGTATACGTTAACGATGTAAATGGAGTACGGAGTCGAGGTAGACTGAAGAAAACATGGTATGACCAAATTAATCAAATTTTAAAGGTTGGTCATGTCAGAAGCCGGAAGAATCGACGTGCGTGTATGACTCGTTGTATGAATGTGGAGGAGGCTAGAGAGGTATATCAGGATAGAGTAGTGTGGCGGTACATTCTCTGCCTACCCCTGCGGGGAAACGGCGTGATGGTTTGTTGTTTATTATAAACAGTGGTTTACTGCGTCATTTTATTGTCATGTGAATTCTACACCAGACCAAAGACAGTGTGACAATCGAACTATTTGCATAATGCACTAATGCACTAACCATTTGTATCAGAGTGGAGATTCTTCTTCAGTCTATTTCCGTCCACCCCTGGATAAAAGGCTCCTCTATTCGCTTCCACGCCACTCTGTGTTGTGGAGACTGCATCCAGATTATTCCGACATGTCTGTTCAGGTCATCCTTCTACCGCAGTTACGGTCGCCCTGCGTTCTCATTGAGTGGAGGTTAAGTAGATAAAACCCAGTGGACACTGCGCCACTGCAATTAGTCAGTTTAATGGGTTTTTAAAAATGTTGACGCACGCCACTGGGGTCCGTAATGGCTGACCGCGCCCAGCGGCGGGGAGCTCTGTTTGACGTCGCTTCTCGCGCTGCACCCATTTTTTGACGGAAAATCGATACTCTACCTAGGCCACTCCTAGAAACCACTAAAGCTAAAAAATCTGTTTAATTGAGGGAAGCCGCTTCCCTCCCCCTGTCTGGCTGCATTCAATTAGCTAAGTGTGGGGTCAAGTCCCCCCTTCACCGAATGCCACCATCCTTAATAACGTCTTTAAAGCTAGCTTTACGTTGCTAAATTCATCACAAGCAACTAAAACAATTAACTTAGGATATCTAATGGATAACATCAGGTATGCTGATGACACAGTTATTTTAGCTGACAGTATATCCGATCTTCAAGAACTCCTTAATAAAATTGATATAGCGGGAGAGGATCTGGGCTTGAAAATCAACGTTAAGAAGACCAAATGGATGCCATTTGGGCGACATAACTATTCTTCATCCACTCTGCAACTGAATGGTGCGAATGTTGAAATGGTCGACCAATTTAAATACCTTGGCAGCATTATCATTAAAGCGCTTGACCCGGACATTGAAATTAAATGCAGAATTGAAGTTGCACGAGCTGCATTTAATAAAATGAGAACTTGAAACTCCGACAAAGAATGATTAAGTGTTATATATGGTCTCTGACAGCCTGCATCGCTCAGGGCGCACTAGACTGGTCCCCTATGGGGGGAAAGAGAAAGCGAGGCAGACCTAGAGCCACCTGGAGAAGAACCCTGCAGGACGAGGTTAAGGCAGCAGGTCTCACTTGGGACGATGTTAAGCATCAGGCATGCGATATAGTCGGGTGGAGAAGATTCCTTGAGGCCCTATGCTCCACGGAGGTGTGACAGGACAAAAAGAAGTAGAAGAAGATGGTCTGTTCTACTATATGGCTGCGAAACCTGGACTCTGAAAGTGGTCTAGGGGATAGAACGCTTGGCTCCTGATCCAGGGGGCATGGGTTCAAGCCTGGACACGACCAGGTTCCTTCTTCATAATAATGAGCTATTTTCTGCTCACGTTGAAGATTGAAAAATAAATTCTAATATCATTGATATAAATCCTTGATTTTAGTCTTTAAAAAAAAATACAATGAACCAGTTGGAAGCGTTTGAGATGTGGATATACCGCAAAATGCTCCGTATACCGTGGACCGATAGGGTCAGTAATGCAGACGTACTACAGAGAGCCAGAGCCAATAGAGAGCTGTTGTCGAGTGTGAAAATTAGAAAGGTCTCATATTTGGGTCATGTGCTAAGGGGAGAAAAATACCACCTCCTTCGACTGATATTAATGGGTAAAGTGGAGGGACGTGGTGGAGTTGGTAGAAGGCAGCTGTCCTGGCTGCGGAACACCAAAGAGTTGACAAGAATAACAAGAGTTCAGAACCTGTTCCGAGTGGCTCAGGATAGAGATGCCTTTGCTGCAGTGATCGCAAACGTTGGGGGGACCTGACACGGCACCGAAAGAAGAAGATCTAATGGATGAAGCACAGCTCGGAGTTCAAAAAATACTTCAATAATCAGCTTAAATTTGGTCATGCCATGTTTTCCTCGGTCGTCCTCGGCTTCTTTTTCCTCTATATAACTTTTTAACCATTCTACTCTCATCCATTCGTTCCATATGTCTAAACGATCTTAGGGTTCCTTTTTTAATTCTATCCATGATGCAGTCATCTGCCTTACTTTTGATTATTCGGTATTCTATCATACAACGTTTTCCCGCACATTCTTCTTAGTGATCTCATTTCTACGGCGTTTATCCTGCTTTCATCCTTCTTTTGCCATCTGCAAGCTTCACTTCCATACATGAGGGTTGGCACTAAAACTCTATTGTGTATTGCCATATTTGCTTCTGTGGATATATTTCTATTTGCATTTTTTAATTAAACGTACAAAAACTGATGACCAGCACTTGGCAAGGTTGAAAACAGCGTCTTTCAAATTGACATTTTTTAAAACTGCAACCAAGTCAAAATTGACTCCAGGTTCATCATTTGCCAGCAGATTTGACAAAAAAGTTTATAAGGATTAATTGTATCTCAATAGAGACGAAGATGTAAATTGTTTTTTGGAAACAGAATATGGTGGTCGAGGCGCTTACAGGACTTATGACATGCCATTGGTTGGGTTAAGCGATCGATTTATGTAATATAACATTCCCCATTCCGCCCTTCTTACGACCACCACGTCTGACAATTTTTTTGTAAGATGTATATATGCCACAATGTTGAGAAACACTTCACATTTTTTAGTTCAATCTACACTAGCGCCATCCATTAAGATTAGGTGTAAGCATTAAGCAGAAAATCTTTATTAATGCAATGTGAAATTCTACGCAATTATCTTACATTGCTAGATAACGCCTGAAGATGGCTCTCTAATTTTTTTGCTTCAACTTGGACCAGTTTTTTTTATACAACATTTTGAATGTACACAAATACTTGTAGACAAATACTGGATTTAACCCATTGCGGGTTAGTCGTTTTTAAGGATTAATTGTATCTCAATAGAGACGAAGATGTAAAAAAAAAATTGTTTCTAGCTCAATTTTACATTTTGGATCACGTTTTGGTCCATTAGCTGAATTTAAGCCTTGTTTTTGGTGGGAGAAATATGTCGTAAATTTGTCAGTCCTCACTACGAAAATCTTCTGCTTGACCTGAGCAGTTGTCCAGAAGCAGCAAAGCCTTTCACTTCCTTGTCAAACATCATAATTTATTACATTTTGAATGTATACAAATACTTGTAGACGAACAACTGGATTTCACCCATTTCGGGCTATCAATTTAAGAATCAATTGTATCTCAATAGAGACGAAGATGCAAATTGGAAACAGAATATGGTTGATCGGGGTGTTTACAGGACTTATGACCTGTCATCTCCAGGCGGGTTCTAGCAATGCGCTAAATGGCGGTAGCCTTTCACATTGCGTTAAAAAGATCTTCTGCTTAATGCTTAAAAAAAATATTAGGTGTATAACTTTGCTTTCGCCGTTTTGCAATAGATGGCAGTAGCGGTAAGTGGTAGTTGGAATAAATAGATCATAGATGTCATACAATAAGCTTAAGTATTTGTTAACATAACGCCATCGAAATATTAGTCGATTTTTGAAAGTAGTGGCCAGCGATGGACAATACTTTGAATCATAAATGTATAACCAGTTTTTTTACGATAAAGCCTCGAATTTCGGAAAAAAACGGCGGAAGCAAAGTTATACACCTAATACAATCTTCATAGATGGCGTTAGTGTATAGATTGCAAAAACTACCATGTAAAGGGTGGTCTTATAGATTAACATATATACAACTTCCAAAAATTTGTCAGATATGGTGGTCATAAGAAATAAAAATGTGGAATGGGGAATGTTGTATTACATAAAGCGTGCGCTTAACCCAACCAATGACAGGTCATAAGTCCTGTAAACACCTCGATCACCATATTCTGTTTCCAATTTGCATCTTCGTCTCTATTGAGATACAATTGATCATCATTTATAATTATGATATTCGACAATTAATTCAAACTCTCTTATCACACAGTTAAACTTTCTCTGGTTTGGTTGTGAACAATTATGACGGGCAGTTGTGATTGCTATAACGTTTACCCGCCCGTTAGGCCGTACGCAAGCACTGCAGCTAAACCACCGTTAATAGTTACGTCGGCAATGGTGTTGAACAACTTGTCTATTTCAGGAGCGATGACTCAACTCAGCTAGTTTCCATTGTCCGCCGCTTCCAGAGAATGTCAAACTTTTTTCTTGCCGTATCCCCCCATATTTTCTATTCGACAAACTAACTACTAGAATGGATAATTATTTTTTAATTTCGTCATTTCATGGCAGTGCACAATGGTGTTCTTGTGCCAACTCATTTGTATGGAAATGAATTATGGAAATGCCAAAAGAAGGATTAAAGTAGAATTAATGCAGTGTGATAATGAAAGTTATGAAGAATAGAAAGAATATTGAAAGAATAGAAAGAATGGTTAAAAAGTTATACGCAAGCAGCGTGAGTGGGAAAAGAAGCCGAGGACGACCGAGGAAAACATGGCATGACCAAATGAATCAATTACTAAAAGGCGGCCACATTCGAAGTCGGAACAATCGACGTGCCTGCATGGTACGATGTATGGGTGTAGAGGAAACTCGAGAGGTATGCCAGGACAGGCCAGTGTGGCGATCCATTCTCTCTGCCTATCCCTCCGGGGAAATGGCGTGATGGTTAGTTAGTTAGTTAGATAATGAAATGAGATCTCTTAGATGAGTGTCAAATTGCAAATATAATGCGAATGAAAGTGTTATGAACAAAATTTTGTATATTAATAATAAAAACCTAACTTTAAAGACTTTAGATAATAAAAAAGCCATAAAAAGTAATGAATATATAATACATAAATAACCAATTAAATTTAAATTCAATTCCCATGCTCGATATGTTCCCGTTACATCTCCCTTCTCCTCAATCCTAATTATACCCCTTCCACTTTTATACATAACTCGATCTCCATTTAGTATATAAGTGACCGCTCTGTTTTATTTGACTGTTAAAATTGTATACATTGATAAAGGTTACTTGTAACCGAGTTCAGTGAAAATAAAAAGTAATACAAAGTATAATTATATTTATTCAAATCATTAAGATGGTTTGGACACATGGAAAGAATGAATGAAAAATGCGCCATTTTGTAAAATCAATTACTCCAAGGGCGCACTAAAAAATGACTGACCGAACAGTGCAGTCTTTGGAAGTTTCTTAAATTTAACGTCACTATCCTCATACTTAATACTATCATGGAGGCTATTCCACGCCAACGGACCCGCAACGCTGAAAGCACGATCATAGAAACTTGCTTTATTGGCTCTGACTGGAATTATTATGTTGTTTGCACCTGTTTCTACTGATCGGAGTGAACGTTGTCTTTCCATTGGCATGGGTATCACGCAGAGGTCCGATATATACGTTGGCGCTCTCTGGTGTCGAGCCTTAAACACTGTCAAACACTATCTAATGGTTGACGTGTTTCCCCCTTCCAAGGCATTATCAAATGTGGCTATACTTGGGCGTGTTACTCTTTATATACTCTATTGAGAGGAGCACAGTATGGCAAATTAACAATGATGTGGCTTTATACAATGGACAAGATAATTATTGTGGGGAGTCCAGAAAATAGAAAGTCTATCCTGGACTCATTATGAATTTTTTTGTTTCTACATTTGTTTTCTTAGAAATACTTTAATAATGAGCTACCTCAAATAACTAATTTGATTTATATAATTGCATTTAGTATTCCTTAACGAGGTAAAAAAATTCATAATGATGATACACTTTCTATTTTCTGGACTACCCCCAATAATTATTTTTTCCATTGTATAAAGCCACATCATTGGTAATTTGCCATACTATGCTCCTCTCAATAGAGTATATAAAGAGTAACAAGCCCAAGTATAGCTCCACTGGCTGAAATGTCCAGAAAGGATACAATACAAGCTCTGCTGGACGGTCTAAAAGGCATTGCATGGAATGGCACCAGCTTATATATTTGAACTCTGCATCAACGAGAACCTGAATGCTAGACAGTCTACATTGCGATCAGCTAAGTCTTCTGCGATCGGTAGATTGACTGTGCTAAAACGCTGTCCAAGCACAAACTTTGGCGACCGAGCCTTCGCGGTAGCCGGCCCTTCAGCCTGGAACAGTCTTCCAGCAGACCTTAAGTGCATTGAGAATCTATCAGAGTTTAGATCGAGACTCAAAACGCACCTTTTCAAATTATCATTTCCTGACAGGAAGGGCTGATCGATTTCGTCGGGTGCAGCCCTCATACTAAATATGTTTATATATTTTTTATCATTATTATTATTAATATTATTATCTAGTTGATAAAACGGAGCATCTTCTACAGCGCCCTTGAGATGAGCAATTCTTTATCCAATTTCAACAAAATTATCCAATTTATTATTATATTATTATAGCCGCATTTGATAATGCCTTAGAAAGGCGAAACATGTCACCCCCCAAAAAATATAATAAAACTTCAAGTTTTTCATTCGTATTAATTATGACAATCTTTATATTCAAGAATCTTTCATGTGAGTGAAGCACTATCCAAGAGGAAAGTACTCTTGTTTGTATGAAGTGTTCATAAAATATTTAATAAATAAATTTATATAATTTATTAATTTTATTTCTAAACACCCTGTGGTCGTCACCCAATTATAAACCTCATTTATTACCACAGGATGCCTTTAATTAAGTGTCCTGTGACATTACTCGTTCGTAATTTGAAAAAATATTTTTAAATAAGGAACGAAATAGTACGGAGACGGATTATTTCCTGTTCCAATTTCGAATCTTCGATCAGGCCCGACTGCGCCTCCAGTAATTACCGATCAGACGCCAGGAGCGCGGTTGTCGCCGGAAATGGACTGAAAATCAAAATGGCGCGAGCGGACATATTTTTTATGTTTATTCTATTTTCAAATATCATTTCCCGCTCAACGAATCGGCAAATCGCAAAGTCACGCCAATATTGCAAATGAAGTTTGTGGTATTAAAAATATTTAAATTTTAAAATATAACTACTACCATCACGTCGTTTGCCCGAAGGGGTAGGCAGAAAGAATGGACTGCCACACAGATCTTTCTTGATATACTTTTCTCACTTCATCAACATTGATACATCGTGTCATGCACGCACGTCGATTTCTCCGACTCCTCACATGGCCGACATTCAATATTTGATTAATATGATCGTGCTACGTTTTTCTCTTCTTCTTCTTCTTCACTTTTGATAGACTCAGAAGTCTGTTATTTCAGGCGGGTCCTCTTGAGACGCTGAACTCCAGCTTTCTCTCCACCGTTTCAGGGGTCTTCCTGTTCGGCGTTCTCCGTTTGACGTTCCATGGAGAGCTATGTGTGGTATCCTATTTGAGCTCATTCTTTCTACATGTTGATGCCAGTATCGCCGTCTTTGACGTCCCCATCTGACCACATCTTCGACCTCGCAGATTTCTCGGATTGCTGTATTCCTAACTCGATCACGTAGGGTTTTGCCAGCTATAGCGCGGAGTGTTTTCATCTCGGTTGTCCTGGGCATGCTCTTTGTCTTGACAGTGTCTGCCCTCGATTCAATGCCATATGTGAGGATTGGTCGCGCACAGGTCTTGCGGTCAGGAAAGAAAAGTATGGTAGTCCAATGATGTTAGTTAGTTAGTTATAAATCAACAAAAAAATCAATGATTTAATAGGAGGGACAATTTTATGCAATTTATATATAAATATTGATGCCTATTGGTGGCGATGAGGTTCGCAACCCATCACACCGCGTCTCCCGCGGGGCGAAGAGAGAAGGATGGAGTGCCGCATCGGTTAAAGTGTTACAGTCCATTCTTTCTGCCTACCCTTTCGGGGAGACGGCGTGATGGTTAGTTAGTTATATTATTTGGGAATTTATGTCTATTAAATTATCATAAAGTATTACGTAAGTACCAATCTACATAGATACTATATGTGAGATGTATATTACATTTGCGGGGAGCCAAAATTTTGGTGACGGTCTGTCTAAATGGGATCCACTATCGTGGATAGACCCCCATTTACATCCCCAATTTTTTTTCATTGTCGTGGACCTCTTGCTGGGTGTAATCGACCCCTAAGGGTTGATATAGACCACTTTGGGAATGACTGAGCTAGACATTCATCGAGTCTCGTTACCCTGGAGTCTTTTACCTAGCTAACCGACCATTTTATGGTCGTCATTCTAACCCCATCTTCCGATTATTGCTTCCCCCACGTTGCCACACTTCCTCACCTGTTATGCTCGGAGTGACGGCAGGAAATGGCTCGGATCGGTGTGATTGCCTGTCACGGCAGCCCTGTTAGACCGCGCCCAAATCAGGCGTACCGCAAGGAAGCGGAATGGGACCTCGTTTCTTCTATAGAAGAATATGACCATTAGATCTTTTGTTGATATTAAAGCAACCGTTAATGGCGGCGGCTGTTTTCATTTGGACGTCCCCAAATAAAAGAAATCAAATAAAAATAACATTTCTACGGACAAAATAATAACTTAAAAAAACTTAAATCCATTTTTTGGCCATTATGATATTTTAAAATGAAACTGTTTAAATTTATAATGTAATTATTCCAAAACTTACTAACCATCACGCCGTCTCCCCGAAGGGGTAGGCAGAAAGAATGGACTGCCACACTTTTCTTTCCTGACATATTTCTCTGGCTTCCTCAACATTCATACATCGAGTCATGTACGCGCTTCGATTTCTCTGACTCCTCACATGGCCGACATTCAATATTTGATTTATTTGATCGTGCCATGTTTTCCTCGGTCTTCCTCTATTTCTGGTTCCATTTACATCGTAAACATATATATTTTTTACCATTCATTCTTTCCATGTGTCCAAACCATCTTAATGATCTTTTCATTATTTTGTTTACAACACCATCGTTCGCACCGCATTCACATCTTATATTTTCATTCGACACTCTATCATACACAGAGTATCCACACATTCGTCTAAGAGATCTCATTTCTACTGCATTTATTCTACTTTCATCCTTCTTTTGCCAGTTCCATGCTTCGCTTCCATACAAAAGGGTCGGTAGAAGAACACCATTGTGCACTGTCATTCTAGCTTTTTTGTAATGATTCCACAATTTTTATTATTCACTTTTTAGGATCGCTGCGTTGGTTCAGACATATGAAGCGCATGGATGGAGAAAGTATACGTTAACGATGTAAATGGAGTACAGAGTGAAGGAAGACCAAGGAAAACATGGCACGACCAAATTAATTAAATTTTAAAATTTGGTCATGTTAGAAATCGTGTACGACTCTTATGAATGTGGAGGAAGCTAGAGAGGGATGTCAGGAAAGAGTAGTGTGGCGGTCTGTTCTCTCTGCCTACCCCTGCGGAGAAACGGCGTGATTTTTTGTTTGTTTGAGTGTCGGGACAGCTGTTTCGCCAACTGATGTTGGCATCATCAGGTTTTACAAACGACTTTTTGAGTTGTTTGTAAAATCCGATGATGGCAATTTATTTCTCGATTTCGATTCGATTTAATATTTTAACTGTATGGTAAAAAAAGTATATGTTAACGATGTAAGTGGTACTAGAAATAGAAGAAAGCCTAGGAAAACGTGGCACGATCAAATCAATCTAATATTAAATATCGGTCACGTGAGGAGTCGGAGAAACCGATGTGCGTGCATGACAAGATGTATCAATGTTGAGGATTCGAGAGAAATATGTCAGAAAAGAAAAGTGTGCAGTCCATTCTTTCTGTCTACCTCTTCGAGGAGATGGCGTGATGGTAAGTTAGTTAGTTAAATAAAAATATATTCTTCAGACATATTTCTTTTCCCCCTTTGATCTTTACAAAAGAAATCCATGAGTCTACCCTGTTATTAGAAAGCATATAATTTATTTATTAAAATATCCCTCTTTCGACCAATCTTCTAATCTTGAATAGGCGTTCTCATTAGGCAAGGTAGGAATCTGCAAGATTATTTTGTGTATTTTATTATTTCAAAGATGTTTCCTTTTTGTATCGTAAATAAAGACTTAACGATAATTTAAGAATAGGGTAAGCATCGCACAAGCAAATTTATGAGTTTATTCAAATAATATTTATTAAAATCTAAATTTTTCACAAAACTAACTGACAAATTAATATAATATTATTCAAAGACTCGAACCAAAAATTCATTTCGCGTCGCGATTGCTGCCATCTATGAAATAAATTAATAATTAACAAATTTATAAAAATACTTGGACTTGGACTTGGATCTTCTGGCTTACAGAGGTTCAGCTCATGTGGCTATTCCTCTTACGTCTGATGGGAACATTGTTGGAAGGTGATTTGGTGGGTTGTTAGTTTATTCGGGGGCATGATTTGTGTGGCCCGGAGTGTTCCTCTGAAGGAGAATCGATTTTGGGCGCTTGTGGCGGCTGGAAGTGTTTGGGTCGTAATTTGAGTTTATAAAAATAATATTAGTGTATTACTTCACAAATTCTATTAATGGTGTTCTTAGTAGTTCATCGAATAGGGATTTGCTATTATTTTATAATTAAATAAAAGGTTTAAATTTTGATTTAATAAATATATTCTCCAAAGATTCGAATCAAGATTAATCACGCCACGTGATTATTGCCATCTATGAATGAATTCATTAACCAGCAATGATATCAGGTTTAATATTGACTGAAGCTAATACTTCGTATACAATACAAGTCCTTTCAATGCTGGATATAAAAAAATAATGAAAGGGTTATTAATATAAAAATGATTATTATAAACCTTCTCTTACCGGTGAAGTGTATCTAGTACACATTGCTTTTATAATTCAAAGATTTTCCATGTTTCTCCGTTATTAACCTTTACCACTCCTTTGTCAAATGCCAGCCGACATCGCTATATGTACGCTACAACTCAGTTGTCGGCTGGCGGCCGACAAGATAAAACTTGACACGTGTCATTGTTTCTTGTGATTATTCCTTAAAAAACATTTAATTTCACGTTTTAATAAGATTTTGAATGTTTTCCGTTTTTATTTTACTATAAAATAATCCTTGCAAATTCACATAACCTAAAATGGCGGGAACTTGGCGTGATACGTCATGCAGAGGAGCGATTAGAGTACAAGCCCCACTTCATTGTGAAACTGGACAAAGGTTTCAAAAGACTGTACTGTGTGCAGTAACAGAAAGATTTCAGGGGGAAGACGAGAAACAGTATGGTTTTGTGAGACTTGTTCCAGAAAACCTGGTCTCCATTGGAAAAGATCAGGACAACCTTGAAAAGCTCATCATCATTGACAAAGTGGAGGAAAGGCGACCACAAGGACGAACACCGAGTCGCTGGTCCGATCAAATCAGGGATCTGACAGGACTCTCAATAGCTGCAGCCTGGAGACTGGCGGGTGACAGGAGCGCATGGCGTGCCATGGTTAATAGTTTACAGAATGGACACGACCCTCAATCATGAGGAATACGACTGAAAGAATGTCAGGACAGTACAATGTGGCTGTTTATTCGTTCTTCCTACCCCTCTGGGGAAACGGCGTGATGGTTATTTAGTTAGTTAGTAATTTCATATTGATATACTTAGGAAATTGAAAATAACTTTGTTTATACCACTAATTATTAAAAATATTAAAAAACACGACACGTTTCGGAGGATACATCTTCGGATGTAAAAATATAATAAAAATTAAACAATGAAAGACTAAATAAAAACGCATTTTAAATTCGATACAATAATTCAAATTTAAAAATTACCTTGGCTATTTGTTATAAGCAAAACTAACTAACTAACTAACAATCACGCCGTCTCCCCGAAAGGGTAGGCAGAAAGAATGGACTGCCACACTTTTAGTGATGCGGCACTCCATCCTTCTCTTTTCGCCCCGCGGGAAACGCGGTGTGATGGGTTGCAAACCTCACCTTTTGCTATAAGCACCTACTAATAATTATTTGTTTAACAGTAAGAACCGATAAATAATATTAAATAATAATAATAAATGATGTTAATTAAAAAAATTGTAATTTAGAAAAAACATGCATTTGAAAAGACATCATTTATATACAAATTAAAAAATGATTAATTTCCATTTGATCGGGAATGGGAGATTGGAAGATTAAATGTAGACAAAGTATAATATTTAAGGAGAAAGGAGTAAAAGGAGGAATCTGATTATTAATTATGTTTTCACCCAATCTTACCGACTTGAGGATTTCAAAATTTATTGCTATTGTTAACTGTGTGTAGAAATAGTGTCATTTTTATCGAAACTATGGTCAAATTCAATACAATGGTTAGCCATCTCAGAAAAACAGTATGTTTGGTGAAAGCTTGTTTGTGTTCGTTGATACGTGATTTAAATGTTCGTCCTGTTTTGCCTATGTAAAAAGCATTGAATTATTGTATCGAATTTTAAATGCGTTTTTATATTAGTCTTTCTTTGTTTAGTTTTTATTATATTTTTACACCTGAAGATGGAGGTATCCTCCGAAACCTGCCGTGTTTTTTAATATATTTTTTAATAATTAGTGAATTAAACAAAGTTATTTTCAATTTCCTATGTACGAGTATATTACTACGGAATTCCACAGTGTTAATGCCTTAGCGTTCAATAATTTCATATTGTGTATATTTTTTTTCATTGCTTGTTTCTTCATTCAGTATTTCCTCAAATATCAATATTTTTATTTATTGTTTTTTGAACAATGATGTGAAACTCCATATTAAATAATTAATACGAATGAAAAAAATTATGTTTTTCTAGAAGTTTTATTATATTTTTTGGGGGTATGACATGTTTCGCCCTTCTAAGGCATTATCAAATGTTTCATTACAAAGTAAAGGCATTATCAAACATTTGATAATGTATTAATTGTTGAGGTTGATAATGCCTTAGAAGGGCGAAACATGTCATACCCCCAAAAAATATAATAAAACTTCTAGAAAAAGTAAAACTCCATATTAAATAATTAATACGAATGAAAAAACTTATGTTTTTCTAGAAGCTTTATTATATTTTTTGAGGGTATGACATGTTTCGCCCTTCTAAGGCATTATCAAATGTTTCATTGCAAAGTAAAGGCATTATCAAACATTTGATAATGCTTTAGAAGGGCGAAACATGTCATACTTCCAAAAAATATAATAAAACTTCTAGAAAAACATAAGTTTTTTCATGCGTATTAATCAATATTTTTGATGATTTTATCTTACTTTCATTTTGGTTTTACAAGCCGCATGTATATTTTTTAGAATACAATTCCGAATGTATTGTAATAATCTCGTGTTCAACCCTAAAGCAGGCGCCCAGACTGTTTACCATCCATTACGGTGCCTTATTTCCTTTTTCACCGTCTCTGCGTCAATACACCCACGTCCACCCCCGGCCGATGTCGCCACCCCCTCCGCACACTGCAAACACAGCAACCCCGCAGTAATTATATCTCCCATAGCAATAATTACAGAACACAGAACTATTATAACAACCCCCGAAATCAAAACAAGGGTTCCTCCGATAGAAATATGCATGACACTCTTGTGGTAGAAGTGAAACTTCATAACTCATGGCAATAGCTAATTCAACTAACTAACTAGATGATTGCATCATTAGTAAAATTAAAAAAGGATCCCTCAGATGGTTTGACATATGGAACAAATGGACGAGAGAACAAACAAACACAAACAAACCATCACCCCGTTTCCCCGCAGGGGTGGGCAGGGAGAATGGACCGCCACACTTCTCTATCCTGGCAAACCTCTCTAGTTTCCTACACATTCATACAACGAGTCATACACGCACGTCGATTCTTCCGACTTATAACATGACCAACCTTTAAAATTTGATTAATTTGGTCATGCCATGTTTTTCTCGGTCTGCCTCGACTTCGTACTCCATTTACATAATTAACGTATACTTTCTTAACCATTCTTTCTCCATCCATGCGTTCCATATGTCCGAACCAACGCAGCGATCCTTTCATAATTTTGTTCATAATACCTTCTTCCGCTCTACATTTTTTTCTTATATCAGCATTTGAGATTCTGTCGTATATCGTTCAACCACACATACGTCTTAGGGACCTCATCTCTACCGCATTTATTCTGCTCTCATCCTTCTTCTGCCAGTTCCATGCTTCGCTTCCATACATTAGTGTTGGGACCAGAACTCCATTGCGAACGGCCGTTTTCGCTTTCATTGATAAATTCTTGTTTCCAATAACTATTTTTAAAGCTCCATTCACTTTGTTACCCGCACCAACCCTTCTTTCGGCGTCACTATCCGTTCGGCCATCTGCTGTGGACATGCTACCTAAATACACAAATTCCCTCACCTGTTCCAGGTTCTCTTCGTTCACATTTATATTACAAACTGTCATTTGCTCTTCCCTTTCGAAAACCATCACCTTTGACTTTCCGACATTTATCATTAAATCATTAGACTTGCATACCTCATACATTCTCGACACCAAGACTTCTAATTCGTCCGCACTATCCGCAACGAGAACGGCATCGTCCGCGTAAAGAAGACAGTTTACAGACAGATCACTCATCTTAGCACCAGCATTGGACGAGAGAAGATTGTTTAAAATGTTATATATTATACAAGCAGTACGTGGAAATATTGTGGATTTTAGAGTGCCAGAGATTGCAGCTGCCTTGTTTACTTGGACTTGTATTTCTTCCCGCAGATCAGCTCCTCCCACCAGGTCCTGACCTGTTCTATGGGTTGATTTTCTATAACCAGGTTACATGTTTTGGGTGTTTTGGAAAAGGTCATACATTTTGTTTTTTCGATAGAGATCGTCATGTTGTATTTCTTACAGGCGTGATGTAGTCTGTCTAGAATTTTTTGTAAGTCATTATTATTTTCAGCTATGATATTATTACTATTCTTAGCAAACGAAGAAGATTTGCCAGGATTAACCATTCTCCAGAATAAAGCAATGAGAATAATTTTAAGGAGAAGCAGATATGCCAGGATAAAGTGATGCTGAAAGGGCTAAAAATTATGTCATTTAAAAAAATAATTACGTACAACGTTTTATTACTAATACATAAAACTGTTAATGGGCACACCTTCCAAGAATTTTTATAGAAAATAAAAAGTAACCAACATGAACATCAATATGAAACAAGAAAGAAATATAAACTAAGGCTCCCCTTTCAGAAAAAAAAAAAACAAATCTTCGAATTCCCTTATGCATAAAGCATTTAAAATTTATGGATATATACCGGAGGATGTCAAAAGTGTGCAGAGCATATATATTTTTTTAATAGAATAAAATAAATATGTAAACAAAATGTAACCTTATATTGATGTGTATGTGGATTATTACAATTGAATGTTTAATTGTTTTTATTAGAATATATTTATTATGTACATGTGTACTATTTCAAGTCTTCTTCTTCTTCCTCAGCCTATTACCGTCCACTCTTGGACAAAGGCTTCCTCCATTCGCTTCCATGTCACTCTGAATGTGGCTGCCTTTTAGTATTTGATTAAATTGGTCATGTCATGTTTTCCTAGGTCTTCCACGGCTTCTATTTCCATTCACACTACTTGTACACAACATTTGAACCATTTTTCTCTCGTCCATTCGTTCCATATGTCCAAACCATCGCAGGGATCTTTTTTAATTTTAATTATGTTGCAATTATCTGCCTTACATTTCTTTCTTATTTCGTCTTTCGGTATTCTATCATTTATCGTTTTCCACACATCCTTCTCAGTGGTATTATTTCGACGACATTTATCCTACTTTCATCCTTATTTTGCCAGTTCCAAGCTTCACTTCCGTACATAAGTTTGGCACTAGAACTCCATTATGTACTGCCATCTTTGCTTTAGTTAATGTATTTCTATTTGTAGTGATGACTTCGAGAGCGTCATTTATTGTATTCTCAGCACCGACCCTTCTTTCGATGTCTTTCATAATTTTTCCATCTTTTGTAAACATGCTTCCCAGATAAATAAATTCGATTACTTACTCCAGTTTCTTCCACAATGATGCAAAGAGCTATTATTAAAATAATAACATTAATAATCTATACATATATTTATAAAACAAAGTCGTGTTAGTTACACCATGTATAACCCAAGAACGGCTGGACCGATTTTGATGATCTTTGATTTGTTGGATTTGTCTCCGTTCCGAATAGCAGAATAACTATTAAAACATCATTAAAAGAATGGACCCGAGTGCATTCCATCCAGCAAATATAATAGTTTAACAGAAAGTAGTGCAACAATGCTACGCGAATCATTTCGATTAGCTTCAATAAAGCAAATCCCTTGCAGCCACGTGAATTACATTCATAACAATGTAATTCAAATACTTTTCACTTTGATTTTTACACATTGTTTAAACTTAATTCTTTTTGAGTATTCATTTTAACTTAATAAATAACTGAATTTAATCCAACTAAAAAGTTAACACAACATTTATTGATTCTGAGGCGGTACGAAGTTCGCCGGGTCAGCTAGTAATCATTATCATCGGCTGTCCCTCGTGTCCGAGGAAGACTGTCCTTCACGGTTGTGGGTCTGCATGTGACCGAAGAGCCCGATCCTGGACCCACATATTCTGGGGCATCTGGGGCAGGGAAAGGCGCTTGTAATGGAGCCGTCACCGTCTCCCAGTGGTCTCTCCTTTCTCTTCCTCCTCCTGTGCTTCAAAGTCTTGTGTGTCTTTATGTTCTCCACCTAGGTCTCTCCTCTGCAGTCTTTTCCCAGTAATCACAGTCGATGCCAGTCTTTTGTAGGTTTCCTCTAAGGGATTCCTTAAAGCGTTTCCTCTGGCCAACGTTGTGAGCGTTTCCCTTGTAGCTAGTAATAATATTTATATGTTAAATGTGTAAAATAAAATTATATCATTTTGTGTCTTGTTTAATCTCCAGGTGCCTTGAGAACTGGTGACCTGCTGATTCGAGATGACAGCACTTGTGTCTTGGGAGTGTGCCATGCTCGCTTAGTCAGATTCTTCCAAGACCTCCGTCCTGGGATGTCCGTGATGATGGAACTATACATAGGTGAGTGCGTTCTTCAAATTTTGTCCAGATTACATACAGCCGAACTCCGTTATAATGATCTCGGAAATAACCAGATCTCGGATTTAACAAAGAAACATTCATTGAAATTGTAGTTTATGATTTTCTTCATACATTTCTTCTCGGGCATAGCGAGAAAATATATCTTTAATATTTTTTTTAATGTATACTTAGTACTTCAAAGGCATGAAAGATGAAACAGATTCAGAAGAATAAATAAATATTTTAAATCTTATCAAATCAAATCAAATCAGTTTATTAACTCAAAAGACATTACAACACCAAAATGTTTAAGGCGTCTATTGAGTACAGATAAAATATAATAAAAAATACAACATAATACCAGGAACGCTTCAGAGATGGTTCGATATTAAGAAGACAAGATACTTTCTAAAGTCAAGAGTGTTTGTCCCCTGAACGTACCTTCACTAATATGAAAGACGTCGATCTCCGAGGAGACCGCGTTCAGCAGACTAATTGCTCTTCCCACCGGTGTCACCAGAGGCAGATTGGTTCTGGTGGCCGGTTGGTAAAGCAATCTGTGCTGTCGCTGTAGGAGAAATCTATCAGGGGCAAAATGACCAACATCCTCTAGCATGGCCAAGTTCTCGAAATATCCCTTGATTAATTTAAAGAAATGGGTAATGAGATGCCCAGCTCTTCGAAGCTGTAAAGAATTGGTTCCGAGCATTCCTAAAAGAATTGCCGTGGGATAGAGCCACAGATAACTACCATACTCCCTCATGTAGAGATACCTCCGAATTTTTTTCTGAACCCTCTCCAGCATAACGGAATATCTCGCTTCGTGAGGACTCCATATCACAGAACCACTTTCGAGTCTGCTCCGAACCAACGCGTTGTATAGGACTCTGAGCATATTTTGATCGCTGAAAACTCTTCTGATTTGTATAAACAATTTTACCTTATTTTTTATGACATGTGTATATAATATTTTAACTACACTGATGAAGGGTTTCTGTGTCCTGAAACAAACCGAATGTATACAACATAGAAGGTTACCACCGTTTACCCGAAGCTGTTATAGGACGCAGCGGTGCCCTTTCGTTCGCTAATATAATCCCTAGGCCCGCCACCCATCCACGCGGGACTTACATTATTAGCTGGAGAATGCACCATTCCAGAAAAAAAAAATCAAAAGCCTAAAGGGTATCTAGACCAAATTTAATAGTAAAGGGGAGCCATGGCTCAAACAAGTTTGGGAACCTATTGTCTAAGAGATCTCATTTCTACTGAATTTATTCTACTTTTGCCAGTTCCATGCTTCAATTCCATACATAAATACAAAAGGGTCTGTACAAGAACACTATTGTGCACTGCCATTTAAGCTTTTTTGGATACGTGTTTGTTTGCGATGACAACTTTAAATGCACCATTCACTTTGTTGCCTGCTCCAACCCTTCTTTCAATATCCCTCTCCACTCGTTCATCTTTTGTAAACGTACTATCCAAATACACGAACTCATCAAATGGAATTAAACTAAACATACTTATTTTATAAACGATTTTTGAATAAATTGCACTACATTATTTTTAAATTATATTTTCATTATTTATTAGGAAATTCTACCATTTCTTGGTCCTTTCTGGACAATTAACAACATAAAACAAACAAACAAACAAACCATCACGCCGTTTCCCCGTAGGGGTAGGCAGAGAGAATGGACCGCCACACTACTCTATCCTGACAAACCTCTCTAGCTTCCTCCACATTCATACAACGAGTCATACACGCACGTCGATTCCTCCGACTTCTAACATGACCAACCTTTAAAATTTGATTAATTTGGTCATGCCATGTTTTCCTCGGTCTGCCTCGACTTCGTACCCCATTTACATCATTAACGTATATTTTCTTAACCATTCTTTCTCCATCCATGCGTTCCATATGTCCGAACCAACGCAGCGATCATTTCATAATTTTGTTCATAATACCTTCTTCCGCTCTACATTCCTTTCTTATATCAGCATTTGAGATTCTGTCGTATATCGTTCTACCACACATACGTCTTAGGGACCTCATCTCTACCGCATTTATTCTGCTTTCGTCCTTCTTCTGCCAGTTATATGCTTCGCTTCCATACATTAGTGATGGGACCAAAACTCCAAATGAATTATATAATTTCTTCTGTATTCGCCATCACTTAGTGATGTGGATTCACATTTGAATAACTTTTTGGAAACATTGGATTTTCACAATACTTTTTTGGCCTTTTCACAAACTTCTATTCTTCAGTGTAAGAATTTTAACAGTTAAATGATTTTGAGTTATTACTTATATACTAAATGACGAGTGAAAAGTGGAGGGGGGGAAGTTAAATTTAGCGGCAGGGTTAATTGTTGTTAAGTTGGAATTGTGAGACAGGGAAACAAATCAATTATGGGACTAGAAGTTAATTTTAGTTGGGTTGTTTATAATATCTTCTTGGCTTTTAATAATATTATTATACATAAATTTAATGGAATAAAACTTTTAGAAAAAAAGACATATTCATGTATTTATGTATGGAAGTGAAGCTTGGAGCTGGCAAAAGCAGGATGAAAGCAGAATAAACGCCGTAGAAATTAGATCACTAAGAAGAATGTGCGGGAAAACGTTGTATGATAGAATACCGAACGATGAAATAAGAAAGAAATGTAAGGCAGATGACTGCATCATGGATAAAATGAAAAAAATGATCCCTGAGATGGTTTGAACATATGGAACGAATGGATGAGAGTAGAATGGTTAAAAAGTTGTACACAAGCAGCGTGAGTGGAAAAAGAAGCCGAGGACGACCGAGGAAAACATGGCTTTTTTTCCTTGTACACAACAGGTTGTTTAAACCCAATTCAAACAAATGACAATCACACTGCCATTGCCGGAAATTGAACCCGGGACCTTCGGTGTGGAAGTCAGAGCTCTTACACCTCTGCCATGAAGGTCGACGACCAAATTAATCAATTACTGAAAGGCGGCCACATTCGAAGTCGGAATAATCGACGTGCGTGCATGGTACGATGTATGAATGTAGAGGGATCCCGAGAGGTATGCCAGGACAGAGCATTGTGGCGATCCATCCTCTCTGCCTACCTCTCTGGGGAAAGTTAGTTTGTTAGTTAGTTAAAATACATTTTCCTTCGAATTAATCATTTTTTTCATCCATTTCGTCCATATTTCCAAACCATATCAGTGATCTTTATTATAATTTTTTTTTCATTTTATTTAGGATGCAATCATCTGCCTTTCTTTTCTCGACAGATAAACAATACAAGAAGATAAAATATTAAAAATAAAAATTTCGAAAACGAATTCGTGACAATGCACGAATGTGTGGGTATTTGATCCACCCCTATACTGTGTGGAATACAACCCCAATCACACAGGCATCAATATTCGTCAGCGGAAACTAAACATTTGAATTGGAGGAAAACCACAGTCAGGGTTGCTAATTAACGATTTAATAGTCATAGAAAAATAATTCAAAATATCACTCCAATTACAATTACTGAAACTGACATATGAATTGTGGTGTTGGATATTATCATATATAATATACAACTTCCAAAAATTTGTCAGACATGGTGGTCATAAGAAAGGTGGAATGGGGAATGTTGTAATTACATAAAGCGTGCGCTTAAACCAACCAATGACAGGTCATAAGTCCTGTAAACACCTAGATCACCATATTCAGTTTCCAGTTTGCATCTTCGTCTCTATTGAGATAAAATTAATCCTTGAATTCAAAATATGTTTTTTAAACACTAACTCACTAACCATCACGCCGTTTCTCTGTAGGGGTAGGAAAAAAACATTTTTTCCCCTTTACTTTAACAGTCAAAATATGGTTTCATGCAACTGGCAAAAGAAGGATGAAAGTAGAATAAATGCAGTAGAAATGAGATCTTTAAGACGAATGTGTGGTAAATTTGTATGATAGTGTGTCAAATGCAAGTATAAAAAGTTAATGCGGTGCGAATGAAAGTGCTATGAAAAAAATAATGAAAGGGTCGTTAAGATGGTTTGGACACATGGAAAGAATGAGTGAATACAGAATGGTGAAGAAGGTATATGTAAACGACGTGAATGGAGCTAGAAATAGAGGAAGACTGAGCAAAACGTGGCACGATCAAATCAATCAAATATTAAATGTCGGAATGCAGAATCTGTGGAGGAACTCGAAGGCATGCTAGATGAACTGAACACCGCATCCAGACGAGTGGGTCTCGGGATGAATTTGGACAAGACGAAAGTCATGTATAATGAACATATTATCCCGAAATCAGTCTTGTAAACGCCTCGACCACCATATTCTGTTTCCAAATAATTTACATCTTCGTCTCTATTGAGGTACAATTATTATTATGTTTTCATTATTTTTTTTATTTCGGCAACCCTGTTGAAAGGGTGTTTTTTTACAGCCACTGGCGTCGCTCTGTCCATTCAATTAGATGCCTTTATTGCGTCAAGGCGGGGTGGCGCGCGCTAGGGCGCTTTATGGCCAACTCTGATCACCTCCAGCCCGTCTACAATAATGAGAATACTCATAAACACTATTGTACTAGGGCGGGGGAGATAAAGAGGAAACAGGTTGAGAATCGGCGGTGTCTATACAATTACATCATATTCTAACACGGTTTCTGTGACCCAGAACAGCGTCCCCCAAACTGTGGTCCAAGTGTTCATATTTCTATTGCAATTGAGCAGTATACAAAGTAATCTTCTTCTTCTTCTTCCTTGTTGTAGACCTATGTGGTCTGTTCTCCAGAGTGTTGCTCCTCCTGTGAGGTAGACTCCCAGCTGTCCTTCCAACTTTTAGGAGGTCTTCCACGAGGACGAGTCTCGTGAGGCTGATTATGCAATGTAATATAGGGGAGTCTGGTGGTGTCCATTCTTTGGACATGACCGTACCAGTCCCTTTTTCGCTGTCTGCTCCATCTTATAATATCCTCAACCTCACATATCTCTCTTATTCTAGTGTTCCTCACGCGATCTCTCGGTGTCTTGCCTGCTATCGTCCTCAGTGTCTTCATTTCGGAAGTCAAAGTAATCTACTTACTTTTATTGTTTGTCGTCTTTAATTTATTATGTTTCATCGTCTTTGACTATATATTATGTGTAATTGTTCCTTCTAATTACTGTTATTATTATTATTATGATTATTATTTATCCTAATGTATGGAAGCGAAGCATGGAATTGGCAGAAGAAGGATGAAAGCAAAATAAATGCGGTAGAGATGTAGTCCCTAAGACCTATGTATGGTAGAACGATTTACGTCAAAATCTCAAATGCTGATATAAGAAAGTAATGTAGATCGGATTATGAAAGGATCACTGCGATGGTTCGGACATATGGAACGCATAGATGGAGAAAGAATGGTTAAGAAAGTATAAGTTAACGATGTAAATTGAGTACGGAGTCGAGGCAGACCGAGGAAAACATGATACGACCAATTTAATCAAAGTTTAAAGGTTGGTCATGTCAGAAGTCGGAAGAATCGACGTGCGTGTATGACTCGCTGTATGAATGTGGAGGAAGCTAGAGAGGTGTGCCAGGATAGAGTAGTGTGGCGGTCCTTTCTCTCTGCCTACCCCTCCTGGAAAACGGCGTGATGGTTTGTTTGTATATGGAGTAGATAGCGAAAGAGGGATTGGTACTGTCATGTCCAAAGAATGGACACTTGTCTAGGGTCTGCTCATTGTTGAGTCCGCATTTCTTGAGAGTGGCTTCGATATATGATCTCCATGTTGCCAAATGCCATCCTTTACTTCTCTGAACTATTGGGCTTCGAAGGGCATATTTTATAATGTGGTCATCATATGGGTGGGTCAGAATATTAATGGATCAAGTCCAAATTTTATAAATTTGGAATGCAATGTTTCTACAGGTAGATAAAACAGATTTCTATATTGTGTGTTAATAACAGAATAGTAGCTTTTCAATTTTCTCCATAAATGACAATACTACTATTGATTAGAGATCAAAATTTGAAACCTTTCAGAATATTAGTGAATCATGTCAATTTCAACAGCTCGTTCACCATCAGAGGTATATTATTTTGACTGTCGATTGCTAAAAATGTGTTCAGGTGAAGACTTAAGTTCGTCCACTGCATGAGACTTTACAAATTAGTGTTGTGCGTTTATACAGGTGTTTGAAGAAAACAAGTCTAAATTCAGTGGCAAATGAAACCCGGGAAGTCAGAACCAAGTGACCGTGACCAAAGTGAGGAAGCTTTTGAAAACGATTAGTTATTTACGATCAATGTTGTATATTAATGTTGCTCTATTTTGATTTTTTTTAAATATGTTTCATTTGCGTAAGGACAAATTTCAGAATAATGGTGAATCATGTCCATTTTATTTTCGTTTATTTGTACTTTTAATATTAATAAAGCTTTTATGTATCTTTTTTTTGTCTAATGTCTTTAGAATGTTTTAGAATGTCTTTAGAATGCATGACGATTTGTGATATAAGTGCGATGGGCGAGAAATTGAAGCAAGTTACTGAATTTACGTATCTGGGAAGCATGTTTACAAGAGACGGAAAAATGGAGAAAGACATCGAAAGGAGGGTTGGTGCTGGGAATAAAATAAATGGTGCACTCAAAGTCATTACTGCAAATAGACATATATCCACAGAAGCAAAGATGGCAGTATACAATGGAGTTCTAGTGCCAACCCTTATGTATGGAAGTGAAGCTTGGAGCTGGCAAAAGAAGGATGAAAGCAGGATAAACGCCGTAGAAATGAGATCACTAAGAAGAATGTGCGGGAAAACGTTGTATGATAGAATACCGAACGATGAAATAAGAAAGAAATGTAAGGCAGATGACTGCATCATGAATAAAATTAAAAAAGGATCCCTGAGATGGTTCGGACATATAGAACGAATGGATGAGAGTAGAATTGTTAAAAAGTTATACACAAGCAGCGTGAGTGGGAAAAGAAGCCGAGGACGACCGAGGAAAACATGGCATGACCAAATTAATCAATTACTAAAAGGCGGCTACATTCGAAGTCGGAATAATCGACGTGCGTGCATGGTACGATGTATGAATGTAGAGGAAGCCCGAGAGGTATGCCAGGACAGGCCAGTGTGGCGATCCATCCTCTCTGCCTACCCCTTCGGGGAAATGGCGTGATGGTTAGTTAGTTTTTTTAGTTATTTTTTGTCTATTTATTTAAATTGATTCTTAAATGAAGTGTTTGCAGTGAAAACATCCCTGGATTTTACAAAAGTCTTTCAACTTTAGGTCTAATTATTTCAGAATCAGGATTGATGGACTTGATCCATTAATATTCTGAACCATCCATATCTCGATGCATAACGTGCCAAAACATCTCAAACTGTCTTCAATCAAGGAGATAGAGTATTATAATAATTCTGCTAAACAATTAGGCGTAATGTTTTGTCTTTTCAGAGAGCGTGACTAATTCCGTTCCACCCTTCCTGCCGGCACTAATAAACCGAGAAAAGTCCGACAATTCCGATATGTGTCGTTTGCGGCCGCCATTTTGTTAGGAGCAATACATCAAAATGGCCTGTCAATGTTGACAGATCGACGGTAATAGGCGCGGCGGTGCGTCACTACCTGTCAAATAGTGATAACTCCCCGCCCCGCCGCCGGGGTCGTTAGTGTCGCCATTTAATGACGTTCTATATTTAAAAAAAGTTTATTATCGAGATAATGACGTGTCCACCGAAAGATTTACGGCCGATATTAATGAGGCGTTTAAAGTTTGTAATTGGAACCGCTTCCATGCAATTCTTTCTCCATAGAAGCTGGCGCACACGTGACTCATGTCCATAGAATATGAATTTTCTTCTAGAAGGGTGTTGACTTGTACCAAGTAAGTGCCTCTTCTATTAGCTCTGTTACTCTCTGAGGCAAGTTCCTTTTCGAGAAGCGGACAGGCAGTCTATGCAGTCGATTTCTTGAGATAAATAATCCCTTACTGCGCTTCACCTTTAATACGGCGAAACTACCCCTCGACCTTCAGATATGTATTTTTTTTACACCTTAACTAACTAACCATCGCGCCATTTCACCGGAGGGATAGGCAGAGAGGATAGATCGCCACAATGCTCTGTCCTGGCATACCTCTCGGGCTTCCTCTACATTCATACATCGTACCATGAACGGACGTCGATTATTCCGACTTCGAATGTGGCCGCCTTTTAGTAATTGATTAATTTGGTCATGCTATGTTTTCCTCGGTTGTCCTCGGCTTTTTTTTCCACTCACGCTACATGTGTACAACTTTTTAACCATTCTACTCTCATCCGTTCGTTCCATGTGTCCAAACCATCTCAGGGATCCTTTTTTAATTTTATCTATGATGCAGTCATCTTCCTTACATTTCTCTCTTATTTCATCGTTCGGTATTCTATCATACAACGTTTTCCCGCACATTCTTCTTAGTGATCTCATTTCTACGGCGTTTATCCTGCTTTCATCCTTTTTTGCCAGCTCCAAGCTTCACTTCCATACATGAGGGTTGGTCATGCCATGTTTTCCTCGGTCTGCCTCGACTTCATACCCCATTTACATCATTAACGTATACTTTCTTAACCATTCTTTCTCCATCCATGGGTTCCATATGTCCGAACCAACGCAGCGATCCTTTCATAATTTTGTTCATAATACCTTCTTCCGCTCTACATTCCTTTCTTATATCAGCATTTGAGATGTCATGACCAAATTAATCCAATTTTAAAGGTTGGTCATGTTAGAAGTCGGAAGAATCGACGCGCGTGTATGACTCGTTCTATGAATGTGGAGGAATCTAGAGAGGTTTGCCAGGATAGAGTAGTGTGGCGGTCCATTCTCTATGCCTAACCCTGCGGGGAAACGGCGTGATGGTTTGTTTGTTTGTTTGTTTAGTTAGTTAGTTAGGCTCATTTCTATCCCAGAATATGTTTTCATTCGTATTCATTACTATTTCTATCCAATACATTTCCCTGGTACATTACTCCGCATATCATTATTTTCTCACAGGTAAGAACCCCGCCGGTCTCCCGCGTCCACTAAACAGACACTCCAGTCTACCGCCCCTTTGTCTATGGTTCTATTTTTGAATTTGTTATTTTTTATCGCGCTGTCAACTCTTGCCGCCAATTAAAGTCAAGATGGCCGACTTTCGCGCCATTAGACGCTCGAATTTTAGTCGTGCGGGTCGGTGATAGATGGCGCCGCGGACAAAGGAAAATAATGAGGAATTCTAGCGCGGTATGCGATGCGGCCCCGCTCTAGTGTCGAAGATGACATGGGGTTCATTTATTAAGATGTACACACACAAAGAAAACAATGACAAATTTCTCATCTTAATTCTATGAGTCATCGCCACGGCGCGAAATTCGTTCTATATTCCTCACATTCCTAATTTAAATTATTTTACAATACAGAGTGATTACAAACTAACTAACCATCGCGCAGTTTCTGTTCTATCCCGACATAACTCTTGCGCCTCTTCTACATTCACACACCGTGACACGCACGCTCGTCGATTGTTCCTGCATCGAACAAAGCCGCCTTTCAGTATTTGATTAATTTGGTCATGTCTTGGCCTTCCTTGACTTATTTTTCCAATCATACTAAAATAAAAACCTAACTAACCATCATGCCGTCTCCCCGAAGGGGTAGGCAGAAATAATGGACTGCCACACTTTTCTTTCCTGACATATTTCTCTCGCTTCCTTACATGGCCGACATTCAATATTTGATTTATTTGATCGTGCCACATTTTCCTCGGTCTTCCTCTATTTCTGGTTCCATTTACATCATTAACATATAATTTTTTTACCACTCTTTCTTCATTCATTCTTTCCATATGTCCAAACCATCTTAATGATCCTTTCATTATTTTGTTCATAACACCATCATTCGCACCGCATTCACTTCTTATATTTTCATTCGACACTATCATACACAGAGTATCGCACATTCGTCTAAGAGATCTCGTTTCTACTGCATTTATTCTACTTTCATCCTTCTTTTGCCTGTTCCATGCTTCGCTTCCACACATAAGGGTTGGTAGAAGAACACCATTGTACACACAGAGTATCCACACATTCATTCATCCAATCATATATAATATATATCTTTTTGACCATTCTTCCTTCATCCATTCGTTCCATATGTCCAAACCATCTTAGTGACCCTTTCTTCATTTTATTGAGGACGCATTCATCCGCCTTACATTCTTTTCTAACTTCTTCATATGGTATTCTGTCATACATTGTTTTTCTCACATTCTTCTAAGTGATCTCATTTCTACCGCATTTAACCTATTTACATCGTTAACGTATCCATCTTCTGCCAATTCCAAGCTTCACTTCCATACATTAGGGTCGGCATTAGAACCCCATTGTGCACTGCCTTCTTCGCTTCAGTCAATATATTTTTAATTTGGGTGGTTTTCAGTGCATCATTTTATTTGTTTCCAGCATCAACCCTTCTTTCGATGTCTTTCTCCATTTTTCCATCTCTTGTAAACATGCTTCCTAAACAAACAAACAAACCACTATGCGGTTTCTCCGCAGGGGTAGGCAGAGAGAATGGACCGCTACACAACTCTATTCTGACATACCTCTCTAGCTTCCTCCACATTCATACGGCGAGTCATACAAGAACGTCGATTCTTCCGGCTTCTAACATGACCAATCTTTAAAAATTTTATTTCTTTGATCATGCCATGTTTTCCTCGGTCTACCTCGACTCCGTACTCCATTTGCATTGTTAACATGTACTTTTTAACCATTCTATATTCATCCGTCCGAACCAACCCAGCGATCCTTTCATAATTTTGTTCATAATAGCGATTCTTTCACTCTACATTCCTTTATAATATTAGCATTTGAGATTCTGTCGTATATCATTCTACCACACATACGTCTTAGGGACCTTATCTCTACCGCATTTATTATGCTCTCATCCTTCTTCTGCCGGTTCGATGCTTCGCTTCCATACTTAAGGGTTGGGACCAGAACTCTATTTTGAACGGCCATTTTCGCTTTTATTGATAAATTCTTGTTTCCAATAACTATTTTTAAAGCTCCATTCACATTGTTACGTCTTAACATGCTTCCTAGATAAACATATACGGTAACTTGATCCAATTTCACACTGTTCGCGCATATGTCACAATCCGTCATGCATTCTTCCTTTTCAAATACCGTAACTTTAGACTTTGACACGTTCATCACAAGGTCATACTTATTGCATATTTCATACATTCTTGACACTAGGACTCATAGATCGTCCATGCTGTCAGCGATTAAAACAGCATCATCTGCATATAACAAACAGCTGATAGACATATCATGATTTGAAACTACCTAAAATACAAAGCTGATGTGGAATTCGAAAGTAAAATATTATTATATGATAAACGTAAAGAGAGAAGCGTAATATCTGTTTATGATAGAATGCCAAACTCTGATATAAGAATAAATAATTAAACTAACTAACTATTTAGCCATCAGGCCGTCTCTCCGAAGGGGTAGGCAGAAATAATGGACTGCTACACTTTTCTTTCCTGACATATTTCTCTCGTTTCCTCAACATTCATAGATCGTGTCATGCACGCACGTAGATTCTGACTCCTCACGTTGCTGACATTCAATATTTGATTAATTTGATCGTGCCACGTTTTCCTCGGTCTTCTTCTATTTTTAGTTCCATTTACATCATTAACATATAATTTTTTCACCATCCTTTTTTCATTCATTCTTTTTTCATGTGTGCAAGCCATCTTAATGATCATTTTATTATTTTGTTCATAATACCATCATTCGCACCACATTCACTTCTTATATTATTATTTTCATTCGACACTCTATCATACACAGAGTATCCACACATTCGTCTAAGAGATCTCGTTTCTACTGCATTTATTCTACTTATATCCTTCTTTTGCCAGTTCCATGCTTCGCTTCCATACATAAGGGTCGGTACAAGAACACCATTGTGCACTGCCATTTTAGCTTTTTTGGATAGGTTTTTGTTTGCGATGACAACTTTAAGTGCACCATTCACTTTGTTGCCTGCACCAACCCTTCTTTCAATATCGCTCTCCACTCGCCCATCTTTTGTAAACATACTACTCAAATACACAAACTACTTGCTACAAATTTTCACCATTCACGCTAATAAATAATTAATAAATAATAAATATTTGTAATCTTCTTCATCTTCTTGTTCCTCTCATATGAGATATGGAGGTTGATAACACCATGCCTGTTTCTACCCTCGATACAGGGGATGTTGTGCTGCAACTGAACCATTCTTCAAGGTTTTCTAGCCAGGATTTACATAAGCAAGTGCTACCACTGCTGCACCGAAGGTCCCGGGTTCGGTTTCCGGCATTGGCAGTGTGTTGTCACGTCTTTGGTCAGGTGTAAAATTCACTAGACAATCACTTGGCATGTGTTACATCAAATTAATTTCAATATCTCTAAATGCGTAATTTTATCTTTTACGAGAGCATTGCGTACTGTTTATTACAGATACACAATGAATAAAGAGCAACCTAAGCGTGTTTCGATGATAAAGGATCTTGGTATCGTTTATGAAAGTAGGCTGACATTCCATGCTCACAACGAGAGAATATGTGGAGTTGCACTGAAAATGTTGGGATTTATTCTCCGAACTGTTAGAGTTTTCAAGAATCCCTATGTTTTGCGAATTTTGTATAACTCATTTGTTCGGAGATGGCTCGCGTTTGGCTCGGTGATATGGAGTCCCCACGAGGCGAGATACTCGCTCATGTTAGAGAGGGTTCCGAAAAGATTTCGGAGATATCTCTGCGGCCTCTCCTCGGCTACAACATCTTCGAGATTATGACCTTTTGAAAATAGGAGGGATAGAAATATCTCCTTCAAAGAGTTTAAAGTTTCTAGGTGTTAATTTAGATGGCAATCTGTCTGATAATACGCACATATCAGGGCTTGTTAAGTCTGGTTTCTTCCAACTAAGACAGCTAAAGCATATAAGGAAATGTTTACCTGTTGGTGAAGCTAGGACCCACTGTAGTGTCACGTTTAGATTATTGCAACAGAATGTACGCTGGATTGCCAAATAATCAATTAAGCAGAATACAAAGCGTATTCAATGCTGCTGCCCGATTGATTATGGGGCAACAAAAATTCTGTCATATCACGCCGCTCCTGAAGGACCTTCACTGGCTTAAAATCCGAGAGCGAGTAAAATATAAATTGTGTTTGACAGTGTTTAAGGCTCGACACCAGAGAGCGCCAGCGTATATATCGGACCTCTGCGTGACACCCATGCCAACGGAAAGGCAACGTTCACTCCGATCAGTAGAAACAAGTGCAAACAACATAGCGATTCCAGTCAGAGCCAATAAAGCATGTTTCTATGATCGTGCTTTCAGCGTTGCGGGTCCGTTGGCGTGGAATAGCCTCCATCTTAGTATTAAGTATGAGGATAGTGACATTAAATAGAAACTTCTAAAGACTGCACTGTTCGGTCAGTCATTTCCTAGTGCGCCCTTGGAGTAATTGATTTTACAAAACGGCGCACTTAAAATACAAATCATAATAATAATAATAATAATAATAATGAGGGAGTTTGGTAGCTATCCGTGGCTTTATCCCACTGTATTCCTCTTGGGCGTGCTGGGGACCAATAGTTTACAGATAAGAAGGGATGGGTGCACACTTACCCATTTCTTCAGACTTATCAGGGGATTCTTTGAGAATTCCATCATCTTGGAGGCTAGCCATCTTTATGTTCCGGATGGTTATTTTCGACAGCGTCAGCACAGACTGTTTTATCTCCCAACATGCAGAACCAACCTGCCTCTGGTGATGCCGGTGGGGAGAGCAATCAAACTGCTGAACATGATCGCTTCGGAGATCGATGTCTTTTATATTCGTGAAAGTACGTTCAGAAGACAAATACTCTTGACTTTGGATAGTATCTTGTATTCCTAATGTCGAACCATCTCTCATGCGTTCCTGGTATTATTTATATTTATTATATTTTACCTGTTCTCATGTCTTAAACTATAATATAAAAATTGTTTGTAATATCTTTTGAGAAAATAAACTGATTTGATTTGATTTGGCTCGCGCTGTAATGCCTTACATTCCTTTCTTACTTCTTTATTGGGTTTTCTTCTTAGTGATCTCATTTTTTTATCATTTATCCTTCTTCTGCCATTATAATAACTGTATTTATTATTTTTTACAGATCTTGCATCTACTGGGACAGCTAGCAGTGTATCAAGGACCTTGTATTGGAAATGGAAGTATCACAAAGCATATGCTTGAATTCATATATTTCAAATGAGTTATTTGATTAAATTCAACATACATATTGTCATCTTCTCCTTCTTCCTCTTCCTCAGCCTATTCCCGTCCATTCCTGGACAAAGGCCTCCTCCATTCGCTTCCATGTCACTCTGTCCTGTGCAGACTGCATCCAGGTTATTCCGACGTGTCTGTTCAGATCATCCTTCCACCATAGTTGCGGTTGCGCTGCACTTCTCTTCACCGTCCACGGTCTCCAAGTCAGCAGTCTTCTTGTCCACTTTTCATCTGAGCTCCGGGCTACGTGACCTGCCCATTGCCATTTTAGAGTCGCCACCCGGTGGATGATGTCAGTGACCTTTGTTTTTTCTTTCACCGTATCGTTTCTGACTCTGTCTCTTAGGCTTATTGGCTCTTTGGGTCACTCGTAGTTTCTCGGCACTTTGTTTGGACAATGTAACAGTTTCAAGACTATAAGTACCAACTGATAGAATGCAGGTTTCATAGACTTTTCGTTTCAGGTTGATCGTTTTTTTTTTAAATTGTCATACATGCATGATAGTAGATTTATAACACAAAATACGTTTTCAAATTGTACAAGTTTTTTCGTTTATATTGAAGATTATAATAATATATCAAATTATCATTGATTAAAATCCTTGGTAGTCTTTTTTTTTAAAAAAAGAAGAAATTTGACAGGTGTAAAAATAAATTTTTCATTTGTTCCAACGATAATTTGAATAAATTCTTCAATAATGCTCGCTCGGAGAATAATAGTATTTAGAATAATAGTATTTAACATGAGCGAGTATCTCCCCTCGTGGGGACTCCATATCACCGAGCCACACTCAAGCCGGCTCCGGACCAATGAGTTATACAAAATTCGCAAAACATAGGGATTCTTGAAAACTCAACCAGTTCGGGGCGAAAAGAGAAGGATGGAGTGCCGCATCAGTAAATGTGTGAGTCCATTCTTTCTGCCTACCCTTTCGGGGAGACGGCGTGATGGTTAGTTAGTTAGTTATAATATTATAAAGTTTTTTCTGGTGTTGGATTGTTTTAAGTGCCTAATTACAGTTAATTAAAAAAAAACAGTGGATAACGTGGAATAAAAATTAAATAAACACAAATGTCCGGATCGTCCAGCTGACGACAAGTGCACCATCTAAAAGAACATAATGTGTTAAATTATTATTATTTATTATTTTATTTTATAACATTGTATTTTATATAATTTGTTTTTGATTTATTATGTAGACGTTGAACGATCGAAGTGTGGGCGGGAGATGCCTATTGGTGGCGATGAGTTTCGCAACCCATCACACCGCGTCTCTCGAGGGGGCGAAAAGAGAAGGATGGAGTGCCGCATCGATTAAACCTATGCCTACCCTTTCGGGGAGACGGCGTGATGGTTAGTTAGTTAGTTAGTTTACATAGTCCATTTAGTTAGCATATTCATAGCAAATAACCGAACGGACAGTGACATCAAAATAAGGGTTGGTGCGGTTAAAAAAATGAATGGAGCTTTAAAAACTGTTATCATTGAAAGTAAAAATAGCCATAGACGTCTTCTTATTTTTGTCCTGTCACACCTCCGTGGTGCATAGGACCTCAAGGAACCTCTACCCGACTCTATCGCATGCCTGATGCCTAACATCATCCCAAGTGAGGCCTGCTGCCTTAACCTCGTCCTGCAGGGCTCTTCTCTAGGTGGCCCTAGGTCTGCCTCGCTTCCTCTTTCCCCCCATAGGGGACCAGTCTAGTGCGCCCTGAGCGATGCAGGCTGGGTTCCGTCTCAGAGTGTGACCGATCCACTGCCATTTGCGTCTAGCGACTTTTTCTCTAATTGGCTTTTCGCCTGCCATGATCCAGAGAATGGCATTTGACACTGTTTGGGGCCAATAGATTTTCTTCTTCTTTTTCTTGCTTGCAGTAGACCTATGTGGTCTGTTCTCCGGATGGTTGCTCCTCCTGTGAGGTGGAATCCCAGCTATCCTTCCATCTTATAATATCCTCAAACTAACATATCTATCTTATTCTGATGTTCCTCACACAATCTCTTGGCGTCTTGCCTGCTGTTATCCTCAGTGCCTTCATCTCAGAAGTCCTCAAAACTTGTTTGGTCCTAACTGTGTCTGCCCTTGCTTCAATGCCATTTGTTATTATTGTCTTACGTTTCAATGCTTTACATTTCTCATATAGTAATTTTCTTTTTACAGATGCAGTGGCCACTCTGTTCCTGATTATCTGTGTCCTACTACAAAATTTATTGTCTATCTCCAACTACAAAATGGATTGTCTGTCTCCAACTACAAAATGTATTGTCTGTCTCCAACTACAAAATGGATTGTCTGCCTTCAACTACAAAATGGATTGTCTGTCTCCAACTACAAAATGTATTGCCTGTCTCCGACTACAAAATGTATTGTCTGTCTCCAACTACAAAATGGATTGTCTGTCTCCAACTACAAAATGTATTGTCTGTCTCCAACTACAAAATGGATTGTCTGCCTTCAACTACAAAATGGATTGTCTGTCTCCAACTACAAAATGTATTGCCTGTCTCCAACTACAAAATGTATTGTCTGTCTCCAACTACAAAATGGATTGTCTGCCTTCAACTACAAAATGGATTGTCTGTCTCCAACTACAAAATGTATTGCCTGTCTCCAACTACAAAATGTATTGTCTGTCTCCAACTACAAAATGGATTGCCTGTCTCCAACTACAAATGTGTTGCCTGTCTCCAACTACAAATGTGTTGCCTGTCTCCAACTACAAATGTGTTGTCTGTCTCCAACTACAAAATGGATTGTCTGACTTCAACTACAAAACGGATTTTCTGCTTTCAACTACAAAATGGATTGTCTGCCTCCAACTACAAAATGGATTGTCTGACTTCAACTACAAAACGGATTTTCTGCTTTCAACTACAAAATGGATTGTCTGTCTCCAACTACAAAATGGTCGGTCAGCTTTCTTAACCATGATGTCATCAGAAAACGGGGTGGTTAAACACTACCGTTCTAATGGGATAGAATACCAATGGGCCTGAAGTTATGCTCTTACCTTTGTATATGAATAGGTGAGCAAACTTTCAGGTGTGTTGGTATCACCTTATCTACAAGCTGTTATAACCCAATGTACACTGAATTCAGATGTTTTGTATTTTAATCGGATGACGTATTTGATCTACTGTTCATCTTCTCTTTCAAGGAGCAAATCGCACCGTGAGCATAAAACCGAAACAAGTGCAAATATACAGTTTGAAGATATGGGAGCTTAAAGACTCCATATTGCTTGGAAAAACTGTTATTTTTTAATAAAACAATGATTTTCAGTTAAAAGTAATATATCTATAAACCGAAAATCATTGGTTTATTTAAAAAAAAAAAAAACAGTTTTTCCAAGCAATATGAAGTCTTTCAACTCCCATATCTCCAAACTGTATATTTGCACTTGTTTCGGTTTTACATTCACGGTGCGAAATGTATTTTTATAACACTGCCATCTATGTGAAAAACCAAAAATAAATATGTTATCAAAGCTTCAAACCATTTCTTCATAAACAATATTTGTACCAATTACAATTAATAACAATAAAAAATCATAGATGGCTGATGAATGTCTATTGTATTATTATTTAGAGCAGGTGTCGGCAAACTTATTAACTAAAGAGCCAAACATACATTACAACGATTAAAAAATTAAGGGTCAAATCTGTTTATTGATTTAGCAAACCTTTATTATAATTTTACCACATCTTTCAATTAAAGGGCCACTGAATAAAACTTTATTTCATACTTAATTAAGATTTTATTCTTATTCTTCTTCACCTTATAGACCTTTGGTCTGTTCCTGAAATCAGGCTGGCCTCTCTTGGGAGGTTGACTCCCAACTATCTCTCCATCTCTTCGGCGGTCTTCCGGGAGGACGGCAGCCGGCAGGAATCTGATGAATCAAAACCAATTCAGATATCTCGGAAGCGAAGTAACCAACTCTAATGACCTCCCCAGAGAAGTAAGGTCACAGGTAGATAAGGCTGCCTGAAAGATGTCATATGGAGAAACAAGGACATGAGGACTGACAGCAAGGTACGCATTTATAAGACCTGTGTGCGACCAATCACATATGGCATTGAATCGAGGGCAGACACTAAGACAAAGAGTATGCTCAGGACAACCGTGATGAAAACACTCCGCGCTATAGCTGCCAAAACCCTACGTGATCGAGTTAGGAATACAGCAATCCGAGAAATCTGCGAGGTCGAGGTTGTGGTCAGATGGGGACATCAAAGATGGCGATATTGGCATCAATTTGTAGAAAAAATGAGCTGAAATAGGATACCATACATAGCTCTCGATGGAACGCCAAACGGACAACACCAACCAGGAAGACCCCCGAAACGGTGGAGAGAAAGCTGGAGTTCAGCGTCTCAAGAGGACCCACCTGAAATAACAGACTCCTGAGTCTACAAAAAGTGAAGAAGAAGAAGAAGAAGAACGAAGGAATCCACAAATTTAAATCATGACAATGACTGACAAATGCGAACAATATTCTTGCATCTCCTTGGTAAGTTTGAGTAAGTCGGGTTTGTTTGTTGTTATTCTTAATTTTAGGCACAATTCCAGGTTCTCATCAATAAGACGACACCTCAGTTTGCTCTTGTTAAAGTTAGTTTGCATGAATATATAGGGTGCACGCCAGTGGCGTGCCTAGGGTCAACCAGTGAGGCAAACCAAGGAATTATAAAGAAATATTCGTAAAGAAATCACATAATCTTTCTTTTCATAACATTTCTGCACATAACGTAAATGACAAATAACATTATGACAATAGAAACGAAGTTCGTTACACATTGAATAGTAACATACTTCAGAGTGATAAAACCCGGCTTCAAATCCATACAAAAAATTGTAGATATCTTCTGGTATATATGCACCTAGCTAAATGATTATAATCCAAAAATACATAAGTGTGACAAAGACCCTTTTACATTTTGCAAGCCCAATATGAAACCCACCGAAACCATGAAACAGAAGATCGGCCTTATGACCGTTTTGTAGATCAGGAGTTTATTGTCTGTGCTTAGTTTATTGTTTCTTGCTAACCTTGGGTTGTGCTGAGATTGCTCTTGACGTTCAATAGATGTTTTGATTGGTATTAATTGTTCAAAAAACTATAGATAAGTGTTTTATTACAGTTTACGGGATTGACATGTTTCGCCTTTCTGAGGTATTATCTAATATCAATTTTATATAAAACAGCCATTATCATTTGTATTAATAATTTAATATGGAGTTCTACATCACTGTTCAAGAAACAATAAATTATCTGCGTGTTGTATTCATAAAAATATATATTTAAAAAGTGAACACAAGGAGGCCCACGTAGCCAGGATAGAAAACAAATAATAGCTGAATGGAATATACTAATGAATGCACAGAACAACATAATGTAAAATGCTGTTATTCCAAGACAAACGATAGAATTCAGACACAGTGCAAGCTCGGGAGTAAATTGGGAGATAAAATAGAGTGAGGGAACAATGTGGGTGAGACAAGAAAGCCATTGAATAGTGAATATTAATAAATCAATTTAATTGTTTCTTCTATGTTCGCCTTACTTTGTGTTGTAGATGTTTTATTTGTCTTTTTCTTTTTTATATACTTTGTATATACAACACTATTAAAATTACATATCAGACATGTTTCGGACAACCAGTCATAATAGAAATATGACTGAGCAATCTCGAAATTTAAGGAATAAAGAAAATATTAGAAATAATAAAATAAATTGAACATCAACTCCAATCTTTGATTTATTTCCTTTGTTGTAAGTAATTACATGAACCCCAATAAGAACTTAAAATTATTATTTTAAATTTGAATTTGAATCACAATATTTGTACACAAACTATGTTATACAATTCAATGTGTGTTCAATAATAATAATAATAAATTGGATAATTTATAAAGCGCCATTTTCATGAATTGTTCATCTCAAGGGCGCTGTAGAAGATGCTCCGTTTTATCAGGCTGTAACTCTTAATGTTTTGGCACATAGTAAAAAGTTCACAAATTATTTCCAAGAATTTGGGCGTTCCCTCATAAATCATCCTGTTGCACTTCACACAATTCACTGGACACTCGGACACACATGTGGCAACCATCTTTGAGGTCTCGACTCGGAAATAGCCGTTTAGAGACGTTTACACGATGCACTTTATATTAAAAACACTCACGTATTTAAACTTATTTTGTTCTTTTCACTGAAACTATACGTAAATAATTAATTTTGGATACACAGATTTCTTTGGATTCATTAAAAGGTGATAATAGATGTTAAATAGACGCAAATGGAGTACTCAGACCCTCAAAATTTTATTTAAATGGGGAGCTATTTGAAAAAACGTCCGGCAGTTACAGAGCGCCAGGACCAACTATCATATATTACTAGTACTTTTATAAAGCAAACACACTGAAGAAAATGCATACAAATACTTTACAAATGGCCCGGCACGAGGAGAAAGTAAAATTGACATACCGGCACTGCGGAAACACAAACGTTGTATATTAACATATTTGTAACACGTATATAAGGAATACTAGTAATAGTATTTTACATTTATTTCACATTTATAATCGAAATAAAATACGAGATCACGGTACGAGACACACACTAACGGCCCTACAATAGCTCCATTTTGCAAATATTATCTATGTGATTACGGCCTGGTAAATACTTTCAAGACGGCATTGGCATTGGATCAAACAGCACCCTATATTTTTCTATGGAATACATATGCATACATTTTTCTATGGAACGGAAAAATCGTATTAGACGTCATCATACGCAAACGTTTGATTACAATAAATTGCGTAGGTAAACATTATTTTTTGCAAAAACAAAAACAGTATATTTCGAAATCTAACCTGCCATGGCAGCTTAGCGATGTTATTATTATTACAAACATAAAGTTTGCACGTTCTTTAATTTGGAGGAAGAAAAGTAAGTATTTATATATATTTTACACTGAATTTAATGATTCAAATAGCGTAAAAGTCCATACAAGTATCTAGCTTTCAGAGCCCAACTACGGAAATTACAAATACAGTCATTTGCCAGAAATATGGAATACAACAGTCTAGTTTCCAGTACTTTCACAATACTGAACCAAGAATCAAGAGACATGCAGTCATCTATCACGACCGAGACGGAACCTCTGACGTGGGACTGTTATGAAGATCGGAAGATTAATTTGGAATTCCCTATCAAGCGTGAAGTCAACATCGAACCAAACCTTTCAACGAACAATCGCATGCAATTTAATTTCTCTGAGGATCGCGAGGTCGAGATAGAACCTTCAGGAGGCCGTCACATACAAGATCAAGCTTTAGCATTCTATGTAAAGGAAGAATTTGAATTACCCATAAAGAGCCACCGAACCCAGCCTCTAGAAATCAATTCGAAATTTCCTCAAACGTGCGCTGTAATGTCGGAATCTGTAAGGCAAAAACAAGATACCGATTTTAATAATTTAATCGTTGCAAATGTTGAAACTATGTCTAGTTCCAGTGACAGTTGTGAAGGAAATGTTCCATTGTATTCTACGGATATTGACATTTTCGATTGCGATATCAAAGCAGAAGATACTAACAGACTTCAAACATCAAAACATAGCTATGTATGCTTGTATGCTTGTACTGTATGTTGCATGTCATTTCGTTTGAAGCGAGAATTAAAAACGCATGCTAAAATACACCCAGAAAAAGAAGTCCCCTCTTCAAATAATGAGATACTTTATTCTCAGACACGTAACCTGACTAGACAGGCATCAATCCAGAAGAAGATTTCTTGTTCCGTATGTGAAAAACGTTTTACATATAAGAGTTCTCTGATATCACATATGTTAATTCATTCAAGGGAGAATAAGTTTTCTTGTTCTGTATGTGAAAAATGTTTCTCGCAAAAAAATGATCTAAATGTACACATGTTAACCCATTCAGGGGAGAAGTTTTCCTGTTCAGTATGTGAAAAAGGTTTCTCACGGAAATATAACCTAAAAGTACACATGTTAACCCATTCAAGGAGAAAGAAGTTTTCTTGTTCAGTATGTGAAAAATCTTTTTTGCACAAAGGTCACTTAAATGAACACATGTTTATCCATTCAGGTGAGAAGGAGTTTTCTTGTTCAGTATGTGGAAAATGTTTTACAAGAAAACGTACTCTGATATCACATATGTTAATCCATTCAGGGGAGAAGCCGTTTTCTTGTTCAGTATGTGAAAAATGTTTTTCGCATAAAGGTAATCTAAAAGTACACATGTCAACCCATTCAGGGGAAAATAAGTTTTCTTGTCCAGTATGTAAGAAACGTATCTTGCAAAAAAGTTATCTAAATGAACACATGTTAACCCATTCCGGTGAGAAGAAGTTTTCTTGTTCAGTATGTGAAAAATGTTTTACGAGAAAACGTACTCTGATATCACATATGTTAATTCATTCAGGGGAGAAGCCGTTTTCTTGTTCAGTATGTGAAAAATGTTTTTCGCATAAAGGTAATCTAAAAGTTCACATGTCAACCCATTCAGGAGAAAATAAGTTTTCTTGTCCAGTATGTGAAAAACGTTTTACAAGTAAACGTAATATGGTATCACATATGTTAATTCATTCCAGGAAGAAAAAGTTTTCTTGTTCATTATGTGAAAAATCTTTCTTGCTAAAAGGTCACCTAAATGAACACATGTTATCCCATTCAGGGGAGAACAAGTTTTCTTGTTAAGTATGTGAAAAATGTTTTACAAGAAAACGTTCTCTGATATCACATATGTTAATTCATTCAGGGGAGAAGCCGTTTTTTTGTTCAGTATGTGAAAAATGTTTTTCGCACAAAAATAATCTAAATGTACACATGTTAACCCATTCAGGGGAAAAGAAGTTTTTTTGTTTAGTAAGTAAAAATGTTTCTCGCTAAAAAAAATCTTAATGTACACATGTTAACCCATTCACGGGAAATTAAGATTACTTGTCCAGTAATTCAGAAACGTTTCTCGCATAAAAGTGACCTAAAAGTACACATGTTAACCCATTCAGTGAAGAAGTTTTCCTGTTTAGTATATAAAAAAAGTTTCTTACGGAATTATAACCTAAAAAAACACTTGTTAACCCATTCAGGGGAGAAAATTTTTTCTTGGTCAGTATGTGAATAACGTTTTACAAGTAAACGTTCTCTGGTGTCACATATGTTAATTTATTCAGTGGAGAAAAAGTTTTCTTGTTCAGTATGTCAAAAACATTTTCGCAAAAAAGTCATCTAAATCACCCTTGGGGTGAGCTTTACACGAAAACGGCGCTATACAAATTAGCCTTACTACTATTATTATTATTTTATTTTATTAAATGTACATATGTTAACCCATTCAGGGGGAAAGTAATCTTATTAAGCATGTAAAAAAAACGTTTCTCGCAAAAATTTAAACATGTTAACCTATTTATGGTAGTGGAAAAGAAGATGTGAAAAACTTTTTTAACGGAAACGTCACATAACTGTATATATGTTAACCCGTTCATGCACGCACGTCCGTTTCTCTTCTTTCTCTTTCCGGGCGAGAGCTTGTTTCTGAAGGACCGGAGACCAGACCGCCTTTCAATTCCACGCTCTTCCCCATCGTCCGCCTCGCACGTCCCTCGTGGTGCGGACGGAGGAGGATGCCAAGCCGCCTGACATGGTCCGTCGCCGTCCACATCGACACCATTAGCAGCCAGGTGCCGGCTGCCTCAGATCCGGCCAGCCTCCACGTCACCCTTCGCCGCCGTCTACCTCGCCCGATCTCCGCGGCGGAGGCTAGGTCGGCTCCAGCATCCACGGCTCTTCCCCATCGTCCGCCTCGTACGTTCCTCATACGCGGACGGATGAACGCAGCCCCAACTCGGCGCTGCTGTCCCGAGGATTGCATTAGGCTGTAAAATTAAGTAAGCTGACCAGCTTTTAGCAAGTAAGTCATTGATTGTAATTTATTAATATTAAGGTGTTCCTCCCGTACAAAATCTTGTAATCTTATTTATAATAAACTTAATTTCTAAGACATTTGGCCTTTCTTAATAATCACACTCTCAATCCCGAACGAAGCATATCATTATAAATCATGGGCATTTGGCGCCGAGGCAACGGGAGATGATCTCGAGAGTACCGAGTCGAGATTCCCTGCATCTCCTCGTTCATGGACCCCGTTCCATCATCAGACTCCGTCAAACTCAGGAACTAAAACATCTTATTAAATTACAAAAACATTCAGAAAATATCAAAACACAGACTTAGAATCTAAAACCTCTTACAAATTTTACACATCACATTCACCATCTTAAACTAAAAGGCGAAAAAAATTCAGTTATATTTTATAATATAATATATTCAAACATCGAAATAAATAAACACTTTTTTTAAGGATTAATTGTATCTCAATAGAGACGAAGATGCAAATTGTAAACAGAATATGGTGATCGAGGTGTTTACAGGACTTATGACCTGTCATTGGTTGGGTTTAGCGCACGCTTTATGTTATACAACATTCCCCATTCCACCCTTCATACGACCCCATGTCTGACAAATTTTTGGAAGTTGTATATATGTTACTTTTTTAAAAAATAAAAATTCTATCTGCTTCAATTGTAATTATCACAAAAATGAAGTCCATTAATAAGGTGGTAAGAGATTTTTCTTCGAAAAAAAAAAAAAACAGGACGTGACTAATATTCATGATAATACTGACTATGATAAAATTCAGAGGATTATATTATTTTATTCAAATATCTGGTGTCCCGACTAAATGATGTTTGGAAATTTCTATTTTTCTGTCAAATTTGTGTTATTGGAAATTTACAAACAAAACCATAAAAATGTCATTCCGCCTTAAAATACATTTATTTTCCTAATTTCGAGACACGTAGTAGTAATTTTCTAATCACCGAGTATTTTAGAAGATAACGCTGTACACTCCGCCTACTAAGACCCTGGAACCAATCAGATATCATTCTATAACCAATTTAGGTGTTACTAACACTATTGAAAATCATCTCCCTAATGTAAATAAACAATACAGCAGCTAATAGAAACTGTCCACCTGGAAGACCATCTAAAATATGGAGAATCGCATTTCATGCGGTGAATATAAAAAAAAAATACTTAATTTTTTGTATGTATTTCGTTAATAAATGTAATTTGACATAGTAAATATTGGTTTCAATCTCATATCATAATACATCCCGGAGCATATATCAAATAACATAGGCAAACGTTGGGAAGTGTTTGAGATCGGGAGTGAATTTCGATCAAATTCAACTTGCACCCCCGTGACGACAACCAGCTCTTAACAATTGCAATAGGCATTATTATTATGAATTTTGAGGCATTAATATTATGAATCTGTGTTACAATTTTTGAAGATAATATATTATGAACTTTGAGGTTATATCGAAAGATTATTTTGAAGATTTTACATACCAAAGTTGTACACAAACTAAATTATGCAATTCGATGTATGTTCGGTATATTACTAGTAGTTTTATAAACTATACACACTGAAGAAAATGCATATAAATACTTTACAAATGGCCCGGCACGAGAAACAAGTAAAATTTATAGCTCCATGTTGCAAATATTATCTATGTGCTTACTGCCGGTAAATACTTTCAAGACGGCATTGGCCAACAGCACCCTATATTTTTCTATGGAATACATATACATAAGTTTTTCTATGGAACGGAAATATTTTATTAGACGTCATCAAACGCGAACGCGATAAGCTATTTTTGCTGGATTAAAATAAATTGCGTAAACATTATTTTTTGCAAAATAAAACTCTACATCTCGAGATCTAACCTGCCATGGCGGCTTAGCGATGTTATTATTATACAAACATAAATTATCTGTGTTTTTTAATTTGAAGGAAGAAAAGTATTTATACCTATATATTTTGCACTGAATTTAATGATTCAAATTACGTATAAGTCCATAAGAGTATCTAGCTTTCAGAGTCCAACTACGGAAATTACAAATACAGTCATTTGCCAGAAATATGGAATACAACCGTCTAGTTTCCAGTACTTTCACAATACTGAACCAAGAATCAAGAGACATGCAGTCATCTATCAAGAGCGAGACGGAACCTCTGACGTGGGACTGTTATGAAGATCGGAAGATTAATTTGGAATTCCCTATCAAGCGTGAAGTCAACATCGAGACAAACCTTTCAACGAACGATCGCGTGGTCGAGATAGAACCTTCAGGAGGCAGTCACATACAAGATCAAGCTTTAGCATTCTATGTAAAGGAAGAATTTGAATTACCCCTAACGAGCAACCGAATCCAGCCTCTAGAGATCAATTTGAAATTTCCCCAAACGTGCGTTGTAATGTCGGAACCTGTAAGGCAAAAACAAGATACCGATTTTAATAATTTAATCGTTGCAAAGGTTGAAACTATGTCTAGTTCCAGTGACAGTTGTGAAAGAAATGTTCCATTGTATTCTACGGATATTGACATTTTCGATTGCGATATCAAAGCAGAAGATACTAACAGACTTCAAACATCAAAACATAGCTATGTATGCTTGTATGCTTGTACTGTATGTTGCATGTCATTTCGTTTGAAGAGAGAATTAAAAACGCATGCTAAAATACACCCAGAAAAAGAAGTCCCCTCTTCAAATAGTGAATTACTTTATTCACAGACACGTAACCTGACTAGACAGGCGTCAATCCAGAAGAAGATCTCTTGTTCCGTATGTGATAAATGTTTCTCAAATAAATGTCTTTTGACTAAACACATGTCAAAACATAAAGAGGAGATAACATTTTCTTCAGTATGTGAAAAACGTGTCTCGCATAAAAGTCACCTAAAAGTACACAAGTTAACTAATTCAGGGGATAAGTTTTCCTGTTCAGTATGTGATAAAAGTTTCTCATGGAAGTTTAACCTAAAAAAACACATGTTAACCCATTCAGGGGAGAAGAAGTTTTCTTGTACAGTATGTGAAAAATGTTTCTCGCAAAAATGTAACCTATATGCACACATGTTAACCCATTCAGGGGAGAAGAAGTTTTCTTGTTCAGTATGTGAAAAATGTTTCTCGCATAAAGGTAATCTAAAAGTACACATGTCAACCCATTCAGGGGAAAATAAGTTTTCTTGTCCAGTATGTAAGAAACGTTTCTTGCAAAAAAGTTATCTAAATGAACACATGTTAACCCATTCAGGGGAGAACAAGTTTTCTTGTTCAGTATGTGAAAAATGTTTCTCGCACAAAGGTAATCTTAATGTACACAAGTTAACCCATTCAGGGAATATGTTTTCTTGTTCAGTATGTGATAAAAGTTTCTCACGGAATTATAACCTAAAAAAACACATGTTAACCCATTAAGGGGAGAAGAAGTTTTCTTGTTCAGTATGTGAAAATTCTTTCTTGCTAAAAATACACCTAAATAAACACATGTTAACCCATTCAGGGGAGAAGTTATCCTGTTTAGTATGTGAAAAACGTTTCTCGCGAAATTATAACCTAAAAGTACACATGTTTACCCATTCAGGGGAGAGGAAGTTTTCTTGTTAGATATGTGAAAAACGTTTCACACTTAAATATACTCTAGCATTACATATGCTAATTCATGTAGGGGAAAAGTTTTCTTGTTGAGCGTGTGAAAAATATTTCTTGCTAATAGGTCACCTAAATGTACACATGTTAACCCATTCAGGGAAATAAGTTTTCTTGTTTAGCAGCGAAAAGCGTTTCACACTTAAATGTACTCTAGCATCGCATATGTTAATTCATTTAGAGGACAAGAAGTTTTCTTGTTCAGTATGCGAAAAATGTTTCTCGCAAAAATGTAACCTATATGTACACATGCTAACCAGTGGCGTGCCTAGAGTCAACCAGTAAGGCAAGCCCGTCCGACTTTTTTGTGTTATAATATTAGTAGAGGGTCACGAAAATATATTTTTCCGGATTAAAAGAGTTTTATCTAAATTAATGTGAATTTTTTGATTTTAAATCCAATTTTATGCGCCATCAAACTCATGTTCTTGTATAATATAATAATGTATTTAATAAGAAACAAGCTGATAATATACAATAATAATAAATTTGTTAATACCGAAGCACGAATTATAAATAAATGTTCGTAGAAAAAAACATAATATTTCTTTTCAAAACATTTCTGCACATGACGTAAATGACAGATAACATTCTGACAATAGAAATGAAGTTCGTGACACATCGAATAGTAACATACTTCAGAGTGATAAAGCCCGGCTTCAAATCCATATGAAGAATTGTAAATATCTCCAGGAATGCACCTAGCTATATGATATAGAGCTAGGCAAAAAAATATAAGTGCGACAAAGACCTTTTTACATTTTGCATGCCCAATATAAAGCCTATCGAAAACATGAAACAAAACATGTGGACGAAGGCGATTTCGCGGGCATCTCACCTATGGTACGTATGAGTGAAATAAAATACGGCGCGAATGAGTGGAATAAAACCTACACATAGGTCATTTCTGCGAATTAATTCAAAATATTATTTTATTCGTAGACGGCTCAAACGCACAAAAAACATCGAGGCAAGCCCGGCTTTTCGGCTTGTATGGACGTACCGCTACTGATGTTAACCCCATTAAGGGGAGAAGAAGGGTTCTTGTTCAGTATTTGAAAAACGTTTCTCGCAAAAATGTAACCTATATGTACGCATGTTTATCCTTTCGGGGGAAAGTTTTCTTGTTTAGTGTGTGAAAATAGCTTTTAACAAAAAAACTTACCTAAATCACCATTGGGGTGAACTATATACTAACTATGAACTATATGGGGTGCTATACAAATTAGCCTTACTAGTATTATTATTATTAAATGTACACTTGTTAACCCATTTAGGGGAAAAGTATTCTTGTTAAGTATGTAAAAAAACGTTTCTCGCAAAAATGTAGGCTAAATGTTCAAATGTTAACCCATTTAGGGGAGAAGTTTTCTTGTTCTGTATGTGAAAAACGTTTTTCACGGAAACGTAACATAACTGTACACACGTTAACCCATTCATGCACGCACGTCCGTTTCTCCGATTCCTCACATAGCCGACATTCAATATTCGATCGTACCACGTTTTTGCTCGGTTTTACCTATTTCTATTTCCGTTTATATCGTTAACATATATATTTTTTCGATCATTCATTCCATGTGTCCAAATCATCTTTCAAATCAGTTTATTTCATCAGTAGTCATTACAAAATTATAGTTTAAGGCATCTATTAAGAACAGGTAAAATAATATGTTGTATTTAATATTCTACCAGAAACGCATGAGAGATGGTTCGACATTAGGAAGACAAGATACTCTCCAAAATAAAGAGTATTTGCCTTCTGAACGTACTTTCACTAATATGAAAGACGTCGATTTCCGAGGAGACCGCTTACAGCAGATTAATTGCATTTCCCACCGGTATCACCAGAGGCAGGTTGGTTCTGGCGGCCGGTAGGTAAAATAATCTATGCTGTCGCTGTCGGAGATATCTATCAGGGACAAAAAGCCTTACACCCTCCAGCACGGCCGAGTTGTCGAAATATCCCCGAGTAATCTAAAGATTAACGATTTTTAAATATTAACGACTCTTTCATTATTTTCTTCATAACACTTTCATTTGCACCGCATTAATTTTTTATAGTTGCGTATAACACTATCATGTCGTCGGTTCAAAGGTAAAACTCATTAAATGACATTTTAGTCAAAAATGAGATTTTTGCATTTTCTGTATCAGATTTGTGAATTCTACGTCAGGAAATAATCACCAAGTGTATTTATTAAAGAATAACTGATATATTTATTTGAAAAACTCACTATGTACACTTACAATACAATTCCTCGGCAGGTAAAACTCATTAAGTGCGATAATGAGTTTTAACTGCCAAATTTTTTATAACTTCCTGTAGTTTAGATAAACTATACCGTACCCACTTAGTGATTATTATGGGTAATATTATGTGTAATATAAATATTATAGTACCGTTTTTGTATACTAATAACTCATGGGGGTTGGTCTAACACTTGGGATGTACGTAGGTGTGTGTGGATTTCGCGGGCTGTCAGTTGTCAGTATCAGTCGTCAGTGGTCAGTCCCCGTGTTCACTGTGAATTGACGCATCGTTATCGTGTTCTTTCGTGTCTTTTCTACTGAGATTACCAACATAAATCGCAAAGAGTGTGCAAGAGCCTATTTCAACCGCGATGGCTCTAAAAGAGGCAAACGTAAATTGCATAGTAGATTACAGTTCTACAGATGGTGATTTTTTCTCAGCCGATTCTGATAAAGATCCTACATTTCATCTACCGGATAAATAACCATCATTGCTGAGCATTTCTGATACTTCCAAAGATGAACTATGTATAAATATGTCTAAATCAACACGATGCAGAAAAAGAAATCCATCTACATGGAAAGCAACATCGGCTAAAGACCTGAACATCTGGACATTCGCACATGTAGTGCGACTCCATGGACTCGGCTATTGAGTATGCAAAGAAAAATAAAACAGCTTTTATCATGAATGACGGATTCGAATATTCAAGTCTGCAAGTTCAAAGCGAAGTAAAAATAAGACAAAAGAGCCATACCAGGTTATTGAAATGAAATATAATAATTTTGTTGACCTACGGGTCTTGGCTACCTCTTCAATGAAAAATAAGAATACCGATGAAGACGGTAACTAAGTATCATGGCAAAAAATCAAGTGCATGCAATTTGAAAAAATTCTTCCTGATGTAATGTTTTTTAGGTACAACCATTCATCGCCATACAAAAAAATCTGCGTAGCTGGCAGAGGTCGAAAAAGAAATAATCAAGATTTCAAAACAGTTTATCAATATTTATTGCTAATAGCATCGAAGCAGAAGAGTGACCTGCTAAAATTATGTAAAAACGGCATTATTCATGAAGAACTACATTCCTGGTATGAGAATTTACCTTCTGAGGCTTCAGAGGATTCAGATAGGTTACCAGAACCAGATCAGGATGGGACTAAAGACCGGGAAACCGAGGATTAGAATTTGATTATTTTGTTTACTGTTTTTTTTATCTTCATAATATTTTATTCACTTCCATACAATAAATCGTTTCTTAAAAGAGTGGTATATGATTTCATTAAATTACCCGTCTGAACAAATTATCTGGCAGGTAAAACTCACTAAGTGATAGTTAATGGTATATAACCTAATATAGGGCTTCAAAAGCTGCCAACTGATATTTATTTTGTGTGTTTTAAGTAAACAGATGTTTTTGGCGAAAAAAAAATATGCCCAGACTTAAAACTTTATTTTAAGATGAAAAAGTACCTTAAAACTCGATTATCTCAGTAAGTGTAATATGGTACTTAGTGAGTTTTGTACCTTTGAAGTACATTTGAAGTGACGATATACAGATTTACCACGCATTTGTCATAAATACTTTATTTCTTTTGTATTATTTTACTAGTTCTATGCTTCACTTCCATACATTAGCTTTTTTGGAAAATAATTTTGTTTGCGATGACAACTTATTCAATATTCAAATTTTTAAATAACGTAGATATAAGCATTATTATTATTATTATTATTTTATAGTGGTTAAATTGTATTCCTACGAGTACACTACTCATTCTGGGACAAAAGGACAATTTACATACGACGTATTACAAAGTTTACAAAATTACAAAAGCATTCAGAAAATATCTAAATACAAACTCAGGAACTAAAACATCTTATTAAATTACAAAAACATTCAGGAAATATCATAACACAGAATTAGAATGTAAAACCTCTTACAAATTTTACACATCACATTCACCATTTTAAACCAAAAGGCGAAAAATATTCAATAATATTTATTTAATATAATACATTCAAAGATCGAAATAATTAAACACTTTTTTTAAAATAAAAATTCTGTCGTTAAGTCCATTAATAAGTTGTGTATCGGATGTATGCAAATAGATTATTATTTTATTTTTATTTAATTTAATTATTTACAAATATGCTCATTTTATTTAATTAATAGTAGACAGTGATTTAATAATAGACAGTGATATTATTTGGATTTTCTTATTAACATGTATTCGAACTGTGTTCATATTTCATACCATCCGCAATTGTGTAAAATTAAAAACTATATGATATGATGATTTAGGTAATTTAATAGAAGTTGATTAGAAATTTCATATACCTAAATGATATTAGAAATATAGTTGCACTTTTAACATCAATTTTATTAACGTGCAATTACATAACTTTTTTTTTTAATATGGTTTTTGTTTTTTATTTTCATATGGTGAATACTATTAAGTTAATGGAATTCACTATTTAAATGTGTTGTTATATTTCCTTTAAATAGTGCAATTTATGATGTATTAAAATGATAAAATATTATGCAAAATAATTGTATAAAGCAACAAAATGTTCATATTGTAAAATGTTTTAGTTTTAAGTCAATTTCTTTTCTGTTTTCTGAAGGTCCATAATTATTTTATATGTAACTTATCCCTTCTGTCCCATAATGAGTTTTCTGCTCGTGTGAATACAATGTAACTATTGTATGTTTATAAATAAAAAATAAAAATAAATAAATAAATAAACGCCGTGGTAACGGCAGTCGCGAAGAGTGTACTGAAATTCTCAGAAACGGTAGCCCGTTGCCACGCTATCGCTAGTTGCTTGGTGCCGTGAAGGTTATATAAGACGTAAGTGTTTAGAATCGGCACTCATTCATACCTCACAGACAGAACGTTCCAGGTGACCGTGAAGCATAAAACATCCACAGAAAGACACATACCAATGGGAGTCCCACAAGGCAGCCTCCTCGGCCCGCACCTATTTAACATATACACTCATGACATCCCTTTTTTTCAGAACTGCTCGATCGCCATCTTCGCCGACGACTCTGCCCTCCTGGGAACATCACGACGGCCGGATCAGGCTTCGAGATACCTCCAAGTCGCTATCCTTGAGCTAGCCGACTACTACCATAAATGGAGGCTCAAATTAAACTCGGCCAAAACCGAGACCATCATGTTCTCCCACGCAAAAAAGAGGAACAAACCGGCGAGAATATCGATAGAAGGCACTCAACTGGAATGGAGGGACCACGTCAAGTACCTAGGTCTCCACCTTGACAAAACACTCTCCTGGAACACTCACATTCAAAACACTAGAACCAAAACAGCTAGAGCATTCGGCGCCCTTTCGCCCCTATTCAATAGACGCAGTTACATCTCCACAAAAACAAAGAAGCTAATGTACACAGCACTCATACGACCAATCTTCACGTACGCAGCACCAGCTTTCTGCAGCATCTCCCACACAAAATACGAACAGCTACAGACACTACAAAACAGAGCACTTAAAATCATACACAACGCTAGCCCGCGACAAAATCTAAAAAGGCTACACGAACGATACAAACTACAGACAGTACAACAAATCTTCCACCGCCTCGCTGAGAAGGCACACATCCAAAATACTGCGCCCGAACAGATAAATCCACTCATAAGAGAACTCGGCTCCTACAGCCACGACATAACACAACTCCCCCACAAATACAAACACAAACTCCCTAGACACCATTTTATGTTTTCAGGTTCCTGAGCCAGTTCCACTCGGTATTACCGTGGTCATCATGAGCGATGACCACGAAGAGATAAGAAAATAGATCATATAAATGAAATAGTTCATCAGTAGAATGTTTAGTGGGGTTTTTTTGCTTGAAATTTTTCCCCATTTGAAATCAAATAATGTAATAGATTATAAGTAACGTAAATAATGTAATAGATTATAAGTAACGTCTCATTTTCGAAAAGGCAATATAGAATTTTTTAGTCTCTGAAATGCCTAACCTTGACAAAGATAAGCGGAAACGCAAATAATAACCAAAATTAACGTAGACTCTATAAAAACAAAAACAAAACACATACGCGGCCGTAGTGTGGTTGGGTACCTTGCGGTTCGGACGGTGTCCTACGCACTGCTGAGTGTGACTTGTGCCTACCTGCGCCTACAGGACTGTGACCTCGGTGGCAGTTTTTTTGGATTAATCGGGAGATAATTATTATTATCAGTTTGATGATTTTTATATATTTTAAGTGCGCCGTTTTGTAAAATCAATAACTCTAAGGGCGCACTGGGAAATGACTGACCGAACAGTGCAGTCTTTAGAAATGTCTTAAATTTAACGTCACTATCTTATATTTAATACTAGCTGACCCGGCAACGCTTCGCTATTGCTAAATTCGAGTACATAAATAAACCCAATATATATTCAACAAATACAATTAAAGTTCAATAACAATTCGTTTATTTATTGGATTAAATGCCATGTGTATGGATGCAAAAATGTGTGTCTATATCTTTAAAACAAAGTTTCAATCCAAGCAAACTCGCTGTGAATTATAAACTTGAATACATATTACTAATGTAATTGAAAAACTATTTTTTGAATATTTTATATGAAATTAAATAATCAAATAAACAATATTATATCACATTTGCAGAAAACATTCATTATATTAAAGAAACGAAACTCTTGATTTTGTTGTCCATGAAATTCACATCAGAGCCAATAAAGTAAGTTTCTACGATCGTGATTTCGGCACTGCGAGTCCGCTGGCGTGGAATAGTAATATAGATGATAATACTACAAAAGCCTCCCTTCCCGACTTCCACAACTGTATCCCTCGCCGCTCTGCGCCATTGACCTCCTGCCACTCGTTTAATGTCATCAGACCATCTTGCTTGTGATCTGCCAGAATTTGTGTAGCTGTTTCTCTTTCGCCACTCCAGGCCAGAAGATCTTATCACCCGTTGTCCTTGCTTTATGACCGATCCCATTCCATTTAAACATTAGTTATTTTACACGCTGCATCGGCAACTTTGGTCCGATCTTTGATTCATCAATTTTGGGCCCTGGAATTGAAAAAAATATTGTCTATTTAATTTATAATATGTTCCACGTATCCATTGTTTTTTAATTTAACACATAATGTAATAACACATAATGTTTTTTTCGATGTTGCACATGTTGACTTGGACGATCCGGACTTTTGTGTTTATTTAATTTATGTTACACGTATCCACCATTTTTTAAATTATCTGTAGTAAGGCACTTAACCAGCAAGAACTTAAAAATAATATTGAAGAAATTATTCAAATTGTCATTGGAACAAATGAAAAATTTATTTCTACACCTGTCAAAATTCTTTACAAAAACGATAAAACTAATAAAACCTTTTAATCTGATTAATTTGTCAAATTAATTAAACTAATCAGATTTTAAAGGTTGGTCATGTTAGAAGTCGGAGGAATCGACATGCGTGTATGACTCGTTGTATGAATGTGGAGGAAGCTAGAGAGGTTTGCCAGGATAGAGTAGTGTTATGGTCCATTCTCTCTGCCTACCCCTGTGGGGAAACGGCGTGATGGTTTGTTTGTTTGTTTAATTTGTATAATCGCCGTTTTCGTGAATAGCTCACCTCAAGGGCGCTTTGACATTGTTTTTAGTCATGAAAGGTGCATGTGACAACAGCGAAATCACGATCGTAGAAACTTACTTTATTGGCTCTGATGTGAATTTCATGGACAACAAAATCAAGAATTTTGTTTCTCTAAACATATGAATGTTTTGTGCAAATGTTATAGGCTATAAATTGTAAGGATTTTACACCGAATCTAGTTGAACGCAATGCTTCTTATTCTGTGAGCGCGTATCATGTTGGTGTACGTCCGTATTGAATATTGGTCGAGTATTAGAGTGCGTTGATGACTTTATTATTTGTAGTATAGTTTTAGTGATCTCTAATTTTGGATGGATTTGAAATGGAATTATTTTCGTCTGAGAATATAGGGCCCTTACATGAGTGTACCACGGTAGACGGAAAATATTTCTAACAGCCCGATTTTGGATCACCTGAATCTCAGTAGCTTTCTTATTTGTAATAAAGCCCCAAATACAGGAAAGGTAAGACAGATGAGAATGTATCATGGAGTAGTAAACATAAATTGTCTATATTCTTATGTAACGAATTAAACCAATTAATCCAATTTAAACCTGTACATACCATTCCAAATTAGTTCATAAAGATAACAACATTGTCTTGTGATACGCATATATCGAAGTGTGGGATCCATCCTTTGGACATGCGAATTCCAGTATCTTCTGCGTTGTTTTCCCCATCCTCTGCACATGCGCAATCCATTATCTTCTGCGTTGTCTTCCCCATCCTCAAGCAAATGAAATAACCTGAAAGCAATTTAATTATCTTTGAATATTTTAAATCTCAGCATAATGTAGAATTTAATGGCCAAAAATGGAATATTACTGGACTCTTCCAACTGAAGCAGCTAATGCTGCATATAAGGATATGTTTACCTATCACAGCATTTGTTTTCTGAGAAAAACTAAAAAAGCTGAAGTAACTCATAGTGTATTTGGGTATGTGTGCTGCTGGAATTACTCAGTGGAATGGAAAATAAAGAAGAATTGCAACATGCATATGCACCAATATGGCTCATTAACAAAATAATTTCAATCCCAATACAAAAATATCCCCATTAGACCAGTGGTCTCTCACAACCAGGCAATTATTTTATCAAAACTTAATATCTAATCCCAAAAATATAGATTTTCGCCCTGCCAGAACAATTTCACATTAAAATAACATTATGAAAATAGATTATACCAATTAACTAATTATTACACAACGAAACGTCATAACCTAAAATGACACGTAAGTAAAACGAATAAATCGATATTGTATATCATTAGAACTTTCTTATCGTTGCTGTGGTAATTTTAATATTTCCCTGACCAAAGTACGCGTATAAGTTTCTTCTCTATTCGATATTATTTAGAAATATAACTTTGAAATATGTAATGCGGAAATATAATCTGTATTCAATTAAACCAATTAATCCAACCTGTACATACCATTTCAAAATTAGTTCATAAATATAACAATCTGTCTTGCACATATCGAGGTGTGGGATCCATACATGCCAGTATCTTGCGTTGCGTGCCCCATCTCACGACATCTTCCACCTTGGAGATATCGTGGATAGCCGTGTTCCTCACCCTATCTCAAAGAGTCTTTCCTGGTATCATCCTTAGCGTCGGCATCTCTGCAAAAATCAAATAATTATATTAAAATGAGCAGTATATTAAAAAAATAAGGCTTTCAGAGAAAAACTAAAACAGCTGAAGTAAATCGTCTAATCCAAAAGATATAGGTTATCGCCCGTCTAATCCAAAAGATATAGGTTATCGCCCGTCTAATCCAAAAGATATAGGTTATCGCCCTGCCAGAACAATTTTACATTAAAATAACATTATTAAAATAGATTATACCAATTCATAGAATTGTTACTTAGAATTTAACGTTTTTCCATGTAGTCATAACATAACCTAAAATAATACGTAAGTAAAACGATACATCATTTCATTTCTATTCGATATAATTTGAAACTACAACTTTGAAATATGTAATGCGGAAATATAATCTGTATTCATTTCAACGGCAAAATAGAATAAACTGAAGATATATATGAATTAGAAATATAAATATTTTACTTACAAAACACTGCACTGCGACGCAAATGTCGCAGATCTGACAGTTACAATAGGGATGTGCGATCCGCTCACGAGTCGACTCAAAGATTCGAATCTTTTTGGTGAGCGGGTGAGCGATGATCCATAAAAAAAAGAGCGGCAGCTCAATGATCCGCTAGGTCAGGGGGGTCGGCAAACTTATTAGCCAAAGAGCCAAATGCGTACTTTACAACGATTTAAAAAAAAATTGAAAACCAAATATGTTTATTGATTTAGATAACCTTTATTATAATTTTTGCACTTCATTCAATTACGGGTACACTGAATAAAACATTATTTCATACTTCTTCCTGTGATGAAGGCGACCAGCCTTCTCTCCATCTCTTTGGTGGTCATCCTGGTGGTCGACGGCCCTCTGGAGTCTCTTGCATCACGATATTAGGAACTCTTGCTGGATCCATTCTCTCGATGTCTCTGCCTACTCCATCTCACTATGTCTTCAATGTTGCAGAATTTGCGAATTTATTCGTTGGGTATCCTATCTCTAACGATTCTCTCCACAATAGGTCGCAGTCTGGTTCTGACAGTGTCTGCTCTTGCTTTGATTCCGTATGTTATTATGGGCCTGATGCATGTTTGTTTGTTGTTATTCTTAATTTTAGGCACAATTGCAGGTTCTCATCAATAAGACGACTTCGTAGTTTACGATTGCAAAAGAGTCGACTATTTTTAAGGGATCTGAGCTGAATGGTTCCGCTCAGTAAAGTGAGCCGATTCTTCTTGATAATTATCGAGTCGTTTGTCAAAAAAGTTGTTTGTCGTTGTGAATTTTTTTTTTAGCTCATCGACAAAAAATTTATCCTGGTGAATTTTTTTTTTTTTACCGGAATCAACTTTTTTGGTCGAGGAGCAAAAAAAAAAGGTCACTAAAATAATTTCAAACTTTGAACGACTCAAAATGGTGAACCGTGGATCGTTAAAAAGAGTCCGCTCACTTTGCTGAGCGGAACCGTTCAGATCAGATCCCTGAGATGAGTCGTTTTGCCCATCCCTATTCGTGCGTATATTTTTCAGTTCAAAAGAGCGACTAATTTCATATCTGACCACGCAAAGAGTCAAAAAAGCCACTAATTTGCATCTTATCACGCCAAGCGAATATAGACTCTAAAGATCGATACTCAGGTGATACGAACATGAAGGTCTATACTCGCTCGCACTACGAAAATTTATAAATTTACAAAGTTAATTAGAGCTCGATTAATAACAAAAATATGCCTATGCCCACCTATGTCTATCTATTAAGGAAGTGTATCAATTTGAAAACGATCTGCGCAGGAATAACCCCGGAATCAGTCCACACACAGAGAGAAACTGCCTTTTATTTATATAGATAGATAGATAGAAGATAGAAGATAGATAGAAGATAGATAGATAGATAGATAGATAGATAGATAGATAGATAGATAGAAGATAGAAGATAGAAGATAGATTAACACGGAAGCTATTCCACGCCAACGAACCCGCAACGCTGAAAGCACGACCATAGAAACTTGCTTTATCGGCTCTGACTTGAATTGTCAATGCCGTCTCAAATCTATGTTATCCTTTCAAGACGACATTGGGAATTGTTATGTTGCTTGCACTTGTTTCTACTGATCGGATTGAATGCTGCTTTTCCGTCGGCATGGGTGTCACGCAGAGGTCCGATATACAGATATACGCTGGCGCTCTCTGGTGTCGAGCCTTAAACAATGTCAAACACAATTTGTTTTTTACTCGCTCTCGGATTTTAAGCCAGTGAAGTTCCTTCAGGAGCGGCGTGATATGACAGTATTTTTTTTGCCCCATAATTAATCGGGCTTTGTATTCTGCTTAATTGATTATTCGTCGATCCAGCGTACATTCCGTTGCAATAATCTAAACGTGACATTACAAAAGAATTTACTAGAGTCCTAGCTTCATCAAAAGGTAAATATCACCTTATATGTTTTAGCTGTCTCAGTTGGAATAAACCAGACTTAATAAGCCCTGAGATATTTCAAGAACTCCGCCGTACTAGAGTATAGACGTCTTTTTGTCCCGTACTAGAGTATAGATATTTCCGACAGCGACAGCATAGATTGTTTTCACCAGAACCAACCTGCCTCTGGTGACACCAGTGGGAACAGCAATTATTGTGCTGAATATATGAATATAATACAAAGAAAAATTTAATATTGTTAAAAAAAAATCTTTTATAATTGTTTAAATAATATGAATATTTTGTAAAATGTTTAAATTTATTAATTCTTCCGAAGAAGTCACGATATTTTTTATACTTGTTTAACAGCTCTCAGATCGACTGGACCCAGATTTATAAATTTAACATTGCGGCTTTTTGGCATATAATTCGAGACTACACTGGTCAATGCCGTTTCGAATCTATGTTATCAAGCCGCAATGTTAAGTTTATAAGTCTGGGTCCATCGATCTCGTATTTTATTTCGATTATAAATGTGAAATAAATGTAAAATACGACCACGATCGTATTATTATTCCTTATATACGTGTTATAAATATTTTAATATACTACATTTGTGTTTCCGCAGTGCCGGTATGTCAATTTTACTTTCTCCTCGTGTCGGCCATTTGTAAAGTTTTTATATACATTTTCTTCAGTGTGTTTACTTTATAAAATAACTAGTAATATATTGAACACATTTTGAATGGTATAATATAGTTTGTGTACAACTTTGGTATTTAAAATGTTCAAAATATTCTTTCGATATTACCTCAAAATTCATAATATATTAGCTTCAAAAATTGTATCACAGAAAGCTAAAAATTCACATTAATAATGCCAAATTCAATAAATCGTTAAAAATGTTTGTTTATTAATTGTTTCGAAAAATCGCGATATTTTTACCAAAATTTTCTGACAATTGACCCAGAGTTATAAACTTAACATTGTGGCTTGATAGCATAGATTCGAGACGGCATTGTTGACAGCACCCTACATTTTTCTATGGAATACATATACATAAGTTTTTTTATGGAACGGAAAATTTGTGTTAGACGTCATCATACGCGGACGTGATGGGCTATTTTTTCTCGATTAAAATAAATTGCGTAAACATTATTTTTTGTAAAATAAAACTCTACATCTCGAGATCTAACCTGCCATGGCGGCTTAGCGATGTTATTATTATACAAACATAAATTATCTATGTTTTTTAATTAGAAGGAAGAAAAGTAAGTATTTATATATATTTTACACTGAATTTAATGATTCAAATTACGTATAAGTCCATAAAAGTATCTAGCTTTCAGAGCCCAACTACGGAAATTACAAATACAGTAATTTGCCAGAAATATGGAATACAACCGTCTAGTTTCCAGTACTTTCACAATACTGAACCAAGAATCAAGAGACATGCAGTCATCTATCAAGAGCGAGACGGAACCTCTGACGTGGGACTGTTATGAAGATCGGAAGATTAATTTGGAATTCCCTATCAAGCGTGAAGTCAACATCGAGCCAAACCTTTCAACGAACGATCGCGAGGTCGAGATAGAACCTTCAGGAGGCAGTCACATACAAGATCAAGCTTTAGCATTCTATGTAAAGGAAGAATTTGAATTACCCCTAACGAGCAACCGAATCCAGCCTCTAGAGATCAATTTGAAATTTCCTCAAATGTCGGAACCTGTAAGGCAAAAACAAGATACCGATTTCAATAATTTAATCGTTGCAAAGGTTGAAACTATGTCTAGTTCCAGTGACAGTTGTGAAGGAAATATTCCATTGTATTCTACGGATATTGACATTTTCGATTGCGATATCAAAGCTACTAACAGACTTCAAACATCAAAACATAGCTATGTATGCTTGTATGCTTGTACTGTATGTTGCATGTCATTTCGTTCGAAGAGAGAATTAAAAACGCATGCTAAAATACACCCAGAAAAAGAAGTCCCCTCTTCAAATACTGAATTACTTTATTCACAGACACGTAACCTGAATAGACAGGCGTCAATCCAGAAGAAGATTTCTTGTTCCGTATGTGATAAATATTTCTCAAATAAATGTCTTTTGACTAAACACATGTCAAAACACACAGAGGAGATAAAAGTAGGTGAAAAACGTTTCTTGCATAAAAGTCACCTTAAATTACACAAGTCAACCAATTCAGGGGATAAGTTTTCCTGTTCAGTATGTGATAAAAGTTTCTCAACGAATAGTAACCTAAAAAAACACATGTTAACCCATTCAGGAGAGAAGAAGTTTTCTTGTACAGTATGCGAAAAATGTTTCTCGCAAAAATGTAACCTATATGCACACATGTTAACCCATTCAGGGGAGAAGAAGTTTTCTTGTTCAGTATGTGAAAAATGTTTCTCGCAAAAAGGTAATCTAAATATACACATGTCAACCCATTCAGGGGAAAATAAGTTTGCTTGTCCACTATGTAGGAAACGTTTCTTGCAAAAAAGTGATCTTAATGAACATATGTTAACCCATTCAGGGGAAAAGAAGTTTTCTTGTTCAGTATGTGGAAAATGTTTCTCGCAAAAATTTAATCTAAATGTACACAAGTTAACGCATTTAGGGAATCAGTATTTCTGTTCAGTATGTGATAAAAGTTTTTCACGGAATTATAACCTAAAAAAACACATGTTAACCCATTAAGGGGAAAGTTTTCTTGTTTAGTATTTGAAAAACGGTTCTCGCAAAAAGTCATAAATGTACATATGGTAACCGTTCAGGGCAGAAGAAGTTTTATTGTTCAGTATGTGAAAAACGTTTTACAAATAAACGTTCTCTGGTATCACATATGTTAATTCATTCAGTGGAGAAGAAGTTTTCTTGTTCATTATGCGAAAAATCTTTCTTGCTAAAAATTCACCTAAATAAACACATGTTAACCCATTCAGTGGAAAATAATATTTCCTGTCCAGTATATAAAAAGGTTTCTCGCATAAAAGTCACCTAAAAGTACACATGTTAACCCATTCAGGGGAGAGGAAGTTTTTTTGTTAGATACGTGAAATACGTTTCAAACTTAAATATAGTCTGGCTTTACATATGTTAATTCAATCAGGGGGGAAGTTTTCTTGTTCAGCGTGTGAACAACATTTCTTGCTAATAGGTCTTTTAAATGTACAGATGTTAACCCATTCAGGGGAGAAGAAGTTTTCTTGTCCAGTATTTGAAAAACGTTTCACACTGAAATATAACCTAAAAGTACACTTGTTAACCTATTCAGGGAAGAAAAAGTTATCTTGTTTAGCACGCGAAAAGCGTTTCACACTTAATGTACTCTAGCATGACATATGTTAATTCATTTAGAGGAAAATAAGTTTTCTTGTCCAGTATGTGAAAAAAGTTTCTCGCAAAAATGTAACCTACATGTACACATGTTAACCCATTCAGGGGAGAAGAAGGGTTCTTGTTTAGTATGTGAGAAACGTTTCTCGCAAAAATGCTACCTATATGTACACATGTTAACCCCATTAAGGGGAGAAGAAGGGTTCTTGTTTAGTATGTGAAAAACGTTTTATCGCAAAAAAATCACCTAAATCACCCATGGAGAGAGCTATACACGAAAACGGCGCTATACAAATTACTATTATTATTATTATTATTATACTATTATTATTATGTATACATGTTAACCCATTCAGGGGGGAAATATTCTTGTTAAACATGTAAAAAAACGTTTCTCGCAAAAATGTTGGCTAAATGTTCACATGTTAACCTATTTAGGGGAGGAGTTTTCTTGTTCTGTATGTGAAAAACGTTTTTCACGGAAACAACATAACTGTATATATGTTAACACGTTCATGCACGCACGTCCGTTTCTCCGATTCCTCACGTAGCCGACATTCAATATTCAATCGTGCCACGTTTTTCTGGGTTTTCCCTATTTCTAGTTCCGTTTATATCGTTAACATATATATTTATACGATCATTTATTCCATGTGTCCAAACCATCTTTCAAATCAAATCAAATCAGTTTATTTTGTTAGTAGTCATTACAAAATTATGGTTTAAGGCATCTATTGAAAACAGGTACAATAATATGGTGTATATAATATTCTACCAGAAACGCATGAGAGATGGTTCGACATTAGGAAGACAAGATACTCTCCAAAATCAAGAGTATTTGCCTTCTGAACGTACATTCACTAATATGAAAGACGCCGATCTCCGAGGAGACCGCTTTCAGCAGATTAATTGCATTTCCCACCGGTGTTACCAGAGGCAGGTTGGTTCTGGCGGCCGGTAGGTTAAATAATCTATACTGTCGCTGTCGGAGATATCTATCAAGGAAAAAAAGCCTTACACCCTTCAGCACGGCCGAGTTGTCGAAATATCCCCCGAGTAATCTAAATTTACTTTTTATATTTGCGTATAACACTATCATATACAGATTTACCACGCATTTGTCATAAATACTTTATTTCTTTTGTGTTATTTTGCTAGTTCTATGCTCCACTTCCATACATTAGCTTTTTTGGAAAAGAATTTTGTTTGCGATGACAACTTATTCAAATTTTTAAATAACTTAGATATAAGCATTATTATTATTATGTTATAGTGGTTAAATTGTATTCCCACGAGTACACTTCTCATTCTGGGACAAAAGAACAATACATAAACAGTTTTTTTTTTAAATAAAGATTCTGTCGGGTAAATTGTAATTATCACAAAAATGAAGTCCATTAATAAGTTGTGAATCGGATGTATCCAAATAGATTATTATTTTATTTCTCTATTTACAAATATGTTTATTTTATCTAATTAATGTTAGTAATTTTATATTAATTTAAGTTTTAATTTGTTTCCGTCATTTGTTAAAATAAATAAGGCGGTCGGAAAGGAGTGGAAGCGCATAGTAACGAAGATGTGTGCAGTAGCTCTGACAAAATAAATCGATAGTATTCTCGGAAACGGTGGCCGTTTGTCGCGCCATTGTTAACAGCCAATCATAAACACCGTGGTAACTCAGAAACGGTTGACCGTTGCCACGCTATCGCTAGTTGCTTGGTGCCGCGAAGGTTATATAAGCCGTACGTGTTTGGAATCGGCACTCACTCTCACACATGCGCTCACTCGCTGCGCGTCTGGAGGCTTTAGCGCTCCTACATACATGAAAACCAGTCCTTCTAAGGGCTTTGAGTTACTGCTACCACTCTTTTCGCTTCAACTCCTGCACCGATCGCTGCAATATAATAAAACTTGGTTTTATTACACACAAGTATCATCACGCCGTATTCTCCGCTTTCACCATCTACACTACATCTGGAGACGAGCAGCAGTCAGCGGCCTAAATAAATATTAATAACAAATTGTTTATTGATTTTTCTTTGCAATAAATTAAGGACGTGACTAATATTCATGATATTACTGTACTATAATAAAATTTAAAGGATTATATTATTGTATTATTTTATTCAAATATCTGGTATCTTGAAATTCCTATTTTTCTGCCAAATTTGGGTTATTGGAAATTTAAAAACAAAACCAAAAACATGTCATTCCGCCATTAAAATAATTTAATTTCCTAATTTCTAGACACGTAGTATTAATTTTCTAATCACCGAGTACTTTAGAAGCTAACGCTGTACACTCCGACTACTAAGACCCTGGAAGCAATCAGATATCGTTCTATTTATAACCAATTTAGGTTCTATTTATAATGAAGACTATTGAAAATCATCTCCCTAAAGTAAATAAACAATACAGCAGCTAATAGAACCCTCCTCCCGGATACTGGCCACCTGGAAGACCACTTAAAATATGGAGGATCTCATTTCATGCGGTGAATATAAAAAAAACTTTATTTTTTGCAGTGGTAAAACTCGATAACACAACTAGGTTTATTGTCAAAGAACATTTGACATGTGCATCACCTCAGGCGCCTCTGCATTGCGGCGTGGGACCTCCGATCGCCTGCGACCCGACTACTATATAAGGCTGTGTATGTGACGAGAGTCACATTGCGCACTGACCGCGATCATCAACGCAGCATTCAGACTTCGATCCTTCCCCGACTCCATCAAGATCGCCGACGTCATCCTCATACCTAAACCTGGCAAAGACCCCCTCCTCCCTGAAAACCACCGCCCGATATGCCTCCTTCCCTGCACAGGCAAACTCCTCGAAAAAATTATCCAATCCCGCCTCAAGACTGCGCTACTCGATCTCAAGATTATCCCTGATTTCCAACACGGATTCCGCGATTATCACTCCACACTTCACCAACTCTTAAGAGTTGTGGAACACATAACTCTAGGTTTTAACACTATAAATTCACCACCTTCCTCTCGCTGGACGTCAGCAAGGCCTCCGACAGTGTCAAGCACGACGGCCTATTGTTCAAAATGCACATGCATCAAATTCCCCTATCCCTAATTCAACTCATCTCCTGCTTCCTAACAAATAGGACTTTCAGGGTCAAGCTGGATGGGACGAAATCAGATCCTCGTCCCATCCAGGCGGGCGTCCCCCAGGGTTCCGTCCTGGCCCCGCTCCTCTTCAATTCCAACGACATCCCTCCCCCCCTCGACCACAACAGCGAGTGAGCGCATGTGTGAGAGTGAGTGCCGATTCCAAACACGTACGGCTTATATAACCTTCGCGGCACATCGCCCAATTCGCCGACGACACGGGCATCTATTCAAGCTCCGTGAACGCGCGCCTCTCCACGGAGAGGGTCCAACTTCAGGCCTTTGAGCTGGAAAAATAGTGTAAGGACTGGAGAATCACCATCAATCCAGCGAAAAGTTCCGCCACACTCTTCTAAAAAAAACGATCACCCCTCTTCAGTCTCCCCGACCTAGAAATGTTCGGTCAGTCAGTTCCCTGGAATCCCACCACGAAATACCTCGGAGTCAACCTGGACTCCAAATTAACTTGGGGACCCCACATTTCAGAAAAAGCTAAGTCCGCTTCCCGGGCCATCGCATCCCTCTACCCTTTGTTAGTTCCCAACAGCTCCCTCAATCCCGCTAACAAACTCCTCCTTTACAAATCGGTCATTAGGCCGATTTTCACCTACGCAGTTCCCATCTGGGGCCATGCAGCTCCTTCCCACATAAAAAAACTCCAAACCCTCCAGAACAAGGTCATTCGGCTCGGGCTGAGTGCCCCGTTCTGGTCCAGAATCTCCCTCCTACATCTGGAGTCGGGTATCCCGACCCTGGATGAACATATCCTCACGCTAGCCGAGCGTTTCTTCTCCGGGGTCGCTTCACACCCCAACCCGTCCATCCGAAATTCCTCAAATTCCCTGCTGAATTCCCACTCCAGTTAAAAACGCCCCAAACACATCCTCCTTAAAAGTAATCCAGTAGGCCAACCCTCACCGAACCCTTCATCGCCTTATTTGCAAACCACTTCACCTCCACCCCCACCACCACCCCCACCCCCAGTCCCTCCCGACCCTCACTAAACAGCACCAGCACTATACGTCCCCACCCCTCATCACTATAATGATTTTGAGGTTATATCGAAAGATTATTTTGAACATTTTACATACAATTCAATGTGTGTTCAATACATTCATAGTTCTTTTATAAAGTAAACACACTGAAAAAATTCATATAAATACTTTACAAATGGCCTGCACGAGAAGAAAGTAAAATTGACATTACGGGATTGCGGAAACACAAATGTAGTATATTAAAATATTTATAACACGTATATAAGGAATAATAATACGATCGTTGTCGTAATATACATTTATTTCACATTTATAATCGAAATAAAATACGAGATCAAGACACGAGACACATACTAACGGCCTACAATAGCTCCATATTGCAAATATTGTCTATTACGGCCTGGTAAATACTTTCAAGATGGCATTGAAGAGCACCCTATATTTTTTTATGGAATACATATACATAAGTTTTTCTATGGAACGGAAAATTTGTTTTACACGTCATCATACGCGAACGTGATGAGCTATTTTTGCTTGATTAAAATAAATTGCATAAACATTATTTTTTGAAAAATAAAACTCTACATCCCGAGATCTAACCTGCCATGGCGGCTTATCGATGTTATTATTATACAAACTAAATTATTTTTATTTTCTATGTTGTTTAATTTGAAGGAAGAACAGTAAGTATTTAAACATATTTTACACTGAATTTAATGATTCAAATTACGTATAAGTTCATAAAAGTATCTAGCTTTCAGAGCCCAACTACGGAAATTACAAATACAGTAATTTGCCAGAAATATGGAATACAACCGTCTAGTTTCCAGTACTTTCACAATACTGAACCAAGAATCAAGAGACATGCCGTCATCTATCAAGAGCGAGACGGAACCTCTGACGTGGGACTGTTATGAAGATCGGAAGATTAATTTGGAATTCCCTATCAAGCGTGAAGTCAACATCGAGCCAAACCTTTCAACGAACAATCGGATGCAATTTAATTTCTCTGAGGATCGCGAGGTCGAGATAGAACCTTCAGGAGGCAGTCACATACAAGATCAAGCTTTAGCATTCTATGTAAAGCAAGAATTTGAATTACCCATAAAGAGCAACCGAACCCAGCCTCTAGAGACTAATTTGAAATTTCCCCAAACGTGCGTTGTAATGTCGGAACCTGTAAGGCAAAAACAAGATACCGATTTTAATAATTTAATCGTTGCTAAGGTTAAAACTATGTCTGGTTCCGGTAACAGTTGTGAAGGAAATGTTCCACTGTATTCTACGGATATTGACATTTTCGATTGCGATATCAAAGCAGAAGCTACTAACAGACTTCAAACATCAAAACATAGCTATGCTTGTACTGTATGTTGCATGTCATTTCGTTTAAAGAGAGAATTAAAAACGCATGCTAAAATACACCCAGAAAAAGAAGTCCCCTTTTCAAATAGCGAATTAATTTATTCACAGACACGTAACCTGACTAGACGAGCGTCAATCCAGAAGAAGATGGCTTGTTCCGTATGTGATAAATATTTCTCAAATAAATGTCTTTTGACTAAACATATCTCAAAACATACAGAGGAGCTCAAGTTTTCTTGTTCAGTATGTGAGAAACGTTTCTCGCGAAAATGTATTCTAAATTTACACATGTTAACCCATTCAGGGGAAAAGAAGTTTTCTTGTCCAGTATGTGAAAAATGTTTCTTGCAAAAAATTCACCTAAATGTACATATGGTAACCCATTCAGGGGAAAAGAAGTTTTCTTGTTCAGTATGTGGAAAATGTTTCTCGCAAAAATTTAATCTAAATGTACACAAGTTAACGCATTTAGGGAATCAGTATTTCTGTTCAGTATGTGATAAAAGTTTTTCACGGAATTATATCCTAAAAAAACACATGTTAACCCATTAAGGGGAAAGTTTTCTTGTTTAGTATTTGAAAAACGTTTCTCGCAAAAAGTCATAAATGTTCATATGGTAACCATTCAGGGGAGAAGAAGTTTTATTGTTCAGTATGTGAAAAACGTTTTACAAATAAACGTTCTTGGTATCACATATGTTAATTCATTCAGTGGAGAAGTTTTCGTGTTCAGTGTGTGAAAAACCTTTCTCGCAAATATGTAACCTATATGTACACATGTTAACATATTCATGGGGAAGAAGTTTTCTTGTTCAGTATGTGAAAAACGTTTTTCACGAAAACGTAACATAACTGCACACACGTCAATTTTTCCGATTCCTCGCGTAGCCGACATTCAATATTCGATCGTTCCACGTTTTTGCTCGGTCTTCCCCTATTTCTAGTTCCGTTTTTATCGTTAACATATATTTTTTTACGATCATTCATTCCATGTGTCCAAACCATCTTTAAAATAAAATCCAATCAGTTTATTGCCTATAGTCATTACAAAATTATGGTTAAAGGCATCTATTGAGAACAGGTAAAATAATATATTGTATATAATATTCTACCAGAAACGCATGAGATGATTTGACATTAGGTAGACAAGATACTCTCTAAAATCAAGAGTATTTGCCTTCTGAACGTATTTTTACTAATATGAAAACGTCGATCTCCGAGGAGACCGCGTTCAGCAGATTGATTGCATTTCCCACCGGTGTCACTAGAGGCAGGTTGGTTCTGGCGGCCGGTAGGTAAAATAATCGGTGCTGTCGCTGTCGGAGATATCTATCGGGGACAAAAAGCCTAACACTCTCCAGCACGGCCGAGTTCACGAAATATCCCCTGAGTAATCTAAAGATATGTGTTTTAAATATTAACGTTTCTTTCATTTTTTTGTTTATAACACTTTCATTTGCATCGCATTCACTTTTTATATTTGCATTTAACACTCTATCATACAGATTTACTGCGCATTTGTCTTAAATACCTCATTTCTATTCATCCTTCCATACATTAGGGTCGGTACAAAAACAACCTTGTTTACTAGCATCTTGGCTTTTTTGGATAGAATTTCGTTTGCGACGACAACTTTTTCAATATTCAAATTGGAAATAACGTAGATATAAGCATTTTTATTTTTATTTCTATTATTATTATTTTATAGGCATAGAGTGGTTAAACTGTATTCCCACGAGTACACTGCTCATTCTGGGACAAAATGACAATTTACATAGACGTATTACGATGTTTACAAAATCACAAAAGCATTCAGAAAATATCTAAATACAAACTGAGGTTTTATGTTTTTAATAGATCTCGTCGCTTTGCCACCAAGTTTATGTTTTATCCTTCGGGTGAGGATTTTTGGGATGGAATAACTTGTTATGTAGAGCCCGTTCACGACAGGGAGATCGTATGAATGACAGTGCGCTTACAAAAAATCTAGACCCTATTTTTATTAAATTTTTTTATGATTGGAAAACAAAAAAAAATTCAGTCGTATATTCGAACATTGAAATAAATAAACAAGTTATTTTTATAATGTTTTTTATTAACAAAAATGCTATCGGCTTAATTGTAATAATTATGATTAATCAATAATAAAAATAATATTTCAAAAATGCTCCTGCAAAACGAGTATTTTTCGAATCACCGAGTATACGAGATCTCACAGAATGCCAAATTCGTGCGGTTCCCTCCATGTCTCGGAACGTACTGACGCCGCGCGGCGCATTTGTCTCGGTAACCAATCAAATTGCAAAAACTATCACCGCACTCATACATCGATACGAGATCTTCAGTTTGTAAATGAATTCTACCTACTGGAACGCAGGAACAAAATTGTAATCAAGCATATCTTTATCTGGTGTGGACTTCCTGGCCCCCTAATCTATCGAAAAACAATATTATGTATTCACGCTGTGAATATGAACTTTGAAAGCTCAACGGAACTTATGCACTTTGAATGCAGTTAATTCCAGGATATTATCTTAATGTTCCTTGATAACTCCTGCTTATAAACAGGGCATTTGCTGTTCTTGTAACACACATACTGTATATATAAAATAAATCATCGAGATCCAGTCGATCGTGCATTTTCATTTTAGAAGATTCGTAACAAACTTCCAACACGATTAAATTTTTAAGAGAACTTTATTCAAGACGATGTTACAAGTAAGAAATCACAATGGTATAAAGACGCGTTACAATTAAGGAGTTGCAATTGTATCTGATCTATGATGCGGCACAGCTTAAATATTGTGCATTTCTTTGTTCGATGACACGTGTACCTGTGGGAACAGACCAATAAAAACATTCTCGCGTTCGAGCCCTTATGTTTACAAAAATATTAATAATATAAACAACCCTTCAATTAGTCAGACGAAGACGTGGAAACATCAATTCATGCATCTCGTGAATCCCCAAATGTTTACTTAATATAATATAAACAAATCTTCAATGATTCAAAATATCAAGACGCTGGAAAGGATTCGTGATAACGGGTGGTTAGGTACATAACACAGGAAATAAAACATCTTATAAAATTACAAATACATCCAGGAAATATCAAAACACAGACTTAGAAACTAAAACATCTTACAAAGTTTACACATCACCTTTGGCGATTATTTTAGAAGCTGACGCTGTACACTCCGCCTACTAAGACCCTGGAACCAATCAGATATCGTTCTATAACCAATTTAGGAGGTGTTACTAACACTTTTGAAAATCATCTCCCTAAAGTAAATAAATAATACAGCAGCTAATAGAATCCCTCCCGGATACTGGCCACCTGGAAGACCACCTAAAATATGGAGGATCTCATTTCATGCGGTGAATATAAAAAAAACTTAATTTTTTGCAGTGGTAAAACTCGATAACACAACTAGGTTCATTGTGAAAGAACATTTGACAAGTGCATCCTCCCAGTGCTGACTTACGGTTTTAAAATAACCACATTCACAAAGGAATAGTACAAAAACAAAGAGTAACCCAGCGGGCCTTGGAGACGAGTTGGAGTTTAAGTGAAATTGGGCTGGCCGTATAGCGAGGTCAATGGATGATCGGTGAACCGAGAACCGGCCAAAGAAGCCCGGGTATACCGCAACCATGGTCTGATGACATTAAAAAGTAGCAGGACAATAGCACAGAGAGACGAGGGATATACTCGTAGTTGGATAGGATTGAGTTGTGAAAGTCGGGAAGGGAGGCCTATGTTCGGCATTGCACAAATAGCTGATGATAAAAAAAGATGTCTTCAACAAATATTTATCACAAATTGAACACGTAAAAAAAAGTTTCTCGTGTATAAATGACAATTAAACATTCTAGATGAAAAAAACACATACAAGAAAAAAAAACCTTCGTAATATATGTATATAAGGAGAAAGGAGTTTTCACGTTTGACAGTTCCGTTACACACACATGTGTTTATTGAAAAACATTGATTATACAGAATTAAAAAACGAGTTAGTTCCAGAATAAATTAAGGTGGTTGTAAAAATGAGTGTCTGCGAAAATCACTTTTCATGAATTAAGAAATAATAGAATCTCTGTTAACATGAAATAATAAAATCACAATTTAAATAAATGACTTCTCTTTTTAATCAATGTTAATCTTTGTTGGGTTTCCTTCACTTAAGTTATATCACATCTTGCTTTCATTGAGAACAAGCGGCTTTTCTTCTACGTGAGATAACTTATGTTTATTAAGAAGACTTCTCCGCGAATAACCCTTACCGCAAACTGAACAAGAAAACCTCTTTTCCCCCGAATGAGTGAACGCGTGTTTCTTTAAGCTGTGTTTCTGCATAAAACGTTTATCACAAATTAAACAAGAAAAGGGCTTATCTCCCGAGTGAATTAACATGTGCACACCTAAACTGTATTTACGTGAAAAACTTTTATTACAAACCAAACAAGCAAATAGCTTTTCGCTCGAGTGTGTTATCATGTGCTTTGTTAAACCGTATTTGCGTGTAAAACCTTTATTGCAAATTGCGCACGAAAACGTTCTTTCTTCCGAATGAATTAGCATGTGACTTTTTAATTGAGATTTCAACGAAAAACGTTTATCGCAAACGGAACATGAAAATGAGTTCTCACCTGAGTGACTTAACAAGTGGGTTTTTAAATCATATGCCTGCGAAAAACGCTTATCACACATTGTACAAGAAAGGGGCTTCATTTCTAAATGAGTTTTCTTGTGTTTATTTAAGTTAGAATTTTGTGAAAAACTTTTACCGCAAGTCGTACACGAAAATGGCCTTTCTCCCGAATGATACATTAAATGTTTTTTTAAATTACGCTCCTGCGAAAAACGTTTATCACACAATGAACAAAAAAATGGCTTGTTTCCCGAGTGATTAAACTCATGCACTTTAAAACTATGTTTTTGTGAAAAACGTTTATCACAAATTGAACAGGCAAACGGCTTGTCTCCCGAGTGGGTTAATTTATGCCGATTTAAATGACTTATTTGTAAAAAACGCTTATCACAAATTATACAAGAAAATGGTTTATCACCAGAGTGACTTAACATATGTTCCTTTAAATGAACTTTACGTGAATAACGTTTATCGCAAATCGAACACGCAAACGGCTTTTCTCCCGAATGAGTTATAATGTGCTTATTTAAAAACCCTTTTTGCGAAAAAGATTTATCACAAACTGAACAAGTGAAGGGTTTTTCTTTTGAGTGAGTTAACATGTGTCTTGTCAAACAAACTTTCACCCAAAAACGCTTATCACAAATTGAACAATTAAATAATTTTTCTCCGTGTGTTAACATATGGTTTTTTAAATTATATTCCTGGAAATAGCGTTTATCACAAATAGAACAAGAAAACCCTTTATTATCTGAATGATGCAACATGTGAACTTTTAAATTAATTTTATGTGAAAAACGCTTATCACAGATTGTACAAGAAAAAAGTTTATTTCCTGAGTGAATTGATAAATGAGCTTTTAAATTATGTTTAAGTGTAAAATGTTTGTCACAAATTAAACATGAAAACGCTTTATCTTTTGAGTTATTTAACGAGGGCACTTTTAAAGTCAACGTGTTTACATCTTGACTAGTTTTGTGCACTTGTATCACTTTCTGTGTAAAATGTTTATCACAACTTGGACAAGAAAGTGTATCAGTGACACGATTTTTAGCATGCTCACTCAATCCTGATAATGAATAAGACATGTTGCATTCTGAACAAAATTGTCGATCCTGAGTTACTTGGAGTCTGTCGGTAGCTTCTGCTTTGACGTCGCAATTAACCACATCAATATCTGAATAATTTAAGAGCCCCTTTTCTTCTTCGCTCTTCCTGGAAGTAGACACGGAAACTTGTTTGTGACTGCCCCCTGTAGGTTCAGTTTCGATCTCACACTTGAATTCCAAGGTTGCATTCTCATGTATGTAACTGTCGCTCACGTGTTCTATCTTGACTTCGCGTTTAATGGAAAAATCCAAAGGAAAAACCGAACCTTGAATACAACTTCCTCTTGTAGATTCTGGCTTGGCATCGCTTTTGATAACACAGTGCAAATTTGAACAAACTACGTGTGGGGTCGTTGTTGGTTCAATGTCGACTTCGCGTTTCACAGGGAAGTCTAATAAAAAAACAGGATCTTGCATATGGCAGTCACAAATAGATTCTATCTTAACCTCACGTTTCGTAAGAAAAACCATGGGAGCTTGTATTTGACTGTTCCCCGAAGATTGTAATTCTTGTTTTTCGCGCTTTACGGTACATTCCAAGGTGTCATCCTGATCTTGTTTGTAACTCCACCTAGTCGTAGACCCCTTTTCTTCCTCGACAGTTGACTCCATCTCCCAATTCCTTGTAGAAGGCACCTGGATCAAAGCGAGGAGTTTTACAGCAGTCTCGAGATCTAGAACACAAGAGTTTCGGTTTCTACAAAGATAAATCTTATTGATTTCCACACAATTAATATATGATTGATGTTTGAGTTTACTTAGCGCAAGAACTGGTAATAAAATGACTTAATAACACACTATTGATTTACTCGCGCAACTAAGTTGCAGTATACAATACAATTGAGATGTCAATTCTTCTCTATTCCATAGAAAAAATATCGCAAGCGCTAGTAAATTCGAGATTTTATGTAGGTTCCTACCTACGTGTTTATTATTTTATTTTAAACTTATTTGTAACTTAACAAGTACTTTTATGTTTTCATATTACCTTGATATAGCCATGTTTCATGGCATAATAGGTGAGATTGCACTAGACAAATTTTACTTGACCGAAAAGGCGTTTTCTCTCTGGAGGCTTGTTTGATCTTAGTTAAGTTTAATTTTAATTAGTGATAAGATTATGAAAGACAATTTAAAAACCATAATACTGATAATGACAATTCTGTGAGTGAAAAAAAATAGCGTTCTGCCCCGGTATCGCAAAGCATGCAGGATGCCGGCCGGATGCAGAGAGTGGCCACACTTGGGAGGGGATGATCTAACCCCCCGCCCTGCAGAGTTCCGGGCAGCTCTCGCCCCCAGTCTACCACCGGCCTCCGGGAAAGGAACATCTCCCCCTCAGCGGACGCACGCCGGAGGGGAGATAGTCTAAAAAGATCGCGAAGTGTTATACCGAACGCCGGGAAGTGATTCTGGAAAAGATTGCGATATCGCCGCATGGCGTCAGTAACCATGGCGTCAGCACATCATCATTGGGACCTGATGCTGGCCACGGCTGTCTCAGCGAATGAGGCCAGGCCGCTTCTCGCTCCTCGCCCGTCCTCGCGCCCGCCTCGTACATCCCTCGTGGCGCGGACGCCATTAGCGGCCGACTCGTCACCACGCTGGCTTCGCAGATCACCGTCCTCGTGCTAACCAGCCGCGCCAGCTAATCACCATTGGGGCGTGATGCTGGCAACCGCTGTCGCTATGAAGAAGGCCCGTGCCCTCCGCGGTCCATCATCCGCGTGATGCTTCTGTGTTATACAGCCTCCGGCAGTCCTTGATGCTGGCCACGACAGCGTCAGCGTCGGTCCTCGCCGCAGATCAAGTAGCGTTATTCAGTGACGGAGTAGTTTTAAGTCGTTCCAACGATTAGCAAGTAAGTCATCTTTAGTTTATAAGTGATCTGTTTCTTTCTTTTTGTATGTTTGTGTAAATAAATATAAGTGTAAATAGTAAATATTGGTTTCAATCTCATATCACTATACATCCCGGAGCAGTCTCAATTAACATAATAATGATTACATTAGCGAATAAACACTGGGCAATACGTTGTGGGAAATTGCTTCGAGATCGGGACTGGAGAACTAGTAATCTTCATGTTTCACCCCGTGTCGAAAGCAACTTACTAACAACCTCAGTCGGCATTGAAGAATACTAATAATTAAAACTTATATCGCTCTCCCCAAGATGAAGGCGTAAAATAAACTCAATAGTGGAAAAAACTGTATTCGCCAAGTTTATGAAAAAAAGAAAAAATGGATTTTATTTATTGACACTGTATAATCGAATGTGTCGGACACCGTTGTGAGAGTGGCAGCGCTAAAATGGCGCTGGGCAGGCTATGTCGCTTGCAGGTCTGACGACAGATGGACGAAACGCCTGCTTTGCTGGTTTCCTAGAACTACGACCCGAAACCCATGACGTCCCCAACTTCGATGGGAGGACGACGTGGATACGTGTTGCACAAGATGACAGACAAACAAGAAGATGGAGAAGATCCACGTCCAGGAGTGGACGGCAACAGGCTGTTGATGATAATGAAATCACAATGAAGTGATTAATGAGATGGCTCTAAGTATAGCCGGGCTGAAGTAGCCGTGGGTTGATCACATTTGTAGGAGCACCGACGACCAATGGGAAAGACGGGTTCTGGAGACGAAACCGCCCAGAATTCCGTAGAGTTGGAACTCGCCCTGCCCGCTGGACTGACGATGTTATAAGGATTGCTGGACATGGATGGATGAGAGTGGCAATGGATATGGGGCAGTGGCGTGCTTTGGGATACGGTTAGCAGTGGACGATATACAGCTGATAAGTAAGTATTATTTCATTTTATTTTTGGTTATATTGGGGTGGAGACAGCACACAGGATTTCGTAGAGTTGGACGTTCTCCTGTCCGCTGTTGTACTGACATTGTAATGATTGTTGGACATGTATAGATGAGAGTGGGAATGAATGGTGGGGTTCAGCAGTGGACGACAGACGGTTGATAAAAATCTAATATTGGCGGATAAATATGATACTTTCTTAACACTCATAAAGCAAACAAACAAACAAATTATCCATCACGCTGTATCTCCGCAGGGGTGGGGGTAGGTCCCACAAAATAAATTATTTAATATTAATTTTAATTTGTATTTTTAATAAAGTGTTGTTTGCAAATTTAAAAAATGTTCAATTATGAATCCGCAACACAAAGTTTGTAATGAAGCAGTTTTTTGGGTTTAGAAATTATAGAATTACGACCTTAAAACGGGAACAAAAAAACACCACAACAGAGATTAAGAATAGGATCCCAAAATAGCTTTAAATAAGCCACATCCGCTCCAATACATAACGCCCGCGCGAACAATAACATACTTTATATACTAACGGTTTTTCAAAGACCGCCCCTTAGTAGAAATATTCAAGCATCAAATCATACTACGGCATAATATAAATAATCCTTTCGATAAACCACCTTCCGGCCACTCAACTCCCACGCGAATATCACGCAACCCCAAGGTGAAAGACGCAGGCACCTCACCAATAGGCTGTTCTTAAACCTCTCTAATGTTAAGCTAAATTAATCCCCGCTTACTCGGAAAGAAATTTCTTCACGCACTTCACAAACAGGGAATTGTGTCATAGTATGTGTGTGCAAATTAAAACCCCAACGCGCAAAAACTAATTCCAATCTAGGGATGCGCAAAACGACTCATCTCAGGGATCTGATCTGAACGAATCGCTCAGTAAAGTGAGTCGACTCTTTGAGTCGACTCACGACTCGCTGAGATGAGTCGTTTTGCAAAGTGAGCCGACTCTTTTTAACGATCCACGGTTCACAATTGGTGACCTTTTTTTTTTTTTTTTTGCTCCTCGACCAAAAATTTTGATTTCGATTGCCGGAAAAAATTATTGGTGACCTTTTTTTTTTTTTTTGCTCCTCGGCCAAAAATTTTAGTTTCGATTGCCGGAAAAAATTATTGGTGACCTTTTTTTTTTTTTTGCTCCTCGGCCAAAAATTTTAATTTCGATTGCCGGAAAAAATTATTGGTGACCTTTTTTTTTTTTTTTGCTCCTCGGCCAAAAATTTTAGTTTCGATTGCCGGAAAAAATTATTGGTGACCTTTTTTTTTTTGCTCCTCGGCCAAATTTTAATTTCGATTACCAAAAAAAAATATTGGTGACCTTTTTTTTTTTTTTTTGCTCCTCGACCAAAAATTTTTGATTTCGATTGCCGAAAATGAATCGGCTCACTTTGTTGAGCGAAACCGACTCAGATCCCTGAACAGCTCACTAAAAAGAGTCGAACGATTCACCCAACGGATCATTGAGCTGCCGCTCTTTTTTTAAGGATCATCGCTCAACCGCTCACCAAAGTGAGTCGACTCTTTGAGTCGACTCGTGAGCGGATCGCACATCCCTATTCCAATCACTCTACGGAACTCGTTCAAACTAGGCGGTCGCATCGGAACTCCGGCGATACTTCGGATCCTCGCGATTTCGGTTTCAAGGCAGTTTCTTTGAATAATGGAGAAACTTCTCCTGGAGTCCCGAATCCAATATACAGTACAATGTCTATCAAGTTTAAAATCAAGTGACACCAGTTCACTACAGTGATCTCGTCATTAATTCTCTCAGCCATTAAGGTCGGCTCCGCCTTTCTGAAGCATCATATCTATATATCGTGAGGATCCGAAGCCGGGTTCCCCGACCACCGACTGCCAGAAGTCGGGTCCCGATTGTCAAAAACAATCCAAGGGGCCGCCTCCTTTAACTGCATCACCACTCTCCGGAAGAAGGGACAACGTCCTCCGGAAGCCCACGAGCGATGCCGCGCCCCTCATCCTCCAGACCTTCAAGGCCCCGGTAGGCCCCGGCCCTCTCCAGTCCCGGTGGCACCCCGGCCCTCTGCAGCTCCGGTCACGTAAGCAGCTCCTCACGTTTTACGTTCTCTCTCTCCCCATACAAGTACTCCGTTACGACGGTTATGACGCAATGCCAAGGGTTAGTAAAAAACTAGTTAAAGGTTAGAAATTTGTCGATGTCTGAGTGTACGGATCTGCCGTGTTGCAGGCCGGTCTCGATGTAATTAGACCTTACAATGAGCATGTTCACTTTGAAGCGTAAGCCCTTTTGTCTGGGCACCAACTTGTGTATTTACCAATAAATATATAAACTCTCATCCTCTTTTAATTTATAAGACATGAATTCCCCTTGGCGGTTTGGGCGTGCGTAAGTGGCTCCCTAGAGAAATAGAACTTTTCTCCTGCCGGATGCTAGCCGCGGAATCCGGATCGGAGGAGGCACCAAGGCAAGTACAAGGAAATCTTCAGCCCACCAACAAGTTAAGTAATCAGGTTGCTCGAGGTTCTGGTCCGAGCAACCCGCAGAATAGATTTATTTTATATTACCATCACTCTCGCCACTTTCAATTTTCGTCATGAGCCCCTCAAGTTAAACCCTTTAATCTTTATCTACCCTAATCCCCTGTTATCTTACAAGTTCTTCAATGGATGAAAAAGCATCTGGAGTTGTGCGACAGTGTAAAAACAAGGAAACTGCAATACTTTGGTATTCTAATGAAAGCAGAAAAATACCAATTCCTACAACTGATAATTCTGGGAAAAATACCAGGTAGAAGCGGACCAGGTCGTAAAAGAATCTCTTGGCTGCACAATTTAAGACGATGGTTCAGAAGTAGCATCGCATCGATGTTCAGGGCCGCAGTCAATAAGGTTTAAATAGCTCCGATGATTGCCAAACTTGGCAGAGGAGACGGTGCTTTGAGAAGAAGTAGAAGAACGTAAAGTAACGGTGAATATAAAAGAAAATATTTAATCTGCATAAATGTTTCATTTTATCAGAGTTCTGGTTACAATATATTTTTTTCTTCTCCAGAACCTCCAGTTACCATTAACGGGGATACAATAACTTTTTCTTCTTTGTCTGCTTTATTTAGGACTGTGTACTGTTATTTCTAGGAGCGTGTTCCTGGGATGCAGATACTGTCTCGCCATTTTTAGGTGGACTTTTAGGAATCATATCGTCTGCGAAAATCATTATTCATAAATTAAGAAATAATAGGGATTTCTGTTAACATGAAATAATAAAAACACAATTTAAATAAATGACTACTCTTTTTAATCAATGTTAATCTTTGCTTGGTTTCCTTCAGTTAAGTATTATCACATCTTGCTTTCATTGAGAACAAGCGGTTTTTCATCTACGTGAGATAACTTATGTTTATTAAGAAGACTTCTCCGCGAATAACCCTTTCCGCAAACTGAACAAGAAAACCGCTTTTCGCCCGAGTGTGCTATCATGTGTTTTATTAAACTGCCTTTGCGCGTAAAACCTTTATTGCAAATTGCGCACGAAAACGTTCTTTCTTCAGAATGAATTAGCATGTGACTTTTTAATTGAGATTTCAACGAAAAACGTTCATCACAAATTGCGCAGGAAAATAACTTTCCTTTTGAGTGACTCAATATGTGCCCTTTTAATGTAAGTTCATCTGAAAAACGTTTATCGCAAACGGAACATGAAAATGAGTTCCCTCCTGAGTGACTTACCAAGTGGGTTTTTAAATCATATGCCTGCGAAAAACGTTTATCACACAATGTACAAGAAAAGGGCTTCCTTTCTAAATGGGTTTTCTTGTGATTAATTAAGGTAGAATTTTGTGAAAAACTTTTACCGCAAGTCGTACACGAAAATGGTCTTTCTCCCGAATGACACCTTAAGTGAATTTTTAAATAACGCGCCCGCGAAAAACGTTTATCACACAATGAACAAAAAAACGGCTTGTTTCCTGAGTGATTAAACTCATGCACTTTTAACCTGTGTTTTAGTGTAAAACGTTTATCACAAATTGAACAGGCAAACGGCTTGTTTCCCGAGTGATTAAACTCATGCACTTTTAAACTGTGTTTTTGTGTAAAACGTTTATCACAAATTGAACAGGCAAACGGCTTGTCTCCCGAGTGGCTTAATTTATGCGTTTTTAAAGCACTTTTATGTAAAAAACGTTTATCACAAATTATACAAGAAAATGGTTCATCACCAGAGTGAATTAATATATGTTTCTTTAAATATTGTTTACTTGAATAACGTTTATCGCAAATCGAACAAACAAACGGCTTTTCTACCGAATGAGTTGTAACGTGCTTATTTAAAAAACCTAGTTGCGAAAAAGATTTATCACACACTGAACAAGTGAAGCGTTTTTCTTTAGAGTGTTTTAACATGTGTTTTGTCATAGAAACTTTCGCCTTAAAACACTTATCACAAATTGAACAAATAAATAATTTTCCTCCGTGTGTTAAGATATGGTTTTTAAAATTATATTCCCGTTTATCACAAAAAGAAGAAGAAAACTCTTTATGACCTGAATGATGTAACATGTGAAGTTCTAAATTAATTTTATGTGAAAAACGCTTATCACAAATTGTACAAGAAATTTTTTTATTTCCTGTGTGATTTGTTAAATGCACGTTTAAATTATGTTTTAGTATAAATTTTTTGTCACAAATTGAACATGAAAAGGCTCATCTTTTGAGTTAATTAACGAGGGCACTTTTAAAGTCAACGTGTTTACATCTTGACTAGTTTTGTGCACTTGTATCACTTTCTGTGTAAAATGTTTATCACAACTTGTACAAGAAAGTGTATTAGTGGCACGATTTTTGGCATGCTCACTCAATTCTGATAATGAATAAGACATGTTGCATTCTGAACAAAATTGTCGATTCTGAGTTACTTGAAGTCTGTCGGTAGCCTCTGCCTTGACGTTGCAATTAACCACATCAATATCTGAATAATTTAAGAGACCCTTTTCTTCTTCGCTCTTCCTGGAAGTAGACACGGAAACTTGTTTGTGACTGCCCCTTGTAGTTTCAGTTTCGATCTCACACTTGAAGTTCAAGGTTACATTCTCATGTATGTAACTGTCGCTCACGTGTCCTATCTCTACTTCGCGTTTAATGGAAAAACCCAAAGGAAAAACCGAATCTTGAATACAACTTCCTCTTGTAGATTCTGGCTTGGCATCGCTTTCGATAGCTTGGGATCGCTCGACAGATGACTCCATCTTCCAATTCCTTGTTCACTATGTTGAAGGCAACATAATCAAAGCGAGGAGTTTTGCAACAGTCTCGAGATCTATAACAGAAGAGTTTCGGTTTATATAAAGATAAATCTTATTGATTTCCACACAATTAATATATGATTAAAGTTTGAGTTTACTTAGCGCAAGAACTGGTAATACAATGACTTAATAACACACTATTGATTTACTCGCGCAACTAAGTTGCAGTATAACAATACAATGAAAATGTCAATTTTTCTCTATTCCATAGAAAAAATATCGGTAGCGCTAGAATTTCGAGATTTTATATAGGTAGGTACGTGTTTTGTTTTTATTTTACACTTATTTGTAATTTAACAAAAAACTAAAACTAACTAACTAACCATCAGGCCATTTCTCCGGAGGGATAGGCAGAGAGGATGAATTGCCACAATGCTCTGTCCTGGCATACCTCTTGGGATTCCTCTACATTCATACATCATACCATGCACGCACGTCAATTATTCCGACTTCGAATGTGACCGCCTTTTAGTAATTGATTAATTTAGTCATGCTAGGTTTTCCTCAGTCGTCCTCGGCTTCTTTACCACTCACGCTGCTTGTGTGCAACTTTTTAACCGTTCTACTCTCATCCATTCGTTCCATATGTCCAAACCATCTTAGGGATTATTTTTTAATTTTATCCATGATGCAGTCATCTGCCTTATATTTCTTTCTTATTTCATCGTTCGGTATTCTATCAAGTAACTTAACTTAACTAGTACTTTTATGTTTTCATATTACCTCAGTCTGCATTGAAGGATACTAATAATTAAAACTTATATCGCTCTCCCGAAGATGAAGGTGCAAAATATACTCAATAGTGGAAAAAACTGTTAACGCCATGTTTATGAAAAAAATATAATATGGTTATATCTAATAATATTGTATAATCGAATGTGTCGGACACTGTTGTGAGAGTGGCAGCGCTAAAATGCGCCATGTCGCTTGCAAGCCTGACGACAGATGGACAAAACGCCTGCTTTGCTGGTTTCCTAGAAATGCGACCCCAAACCCAAGACGTCCCCAACTTCGATTGGAGAACGACGTGGATACGTATTGCACAAGATGGCAGACATACAAGGAGATGGAGAAGACCCACGTCCAGGAGTGGACGGCTTCAGGCTGATGATGACAATGAAATCACAATGAGGTGATTTATGAGGTGGCTCTAAGGATAGCCGGGCTGAAGTAGCCGTGGGTTGACCACATTTTTAGAAGCACCGACGACCAATGGGAAAGACGGGTTCTGGAGTCGAGACCGCACAGGATTCCGTAGAGTTGGAAGTCGCCCTGCCCGCTGGACTGACGATTTTATAAGGATTGCTGGACATGGATGGATGAGAGTGGCAATGGATAGGGGGCAGTGGCGTGCTTTGGGAGAGGCCTACGGTCAGCAGTAGACGATATACAGCTGATAAGTATTTTATTTATTTTTGTTTATATTGAGAGATAACAGGTCCTGGGGTGGAGACAGCACACAGGATTTCGTAAAGTTGGACGTTCTCCAGAGTTCTCGTTTACTTCTCCAGAACCCCCAGATACCATTAACGGGGATATAATATCTTCTTCTTCTTCTTCGTCTGCTTTATTTAGGACTGTGTCCTGTTATTTCTCGGAGCCTGTTCCTGGGATGTAGATGTCCAACTGTCTCACCATCTTTTAGGTGGTCTTCCGGCAGGTCGATTTCCTGTTGGTACTTTATTACTCTTTCTGAACATGCTCTTTCCACATGATCTCTCCAGTAGCGTCTTCTCAGTCTTCCCCATCGCACGACATCTTCCACATTTCAGATCTTTCTTATTTCAGAATTTCTTATTCTGTCTCGGAGTGTCGTTCCCGCAACGGATCGGAGATTCTTCATTTCTGTGATTTCTTGGGAGACTTTTTGTTATAATAGTGTCAGCTCTCGTTTCTATTCCATATGTCATTATAGGACGTACGCATGTCTTGTAGATTCGAACTTTGCTCTTCTTTAGCATATTTTTATTTTTCCAAACAGCATTCGTCAAGCAGCCAGCCACAGCGGCGGCCTTGTTTGTTGTCCGTAGAGGTCACTACTCCTTGATACATCAACACCTAAGTACTTGAAATGCATCACTTGTTCTATTATTTTATTATCTAATGCAAGCTTGCATTGTACTGGTTGCCTTGATGTGACCATGCTCTTTGTCTTGTCTATATGTGCCTTTGTAGATCATCTTCAGAGTTTGCTATTAGCACCGCATCATCTGCATAGCATGGTAGTGGTCCCCTCTCGTAGACCTCAGTTATTCCCGAACACCATTCAGTCAATAAATGCACTAGCTACAGAACTGACGTGTCATTAATATCACTCCCAATACCGCTCATCCCTAAAGCATATTATGTCTATTTTTTTTGCTTCCCATTGTGTAACCCAGGTCCATTGATTTGACTTCTTCAATAATCTTACATAATTACACAGGATACAATATATTTGAATTGATTTAATTCACCTGAAATAAACTTATTTTTCTTCTTGGAGTGCCATGTCGGGTCCCTCCGACGTCGGCTATCACCCTGCCGCGCCGTAGGCCTCTCTGTCCCGTGCCAGACGAAACAACTCCTCCACCCTCCGAGTTCCGGTCGACTCCTTGATATTCTCGAGACAAGACATCTGGGGTCTTCCCACACCGCGCCTACCCTCGATTTTCCCTTTCATGATGAGGTGCAGCAGATCGTATTTCTCGTTGCGGAGAATGTGTCCCAAATATGCCATCTCTCTAGACTTCACAACTTTGAAAACAAATAATTGTATTGAATTTTAAAGTATTGTATAACATCATTATGAGTCTTACCCTTAATTGTTTTTTAATTATTATATAAGTATAGAACCTACCAATAATTTATTTTACACAATAAATTTTTAGAGTCTCTATAAACTAATGATATTTAATTAAAGTATCATTAAATGTCTACCCCCTGTATTAGCATTTGAAGGCTGGACATTACGAAGATGCCAAGTGTACAAAATGTCAAAAATGATTTTTTTGATGCCAATTGATCTTAAATATATAGGCCAATAACTGTGCAAAAGTGCGTAATGATTGAATAATAAAGTGTAGTTCAAACATCACCCTAAAGATGCCACCGTGGTATATGACATATGGGTGTTTTTCAAATAAAATGTTTACTCGAAAATTACATGTCCTATGACTTTCGAGTTAATTCTGCAGGCTATTGATTTTAAAACTGTTTTTTTTATTTCTCAAAACAACAGAATAACTCAAAAATTGATTATTCACATATTCAAAAGTACTTGTATCTGTTTATTTTGCTTAATTATTGGGAATATACGATAGAAAAATGGTGATTTTTCTAGTGTCCCACGCTCCTTTTGCACTTTATAAACGAAAAATATTCATTGATAAGCTACTTCTTGTCCAAGAGTTTTATGTTATTTGGAAGGATTATATGATCCAGATTCAATAATATTCCTAGATAACAGCGTATTAGAGTTCAAAATAATATTTAAAAAAATTCTGTTTTTATTTAGTCACTCAAAACGACGTTGGTGGAAAATTCCGTATACGCTACGTCGATATACTGATTTAAACGATAAATTTTCTATAAACTAAGTATGTATTTTGATTGATGGCAACATTTTATAGCCCGTCAACGTCGCCATGTTCGTAAACTGACACCAATCGCATTCTGTTATATGAAATAGTGATCGGGCGTCACGTTGTGCTGTTTTTATTTTCCACTACGAACGCGATTCTATAATGTAAGTATTGATTGTTTGACTAACAGCTTTTCATGGGTAAAAATGACTGACATCTAGAATCTGAATTCAATATAATATTTAGTAAAATCATATTCATAAACCTGCATTTTGGAGTTTGTTTCAATACTGGCATTATACGTCACATCCACTACGCAACGTGTTGTATAAGTGGAACGCCAAATGTGACGTAGTGGAATTATTAGGCATGGTTTACATTGTGTCTATTTTTATTTCGCCAAGTGACCTAGCTTATCGATGTAGTGTGTACTAAAACTAAATAAAATAATAATATTATATATAAAATAATAATAATAATAAATAAAAACTAAATATAATAATAATAATAACTAAAACTAAATTTAAATTTGAATGGAGCTTTAAAAATAGTTATTGGAAACAAGAATTTATCAATGAAAGCGAAAACGGCACAATGGAGTTCTGGTCCCAACCCTAATGTATGGAAGCGAAGCATGGAACTGGCAGAAGAAGGATGAGGTCCCTAAGACGTATGTGTGGTAGAACGATATACGACAGAATCTCAAATGCTGATATAAGAAAGGAATGTAAAGCGGAAGAAGGTATTATGAACAAAATTGTGTAAGGATCGCTGCGTTGGTTCGGACATATGGAACGCATGGATGGAGAAAGAATGGTTAAGAAAGTATACGTTAATGATGTAAATGGGGTGCGAAGTCGAGGCAGATCGAGGAAAACATGGCATGACCAAATTAATCAAATTTTAAAGGTTGGTCATGTTAGAAGTCGGAGGAATCGACGTGCGTGTATAACTCGTTGTATGAATGTGGAGGAAGCTAGAGAGGTTTGCCAGGATAGAGTAGTGTGGCGGTCCATTCTCTCTGCCTACTCCTGCGGGGAAACGGCGTGATGGTTTGTTTTTGTTGTTGTTAAAACAAAGAAATCTTAAAAACAGATTAATTTACTTTATTTGTGGTGCAAATCTTACAAGTAGATTTTTTTCATAGTTTTCTTAACTAACCTTCCTCACCCGAAGTATCAAAAAATTATGCGCGCTCCGAAGCGAGGTCTGTTCGGACCCCAGCCGCTCCATACAAATATTATACGCAAGCTCGTAGCAAGTACGAACTTGTTCCTGGCATGGTCCCGCATCGAGTGAATTCAGTGAATTGGGCCGCCGCACAGACGTCGCCGTCGGTGTTTTCCAAACATAAGTCTATATTTTTAAATAAAACTCATTTATGAAACTTTCATTTTGAATTGTGAAATTGTCAATTTTTTATTAAATAAATATACGTTAAAAAAATTAAAAGACTAAGTAAAACAGAAGTAATTTTTTTTTATGAAAAATATGTATAAGGGTGTTTTTCAAATAAAATGTTTACTCGAAAATTACATGTCCTATGACTTTCGAGGTAATTCTGCAGACTATTGATTTTAAAACTGTTTTTTTTATATCTCAAAACAACAGAATAACTCACAAATTGATTATTCACATATCCAAAAGTACTTACGAGTATATCTGTTTATTTTGCTTAATTATTGGGAATATACGATAGAAAAGTGGTGATTTTTCTAGTGTCCCACGCTCCTTTTGCACTTTATAAAAGAAAAATATTCATTGATAAGCTACTTCTTGTCCAAGAGTTTTATCAATAATATTCCTAGATAACAGCGTATTAGAGTTCAAAATAATATAAAATACTGTTTTTATTTAGTCACTCAAAACGACGTTGGTGGAAAATTCCGTATACGCTACGTCGATATACTGATTTAAACGAAAAATTTACTATAAACTAAGTATATATTTGATTGATGGCAACATTTTATAGCTCGTCAACGGTCGCCATGTTCGTAAATTGACACCAGTCGCATTATGTTATGTGAAATAGTGGTCGGGCGTCACGACGTGCTGTTTTTATTTTCCACTACGAACGTGATTCTATAATGTAAGTATTGATTGTTTGACTTACAGCTTTTCATGGGTAAAATGACCGACATCTAGAATCTGAATTCAATGTAATATTTAGTAAAATCATATTCATAAACCTGCATTTTGGAGTTTGTTTCAATACTGGCATCATACGTCACATCCACTACGCGACGTGATGTATTAGTGGAACGCCAAATGTGACGTAGTGGAATTATTACGCAACGAGCAAACTTTTTGAAAAACACCCATAAACCACGATTGAAAAATCATTATGAATTCTTTTTTTTTCAAATTTTATAGTTGCATAATTTTAATTATTGAAAATACATCAGAAAACATTATATGAATTATATTTTCGTATGAAGCGAATTTCGTGAATTTGTAAGTAAGCTATAAAGTTGAATAATTCTAATTCATGTGTACACTATGCCTTATAGTTCCTAAACGTCACGTCTTTTTCCATTAACGTCACTTGTCCTATTGTGGTTGCGATCTTTAAGATTTAATTTTATATATTTGTTTGCTATGAATAATACTCAAAGTAAAAATAAAACGAAGTATAATAATAAACCTTCTATATTATTACTTTAAATGACTTATAATATAGTAAAGTGTCAAAGTAAAGACAAAAATTGTGCCATTAAACGTATCACAAAGTAGCGTAGAGGAGTAATATCCAAAGAAATAGTGTTTGTTTTAATTTAAATTACTAAAAATAAGTTTTGTGTTTAAGAAGACTGTTTAGTTAAATGTTAATTAAATATATTTTTTACTCAAATTGCCAATGGATTTCATTTAAAACTTACCTGAACTTTGTGACGTAATGGAACTTCTGTTGTCATACCCCATTAAAAAAATTAATTTGTTACTAATTGGAAGACTTTTCTAATTGAAATTTATTATTTTTATGAAATTAGATATATTTTATTTTGGGTGGAATTCCGTTACGCAACGAGCAAACTTTTTGAAAAACACCCATATGCAACAAAAAAAGGTTTTTGTTTATTTTCTCTACTTCATGTTCAAACCACTTGGCACCTTTGTAATGTCCAGCCTTCATTTCATAAATTAGTTTTAAAAATTTTGATATGGATATGAAAAGATGTCAGGATCTGCCGAAATCGAAATCGTACATAAGAAGAAAAGAGTTTTCACTTTTGACAGTTCCGTTACACATATAGGTGGTTTATCGTAAGAATACCGTGTGACGGCCTGTGCCGCGCATACTCCGCCCATTCCCCCCTCTACTAGCTCTCAACACTTTCAATCCCAGGATACTAATAAAAGTGAAATATTTTAAATAATAATTTGAAAATTTATTCAACAATCTATTTATTTGATAATGGTTTCCTCCTATAGTTTGGTAAACTCCTAACGGGCGGCTTACATAAAAAACCGTCACGCTGGCCCAGGGGTCGGATTAATTTAATGACCCTAAGTACTTAATTGGTGTTTTGCCGACAACATTGAAAATTTATACACAAATATAAATGTTCACATGAAATTGCATGTAAAAAACCTAAGAAATGCTAAATTAGTAAGTTCCGACTCGACACAATACAGTTAAAGTATAAAGGCCAATTCTTTTATATGTTCTTTGGGATAGTGTTAGAAATCATATCTTCCGTTGCCAGACACTTTGCATAGTGGCAAACCCTCGCCAGACACCCTTTAACTTCAATTTGCAAAAAAGCTGAATTTTACATCTGTTACTTCTGTAACTATAAGAAGACGTTTCCTCAGTAGCCAGACAGTTCTGATGGTTCCATCACCCTGCAAGACTAACATAACTTTCCTCATCCCAAGTATCAAAAATATATTGATTGTTATACTATAAGAGCTGAATTTTATATATGTGCACTGTGTGTCACAAAACGTTTGCTTTATGTTCACCCGTGTAATGTATTTTTATTTCACTCTCGCTACTACCACAGCCGCGTGGAAGCGAGACAACTGTATTACCTAAGCATTGCTTCAATTAGTGTTCTATGCGTAATCGGCGCAATTCACGCAGCCGATTTCGGCAATTGTATTGTGACAGTGATTCCAAAACTTTTAATTATATTTTTATAAATATTGGATATATAATAAATTCCAGTGAGTATAGAGTGTAATGCTCATTCATAATTTATCTGAACAATGCTTATTCATAATTAATCAATAGTTTATTCAATTTTTTTTTCAAACATACCGTAGACTGAAGCGACCAAGAAGATTTTGATAGCGACTTCAAATTATTGTGTGATTCAGATATTAACATTTGTCATTAAAACATGTTTTTGATTACTTCAGTTTTTTTAATTCATTTAATGTTTTCTTGTGTACAATTGAATGGTTGCAGTAAAATAGGCACTAAGTACAAAAAAAAATACAAAAAAACTAAGTATGCAGTTTCGTTCTATATGTCATATAGAATAAAACTGCATATTTAGTTTTTTTGTATTTTTTTTGGTACTTAGTGCCTATTTTACTTCAACCATTCAATTGTGTAATTAAAATTAATCAACTCTCAAATTTGGAAAGTACTGATTCATGAATGTTTTTTTAGTAATGCCTTCGTTTATACAAATTTGTCATTATAAAAAAACAAGTGTTGTTACTTTCAATTTTTAAACTAACTAACTTACTTACCATCACGCCGTCTCCTCGGAGAGGTAGGCAGAAATAATGGGTCGTCACACTGCTCTGTCCTAACATATATCTCTCGTTTCCTCTACATTCATACATGTTGTCATGCACACACGTCGATTTCTCCGACTCCTCAGGTGACCGACATTCATTATTTGATTGATTTGATCGTGCCAAGTTTTTTATTTCATTCGTGTTCCTGATTCATTAAATGTTTCCGTATGAACAATTATGTAATTATAATTAATCAAATCTCAAATTTGAAAATTAATGTTTAAACGACAAAAAATATTATTTGTATTACTCCCGTTTCCCGTTCCCATTGTTCATTAATGTTTTCTTTCTTATGTATAATTATTTAATTAAAATTATGCATCTCTCAACTTTGAAAATAAAGATTCATAAACCATTTTTCAGTCATGGTTTATACACATTAGTCAAAATGATATTATTACTTCCGTTTTACTTATTTATTTAATGTTTTTTTTTTACATATATTAATTTAATAAAAAATAAACAACTTCAAATTTGAAAACGAAAGTTTCATAAATAAGTTTTCTTTAAAAATATAGACCCAAGTTTGGAAAACACTGGCGGTGCGGTGTATCGAAGTATCGGTGTATCCGGTGTATCACTCATTTAATGCGTGTCCATCTTTCGCCGTGCCCGCCCGCGCCGCCCGGTTACAAGTTCATACTTGCTACTTCATACTTGCGTAATACTGTTGCATGGAATATCCGGTCAGTCCAAAAGTTCGTGCGCATTTTTAAAGTTTTTTTAAATTTTTAAAAAATTTTAATCAATGAAATATCTACAATGTCTCGCCATCTAATATGTAGTTTTTAATCCATAAGTATAGAAGGACTCTGATTTTGATGCAAAAACATTCGAAAGTGCATTTTTTACATCTTCTTTTTAACTTTTTTTTTTTTTGCAGATGTTTACATTGAATGAATTTGTTGTTTAAACTCATTGTTCCAGCCTTAACTCAGCTCGTCGCTTTAGCCGAAACCTGCAATCGGTCCTGGCACTCACATAAATGCACATGACGCAACCTAAATGCATTGTCTAAATAATGCGGGAAATACTCCAATTATGTTTCCAGATCTTTTATAAATTCCTTTCTAAATTACAGGCTTAATACAGGTAATAACTAAAGAATATCTGCTAATATTTAAACTTTAATGTCTTGTTGCTAAGATCTTAGTTTGATTACGAAATAGCCTAAACAATCATAATTGATTGAAAGACGCCCGCGATTGGTAAATATCAAGAAAGTGTCATTTCATCATGATAATGCTAGAACATACACGGCTCGGAAAACGCCACCAAAAAAAATCTGAATTTGATTCGGGGTTTTTGCCGCATCCTGCTTACTCTCCAAACATTGCGCCAAGTGAATTTCACTTATCTCATTCTCTAGAAAAATAATTACTAGAAATTTTTTTTTTAAAGATTATGTAAAAATGGAACTTTTGAGTGTTTTTGCATCAAAATCAGAGTCTTTCTATAGTTATAGAATAAAAAAGCTACCTATTAGATGGCGAGACATTATAGATAATGAGGGAAAATATATCATTGATAAAAATAATAAATTGTGTTTTATTTACAATGTTTAAATATTTTTCAATGCGCACGAATTTTTGGACTGACTTGATATTTGTATGAAGCGACTATCCCAAAGAGCCCCGATTCGGAACACGCGTAATTTTTTCATACTTCGGGTGAGGAATATGTTAGTCTGGCAGGGTGATGGAACCATCAGAACTGTCTGGCTACTGAGGAAACGTCTTTTTATAGTTACAGAAGTAACAGATGTAAAATTCAGCTTTTTTGCAAATTGAAGTTTAAGGGTGTCTGGCGAGGGTTTGCCACTATGCAAAGTGTCTGGCAACGGAAGACATGATTTCTAATACTATCCCAAAGAACATATAAAAGAATTGGCCTTTATACTTTAACGAAAGTAGGTTGCTATTTTGCACACCTTTGTTTCCTGATACCTGCCATTTTTTTAGACAATAAATAACTAATCCTTACCTGTCCTCTTTTGTTCTTAACGATCGGCGAGAGTGAATTTGGATTTATTGGCGGCGCATCCATTTTAATATAGGGACCGAATAAGTTAATATATTTCGACACACGACAGGCGGGAAGAGACCGACTAAAGACGGCTCGGCTAGCCGGTAGTGCTGCGAGGGGGTGAGGGGTCGTAGCGGGGGCGGAGAATGCGCAGTAGGAACCAAATTTCGTCTTTCTACAAGGTAATCTTATGGCGGATCGAGAATAGATGTGTTTATTCAAAAACACTGATTATAAATAGTATTAATAACCTAGTCAGTTCCATAATGAATTAAGCTCGTTGTAAAAATAAATGTCTGCGAAAATCATTATTCATAAATTAAGAAATAATAGGGATCTCTGTTAACATGAAAGAATAAAAACACAATTTAAATAAATGACTTCTCTTTTTAATCAATTTAAATCTTTGTTTGATTTCCTTCATTTAAGTTTTATCACATCTTGCTTTCATTCAGAACAAGCGGCTTTTCTTCTACGTGAGATAACTTATGTTTATTAAGAAAACTTCTCAGCGAATAACCCTTACCGCAAACTGAACAAGAAAACCGCTTTTCCGCCGAATGAGTGAACGAGTGTTTCTTTAAGCCGTGTTTCTGCATAAAACGTTTATCACAAATTAAACAAGAAAAGGGCTTATCTCCCGAGTGAATTAACATGTGAACACCTAAACTGTATTTACGTGAAAAACTTTTATTACAAACCAAACAAGCAAATAGTTTTTCGCTCGAGTGTGTTATCATGTGCTTTGTTAAACCGTATTTGCGCGTAAAACCTTTATTGCAAATTGCGCACGAAAACGTTTTTTCTTCCGAATGAATTAGCATGTGACTTTTTAATTGAGATTTCAACGAAAAACGTTTATCGCAAACGGAACATGAAAATGAGTTCTCTCCTGAGTGACTTAACAAGTGGGTTTTTAAATCATATGCCTGCGTAAAACGCTTATCACACATTGTACAAGAAAAGGGTTTCATTTCTAAATGGGTTTTCTTGTGTTTATTTAAGTTAGATTTTTGTGAAAAACTTTTACCGCAAGTCGTACACGAAAATGGCCTTTCTCCCGAATGACACATTAAATGAATTTTGAAATTACGCGCCCGCGAAAAACGTTTATCACACAAGGAACAAAAAAAACGGCTTGTTTCCTGAGTGATTAAACTCATGCACTTTTAAATTGTGTTTTTGTGTAAAACGTTTATCACAAATTGAACAGGCAAACGGCTTGTCTCCCGAGTGGCTTAATTTATGCGTTTCTAAAGCCCTTCTACGTAAAAAACGTTCATCACAAATTATACAAGAAAATGGTTTATCACCAGAGTGAATTAGCATATGTTGTTTTAAATATTGTTTTCTTGAATAACGTTTATCGCAAATCGAACAAGCAAACGGCTTTTCTCCCGAATGAGTTTTAATGTGCTTCTTTAAAAAATCTTTATGCGAAAAAGATTTATCACAAACTGAACATGAAAATGGTTTATCTTTTGAGTTGTTCAACGAGGGCACTTTTAAAGTCAACGTGTTTATATCTTGACTAGTTTTGTGCACTTGTATCACTTTCTGTGTAAAATGTTTATCACAACTTGGACAAGAAAGTGAATTAGTGGCACGATTTTTAGCATGCTCACTCAATTCTGATAATGAATAAGACATGTTGCATTCTGAACAAAATTGTCGATTCTGAATTACTTGAAGTCTGTCGGTAGCCTCTGCCTTGACGTCGCAATTAACCACATCAATATCTGAATAATTTAAGAGACCCTTTTCTTCTTCGCTCTTCCTGGAAGTAGACACGGAAACTTGTTTGTGACTGCCCCTTGCAGTTTCAGTTTCGATCTCACACTTGAATTCCAAGGTTGCATTCTCATGTATGTAACTGTCGCTCTCGTGTCCTATCTCTACTTCGCGTTTAATGGAAAAACCCAAAGGAAAAACCGAATCTTGAATACAACTTCCTCTTGTAGATTCTGGCTTGGCATCGCTTTCGATAGCTTGGCATCGCTCGACAGATGACTCCATCTTCCAATTCCTTGTCACTATGTTGAAGGCAACAGAATCAAAGCGAGGAGTTTTACAACAGTCTCGAGTAGAACAGAGGAGTTTCGGTTTCTACAAAGATAAATCTTATTGATTTCCACACAATTAATACATGATCAAAGTTTGAGTTTACTTACGCAAGAACTGGTAATAAATTGACTTAATAACACGCTATTGATTTACTCGCACAACTAAGTTACAGTACAACAATACAGTGGAGATGTCAATTCTTATCTATTCCATAGAAAAAATATCGGTAGCGCTAGTATTTCGAGATTTTTTATACGTACCTACCTGCGTGTTTTGTTTTTTTATTTTAAACATATTTTTGTAACTTAACAAGTACGATTACTTTTATGTTTTCGTATAACCTAAGTCTGCATTGAAGGACTCTAATAATTGAAACTTATATCGCTCTCCCGAAGATGAAGATGTAAAATAAACTCAATAGTGGAAAAAACTGTTAAAGCCAAGTATATGAAATAAAAGAAAATATGGTTATATCTAATGATACTGTATTGACGGAGTCTGATTATGGAACGGGGTCTATGAACGAGGAGATGCGGGAAATCTCGACTCGGGATTGTCGAGATCATTCTCCCGTTGCCTCGGCGCCAAATGCCCATGATTTATAAATAATATGATTCGTTCGGGATTCAGAGTGTGATTGTTAAGAAAGGTCAAGTGATTTAGAAATTAAGTTTATTATAAATAGGATTACAAGAATTTACACGGGAGGAACACCTTAATATTAGATTAAAACTAAAGATTTACTTGCTAAAAGCTGGTCAGCTACTTAATTTTACTGCGTTCATCCGTCCGCGTACGAGCAACGTACGAGGCGGACGATGGGGTAGAGCCGTGGATGCTGGAGCCGACCTAGCCTCCGCCGCGGAGATCGGGCGAGGCAGACGATGGCGAAGGGTGACATGGAGGCTGGCCAGACGCTGCCCGGCGCAGAAACATCACGCGGATGATGGACCTCGGAGGGCACGGGTCTCCTTCGTAGCGACAGCGGTGGTTGGCATCAGGCCCCAAGGGTGATAAGCTGGCGCCATGCGGCGCGTATATCGCGATCTTCTTCAGATTATCTTCGATAGATCTCGGCGGGCGCCGAATGCCGGGAGATGTTACCTCCACGGGAGTCCGGTGTGTAAGTCCCGCGTCGCTGTTCGAAAGCTCTCACATTCAAAATGCCCGCAGGGTGAGGGTTAGATCACGCCCCCCCAAAGTGTTGCCACTCACAAAATTGTCACTATCACTATTATTGTTTTTCCTATACACTATTATTGTTTTTCCTTGTCTTATCACTAATTAAAATTAAACTTAACTAAGATTAAACAAGTCTCCAGAGAGAAAACGTATTTTCTGCCATGTAAAAATTGTTTAGTGCAATCTCACCTAGTATGCCATGAAACATGGCTATATCAGTATAATCGATGTGTCGGACACCGTTGTGAGAGACGTGAGAGTGGCAGCGCTAAAATGGCGCTGGGCAGGCCATGTCGCTTGCAGGTCTCACGACAGATGGACAAAACGCTTGCTTTGCTCGTTTCCTAGAACTGCGACCCGAAACCCAAGACGTCCCCAACTTCCATGGAAGGACGACGTGGATACGTGTTGCCCAAGATCGACAGACATACAAGAAGATGGAGAAGACCCACGTCCAGGAGTGGACGGCTACAGGCTGTTGATGATAATGAAATCATCCAATTCAATTAGTGTAGAGTGATTTAATGGGGTGATTTATGAGGTGGCTCTAAGGATAGCCGGGCTAAAGTAGCAGTGGGTTGACCACATTTGTAGAAGCACCGACGACTAATGGGAAAGACGGGCTCTGGAGTCGAGACCGCACAGGATTCCGTAGAGTTGGAATCGCCCTGCCCGCTGGACGTGACATATGGAACAAAAACTATTTTTGCTTATTTTCTCTACTTTATGTTTGTTTTTCAGAGTTCGGATGTGAAACTTGGTGCCATTCAATAATCTTGATCCTCCAGGAAGACCACCCAAAAGATGGCGAGACAGTTGGACATCTACACCCCAGGAACAGGCTCCGAGAAATAACAGGACGCAGTCCTAAATAAAGCAGATGAAGAAGAAGATTTTTCTACCACTGTACTTCTACCACAATCTGGATATTTTATTTCTATGCTCAAATGTTGGCACACGTGTAATTCATTATTTAGATTCCAGCATGGAACTGGCAGAAGAACGATAAGAGCAGAATAAATGCGGTACAGATGAGTTCCCTAAGACGTATGTGTGGTAGAACAATGTACGACAAATGCTGATATTAGAAAGGAATGTAGAGCGAAATAAGGTATTATGAACAAAATTATGAAAGGATCGCTGCGTTGGTTCGGACATATGAAGCGCATGGGTGAAGAAAGAATGGTTAAAAAAGTATAGATTAACGATATAAATGGATTACAGAGTCGAGGTAGACCGAGGAAAACATGTCATGACCAAATTAATGAAATTTTAAAGGTCATGTCAGAAGCCGGAAGAATCGACGTGCGTGTATGATTCTCTGTATGAATGTGGAGGAAGATAGAGAGGTATGTCTGGATTGAGTAGTGTGGCAGTCCATCTCTCTGCCTACCCCAGCGGTGAAACAGCGTGACTGTTTGTTTTTGTTGTTGTAGATATAAAAATCTTAATTGCCATAGATCAAACTGTTTTATCAAATATTAATAGTAATATTTTAGTGTTCTTTTCAATCCATAGATATGGTTAATCACAAGGCCTATCTTCCTTCACAATAAATATACACAATAAAGGCAAATTATTTTTCCTCCTGCTATCAGAAAGGTTAATCTTATTACCAATATGAAAGCCAGGACAACAAAGGAACCCATTATCCATTCTATTATTACAGTAATGTTCTGTCTAATGCCTTGTGCCCTCCAAATCACTTAATACAACCATTATTCCTCTGAACTCCAACAGTTGTAGAAGCTTCTAAAAACATTGTTTCACATTACATACAAAAACAAGATTCTCATTTTGAAATGTTTCTTCAATTCTTAATTTATTTTTTACTCTTTTTAGAATTTGTGTCATGCAAGAATGATTCTTATGGAAATGATGGTAAAGGAAGTCTAAACTGTAAGTATTTTGTGTAATTTAAAGTCGGTGGCAGTGCACAATGGTGTTCTAGTACCGACCTTTATATACAGAAGTGAATAATAAAACTGACAAAAGAAGTATAAATATATAGAATAAACACATTATCAAATCAAATCAGTTTATTAATTCAACAGACAATACAAACAGCATAAATGTTTACGGCATCTATTGAGTACAGGTAAAATATTATATATCGCACCGTGAGTGTAAAACCGAGATAAGTGCAAATATACATTTTGGAGATATGGGAGTTTAAAGACTTCATATTGCTTGGAAAAACTGTTTTTTTTTAAATAAACCAATGATTTTCGGTTTATAGGTATATTACTATAAATCGAAATTCATTGGTTTATTTAAAAAAAAACAGTTTTTCCAAGCAATATGAAATCTTTAAACTCCCATATCCCCAAACTGAATATTTGCACTTACGTCGGTTTTACACTCACAGTGCGATATATACAACATAATACCAGGAATGCATTAGAGATGGTTCGACATTAGAAAGACAAGATACTCTCCAAAGTCAAGAGTATTTGTCTTCTCAACGTATTTTTACTAATATGAAGAACGTTGACCTCCGAGGAGACCGCATTGACAGAGTGGTTACAGCTATGATTGTCACACCAAAGGCCCCGGATTCAATTCCCCGCGATGGCAGAGTGATTGTCGCACTGTCTTTGGTCTGGTGTAGAATTCACAACAAGAAAATGGCGATAGACTAGCTACCTATCACATGTTATAATAATCAATAGCCAAAAAAATTTATACAGTCTTCTTCTTCTTTCTTCTTCTGCTTTTTGTCCTATCACACCTCCGTGGTACATAGGGCCACAAAGAACCTTCTCCACCCGACTCTATCGCATGCCTGATGCCTAACATCATCCCAAGTGAGGCCTGATGCCTTAACCTCGTCCTGCAGGGCTCTTCTACAGGTGGCTCTAGGTCTGCCTCGCTTTCTCTTTCCCCCCATAGGGGTCTAGCGACTTGTTCTCTAATTGGCTTTTCGCCTGCCAGAGAACGGCATTTGAAACTGTTTGTGGCCAATAGATTTTGAATATTGAGCGTAGGCACCTATTTATAAACAATAGGAGGTTACCAATAACGTCCGCGGTTGATTTCCAAGTTTCGCATCAGTACAGCAGTACGCTTTTAACGCTACTGCTGAATATTTGGAGCTTGAGCTTTCTCGAAATGATACCGGAACGCCATACAGGGCGAAGCATAGCGAAAGCTCCCCTTGCCTTGTTGAGTATGCTGGCTACATCTTCCTCCGTACCTCCGGAGCCTGCTATCATATTACCGAGATAGCAGAAGCTGGTCGTGGTCACAAGGGGGACACCGTGGAGCAAGATTGGGGTAGAGTCATTTGTGGACACTCGTAGGTCTACTGTCTTGGACATATTAATCTTGAGACCTACTTTTGCCGCTTCCTCGTGAAGTCTTTGGGTAGTAATTGGGTTTAAATAACCGGCTGTATACAAACGTGGAAAGCAACGGAAAACTACCACATTAAAGGTCTAAGGGACATCTCAAGTACCAACAAAAATGTTACACTTTTTTAATTTTACTTATGATGCAATCATCCACCTTACATTTCTTCCTTATTTCGTCATTCGGTATTCTATCATGTATCATTTTCCCGCACATTCTTCTCAGTGATCTTATTTCTACGGCATTTATCCTACCGGAAGGGTTTTCAGAGATCCCTATGTGCTCAGAGTACTATACAATTCATTGGTTCCGAGCAGACTCGGAAGTGGTTCTGTGATATGGAGTCCGCACGAGGCGAGATATTCCCTTATGCTGGAGCAGGTTCAGAAAAAAATTCTGAGGTATCTCTACATGAAGGAGCATGGTAGCTATCTATCCTCTATCCCACTGCATTTCTTTTGGGAATGTTGGGGTCTAATTCTCTGCAGCTTTGAAGAGACAGGTTTCTCATAACCCATTTCTTTAAATTAATTAGGGGAAATTTTGAAAACTCAACCGTGCTGGAGGGTGGTAGATTTTTTTGTTCCCGACAATTATCTCCGACAGCGCCAGCATAAATTATTAATAACCAACCTGCCTTTAATAATGCCGGTTGGAAGAGCAATCAGCCTGCTGAACAAGATTACCTCGGAGATCGATGTCTTTCATATTAGTGAAAGTACGTTCAGAAGAAAAATACTCTTAACTTTAGAGAGTATCTAGTCTTTCTAAAGTTGAACCATCTCTCATGCGTTCCTGATTCTTTACCCTTTCTCAAATAGATGCCTTAAACTGTAATTATGTTTGTAATATCTTTTGAGTGAATAAATAAACTGATTATTATTATTATTAAATTGATTATTATTAGATAATCCATTGTTTTGGCGGAAACACTTTGATATTTTAACATTATTCATTGTTAAATTAAAAAACACTGTTTTAATATCAAAAATTGAGTTTATTTTTTAACATTTACAGTTTATTGTAACACCTGACGATGGTAACATCTGTTACCGAAACAGCTGTCGCGACGATTGATTATTATTATTATTATTACTTTCATCCTTTTTTGCCAGCTCCAAGCTTCATTTATACACATAAATGTTAGCACTTGAACTCTATTATGTACTGCCATCTTTTCTTAAGTGGATATATTTCTAGGATTAATTTTATCTCAATAGAGACGAAGATGCAAACTGGAAACTGAAGATGGCGATCGAGGTGTTTACAGGACTTATGACCTGTCATTGGTTAGGTTAAGCGCACGCTTTATGTAATTACAACATTCCCTGTTCCATCTTTCTTATGACCACCATGTCTGACAAATTTTTGGAAGTTGTATGTATGTTAATATCCAACACCACAATTCACATGTCAGTTTCAATTTACAGACCAGCGCCATCTATGAAGATTAGATTTAAGCATTAAGCAGAAGATCTTTATAATGCAATGTGAAAGGCTATCGCCATTAACGCACTGCTAGATAACGCCTGGAAATGTCACTCCAATTTATATGCTAACTTTTTCTTCTTCTAACTTCTATTTGCAATGAAACTATCATTATCTTGGATTGAAACTATCATAGTTAATAAGATTGCAAATATTCTTTAAATTTGCATTTCAGGCAATCTTCAACTCCTGGATATAACTCTCACCAATACCGCAACGGATTCCCTTCGCATATGGGTATACACCGGCAGTCCAGACACTCGCCATTCTTACAACATCAGCAGGGCCGCATCTGTCGTTAAAGATTCTGCATTTAAAAAAGATTACAGGTCTGTCCTCCTCTGTCACGGCCTGTCGGAGAGCCCTAACGATGCACCCACCAAGCGTATGGTTTCAGCATATTTAGACAAAGGTCTTCACAACGTCCTTTTACTGGACTCTAGCTCGGTTCTTGGCATTCCATACATCAGGTGAGTACTAACTAACTAACTAACTAACCATAATGGACTGCCATACTTTTCTTTCCTGACATATTTCTCTCGCTTCCTCAACATCCATACATCGTGTCATGCACGGGCGTCGATTTCTTTGACTCCTCACATGGCCGACATTAAATATTTGATTTATTTGAGCGTGCCATTAAATATTTGATTTATTTTCCTCGGTCTTCCTCTATTTCTGGTTCCATTTACATCGTTAACATATAATTTTTTTACCATTCTTTCTTCATTCATTCTTTCCATATGTCCAAACCATCTTAATGATCCTTTCATTATTTTGTTCATGACACCATCATTCGCACCGCATTCACTTCTTATATTTTCATTCGACACTCTATCATACACAGAATATCCACACATTCGTCTAAGAGATCTCATTTCTACTGCATTTATTCTACTTTCATCCTTCCTTTGCCAGTTCCATGCTTCGCTTCCATACATAAGGGTCGGTAGAAGAACACCATTGTGCACTGCCATTCTAGCTTTTTTGGATAGGTTTTTGTTTGCGATGACAACTTTAAGTGCACCATTCACTTTGTTGCCTGCCCCAACCCTTCTTTCAATATCCCTCTCCACTCGCCCATCTCTTGTAAACATACTACCTAAATATACGAACTCATATACTTGCTCCAAATTTTCACCATTCACGCTGATTTTGCAGACTGCCATGATTTCTTCTTTTTCAAAAATTATAACCTTGGACGTATTAACATTTATCATCAGATTATTTCGCATTTATTATTAATGTAATAAAAATTTATTATAAATAAATTTGTGTATTTAGGTAGCATGTTCACAACAGATGGCCGAACGGATAGTGAAGTCGAAAGAAGGGTTGGTGCGGGTAACAAAGTGAATAGAGCTTTAAAAATAGTTATTGGAAACAAGAATTTATCAATGAAAGCGAAAACGGCCATTCACAATGGAGTTCTGGTCTCAACCCTAATGTATGGAAGCGAAGCATGGAACTGGCAGAAGAAGGATGAGAGCAGAATAAATGCGGTAGAGATGAGGTCCCTAAGACGTATTTGTGGTAGAACGATATTCGACAGAATCTCAAATGCTGAAAGGAATGTAGAGCGGAAGAAGGTATTATGAACAAAATTATGAAAGGATCGCTGCGTTGGTTCGGACATATGGAACGCATGGATGGAGAAAGAATGGTTAAGAAAGTATATATTAATGATGTAAATGGGGTACGAAGTCGAGGAAAACATGGCATGACCAAATTAATCAAATTTTATAGGTTGGTCATGTTAGAAGTCGGGGGAATCGACGTGCGTGTATGACTCGTTGTATTAATGTGGAGGAAGCTAGAGAGGTTTGCCAGGATAGAGTAGTGTAGTGGTCCATTCTCACTGCCTACCCCTGCGGGGAAACGGCGTGATGGTTTGTTTGTTTGTTATTATAAAAATATATTCAAATGTGAACCCACAACACAATGTGATGGTGAATATAGAAGAGATTATTTTTTAGGTCTGCTAGACTTGTACGATACATAGGAATACGACTGGCTCTTGTTCTATCTCAGCTCTTCAAGTCTGGACTCAAACAAGACACTTTAGATCTGGTTGGCTATGGATTGGGAGCTCATATCCTGGGCTACGCTGGGAAATCGTACAAAACCTCAACAGGTTCCAAACTGAAGAGAATTACTGCCTTGGACCCAGCGGGAGTTTGCTTTCGGGACGTGCCGAAAACCGAGCGATTATCTAACACCGACGCTGAATTCGTCCAAGTTCTGCACACAAACGGAGGTTTCAACGGTTTGATGAATGCCGTCGGCCATGCAGATTTCTACTTCAACGGCGGGAGATCGCAGCGATCAGAAAACGGCCGCTCTTGCTCTATCAATTGCAGTCATTTTAAAGTTCTGGATATATGGACGGCTGCGGTATACTTCAGCCAAAAGTTTATAGGCGTTAAATGTAAAAGTGTTGAAGAAATAGACAGAGGAATGTGTTTTGGTAGTAAGAGGGAGACGGCGATATTAGGGCCGAGCGCAGATCCAAAAACTAGAGGTGTTTATAATCTAAGAACATCTTATAAGTATCCTTATTTCCTTGAAATGGAAGGCACACATCCTCTAGGATGCTACTGGTATGTTTTTGTGTACTATTAATAAAGCAAATTCTGATTGAAGGTAATAACTGTTTTCAGATCTAAGCTGAAAACCCAACTTTTCCATATTTCTTAACCAAATTAAAACTAAAGTTGTATTTGTTTTTTTTTAATATTATTTTCTAACTGATTGTGAATATCAGATGCAGTGTTCATCTTCTTCTCTTTCTTCTTTCGGTGCCGTGTCAGGTCCCCCCAACGTAAGCGATCACTACAGCGAAGGCATCCCTATCGTGCGCCACTTGGAACAGGTTCTGAACTCTTGTTAGTCCACTCTTTGATTCTCCGTCCGCTAAATCACCAATTGTCCTTCCCCTCCTGCCCCCTCATCCGTCCTCTATCTGTGTTATATATGTCTGTAATTCTTCTCTGTTATAATCTTTGTATGTGCTGTTTTCTCATTAACCTGAAATAAAGATGACGAAGTGGGGCGGGAGATAGATAGAAGGAAAAAAATATATACTAGATTAAATGTTGGCCTGTCATCCATTGGTTTGATGACAAAAAGTAACGTCAAGTCCCGGATGGACGGGAACAGGCCTAGGCAGTGCAGCGAGACTGACGAAAGGGCGTCGCTGCGTCCTATAACGGTCTCGGGTGGCGGTGGGAACCTTCTATCTAGTCCACTCTTTGATGTGCTGCATCCAGGACAACTGCCTTCTACCAACTCCCCGACGTCCCTCCACTTTACCCATTAATATCAGTCGAAGGAGGTGGTATTTTTCCCCCTTAGCACATGACCCAAATATGAGAACTTTCTAATTTTCACACTTCACAACAGCTCTCTATTGGCTCTGGCTCTCTGCAGTACGTCTGCATAACTGACCCTATAGGTCCACGGTATACAGAGCATTCTGCGGTATATCCACATCTCGAACACTTCCAACCGGTTCATTACATTCACTTTCAGAGTCCAGGTTTGGCAGCCATATAGTAGAACACACCATATATAATATATATTCGTCTATAACAGCAGTGTTCATATTTAGATTTAAAACACGTCTTAATGCGGCCTTGAGGTGATCACATCACGAAAACAGAGTTGGCATATTATTATTAATGGTGAATTTTATGTTCTAGGCTTATTCTTTCCATTTTGTCCAATCATATTTGACAGTTGTGGTGTGACAACCATTCTCAACTAAATAAATTGTGTTAGAATTGCTATTATAATTTATTTTAAGAATTTCAGTTTATTAATTCAATTATGATTTTGAAATTTTGGTTTGGTTCACGTGGTGCTCCCGTAAATTTGGAAAAATTTCGTGTATAAGTGAATTGTTTTGGTCAATTTGATTGTTGCCGCACTTTATAATAGTTAATTGTGACACGTAATACGTTTGTACTGTTTTGATATTAATATTATACAAGTTTTTTCGTTTATATAAAGAATTTTGACAGGTTTAAAAATAAATTTTTCATTTGTTCCAATGACAATATGAATAATTTCTTCAATATTATTTTTAAGTTCTTCCTGGTGTTGGTTTGTTTTAAGTGCCTAATTACTGCTAATTAAAAAAAACTGTGGATACGTGAACATAAATTAAATAGACAATATGTGCACCATCTAAAAAGAATATTTTAAACAAATTTTTCGCAAATATAACATGAAAATAGCTTAGTTATAGCGATACAATCATCAAATCAAATCAAATCAAATCAGTTTATTAACTCAAAAGACATTACAAACAGGAAAATGTTTAAGGCATCTATTGAGTACAGGTAAAATATTATAAAAATACAACAAAGTACAGGAACGCATTAGAGATGGTTCGACATTAGGAAGACAACATACTTTCTAAAGTCAAGAGTATTTGTCCCCTGAACGTACCTTCACTAATATAAAAGACGTCGATCTCCGAGGAAACCGCGTTCAGCAGACTAATTGCTCTTCCCACCGGTGTCACCAGAGGCAGATTGGTTCTGGTGGCCGGTTGGTAAAACAATCTGTGCTGTCGCTGTCGGAGAAATCTATCAGGGACAAAAGACCAACACCCTCTAGCACGGCCGAGTTCTCGAAATATCCCCTGATTAATTTAAAGAAATGGGTTATGAGATGCCCATCTCTTCGAAGCTGTAAAGAATTGGTTCCGAGCATTCCTAAAAGAAATGCCGTGGGATAGAGCCACGGATAACTACCATACTCCCTCATGTAGAGATACCTCAGAAATCATGGGGAAGTTTAGGTGTTTGAACTCCGTTAGTGGCTTCAAAACTTTGTTGAAAATGTCAATATCTGTAGAATACGATATTAAAAGAAAAAGAAGATATGTTATTTATGTGTTAAACTTCTTTCTTATTTTTAGGCCGGCAATTTCTGTAATTGTAGATACGTTTTTAAGTCATTTAAAAGTTTGGTATTCCTTATGAGTTGGGTAATACTGGTACCAGACACGGTCTAAAACGGTGGTTGTATGAAGGTCGCAAGGTCGCTCGCGAAGGGTGTTGGAGGAAATATCGAATACAGGGTTATTGCAAATGTAAAAACAGAAGAGGGGAATTTAGTAGTTGAAGATTATCACATGCACTATCAGCTAACTTCTTCATATTTCCCGCTAATTTCAATACAAGGGGTTGGTTTGCGTAACGAACAACACCGAAAATGCTGGAAGATTTAAATGAATCACCTTCCAAAAATTGCCTTAAAATGAATATGCCAAAAAGAATGACTGGATGTGAATAGCTCTGGATAGAGGGGACTGGAAAATAGGAGAGGAGGCTTACGTCCAGGAGTGGACGGCCACAACAGGCTAAAGAAGAAGATGAAGATAATCTTAAGGCGTTAGCACTGTAGAATTCCATAATGACGATTTTTTATTTATTAAAACACTGTTTTTTCCTCCTTGGAGTTTATTTATATCAATAAGATTTAATTGTATATCAATAGAGACGAAGATGTAAATTATTTTAAACAGAATATGGTGGTCGAGGCGTTTACAGGACTTATGACCTGTCATTAGTTGGGTTAAGCGATCGTTTTATGTAATACAACATTCTTCATTCCGCCCTTCTTACGAACACCACGTCTAACATTTTTTTTTAAAGTTGTATATGAGGGTATTATTTGCAAACCCGGCAAACTCCACCAACAATCAAAAGTGAGATATGAATTGGGTCTTATTCATAATACATTTGCACACAATTTTTATTGATTTTCAGTTTCAAATTCGGCTTCATTCTGAAGAATATTGCTATTAAAATATAGGGTTTGTTGCAAACATGGCAACCTCCACTTGAGTGTTGCAAAGCTGGCAACACTCCAAAATGAAATTCATTATTTTACTTTGATTATCAACATAATGATGATTATTTCATGGCTGATTACATTTAAAATACTAACTGGTTGAGATGAAAAAAATAAATATCGTAAAAAAGCGCATTTTATTAGCGTATCAGTTTTTTGCGATTTACTCAAAACATCTAATGATTGAGTTTGCCAGGTTTGCAAATAATACCCTCATATATGTTACTATGTTAAGAAACATTTCACATATTTTTTTTTTTTTTGCATACAACAGGTCGTCTGAACCCAATTACTGTATACATTTATTTTTTAGCTATTATATTGATTCTTATGACATGTGATAGGTAGCCAATCTATCGCCATTTTATTGTCACGAGAATTCTACACCAGACCAAAGACAGTGTGACAATCACACTGCCATCGCCGGGGATCGAACCTGGAACCTTCGGAATGGAAGTCAGAGCTCTTACCACTCAGCCACGAAGGTCGTCTCAGCCACGAAATCTACACTAGCGCCATCTATTGAGACTAGATGTTGTATGTTGCCTTCGCCTTACGCCTCGACCACCATATTCTGTTTCCAAATAATTTACATCTTCGTCTCTATTGAGATACAATTAAATCTTAATGATTAACCCGTAATGGGTAAAATCCAGTATTTGTCTACAAGTACTCGTATTTGTATACATTCAAAAAAATGTTTTATTTATATCGTTCCTTTGACGATGAAGGTGTAAAGCCTTCGAAACGTATCGCTTAAAAGTGGAAAAAATAGTGTTAAAACAAAATAGTGTTAAAACACATACAGTTTATCATTATTGTAATATTATGATGAAGAACGATTCAAAAGCATTCGTGCACAGATTACATTATGATAAGAATGATGATATTGTGGAAACCTTAATTCGTTTTAGTTAAAATGTGTATATGGAACAGAGCAATGCTGGAGGGACGACATTATTAGATGGTTAATCGGTTGGATAACCCGATTAGATTGAAGTTAATTAAACGAGTGTCATCTTGTGTTCTGCATCGCGTGTTTCAAAGATAACATGACACAATAAAATATCAAAAATACAGGGCAGTAATGAAATGTGGTTCTTTATAACCGGGGGGAATGCAGTGGGATAGATAGCACATTAGAATAATATCTATACCAGGAGCAATGGTAAGACGTTAACCTTTCCCTTACGATGCTAAAATATAAACGCGCGTTCCTGTGTTGGGTGGTCAGTACCCAATCAAAAATTAGCGATTTTAAATCGGAAAAATAAGAACATTCATAGCTAATCCCCTTAATTAATCATAATTGAAGTCAAAAATTATAATAATTGAGATTTATTTGCTAAAAACATTTGGCAACGCTCACTGGACGGGCATAGGTCCACTCTGGTTGCAAGCCCGAGAGCTACTGCCGGGCAGTGCGAACATTGAGCTCCTCGCGCTTCCACAGTGAAGTATGCAAGAGTGAGATGCGAATATAGTGTCGCGCACTCAGCGCTACGAATTTCGTTTCCGATTTCACAAAATATCTCGGATGTACCCGATAAATTTAGATTATTATTAATATTATTTTTTTAATCAATGCGTAAATATATTATGGAGGAATACCTAAAATCTTAACGTTGTATTTCTTCTTCTTCTTCTTCTTTTTGTCCTGTCACACCTCCGTGGTGCAGAGGGCCTCAAGGAATCTTCTCCACCCGACTCTATCGCATGCCTGATGCTTAACATCGTCCCAAGTGAGACCTGCTGCCTTAACCTCGTCCTGCAGGGTTCTTCTCCAGGTGGCTCTAGGTCTGCCTCGCTTTCTCTTTCCCCCCATAGGGGACCAGTCTAGTGCGCCCTGGGCGATGCAGGCTGGGTTCCGTCTCAAAGTGTGACCGATCCACTGCCATTTGCGCCTAGCGACTTGTTCTCTAATTGGCTTTTCGCCTGCTATGGTCCAGAGATTGGCATTTGACATTGTTTGGGGCCAATAGATTTTGAATATTGAGCGAAGGCACCTATTTATAAACACCTGGAGTTTACCAATAACGTCTGCGGTAGACTTCCAAGTCTCACATCCGTACAGCAGTACGCTTTTAACGTTACTGCTGAATACTTGGAGCTTGAGCTTTCTCGAAATGATACCGGAGCGCCTATAATATATTTATAAAGCTATTGATGGTTATTAGAAGCAACGTGTAGAAGATATTCATCACAGGGAAGGGAGGGTTAAGAAGGAAGACTACTCCATGGAATCAAGAGTATTGGTTAATTGGACATTACTAAATTAATATAAAAAAATATCTATAGCTCTCCAAGAGGAATGTAATGGGATATGTGACACATAATACCAGGAGCACGAGAATAATTTATTTATTTATTTACAAATGAGACATAACAAACGATAAAACATTTAGGCGACTCATTTGGACACAAAACGGTATTATAAAGATAAAAAAACAAAACAACATGAGACCAAAAAATCATACATATCAGAAGGAATCCAAATATGTCGACGTCAGTGAGGCAGTACTCTTTCCAGAGTTTGCAATATTTTTTTTATGAATACTGCCTAACTGACACTGAAAATAACCAAATCCGAGATGATTAGATTCAGCTATAATGGTCAGGCGTTTAGAAGGCGGAATACCTCATAGAATCAAGAGTATTGGTTAATTGGACATTGCTTTATTAATATGAAAGATGTCCATCTCTGCCAGACAGGTTCTTGTGAAGACATGTTACGCAGTGTATTAATAATGAAATGACACATTTCGTTTGTTAGCTTTTAATGAAATATACTTGAAATTGAAAATAACTTTGTTTAATCCACAAAATATTAGAAAACACGACATGTTTCGGTGGATACGTCCATCTTCAGGTGTAAAAATATAATAAAAATTAAACAAAGAAAGACTAGTATAAAAACGCAGTAAATTTTCGATACAATAATTATTAATTGACCTGGGCTATTTGTTATAAGTTCTGATAATTATTTTTTATCAGTAAGAACTATTAAATAATAATAATACATGATGATAACATAAAATAATTTAATTTAGAAAAAAAACATACTTGAGAAGCCATAATTTATACAGAAATTAATAAATGATTAATTTGCATTCGATTGGGAATGGGAGCTCGGGAGATTTAAAGCATTTAAGGAGAAGGGAGTAAAAGGAGGAATCTGATAATTAATCCTGTTTCACCCAATTTGACCGACTTGAAGATTTCTAAATTTTCAAGTTTGTTTAATTTATTGCTATTGTTAGCTGTATGTAGAAATATTGTGTCATTTTTATCGAAAGTATGGTCAAATTCAATACAATGGTTAGCCATCTCAGAAATAAAACAACCTCCGAAACATGTCGTGTTTTTTAAACAAACAAACAAACCATCACGCCGTTTCCTCGCAGGGGTAGGCAGAGAGAATGGACCGCCACACTACTCTATCCTGGCAAACCTCTCTAGCTTTCTCTACATTCATTCAACGAGTCATACACGCACGTCGATTCCTCCGACTTCTAACATGACCAACCTTTAAAATTTGATTAATTTAGTCATGCCATGTTTTCCTCGGTCTGCCTCGACTTCTTACCCCATTTACATCATTAACGTATACTTTCTTAACCATTCTTTCTCCATTCATGCGTTCCATATGTCAGAACCAACACAGCGATCCTTTCATAATTTTGTTCATAATACCTTCATCCGCTCTACATTCTTTTCGTACATCAGAATTTGAGATTCTGTCGTAAATCGTTCTACACACATACGTCTTAGAGACCTCATCTCTACCGCATTTATTCTGCTCTCATCATTATTCTGCCAGTTCCATGCTTCGCTTCCATACATTAGGGTTGGGACCAGAACTCCATTGTGAACGGCCGTTTTCGCTTTCATTGATAAATTCTTGTTTCCAATAACTATTTTTAAAGCTCCATTCACTTTGTTACCTGCACCAACCCTTCTTTCGACGTGTTTTTTAATATATATATTTTGAATATTTTGTGGATTATATTAGGTCCTTACATATGAAATTGGCGTTTTGCCGCACTGGCAACTTTGATCTCAAATATCTTCTCTTTGGTTAGAAATTCCAAATTCAAATTTATACAGCTATTTACTCAAGTATTTGTGTTTTGAAAATTACAATTCATTTGTTTTTTCCTCAATTGTTTTTTTCTTTGCGTCACTCAGTTTACAAAATGGAAAACTTGAAATATCGCGTTATTTACGAGTACGAGTTCCACCGTGGCACCGGTGCTGCAGAAACGGCTCGAAGGATTAATGATGTGTATGGCGACGGTGCCGCAAAAGAAAACACAGTGCGTTTTTGGTTCCAACGTTTTCGTTTTGGAAATTTCGACCTGCAGAACAAGCCCCGTGGACGGCCGGAGACCAAAGTTGATAATGAAGAATTGAAGGCTATTGTGGAAGCGGATCCATCGCAAACCACGTCCGAGTTAGCTGCAGGCTGCGGTGTTAGTGATAAAACTGTTTTAATCCACTTGAAGCAAATTGGGAAGGTGAAAAAGCTTGAAAGGTGGGTACCTCGCGAATTGAGTGAAGCAAATCAACAAACGCGCGTTGACTGCTGCGTTGCATTACTCAACCGGCACAATAATGAAGAGATTTTGAATCGAATCATTACCTGTGATGAAAAGTGGATCCTGTATGATAATCGGAAGCGCTCATCGCAATGGCTGAACCCTGCCGAACCAGCCAAACCATGCCCCAAGCGAAATTGACTCCAAAAAAGTTACTTGTGAGCGTTTGGTGGACTAGTGCTGGTGTCGTTCACTACAGCTTTCTTAAATCTGCCCAGACGATTACGGCAGATGTCTTTTGTCAGCAACTGCAAACCATGATGGAAAAGCTAGCTGCTAAACAACCGAGGCTGGTTAATCGCTCTAGGCCACTGCTGCTTCATGATAACGCTAGACCACACACTGCACAACAGACGGCTACCAAATTAGAAGAGCTTCAATTGGAATGTCTATCCACCGTACTCTTTGACCTTGCCCCTTGGACCTTGCCCCAACAAAGGGAAAAAATTCAACCCAAACCGACTTCAAAGATTTTATTGATTCCCGTCCGAATGTTTTTTTTTAGTAAAGGGATCGATGAACTACCTATGAGATGGCAAAAGTGCATAGATAGCAATGGTACATACTTTGATTAAATAAATATATTATATTTAAAAAAAAATCAACTTTATGTTCCTCCCATACAAAACGCCAATTTCATATGTAAGGACCTAATACTAAGTTATTTTCAATTTCCTAAGTATATTACTATGGAATTCCACAGTGTTAATGCCATAGCGTTCAATAAGTTGTTAAGTGAAATAAAAATAGATGTTATTCACAAATCACAGAATCGCTCCTTTTTCGCTTTTACATGCAATTCTGAATTACCCGGTACAGAGGCCAAATTAGGTATCTAGATATATGTATATTTATAAGCATCATAATATTTCTTTGGTACCTCCGCAAGTATTCAGCGAAAGACAAAAGTTGTATCGATCAAACATATCAAAACTAGGGAGACCATAATATAATCAAATACGCGAAACAAAACAAACTACATTCTTTCACAATAAAAACTTAAGCTTTTGACAGTATATTCTTCTTCCTCAGCCTATTCCCGTCCACTCCTGGACAAAGGCCTCCTCCATTCGCTTCCATGTCACTCTATCCTGTGCAGACTTCATCCAGGTTATTCCGACGTGTCTGTTCAGATCATCCTTCCACCGTGGTTGCGGGCGCCCTGCACTTCTCTTTGCCGTCCACGGTCTCCAAGTCAGCAGTCTTCTTGTCCACTTTTCATCTGAGCTTCTGGCTACGTGACCTGCCCATTGCCATTTTAGAGTCGCCACCCGGTGGATGATGTCAGTGACCTTTGTTTTTTCTTTCACCATATCGTTTCTGACTCATAGGCTTATTCCTAACATGGCTCTTTCCATGGCTCTTTGGGTCACTCGTAGTTTCTCGGCATTTTATTTGGACAATGTAACAGTTTCAAGATCATACAATCCACGGATAGCTACCAATCCTACATTGGCCTCTCTTCCCAACTTCTATAACTCTATCCCTCGCCATTCTATTCTAATGACCACCTACCACACTTTTGATGACATCAGACCTTCTTGCTTGTGGTCTACCCGGGTTTTTGTGGCCTCTTCTGTTTCCTTACCAGAGTGCCTCTGGTCCACCGATCATCCGTTGTCCTCACTATATGACCGCTCCAATTCCAATTATACTCCAAATAATTGAGAATATTCTTTAATTGATTGAATACAGCGTTAACTCACCGACATCACCAGTGGCAGAATAAGAGTCTTCATCTTCTTCTTCAAGTTCCCTGTCGGTTCCCCCCAACATTGGCGATCACCTCGGCGAACCGGTCCCTGTCCTGCGCCGCTCGGAACAGCTCCTCCACACTTCGGATGCCGGTCCACTCCCTCACGTTTCGCAGTCAGGACATCTGTCTCCTACCGGGCCCTCGGCGTCCCTCAATTTTCCCCTCCAATATCAGTTGGAGAAGGTGGTGCTTTTACCAGATGTGAAATCTTCCGAACCTTGATAGTTGATAACAGCTCCCTGTCAATTCTAGCTCGCCTCAGGACTTCGGTATTGGTAACCATGTCTGTCAAGGGAATTCTGAGCATTCGGCGATAGAGCCACATTTCAAATGCTTCCAGTATGTTCATTGAGTTGACTTTTAAGGTCCAAGTTTCACATCCATACAATAAAACAGACCACACATAGCATTTGATCATTCTCTGGCGGAGTTTCAAATTAATGTTATCATTGCAGAATTATGATTTCATTTTATTAAATGGAGCTCTTGCTGCCTCAATTCAGCATTTTATCTCTACATCTGGGTCAAAAGATTGTGTTAGTAAGAAGAAGAATAAAACGTTTTATTTTTTTATTTAAAATGTAAGGGTGGTCACCTTATTCCATAACAAACCTTGTTCTACTGACTTTGATTTTTGTTTAGTCACATTCGATACACAGAGTGAGGTTGTCGCGTTCGTGAAACTTTTGCATCTCATGTAATATTTTTAAACGCAAATTTAACGATTGGATTGTTATATTGATAAGAACGGTTGTTTTAATGTTTTGATTTTTTACATTAAATATTAATTATATGTATTTGATTAGTATTTAAAGACAGTGTTATTTATTACATTTTTAATACAGAATCTCAATAGAATAGCTTGAAACATGATGCTTCATGGATTGAGATTATTATTTCTTTAAGACGAAAGTATCAATCAGACTAAATCACAAACAACATACATGTATGAGTTGTTGAAACTCTTGGCACCCTCTTAGATTCCTTAATCTAAGATATCTTGTTTTGTCAGAAATACATTCGACTTTTGACTTTCTTATTGACTGGAAATAGTCAATGTCTTATAGTAAATCTTCTTATTCTGCTTTTAGACCATTGGTCTGTTCCTGTAGTCAGTCACTCTTGGGTGTATATGCAAGTCTGTCACTATCCATTCTGGCTACATTGTCCCTCCAGTATCTTCTTTTGGATCTACTCCATGGAACGATATCCTCTATATCGCAAGTTTTTCTTATTTCAGTATAATTCTTCTTCTGATTGTAGATCTTGCGATCTGTTTATGCAGGATATCAACTATCTTCCTGTGATGAAGACGACAAGCCTTCTTTCCGTCTCTTTGGTGGTCGTCCTGGTGGTCGACGGCCCTCTGGAGTCTCGTGCATTACGATCTTAGGAATTCTTGCTGGATCCATTCTTTCGATATGGTCCCTCCAGAATTGTCTTCTCTGCCTACTCCATCTCACTATGTCTTCAATTTTGCAAGATTTGCGAATTTCTTCATTGGGTATCCTATCTCTTAGGATTCTCCCCACAATAGGTCGCAATGTTCTCATTTCTGCTACTCTTAAGAGATGTTTGGTTCTGACAGTGTCTGCTCTTGCTTCGATTCCGTAAGTCATTATAGGCCTAATGCATGTTTTATAAATTCTAACTTTGCTTTCCACTAGCATATGCTTATTGTCCCAGACAGTGTCCCTTAGACATCCGGAGATAACTGCTGCTTTATCAGTGTTTTTTAACTTCATTATATAAATCGCTGCTACTAGATATCTCCACACCCAGATATCTGAACTTTATGACCTGTTCTATGGGTTTATCGTCTACAACCAGTTTGCATCTGAGAGGCTGTATAATTGATTGTTTTATTTTTTTAATTGTTGAATTAGTGTCAAAATATCGTGAAGTTGTTTGCGTTAAAAAAGTGAAATAAAATTGTCGCAAAATGGATGACCGCACGATAGATCTCATCTTCGCCGGCTCTCTCAAATCTCTTCCTCCAGTGAGTTCCAAAATCGTCAGGATCTTCACAAGTTCCACATTCACAGGTATGCCTTGTATTATATCAATTGTGCATGTCCTTGCCTTCCACCCACCTGGCTTCATCGATACGACATTCTTCAAGACAGTTACTTTAGATACTTAATTAATTAATTTGTTTATTTATAGTAACAAACAGTGATTGTAATAGTGAGTTAGAAAGTTTCAATCCTGGGATTGGTTTGCAGCAATTTCTTCTTTCTTCTCTTCCATTATTCCCTGTCTTGTGCGGCTCTTTTGAAATCTGCACATGATGAGCAGCGCACCGCCACCAACAGGTCCTTCAGGTACTCTCGGCGTGGGCGTCCCCTAGAGTTTGTCCCCTCAGTCATACCCTCCATTATGGCATGCAAGAGGCCTTCATGTCTATTACATGGTCGATCCATCTTGCAAGGCTTCGCAACTATCTGTTCCAACATATTCTGTTTCCAACAAAAAACAAACATTTACATCTTCGGGATACAATTAATCCTTAATAATGATTAACCCGCAATGGGTAAAATCCAGTTCTACAAGTATTTGTGTACATTAAAAAAATAAATATTATTATTGGTTCTTTTTACGAGAATTTTTACGTTTCCAGATACCACGATGGAACGGAACACTCTAATGGCAAAATGTTACCCAAGAATAAAAGATTATTGCAGAGAAAAACACGGACTGGAGTTCCAGGTAGATAAACTTCTTCTTATTCAGCCTGTTGTGGCCGTCCACTCCTGGACGTAGGCCTCCTCTCGTATTTTGAGAAATTTATTTTGATTAATGGTTACGTTCGATGCCGTATTGAAAGTATTTACCAGGCCGCAAGCACCATAAACAATTTTTCCAACATGGTGATTTATGGGGCCGTATGTACCGTCATATCAGTATTTTAATACTGTGTGTCTCGTGCCGTGATCTTATTTTATTTCGATTGTAAATGTGACTTACTTACTTATTTAGACAGCTGTTGTCGTCCACTGCTGGACATAGGCTTCCCCCATACTTCTCCACGTATCCCTGTCTTTTGCATTTCGCATCCAATCGCCAGCAATTCTTCTAATGTCATCGGACCATCGTGTGGGGGGTCTTCCTCTGTTTCTTTTGTCTTCGCGGGGTCTCCAATCCACCACCCTTCTGTAAAATGCGACTATGATTATATTATTACTCCTTATGTTTACAAACATTTTAATAAAATAAATTTGTGTTTCCGCAGTGCTGGTATATCAATTTGACTGATTGAACATTTTCAAAGATTGTGATGTAGATTCTTCTCCATTTGTAAAGGACCAACAATATTAATGATATAACGTTGTTAAAAATGTTTATGTTTATTAATTGTTTTGAAAAAGTCGCGATAGTTTTTACATTTGATAGCTGTCAGATCATAGCGGCCCCACATTTAATTCAACATTACGGCCTGGTAAACAGTGATTTCAAGACGGCATTCGGTGACGTCACTAAAAAATGTTCGATTATTAAATTATAGATTGACAAACTTATGATAGGGCGGCGTAATGAAATTTAGGGTTGCCAGATCGAAATGTTTTCCCGAATTTTAAGGAAAATCAAAATGGTCATACGGAATATTTTTATTGATATCAAATAAAAATGGCACAAAAACGATTAATAATTCATTATTTATTTACGATTATTTTAATAGAACATTTTCATAGTAGCAGTCAAAATATACGACCACAAACACTTGAATTATTTTATTTCAACTAATATTTTACGTAACTGAATCTTCTATGTCTGCTGCTTTTAAACGGGCAGAGATATGAAGTGGATGTCGGAACAAGTAATGTAGAGGATTATGTCCTCTATAATCCCTACTAAGTTTGGTTTTGACGTATCCAACTGAATCCGAAATAATTGCAAAAATCAGTTTTGCTTCATACAAAAAAAAAACATTAACATATTTTTTCTTGGAAATTAGCAGTTATATCAAGAAAAGTTAAAATGTAAAAGTGGTTTGGAATCACACAAAGGACCTAATTTTAAAAAATCAGGGCAAAATTCGGAGTTCGACCCCTAAGTCCATGTTTTTGCCAAATGGATCCAGTGTGCGACGATGCAAACAAAAACTCAAATCTGTCATATTGACATTTGGCGTTTAGTTGACATTTGCACCACCGCCACCTTATAAAGGTGGCTCTATATCAAATTAATGTTTTTATGGCTGTTTAGGTCGTGGACATGAGGTGGGGGGTTCGAGACGAAGCCACGGACGATCACATGACGACGGAGCTGTGCATGAAAGAGATAGAGAATTGTCAGAGATTGTCAATGGGGCCGAATTTTGTTGTCTTCCTAGGACAGAAATATGGATACAGGTAAAAATTATCATATTCTACGGTAACAATATTAAAAGGCTGGTTATTACAACATTTCACACTTGACCTTTCACAATGAAATTCTAGTTCCAACCCATATGCATGGAAACGAAGAATGGAACTGGCAAAAGAAGGATGAGAGCAGAATAAATGCGTAGATATGAAATGCCTTAGACATATGTGTGGTAGAACGATGTACGACAGAATTTCAAATCTTGATATTATTCTTCTTCCTTCTTGTTGCAGACCTATGTGGTCTGTTCTCCAGAGTGTTGCTCCTCCTATGAAGTAGACTCCCAGGTGCCCTTCCATCTTTTAGGAGGTATTTCACGAGGACAAGTCCCATGAGGTTGATTATGCAATGCAATATAGTGGAGTCTGGTGGTATCCATTCTTTGAACATGCCCGTACCAGTCCCTTTTTCGCTGTCTGCTCCATCTTATAATATCCTCAACCTCACATATCTCTCTTATTCTGGTGTTCCTCACGCGATCTCTCAGCGTCTTGCCTGCTATCGTCCTCAGTGTCTTCATCTCGGTAGTCCTCTAAACTTGTTTGGTCCTTGCTGTGTCTGCCCTTGCTTCGACGCCATATATTATTATTGGTCTTACGCATGCTTTATATATGATCGAAGCATGGAACTGGCAAAAGAAGCATGAAAGTAGAATAAATGCAGTATAAATGAGATCTCTTAGACGAATGTGTATATTATACTCTGTGTATGATAGTGTCGAATGAAAATAAAAGAAGTGAATTTGGTGCGAATGAGGGTGTTATAAAAAAAGTAATAAAAGGATCATTAAGATGGTTTGGACACATAGAAATAATGAATGATTAAATAAAGGTAAAAGAAGGTATTTTAACGATGTAAATGGAACTAGAAATAGAGGAAGACCAAGGAAAACGTGGCACGATAAAATAAATCAAATATTGAATGTCGGACACGTGAGGAGTCAGAGAAATCGACGCGCGTGCATGTCACGATATATGAATGTTGAGGAATCGAGAGAAATATGTCAGGAAAGAAAAGTGTGGCAGTCTATTATTTCTGCCTACCCCTTCGGGGAGACGGCGTGATGGTTAGTTAGTTTTCTTTAATACAATATATACCTACGTATTTTATTTTCTACAGACCTATTCCAACTTATGTCTTGAGTTCTGAGCTACAAATGCTAAGAGACGAACTTGCCGCTGGAGGGACAGATGTCATCTTGCTGGACACATGGTACAGGAAGGATGCGAATGCGGTTCCCCCAATATCTGTCCTCCAGCCGATTTCTTCCATCTTGGTCAACTTCAATAATAAGGTAAGCATTACTCGGTGTGTGATGGACTCCTGTGTGAGTCAGTGAAAGATATCTTAATTGTATAAAGTTCTTATAGTGACTGAAGTATTTAGGTGCGAAAGGGCGCTCACTACATGGTCAAGGATTTTGAACACTGCCCAGCTTAATCTAAGGTCTGCTGTCTGGTTCAGCTGTTTGTTATTCTTCTTCAGCCTTCTTCCCTTCACTGCTGGATATAGGACTCTTCCATTTTATTCCACTCGTCCCTGTCTTGTTCCTGCCTCATCCAGGTCGTTCCAGCTATTCGAGCAATATCGTCAGTCCATATTTTAGGTGGCCCCCGACACTCTTTTTCTTTGTCCAAGGCATCCAATGAAGTATTCTGGATGTCCATCGAGTATTGCCCTGTCTGTATGTTATTAGTGTGACTAATTAACATAAAAAATATTTAATAATATATGTAGAAAAATTGCACTTTGTTTTCCAGAGGGTACCCAAGCTACAAGCAGAGGATCAAGCCATGTGGTGGGATATTTTGAACAAGATGCAAAAACTGTTCAGAAAGGCGTCTCTTTCCCTATTCACGGCGGGGAAAATTTCAAGAGACACCATGCACAATTACTTCATGTCTGGTTAGTAGGATTTGGGGATTTATTGCAGCTTGTACACTGACTTGACAACAACATCAACAAACAATCACACCATTTCTCTAAAAGAGTAGGCAAAGAGAATGGACCACCACCCATTTATACATCCATTCATCCGAATTCTAACATCTTCTTCTTCTTGTTCTTCCTCAGCCTATTCCCGTCCACTCCTGGACAAAGGCCTCCTCCATTCGCTTCCATGTCACTCTGTCCTGTGCAGAGTGCATCCAGGTTATTCCGACGTGTCTGTTCAGATCATCCTTCCTTGTTGCTGTCGCCCTGAACTTCTCTTTGCCGTCCACGATCTCCAAGTCAGCAGTCTTCTTGTCCACTTCTCATCTGATCTTCTAGCTACGTGACCTGCCCATTGCCATTTTAGAGTCGCCACCCGGTGGATAATGACAGTGACCTTTGTTTTTTCTCTTACCGTATCGTTTCTAACTCTGTCTCTTAGGCTTATTCCTAACATGGCTCTTTCCATGGCTCGTTTTTCGGTAATGCCTTAGACTGGCGAAATGTGTCATGTTTTCATTCGTATTAATAAGTTTTTTATTTATTATTTTTCTTGTTTTATTTTAGTCACTGAAAGAGAGGTTATAAATGGTGTTCTGAATGTGAAAAACACAAAGAACCATTGCTTGGCCTACGTGCGGTATATAAATAACATCAATCTCCAAAATTTGAAGAAGGCCTCCCTCTTCGTGGACATCCTGAACAGAAGTTTAGACACAGAGTCTTCCAAACTATTGTCCAATCTAAGAGACGAAAGATTGCCAGCGAAGATAGAGACAACCAACATGCAAAAGTAGGCATTTTCGAATTAAATACTATTTTATTTTTAATTGTATCTCAATAGAGACGAAGACGTAAACTGGAAACTGAACATGGATGATCAAGGTGTTTACAGGACTTATGACCTGTCATTGGTTGGGTTAAGCGCACGCTTTATGTAATTACAACATTCCCCATTCCACCTTTGTTATTTGTGATCATGCATGACAAATTTTTGGAAGATGTATATGTACTTCAAAATCCATATTTATCTTCACGTGGCAGTTTCAGCCAGCCATCTATGTAGATTTGGTTGCACTAGTGAATTTTTTCAAGAATTAACCTATACAACCGACCCACTAACGCCATCTATGGAGAATGATTTTCGGCATTTAGCAAACTACCTTATTAACACAATGTGAAGGCTGTCGACCAACATATTGTTAGAAGCCATTTTATTTGTTATTATAACACTGTTTATAGGTTCAAGTCTGAAAATTTTATTTTTATTTTATTAGTTATTATAACACTGTTTGTAGATTCAAGTCTGTACAGTTTATTTTTATTTTATTCGTTAGTATAACACTGTTTGTAGGTTCAAGTCTATACAGTTCATTTTTATTTTATTCGTTATTATAACACAGTTCGTAGGTTCAAGTCTGTACAGTATATTTTTATATTATTCTTTAGTATAACACTGTTTGTAAGTTCAAGTATGTACAGTTTATTTTTGTTTTATTCGTTATTATAACATTTTTGGAACTTGTATATATGCTGGAATCCCACGCTTATCTTTACATTTTTTAGTTCACTCTACACTAGCGCCATCTATTAAGATTGGGAAGCATTAAGCAGAAATCTTTATTAATGCACTGTGAAAGACTCTGCAAATCACACAGTACTAGATTACGCCTGGAGATGTCTCTCCAATTTTTTTTCTTCGTCTCTATTGAGATACAATTAATCCTTATAAAAAAAATATATCCGCAATGGGTAAAATCCAGTATTTGTCTACAAGAATTTGTATACATTCAAAATGTTGTATAAAAATAACTGGTCCAAGTAGGCATAAAAATTGGAGAGATATCTCCAAGCGTAATCTAGTACTGTATGATTAGCAGAGACTTTCATAAAGATTTTCTGCTTAATGCTTCCCAATCTTAATAGATGGCGCTAGTGTAGAGTGAACTCAAATATGTAAAAGATAAGCGCGGGATTCTAACATATATACAAGTTCCAAAAATTTGTCAGATGTGGTGGTCATAAGAAGGGCGGAATGGAGAATGTTGTTAAACATAAAGCGATCGCTCAACCCAAACAATAGCAGGTCATAAGTCCTATAAGCGCCTTGGCCACCACATTCTGTTCACAGAAAAACAATTTACATCTTCGTCTCTATTGAGATACAATTATTTTTAATTTTATTCGTTATTATAACACTGTTTGTATGTTCAAGTCTGTACAGTGTATTGTTTTTAATTTGTTAGTATATCACTGTTTGAAGGTTCAAGTCTTTGAAGTGTATTGTTTTTAATCAGTTGTATTAATGATTGTGTTATAATATATTTTTCGCTTCTGAACAGATACACCGTGGAGTGGATCGGAAGGGAGGGTCTGGATCCAGACACACACGGAGAATATCTCAATCATTTCATCGCCCACTTCTACAGAAGTATAGTTAAGCTGGTGGACCGGGCGATGAGGAGGGAAGATGGAAGTGCTCAGGGACAGATAGTTACAGAATTGCTCCAACATCTCCACGCCTGTAACAATTCAGTTAAAGTAAGATCATCTCGTTTCTCTTAAATTTTCTTTGTTTACTCAAATACACATTCTCTTGCAAGACATGCGAAACGATCTGATGATGAATGCGAATAAGTCCAAGGCAATTATTTACATAAAAGGAAGAAATCATGACCGTCTGCAACATAGGTAAGCTTGAATGGTGTAAATCTGGAACAAGTGGATACATATGTTTAAAAAGGGTGGGAGAATGTAGAAGGATATTGAAAGAAGGGTTGCGGCAGGCAATAGAGTAAATGGTACCTACACTTAAAGTTGTCATCGCAAACAAAAGCCTATCCAAAAAAGCTAAAATGGCAGTGCACAATGATGTTCTTATGCCGACCCTTATGTATGGAAGTGAAGCGTGGAGCTGGCAAAATAAGGATAATAGTAGAATAAATACAATAGAAATGAGAATGTGCGGTAAATCTGTATATGATAGAGCGTCAAATGCAAATATAAGAAGTGAATGCGGTGCGAATGAAAGTGTTATGAACAAAATAATGAAAGGGTCATTAAGATGGTTTGGGCGCATGGAAAGAATGAATAAAGACATAATGGTGAAGAAGGTATATGTAAACGACGTGAAGGGAGCTAGAAATAGAGGAAATCAATCAAATACTAAAAAGGCCACGTGAGGAGTTGGAGAAATCGACGTTTGTGCATGACACGGTGTACGAATGTTAATGAAGCGACAGAAGTATGTCAGGAAAGAACAGTGTGGCGGTCCATTCTTTCTGCATATAACTCAGGGCATACGGCCGCGGCGTGATGGTTAGGTTAGGTTAGGTTAGTTGGTTAATATTAACAATTATAAATCACACTAATTTTAGGTGTTTTATGGTCGTGAGGCGACTCTCCAGCAAATAAAGGATTACATGCTTGGTCCCTCGTACCAACCGCTTGTCTTCTACGGGGAAGGAGGGTGCGGGAAGACGAGCCTTCTTGCTAAGAGTGCCGCCCTCTCTGCAGAGGACTGGTTCTTGGGTAGAAGGCCTGTCAGCATCATCAGGTTCTTAGGAACCACGCCAGATTCCAGCGCCTTAACGCCTACCCTAATTTCCATCTGTCAACAGGTTAGTTAATTAACCTTTCCCTTACGGTGCTAAAATAAAAACGTGCGTTCCGGTGTAGGGTAGTCAGTACGGGTTAAAAAAATAGCGATTTTAAATCGGAAAAATAGGAACATTCATAGCTAATCCCCTTATATAATTATAATTGAAGTCAAAAATTATATTAATTGAGATTTAATTGCTAAAAACATAAAAAAAATCTGGCATCGCTCACGGAACGGGCATAGGTCCGCTCTGGTTGCAAGCCCGAAAGCGACTGCCGCCACTACCAGCGCGGCGGGACGGCGAGAGTGAGAACATTGAGCTAGAACATATGCAAGAGTGAGATGCGAATATAGTGTGACGCACTGAAAGCGATGTTTATACGGGACTTTGTTTTCGATTTTCACAAAATACCTCCGATGTACCTGATAAATTCTGATTATTATTAATATTATTTTTTAAATCAATGCGTAAACATATTATGGAGGAATACCTAAGATCTTAACCTTGTATTTATTAAATGTATAGAGATATTGATGGTTATTAGAAGTAACGTGTAGAAGTTACCCATCACAGGGAAGGGAGGGTTAACCGTGATGTTTTAAGCTTAGGGACAATCAGTGATATTCTTTTGATCCTTTATATCAATCTCACCATAAGTGGTAACCCTAGTGCTCGACTTCTATAAAAACCCCTTTTTCAATAAGATCGACCAACGTCAGAAGGTTCATTTTTCTTGCAGAGATAGTGTATAGATGTCGCTAGCAACACAAAAAAAATGTTAAAATTCCTACTGGAATCGTTTTTAATGCAAAGTGGCCTTACGGTATTGATGGTTCGCCTACGTAGCGGTATTGAAGTGATTAAATTGTTGTAAAGCCACCACCATTTATGCAAAATACATAAAAGGGTTTCTTATAGGGCCATGTTATTTCCTTCCCCTGACTTTGAGGATGACATGTGGCAGGTAGTCATCATAGTATTGCTACCAGACCAAAAACAGAGCCATTTCATTGTCACGTGAATTCTACCAGGCCAACGACAGCTTTTTTCACACTGTCATCGTTGATATTTGAACCTGGGACCTTTGGTACAACTGTTTCTACTCTGCTACTAAGACCGTTTAAATTAAACGCAGTCTCCTCGGAGATCGAATTTCTATCTCTTGTCATTAATCTAGTATCTTCACAGATATCGTACAACTTCTCGCTGCCGTTCGAGAACATTCCAGACGATTTGGTTCCCTTGACTGCCCACTTCAAACAGCTGCTATGTTGCGCCAACCAAGAGCAGCCACTCCTCCTTTTCCTGGACTCCGTAGATCAACTAACAGGGGCTCAAGACTCCAGCAAGGTCTCCTGGCTTCCGACCAGACTTCCTCCGTACTGCAAGGTAAGTTCTCACTGGGCATGGTGCCACACTCTTGTATCTACAAAAATCCAAAATTAGAGACTCACCTCACTATCCTTGTGATTCACAAACAGACCAAACAATAGAACACATCATTATACACTGCCCAATCCACACGCGTAAGAGATGGAAACTGGAGAAGGAATGTCAAAGAAGAGACATCCACATCACAGATCTCCCAGCCATCCTCCGCAACATTCTAGTTTCCCGTTGCTTTCCACATTTGTATAAGCAAGTTATTTGTTCTTCTTCTTCTTCTCCGGCGCTACAACCCTTGGTGGGTCTTGGCCTCTTCCAAGAAACGTCTCCATCCTGTCCTGTCTTGCTGCTCCAGGACCCGACAGTTTGCCACGGCTCCATCCAGCCATCGCAGTCTCGGCCTACCGATCCTTTTCGCCCTGCTGGATCGTCATACAACACTCTTTTGGGGGGCTGCAGATCTCCCATGCGGTGCAAGTGCCCTAGCCAGCGCAGTCTCTTAATCTTTATAAACTTGACCACGCTGACGTCCTGGTATAGAGCGTAGAGCTCTGTGTTGTACCTCCTTCTCCACGTCTGACCATCCTTAATGGGTCCGAAGACTCTGCGGAGGATCTTCCTTTCGAAGCAGTTTATTTTGTTTTCATCCCGTTTAGTGAGCGTCCAAGTCTCCGAGACATATGTTAGGACTGGTCTATTGTATTGTGGTATTTGTCCTTCTAGAACCCAATTACTGTATATAAATTTTTAGCTATTGACTCTCATAACATGTGATAGGTAGCTAATATATCGCTATTTTATTGCCACGTGAATTCTACACCAGACCAAAGACAGAGTGACAATCACACTGCCATCCCCGGGAATCGAAACGGGGACCTTTGGTCTGGGAATCGTAGGTCTTGCCAATCTGCCACGAAGGTCGGCTCTTTTATTCAGTGGAAAAGCAATTCATTTTGATATTTTTTCAGGTTTTGGTTACCTGTGCCTGCGAAGAATCCAACCCTATCGTCTCCAGGGAGTACAATCTTCTTCGAAGGATGATAGACAATGATAAAAACTTCATTGAAGTTAGTGCTCTTGGTGAAGACTTGGCCATGCAGGTGATTAAGTGAGTTCAAATTCATTTAACCTTTTGGTTTGCTGAAATCCAATATATCGGCATTCGTCTGTCCATTAAATACGCGAACTGCGTTGCTCGGGTGGTCTTCAGTTGAAATTTGCGCAAGAGCACTGGCTACTTTGTTGCCGGGTGAGCCACTAAGTGAATCCGAAATCATCAAACGGTCGAGGTAAAAGTACTGCTCGAACGGGTAATTTTTTTGTGGGGTTTGTTTGATGCTCTTGTCGACAATGGAGATTGACAAACAGATATGGAACAACAAGTCAACACCAAATTTCTGGTGAAAGTTGGGAAAAATTATCGGGAAATTCGTGAAATGTTAAAGGTTGTTTATGGAGTTAAGACACTGAAGTAAACTGCCCTTTTAAAGTGGATCAAGAGTTTTAGTGAGGGCCGTGATGACTGCAAGTACGTTGCAAGTTCAGGACGACCATCGACTTCCTGTGTTGATGAAAACGTTGAACGTGTTTGGTCTGTTATGCTTTCCAATCATCGATTAATTGATGATTGCTGATGAACTAAATTTAGGAATATCGTCTGTGTACATGATTTAAACAGAACATTTGATGTTAAGAAAATCAAGACAATGCGTCTTCACGTTCATCACTGATTGTCCGTCAGTTTCTGACCCGTAATGCGATCTCTGTGATTGATCACCCTCCCTTTTCACCAGATTAAGCCCCTGGCGACTTCTTTTTGTTCCTGAAATGTAAAAAGGTCATGCGGGGGCGGCACAGGGACGACGTGTAGACGATTTAACGTGAAACGACAAAGCAGCTGAAGAGGCTGACTCCTGAAGACTTTCAGGAATGTTTTGAACAATGGAAACGGAGGTGGGACAAGTGCATTGATACAAATGGGGAGCATTTTTAAGGGGATACGGTTGATCTACCCTAAATTTTGGAAAATAAATTTTTAAAAATATCATTTCGCGTATTTATTGGACAGACCTCAGTGAGTCAGTGTTACATTTGTATACATTTTTAATAAAAAAAAACATTTAGAATTAAAATATTTCATTAAATGTAATGGGGAGAAAAATACCACCTCCTTCGACTGATATTAATGGGTAAAGTGGAGGGACGTCGGGGAGTTAGTTGAAGGCAGCTGTCCTGGCTGCGGAACATCAAAGAGTGGACAGGAATAACAAGAGTTCAGAACCTGTTCCAAGTAGCACAGGACAAAGAAGACTTTGCTGCAGTTATCGCCAAAGTTGAGAGAACCTGACACGGCACCGAAAGAAGAAGAATTAAATGTAAAAGAAATGGGGTGTTATTTTGTAGTCAATAAGCTTCTTCTTCTTCTTCCTCTTAGTTTAGGTTGTTTGACCTGTTTGTGACGGTAGACTGTCCTGGGATGATGATTTCCAACTATCTCTCCAAGTCTTTCCTGGAGGGCACTTGAAGAAGAATAAGTTGTACCATTTACAAAATCTGAGGTATTTAGATAATTAAAAAGTGGCGTTTCTAGGATGTGGATGAAGACAGCCTGCAGAGACCTGAATAACTTTCAATGGAGGCTGGTGTCCAACGCCATCGGGTCTTGCTCTCTTCCCATCTTCGTCAAGTTGGTGTTCGCTGAGGTATGCCGGTGGAGAAGTTATACTCGTCCTCAGGAGACCAAGCTGGCTGCAACAGTCATGGACTCCATCATGATGCTATTTGAGAGGATCGAGAAACAGGTAACTTACTTACTTACTTAGACAGCCGTTTTCGTCCACTGCTGGACATAGGCCTCCCCCATACTTCTCCACGTATCCCTGTCTTGTGCCTTTTGCATCCAATCGCCAGCAATTCCTCGGATGTCATCGGACCATCGCGGGGTCTCCACTCCACCACCCTTCTGGTCCATCTATCGTCTACCAATACACTGAAAATACATCTTCTTCTTCTTCTTCTTCTCCTTATAGACCTTTGGTCTATTCCTGAAATCAGGCTTTATGAAAATACATGTTTTATTTAAATATTTGCAACTCATTATAAATTATTACATGACAAAAATAAATTGACAATGGTGTTATTGTACTGACCCTTATGTATGGAAGTGAAGCATGGAACTGACAAAAAAATAATGAAGTAGAATAAATGCATTAGAAATGAGAACAGACCTAAGAGGAATAACCCAAGATCTGAACCTACATATACCAGAAAATCGAATATTTTTTTGTGGAATTTAAAACAAGTAAACAAACAAACCATCACGCCGTTTCCTCACAGGGGTAGGTAGAGAGAATGGACCGCCACACCACTCTATCCTGGCACACCTTTCTAGTTTCTTCCACATTCATATAGTGAGTCATGCACGCATGTCGATTCTTCCGAATTTTAACATGACGAACCTTTAAAATTTGATTAATTTAGTCATGCCATGTTTTCCTCGTTCTGCCTCGACTCCGTACTCCGTTTACATTTTTTCTCCATCCATGCGCTCCATATGTCTGAACCAACGCAGCGATCCTTTCATAATTTTGTTCATATTCCGCTCTACACTCCTTTCTTATATCAGCTTTGAGATTCTGTCGTATATCGTTCTACCCCACATACGAGTACGTCTTAGGGACCTCATCTCTACCGCATTTATTCTGCTCTCATCCTTCTTTTGCCAGTTCCATGCTTCGCTTCCATACATTAGGGTTGGGACCAGAACTCCATTGTGAACGGCCGTTTCGCTTTCATTGATAATAATTATTATTTGTTTATTATACTTTATTCTTCTTCTTCTCTCTGTGTCCTGTCAGGTTTCCCTAACGTTGACTTTCACCAAGTGATGACCTGGGGAAAAATATCCAGAGTGGTATCCCCTTGCCTTCTCTGGGGGATTTTCTGTCGGGGTTACCTTCCCTTAGCTGGGTGCATCCAGTTTTATGGCGCTGGAAGCTCGCCATTCGTCCTCTCTCTATCTGCTATGGCACTAAGTAATATGTGCCACATTGCCCGGGGTTCGCGGGGTCTTTAAAAGACCTCTCTTGGACGCTAGAGAGTTGGACTTGATAGTAGTGTTGCTGTTGTAAATGCAACATGGCGCCTTACGATTATATTCAATTAACTAACTAACTAACCATCACCCCGTCTCCCCGAAAGGGTAGGCAGAAAGAATGGACTGCCACACTTTTCTTTCCTGACATATTTCTCTCGCTTCCTCAACATTCATACATCGTGTCATGCACGCGCGTCGATTTCTGTGACTCCTCACATGGCCGACATTCAATATTTGATTTATTTGATCGTGCCACGTTTTCCTCGGTCTTCTTCTATTTCTGGTTTCATTTACATCATTAACATATAATTTTTTTGCCATTTTTTCTTCATTCATTCTTTCCATATGTCCAAATCATCTTAATGATCCTTTCATTATTTTGTTCATGACACCATCATTCGCACTGCATTCACTTCTTATATTTACATTCGACACTCTATCATACACTGAGTATCCACACATTCGTCTAAGAGATCTCATTTCTACTGCATTTATTCTACTTTCATCCTTCTTTTGCCAGTTCCATGCTTCGCTTCCATACATAAGTGTCGGTAGAAGAACACCATTGTGCACTGCCATTCTAGCTTTTTTGGATAGGTTTTTGTTTGCGATGACAACTTTAAGTGCACCATTCACTTTGTTGCCTGCCCCAACCCTTCTTTCAATATCCCTCTCCACTCGCCGATCTTTTGTAAACATACTACCTAAATACACGAACTCAACTACTTGGTCCAAATTTTCACCATTCACGCTAATGTTGCAGACTGTCATGGTTTCTTCCTTTTCAAAAATCATTACCTTGGACTTATTTACATTCATCATCAGATCATTTCGCATGCATACCTCATACATAAAATTCGGCAGGACTTGTAGTTCATGCTCGTTGTCTGCAAGTAGGACAGCATCATCCGCATACAAGAGACAGCTTACTGACACTCCGCTCTTTTTGGCACCTACATCCAACCCTTGTCCATATACAGATTAAATAAAGTATAATTATATTAAATATTTATTAATTTCTTGATTTCAGCATGGTAGAATCCTGGTCTTCCACGGACTAGCATATATCACTGCAGCGAGGAGTGGATTATCAGAGAGCGAGCTAGAAGACCTTATATCTCTGGATGACAAGGTGCTGGACGACGTTTACCAGTATCATCTCCCGCCCACGAGGAGGATACCGCCTCTTCTTTGGACCAGGTGTGTGATGCAGAGGAAACTAAAACTTGGATTCATATTTGAATAAATATAATTATACTTTGTTTTCACTGAATTCAGACATGTTTCGGTTACAAGTAATCTTTATCAATGTATACAATTTTAACAATCAAATAAAACAGAGCGGTCACTTATATACTAAATGGAGATCGAGTTATGTACGAGTATAAAAGTGCAAGGGGTATAATTAGGAATGAGTAGAGGGGAAATGTAACGGAAACATATCAAATCAAATCAGTTTATTAATTCAAAAGACATTACAAACAGGCAAATGTTTAAGGCATCTATTAAGTACAGATAAAATGTTATAAAAAGTACAACATAGTACCAGGAACGCATTAAAGATGGTTCGACATTAGGAAGACAAGATACTTTCTAAAGTCAAGAGTATTAGTCTCCTAAACGTACCTTCACTAATTTGAAAGACGTCGATCTCCGAGGAGACCGCGTTTAGCAGACTAATTGCTCTTCCCACCGGTGTCACCAGAGGCAGATTGGTTCTGGTGGCCGGTAGGTAAAACAATCTATGCTGTCGCTGTCGGAGAAATCTATCAGGGACAAAAAGACCAATATCCTCTAGCACGGCCGAGTTCTCGAAATATCCCCTGATTAATTTAAAGAGTGGAAGGGGTATAATTAGGATTGAGGAGAGGGGAGAGGTAACGGGAACTTATCGAGCATGGGAATTGAATTTAAATTTAATGGGTTATTTATTATGTTTTCATTATTTTGGATGGCTTTTTTAATTTCTAAAATTTGTAAATTGTTTAAAGTTAGGTTTTTATTATTAATATGCAAAATTTCAATACCGTTTTCTTTATATTTTCACTGAAACATGTTTGAGTTCAGTGAAAATAAAAAGTATTGTAATACAAAGTATAATTATATTTATTCAAAAATCTCCAATGTTAATGAGTCAGAATGGAGATCTTATAGCTTGGTTTGATATCAATCAATCCAGTCGCTGTCGAAATAAAGACAAATGTGGAAGTAGTTAAAAAGACAACGTTTTATTTAATAAGTATTTAAAATAATTTAGGATTCGAAACGATCTCCCGAATTATCTGTCTGAGAGGGAGGCCGACGGTGTGAGCGTCATGAGCTGGTACCACAGGCAGTTTCGAGATGCCGCTAAGGAGAGGTATTTCAAGAACATGAACATGGCCACATACTTTCATTCGAGCATCGCAGATTACTATTTGGGTGAGAACTTACTTTGAAATTCTTTAGTATGAAGCACTTAATTTGTCGTGTGACTTTATTAAATATAATATTAATACAATTGTAAATTTGTATTTATACCACTTTATTCTTTATAACAACCAACCGGTTTCGCTCCCGCCGGAGCTTCGTCAGGGTTACAAAAGACACGTGACTTTTGTTACCCTGACGATGTGTCTTTTGTAAACCTGATGAAGTGTATTTAGTAACCCTGATGATATGTATTTTGTAACCCTGACGAAGTATATTTTGTGACCCTGACGATGTGTCTTTTGTAACCCTGACAAAGTGTATTTTGTAACCCTGATGAAGTGTCTTTTGCAACCCTGATAAAGTATCTTTTGTAACCCTGATGAAGTGTCTTTTGTAACCCTGACAAAGTGTATTTTGTAACCCTGATGAAGTGTATTTTGCAACCCTGATAAAGTATCTTTTGTAACCCTGATGAAGTGTCTTTTGTAACCCTGACAAAGTGTATTTTGTAACCCTGATGAAGTGTCTTTTGTAACCCTGACAAAGTATATTTTGTAACCCTGATGAAGTGTCTTTTGTAACCCTTATCGAGTATCTTTTGTAACCCTAACAAAGTGTCGTTTGAAACCCAGACAAAGTGTCTTTTGTAACCCTAACGAATTGTCTTTTGGTATCCTGATGAAGTGTCTTTTGTAACCATGATGAAGTGTCTTTTGTAACCCTGATGAGGTGTCTTTTGTAACCCTGATGAAGTGTTTTTTTAACCCTGAACGAGCGAGAGCGAAACCGGTTGGTTTTTGTAAAGAATAAAGTGGTTTAAATACAAATTTACAAGCGTATTAATATGATATTGAATTTAATTTATTTACTATGTCTTCGGTGTTCACTTTCACTTTGTGTTGTGATAATTACAATCAAATAAAATTATAACATATTTTGTATCACGCAATACTGACTAACTAACCATCACGCCGTCTCCCTAAGGCAGGCAGAAAAAATGTACTGCCACACTGATTCCTCCACATTTGTATCACATTGATTTCTTCGACTTCTCACGTGGCTGGTATCTAATATTTGGTTGATTTGATCATGCCATGTTTTCCTCAGTCATGTTTTTTGTCCGTATACACCGTTAATATGTACTTTCTTTACCATTCATTCTTGCCATGTGTCCAAACCATCTTAATGTTCCTTTAATTATTTCGTTCATAACACTTTCATTCGCATTGCATTCACTTCTTATTTGTGCATTTGACACTCTTTGATATACAGACTTACCACACATCTATTTAAAATATCACAAAACATGAATGCAGTGAGAATGAGAGTGTTATGAACAAAATAATGAAACGGTCATTAAGATGGTTTGGATACATGCACAGAATGAATGGAAAAAAATGGTAAAGAAAGTACACGTTAACAATGTATGAGAAACAAGAAATAGAACCGAGGAAAAAGTGGCATGATCAAATCAATCAAACATTATATTATTATTGTTATTTTGTTAAATCGCTCTTTACATCATGACAGCATGAGCCAAATCGATGTAAAGGGTATTATAGCTATCATAGTGATTCTCGTGACATGTGATAGGTAGCTAATCCTTTGAGGAGACAGTGTGATATTTAGTTAGTTAGTTAGTATATATATTAACTCAATTATGATTTATATTCTAATTTTGAAACAGGAATTTGGGGTGGTGGCGTACCAAAGCCCTTTAAGTATACCGAGATCCAGCGCCACAGATTCAATCTCACAGATAAGGAAGGTGTAGCCGATAGAAAGGTGCCACTTCAGCCCTTGGCCTTCGTATCTGCCGACGGCCTGGCCTCTAGATACAACCTCAGAAAGGTACGCCATCATTTTGTCGAACTATACCACCGAGCGCCATAATCTAACGCAAATCTTCTATCAACTTTCAATGAGACCACTGTGCCTCTTTTTCCCTAACAGATGCATCGATTTGTTTTTTAAATATGTATTATTAACAACTAAATAAGAGTTAAATTTTATAACCTTACAAATATTTTTGTTGTCAGTCAGAATAATTGTGTTCTGGAGTCCCCACTGTTCCACTCATAAATACAACTTAACATCATTCCCACATCTAGGAAGTGCAGAGTGAAGAAAGGGCGCCGCTGCGTCCTATAACAGTTTAAGTTGTATGACGGAATTTTTCTAATAGCTTTTATAGATCGTATGATCTCTTTTCAGTTCGGAGAACTGCCGTTTCATTTGGTCAGATCGCGCCGTTTCAAAGATTTGTATGAACACGTCCTCTTCAACTACGACTGGCTCCATGCCAAGCTGAAGTCCTGCCCGCTCCAGGCTCTCTTGGCTGACTTTGAAGATGCTTGTCAGCACATAGAGAACAAGGAGGCCACCAGGTAAATGTCACTGTTTTCGTATCTTTGGTTTAACCATAGACTGAGTCATAAAGACAAAGATTTCCCTCTATCTTACCCTTTTGAATTTTTCCTATTATTTAACCTTTCAATTTGTATTTTTATTGTTAAATTACACATAAATCACAGCCCGACATTAAAAGGTTGACAAGCAACAGGGGAGTGATGACGTCACAGAATATTTAAAATGTGAATTGCTCCGTCGGTATTATAGATGGAGTTCTGATCCCAAACCTAATGTATGGAAGCGAAGCATGGAACTGACAGAAGAAGGATGAGAGCAGAATAAATGCGGTAGAGATGAGGCCCCTAAGACGTATGTATGGTAGAACGATATACAACAGAATCTCAAATCCTGATATAAGAAAGGAACGTAGAGCGGAAGAAGGTATTATGAACAAAATTATGAAAGGATCACTGCGTTGGTTCGGACATATGGAACGCATGGATGGAGAAAGAATGGTTAAGAAAGTATACGTAAATGATGTAAATGGGGTACGGAGTCGAGGCAGACCGAGGAAAACATGGCATGACCAAATTAATCAAATTTTAAAGGTTGGTCATGTGAGAAATCGGAGGAATCGACGTGCGTGTATGACTCGTTGTATGAATGTGGAGGAGAGTTTGTCAGGATAGAGTAGAGTACCCCTGCAGAGAAAAGGCGTGATGGTTTGTATGTATGTATGTATGCTAATTACACATAAATCCCAGTCTGACATTAAAAGGTTGACAAGCAATAGGAGAGTGATTACGTCACAGAATATGACGTCAGTATCGTTCAGTATTCGGGAACAAAATGAGTAAGAAGCAACTGTATTGGCCTACCACCAGACTGTCATTAGTCCGGTTATATTCCGTATGAATGTTTAGGATTTAAAAGGAAAATGTTTCTGAAAGAACATTGTTTCGATTTGTCGTGTTTGAATTATTAGATGAATTAGCCGGGTAATGTGGTCTAAAGTTATGGTATTTGAAAAGGAAAAATGTATGACGGATTGTGACATAAGTGCGAACGGTGAGAAATAAGAGCAAGTTACCGAATTTGTCTATCTGGGAAGCATGTTTACAAAGAGGTAAGATGTAGAAAGATATCGGAAGAAGGGTTGGAGCTGGAAACAAAATAAATGGTGCACTCAAAGTCATTACCGCAAATAGAAATACATCGACTGAAGCACAGATGGCAGTGCACAATGGAGTTCTAGTCCCGACCCTAATGTATGGAAGTGAAGCTTGCAGAAGAAGGATGAAAGTAGGATAAATGCTGTAGAAATGAAACAATGTATGATAGAATATCTAATGATGAAGTAAGAAAGGAATGTAAAGCGGATGAATGCGTGATAAATAAAATTAAGAAAGGGTCACTAAGATGGTTTGGACATATGATGAGGGAAGAATAAGTCAAGGAAGGCCAAGGAAGACATGGCATGACCAAATTAATCAAATACTGAAAGGCGGCCATGTTCGAAGTAGTAACAATCGACGTGCATGTCATGTGTGAATGTAAAAGAGCCTATCACCTCTCTGCCTACCCCTCCGGAGAAACAGTGTTATGGTTAATTAGTTAGTTAGTAAGTTAAGTGTGTTTTTTTTATTTTAGAGAGTTGGTTTTGGTGGCTGATGCTCTGCGTTTAGGAGGTGCTGTGCTAGGAATACATCCAGATATGCTAGCTCCACAGCTCCTGGGAAGGTTGCTGCCAGAAGCTGGTGCTCACGCTGGCCTCAGGTCCTTGCTGGCGCAGTGCGATGGCCCGGGACGAGCTCACTGCGCCATGCTGCCACTCCACCACTGTCTCCACACCCCAGGAGGACCACTTAAAGTAACATTTACTTTTAAGGATTAATTGTATATCAATAGAGACGAAGATGTAAATTGTTTTTGGAAACAGAATATGGTGGTCGAGGGGTTTACAGGACTTATGACCTGTCATTGGTTGGGTTAAACAAGTGATTCCCAAAGTGGTCTATATAGACCACCAGGGGTCTACAACAACTTGCAAGGGGTCTACGACAATTGTAAAAATAATTGGGGGTCCATGAGATGGTTCAACTAAATTGAAGCCGAATATTGAAACGTATAACGAATATCGAAATCGTTGGCAACCTTTTTTTTAGCTCATTTGGGGAAAATCGTTTTTTAGCTCATTTGGGGAAAATCGTTTTTTAGCTCATTTGGGGAAAATGTTTTTTTTATCTCATTTGGGGAAAATCGTTTTTTAGCTCATTTGGGAAAAATCGTTTTTTAGCTCATTTGGGAAAATCGGACAATCGAAATCTTCGGCAACCTTTTGTAGCCGATTTTCCCCAAATGAGCTTAAAAAAGGTCAACAACGAATTACGGCTTTTTGGTTTCGGATTTTTAAGACATGAAAAAAAACCTATTTTAGGAAAGCAGGGGGGTCTATACAAAATAGAAAAAATCAGCAAGGGGTCTACGGGACAAAAAAGTTTGGGAACCTCTGTGTTAAACGATCGCTTATGTTAACAGCATTCCCCATTCCGCCCTTCTTACGACCACCGCGTCTGAAATTTTTTTGAAAGATTAATATATGTTAAGAAACACTTCACATTTTTAGGTCAATCTACACTAGCGCCATCTATTAAGATTATTTATAATCATTGCGCAGAAAATCTTTATTAATGCAATGTGAAAGGCTTAAGCAATTATCATACATTGCTAGACAACGCCTGGAGATCCAATCTCCAATTTTTATGCTTTTTAACTTGGACCAGTTTTTGTACAATTTGTTTTTGAATGTATACAAATACTTGTAGACAAATACCGGATTTTACCCATTGCGGGTTAATCATTTTAAAGGATTAATTGTATCTCAATAGAGACGAAGATGTAAATTGTTTTTGGAAACAGAATATGGTGGTCGAGGCGTTTACAGGACTTATGACCTGTCATTGGTTGGATTAAGCGATCGCTTTATGTTAACAACATTCCCAACATTTATTTATTTATTTTATGTTTCACATTGTTTTGTGGCAAATCTAACATTTTTACTGGTTCTTGGAATGCCACTTGGGCCTTTTAATTTGATGGTTTCATTGCATATTCTCTCAATACGAGTATGGAATGTCAGCCTACTACTTATCATGTTAAGACTCCGAAGCGATCACGTTCAGCAGTTTGATTGCTCTCCCCACCGGCATCATCAGAAGCAGGTTGGTTCGGCATGCTGGGAGATAAAACAGTATGTGCTGTCGCTGTCGAAGATCCGGAACATAAAAATGGATAGCCTCCAAGATGACGGAATTCTCAAAGAATCCCCTGATAAGTCTGAAGAAATGGGTAAGTGTGCACCCATCCCTCCTTATCTGTAAACTATTGGTCCCCAGCATGCCCAAGAGGAATGCAGTGGGATAAAGCCACGGATAGCTACCAAACTCCCTCATGTAGAGATATCTCAGAAACCCTTTTATGAACTCTTTTCGTTTCCAGTACTCCCTGGAAGGACACCAGTTTGCCGTGTTCTCCTTCCGCCTCACTTCAGACTACCGCTACATCGTGTCCATCTCCAACAAGCTCATCACGTGGGACCTCTCCACCAGCGACATGGCCAGGGACATCTGCCCACAGCTGGAGGGGATAATGCAGCAGCTAGCCATCAGTCCGGATAACAAGTGGGCTTCTGCATATACCAACAACGATCAGGTATATAATCATTGCCTGAATACTCGTATTAATATATTTATGAAGGAGCATCACAGGAATGGTTTCAACAAAGGAAATTTGAGCCGAGACGTGGACACTGACAAAAGGTCTAGTCTACAGATTCAAGGTCGCCCAACGCACCATGGAAAAAGCCATGCTTGGAATAACCTTGAGGGACAGATTTAGAAACGAATTTATTTGAAAACAAACCAAGGTGACTGAGGTGGCTCTGAGGATGGGTGGGCTGAAGTGGCGATGGGCTGGCCATATCTGTCGAAGAACCGACGGCCGATGGGGGAGACGGGTTCTGGAGTGGAGACCGCGTACAGGATTCCGCAGAGTTACATGTCCCCCTGCCCGCTGGACCGACGATCTGAAGAAGATTGCTAGACATGGATGGATGTGGACAGTGGCAATGGATAGAGGGTGGTGGCGTGCTTTGGGAGAGGCCTACATTCAGCAGTGGATGACAGACGGCTGATGATGATAATGATGATGATGTGGTTTTTGGTTAACAGGGATTGTTGGTTGTTTAATAAGGAAGATAGTTGGGTTAAAGATTGTCTAACTACTTCTCTCGCTTCCTTAACATTTATTCAGCGGGTCATAAAAACACACGATTTCACCGACTTCTCATGTGCCGACATTTAATATTTGATTGATTTGGTCGTGCTATGTTTTTCCCAGTCTTCCTCTATGTTTACTTTTCTTAAGATATAGTAATGAAAGTGACATCAATATACTTACATACTTGCAACAATGATTGTGACATCGATGACAGTGACATCGATGATAGTGACACCGATGATAGTGAAACCAATGATAGTGACATCAATGATAGTGAAATAAATGATAGAGACATCAATGATAGTGACATTAATGATAGAGACATCAATGATAGAGACATCAATGATGGAGACATCAATGATAGAGACATCAATAATAGAGACATCAATGATAGAGATATCAGTGATAGAGACATCAGTGATAGAGACATCAATGATGGAGACATCAATGATAGAGACTTCAATGATAGAGACATCAATTAAAGAGATATCAATGATAGAGACATCAATGATCGAGACATCGATGATAGTGACATCAATGATAGTGACACCAATGATAGTGACCCCAATGATTGTGACATCAATGATAGTGAGTGACACCAATGATAGTGATCAATGATAGTGACATTATTGATAGTGACACCAATGATAATGACACCAATGATAGTGATCAATGATAGTGATCAATGATAGTGACATCAATGATAGTGACACCAATGATAGTGATCAATGATAGTGACATTATTGATAGTGACACCAATGATAGTGACACCAATGATAGTGATCAATGATAGTGACATCAATGATAGTGACACCAATGATAGTGATCAATGATAGTGACATTATTGATAGTGACAGCAATGATAGTGACACCAATGATAGTGATCAATGATAGTGACATCAATGATAGTGACACCAATGATAGTGATCAATGATAGTGACATTATTGATAGTGACACCAATGATAGTGACACCAATGATAGTGATCAATGATAGTGACATCAATGATAGTGACACCAATGATAGTGATCAATGATAGTGACATTATTGATAGTGACACCAATGATAGTGACACCAATGATAGTGATCAATGATAGTGACACCAATGATAGTGACCCCAATGATAGTGATCAATGATAGTGACATCAATGATAGTGACACCAATGATAGTGATCAATGATAGTGACATTAATGACAGTGATCAATAATAATGACACCAATGATTGCGAGATCAATGATAGTGGCATCAATGATAGTGACATCAAAGATAGTGACATCAATTATAGAGGCATCAATGATAGAGACATCAATGATAGAGACATCAATGATAGAGACATCAATGATAATTACAGCAATAATACTGATAACTTTAATATAATTCTGATATCGGTCATACTTGCAGTGATGATACTGAAAATTAAAATACTGATAGTGACTTGTTTAAGGACCATGCTGATATTAACAAGGATGTTTATAATGGTGATATTAATGATCTTAACGGATCCTTCGACAACCCACTTAAACCGATAATTTATTTCAAAATTTATATATTTATTTAGTTTCTTTGCGATGTCCATTATAAGCACCTCTTTATGTGATATGCTCTACTTCAAGGTGGTGATTCTGAACATGCTCTCCAGCGAGTTTGTTACTCTGGACCGACCATTTGCCGAGCAAGAGGAGAAGGTCTCAGGAGTGGCACTGTTGGACCACCGCCTTCTGCTGCACGGGACGAGGCACTGGGGCGCCTGGGGCCTACAAGGGGAGCTCATGGGGATCTACAGGGCTCCAGACACAACCAACGGGGATGAGGATAGCCAATGGGAGATCCTCAGTAATTAAAATCTTTTTCTCAAAGACCTGATCAAAGGGAACGCGAACTGTGAACAAGAGTGGATGTTAGAAAGAATGAGACATGATAATTTGTACTTCACAACAACTGATAGCGAACTATAAAAATGAGGATTAATTGTATCTCAATAGAGACGAAGATGTAAATTGTTTTTCTGTGAACAGAATGTGGTGGCCGAGGCGCTTACAGGACTTATGACCTGTCATTGGTTGGGTTGAGCGATCGCTTTATGTTTAACAACATTCCCCATTTCGCCCTTCTTATGAACACCACATCTGACAAATTTATGGAACTTGTATATATGCTAGCATCCTGCGCTTATCTTTACATATTTTAGTTCACTCTACACTAGCGTCATCTATTAAGATTGGGAAGCATTAAGCAGAACATCTTTATTAATGCACTGTGAAAGGCTCTGCAAATCATACAGTACTAGATTACGCCTGGAGATGTTTCTCCAATTTTTATGCCTACTTGGACCAGTTATTTTATACAACAATGTATGCAAGTTCTTGTAGACAAATACTGGATTAATTGTATCTCAATAGAGACGAAGATGTAAATTGTTTTTCTGGGAACAGAATGTGGTGGCCGAGGAGCTTACAGGACTTATGACCTGTCATTGTTGTTACTTATGACCTGTCATTGTTATGACTTATGACCTGTCATTCTGTTCCCATAAAAACAATTTACATCTTCGTCTCTATTGAGATACAATTAATCCTTATAAAAAAAAAAATTATCCGCATTCCGTAAAATCCAGTATTTGTCTACAAGAATTTGTATACATTCGAAATGCTTTATGAAAATAAGGTCTGTGAAGAGATATTAATAAATTTCCCTTATCGTTGTGAGATTCCCGTTTTGTTTGACTTGGTTTACTGCTTCAATTCCATGAGATAGATAAAATAATGGTTTATTGAATGCAACGCTTTTTTACAGCAATGGAATTCACAGATCTGGACAATTATCATTTGGTTTTGTGGACTGGGAAACTAGAAGACACTTCGCTCAAACTCCACGCCTTCTGGGATGGGAAGCCAATCAAGCCAGTGGACATTCAGTCTGCCATGGTGATGGGGAAGGCGAGAGATGTGTTCTACTGCTGCATGGAGACTGGGGTAGCCAGGTATAGATTGGATCAGGCGGAGATGGAGTGGACAGTCGAGCTGGAGTTGACGTATGAACCACCGGAGACGGCTGATATGATGCTGCAGCTAAAACTGGCTTGGGATGAACAGATGTTGCTTGGTAAGATTTTTATTTATTTCTATATTGACGGCTTTCATTCTCTGAAAGTTCCGGATTTGATTGCCGGCAATCAGTTACTTACTTAAACAGCTGAGGATCAGATTCATCATTATTTTGGTCATGCTTCTGTTGATACAACGTCTTACTTCTTTGTCTCTTCCGTGAGCTCTTTCAGCATGACACATGCTTCATCTAGATCTTCAGATATGAATACGATGTCATCCGCGAATCTTAAATTGTTTAAATTCATTCCATGCAACTTGAAACCTTTTTCCAGAAATGACAGTGTGAAAAAAAAACTTCACACGCTGTCTTTGGTCTAGTAGAATTCAAGGAACAATAAAAATGACGAAAGATTAGCAACCTATCACATAGGGTATACCTTTTACATTGATGTAAAGAGAAACCGGAAAATACCGATCAACCTGAAACGAAATGTCTATGAAGCCTGTGTTCTTGAAACTGTAACATTGTCCAAACAAAGTGCCGAGAAACTACGAGTGACCCAAAAAGCCATGGAAAGAGCCATGTTAGGAATAAGCCTTAGAGACAGAGTCAGAAACGATACGGTAAGAGAAAAAACAAAAGTGAAATCATCCACCGGGTGGCGACTCTAAAATGGCAATGGGCAGGTCACGTAGCCAGAAGCTCAGGTGAAAAATGGACAAAAAGACTGCTGACTTGGAGTCTGTGGACGGCAAAGAGAAGTGCAGGGTAACCGCAACTACGGTGGAAGGATGATCTGAACAGACACGTCGGAATAACGTGGATGCAGTCTGCACAAGACAGAGTGACATGGAAGCGAATGGAGGAGGCCTTTGTCCAGGAGGAGGAAGAATAATAAAATTAATTATCTCATTTAATTAATATTTTTTTATGGTTTTTCCTAGGGACAACGACATACAGTTTTACTGTATGGGATTTCAATGAGTTGATTCAGAGGTCGCAGGAACCCGAGGACTTGGATTCGGATCCTCTCCCTTCAATCATCGGCAAGGATAATGTGAAGGAAGCCCTGGTGCTGCAACTGCCACACACCATCAGGAATATCTCCACCAAGATGATGCAGAGCAACTCGGCCATGGTCAGCTCTGATAAGAAATACGCCGTGGCCGGTGTGAGGTAAGATGAGAAAAAACACAAAAAAATTTTTTTTTTTGTTTCAATCCATGGAATTGGTTTGCAGCAATGTTTACTAACATTTTTGCTGGTTCTTGGGATGCCATTTGGGCATTTTAATAAGGTAGCTTCCTGTTGCTTTCCACATTTGTATACAGTAGATTATTTAAACCCAATTATTAATTATTTCATCTATTTTTCTCTTCCATTCTTCCCTGTCATGTGCAGCTCTTTTGAAATCTGCATATGATGAGCAGCGCACGTCCACCAACAGGTCCTCCAGGTACTCTCGGCGTGGGCGTCCCCTAGAGTTTGTCCCCTCGGTCATACTCTCCATTATGGCATGCATGAGGCCTTCTTGACGTATTACATGGCCGATCCATCTTGCACGCCTTTCGGACAAGGTCCTGAGCAGGTGCCTTCCTCCTTCGATTCTTTGAAGAACCAAAGACACTACCATCGCCGGGGAATCGAACCCGGGACTTTTGGGTAGCAGTCAAAGTGCTTACCACTCGGCCACGAGGGTCATCATTATTCATTCTTTCCATGTGTCCAAAGCATCTTAATGTAATTGACATATAATTCCTATAAAATATAATAAAACTTGTATAAAACAGAAGGAGTTTTAGAAGAACTAAATTAATGTGTAACTAAAAAAAATAATAATATTTTTGTTTTGTTTGGCTTTCATCAGAAAGAATTTATACGTGTGGAGTCTGTTGTCGAAGCAGTTGATCAAGATCCTGGACGCCCACTTCGGGAGAATCGTTCAGCTGGAACCCCTCACAGTGGGAAGGTGGAACTCTGTCATAACCTCTTCCATAGACAGGTCTGTCAAGGTCTGGAACATAGACAACATCTTCGAGCAGGTCCACGTCATAGACAGGCAGGAACTTCCCATTGATTCCATCAGGTAAAAATTATATAAATAAAACAATTAAATATTATTCACTTACTTCCTATGGCCTAAGACTTGTTTGCGACATTTTGCGTATTTGTTCCTATGTTAATTTGAATAATTTCTTTGATATAATTTTGAAGTTCTTGCTGGAGTTGAGTTAGGTACCTAAATATTTTAATTAAAAGAGCGGTTACTATTTATAGGAGAAAATATTAATTGTGATACAAAAACAAAGTTATTGAATTTAACAATTTAAAACTTAATTACACTATGTAATAAAATTACAAAACAGAAACATAGTTTTGCCAATGATATCTTTCTTATTTTGCTTTTACATACAATATTTAATAACTTTGCATTCTTAGTCAATGAATTAACACTGTTTTTCTCTGACAGCTTGTGCAAGACGCAGCCCCTGGCAGTGACGGTCACCAGAGGCTGCTTCGGTATCTGGGACTTGAAGAAAGGGAAGCTGTTAGCCCAGCTGTCTGACAGTCCACTTGGTGCCATCGTCACCCATGCGGAGATCACTCCGGATGGGACCTACATAGTATCTGCAGAATCTGGGAACTTCGTCATCTGGGACACCAAAGAGCAAAAGGTTAGTGCTTTTAAAACTTAACCTAACTTTACCTAGTCTGAAAATCTTCTTCTCTTCTTCTCAGTCGTATTCCTCATGATTGGAGTTCTCATTGCTTAATTGCTTAATCGGGTCGCCTCGGAGGTGGACATATTTCGTGATAGTGTTAGTTGCCTCAGGGAAGCAATATCAATGTTATGATTCTTTCTATTTCTTAATCTTAATCGGGTTTTTTATGCATCTCTTATAAATTCTTATAATGTAATTGCAAACGATCTGGAATTGTATGTCTTTAATGTTTGTGATTTTTATTCAAATAAATTAAATGACTATCATGATTTCTTCTTTTTCGAAAATTCAATTTGGAAATATTCACATTCATCATCAGATCATTTTGTATGCATACCTCGTGCATACTATTCACCAGGACTTGTAGTTCATGCTCGTTGTCTGCAAGTAGGACAGCGTCATCTGTATACAAGAGACAGCTTACTGACACTTTCAGCTTATTCATACAATTTTCTGTATATAGATTAAATAACCACAGGAACATACCCTGTTTGGCACCTTTATTGAAATCAAACCAGGCTGTGAGATCCCCATTTACTCTGACACTAGCAGTGCTTTCCGTGTATAGCGACTTAAATGTCGTTATCAGTTTTGTGCTTATTCAATATTTGGACAATATTTTCCACAACTTAATTCTATTTATACAATCATATGCTTTTTGCAAATCAACAAACGCACAGAAAAGTTTGCAGTTTTTGGCCAGAAACTTCTCTGTCAATGTATGAAGTGGAAAGATCCATGCATCCTCTGCCATTCATAAAGGCACCTTGCACATCCCAAACTTTGTCACTCGTCAGCTTTCTTATTCTTTCTATTAAAATTCTTACCGTTCTTTATAATAATGATTTTACATACTTATTATATAAATTTTTCCAGGTTTTATTTAGGGAAGAACAGATTGGCATCAAGCAAGTTATCCTGATGGAAGAAGGGGCCCAATGTCTTACTGTGTCCAAGCCGAACAGCTCTATAGATGGAAATGATGGAGGGAAACTGACCGGAGTGGCCATCCTCAGAACTGTACCAGGTAACACACTTAAACATTTATTTTCTTGGATATTATTTAAAATTTTATTTCTGCATTTTGTATTTACTTTTGACTGTGCAGGGGTTCATGGGCTATCTATATTTATTCCGACATTCGTCCGACATACAGCTGAGGAAACCGTGGAAAACTTCAGCCAGAACATACGGTTATTGGCCTAGTGTGAAATTCGCGAGACAATATAATGGCGATAGATTGGCTATACCATTTAAATCGATTTGGCTTGCGCTGTAATGCTGTAAAGAGCGATTCAACAAACTAATAATAAATAAGATATTTGTTTTAATAATCAACAGATGGTGAGACAATATTCTCCGTGGAATACCCAATTAAGTGTCCGGCAGGGGTGGTGTTCAGGTGCGGGGTGGTCACCGCAGACGAGCTTCATTTCGTGGCTCCAAGTGTGGATAAATCAGGAAGAGAATGTCTGAACATCTATCACGCAAAAACTGGCACCTTTGTGCATAGGTAAATATACAATATCTTTTATTCAATTTATATTAAGGAAACTGACAAATCATTTTCAAATTTGAATTTAATTTATATTTTGTTTACAGAATTCCAATGAGAAACTGTGGTATCAAGGACATGTCAGCTTTGATAGCTATGCCTCACAAGCCACACTGGATCGCTGCCATCGGAGCAGATAGGGGCAGCATACTGGACATCAAAACAAAGCGACATGTCAGGTATACAATCTTCCACTTGTCCTGTCACATCCTCGTGATGTACAGAACTTGAAGATCATTTTCCATTGGACTCTATCGCACGCCTGATGCTCAAAACTATTTCACCATAAGCGAAGATCACAGTCTTAACAAGAACTCTACTCTATAAAACAAGTCCACAAGTCCTGGGTTATGCAAACTGGGTTTTGCGTCAAAGCGTGTCCAATCAAAATGCGATTTGAAACTACCAATTATACAATTCTTCTTCTTCTTTCATCTTAGCGATCACTAGCAAAGGCACACAGCAAAGGCATCTCTAATCCTGCGCCACTTGGAACAGGTTCTGAACTATTGTTATTCCTGTCCACTCTTTGATGTTCCGCAGCCAGGACAGCTGCCTTCTACCAACTCCCCGACGTTCCTCCACTTTACCCATTAATATCAGTCGAAGGAGGTGGTATTTTTCTTCCCTTAGCACATGACCCAAATATGAGATTTTTCTAATTTTCACACTTGACTATCGGTCCACGGTAAACGATTGCTAGCTCCAAATGACAATGTCTATCCAGTCCTGACTCTGGCAGCTACCTTCCAGTTTTGGTGTCCCAGGGCTTGACAGTCTGTACAATATCATCCAACCATCGCAGTCCCGGCCTGCCAACACTTCTTCGCCCTACTTGGTCGTTAAAGCAACACTTTTTTGAGGTCTACAGATCCATTATTTCATATGGTAGGTTTGTGGCATTTTAACTAATCATGGATAAGATATATCTTTAGTTTTCTTCGATAGACATAACATTCAATGTTTAATGAGGTCAAAGTATCTTCGGTTTGCCTGATATCATGTTTGTTGTTGACTAAGGAACCTATTATATGAACTGTGCCACAGTGTGTGAAGTTATTGGTGTTCATGTCAGTGTGTTGGGTGTTTCTGGGCATAATTGTGACAGGCATATAGGTATTGTTTCTAAATTGTAGATTTATTCCCCGGTGGGGTGGACAAGTGACCAAGGATGGCAAATCCGGACTCTTTGCCCCACCACGAGGGGGCCTGGAACTGCTTGAGCTGAAGAGAGGACAGACGGTCAAGACCTTCATCCCGCGAGTGGCGGAAGGCGTCTTCAGTGTCCTCTCCACGTTCTCGGCTACGGATGAATATGTTCTCTACTACCACAGCGGAAGGAAGACACTTAGAGTATTCAGGTGATAATAACAATTAATTTACTTTTCTTCTACTTCTTCCTCTTAGTCAAGGTCATATGACCTTTTTATGATGGTGAGTTGTCCTGGGATGATGATGTCCAGCCTTCTCTCCATCTTTTTGGCGGCCTTCCTGGTAATCTCTTGCGGCTTGGGTTTTTAACAATTTTTAACCATTTTTTCAATTTATTCAATTTCAATAAAACATAATACAGTGGAACCTTTCATAACAAGAATAATTCGTTCCAGAATCTTACTCGTTAAGAGAAACAATTTTTTCACAATTTAATATAATTTCAGAATGGAAGACGCAACTCAAATAGCGGAATACAGAGTTCCTGCTGAGTTGACAGCTCTGGGGACCACGACAGGAGGGCATGTTACTCTCGGTACCCTGGACGGAGCCCTGGCTGTGCTGGTGTTGGCTGACCCGTCTCTGCCTATGCCGGAAGACCTGGTGGGGAGACATGAAAAGAAACCGGAAAAACATTAAATTAAATAAATATAATTACACTTGGTATTACAACACTTTATTTCACTTATTGTATGTATGAGGTATGCATGCGAAATGATCTGATGATGAATGTTAATAAGTCCGAGGTAATGATTTTTGAAAAGGATGAAACCATGACAGTTTGCAACATTAGCATGAATGGTGAAAATTTGGAGCAAGTAGTTGAGTTCGTGTATTTAGGTAGTATGTTTACAAGAGATGGGCGAGTGGAGAGGGATATTGAAAGAAGGGTTGGGTTAGTGCACTTAAAGTTGTCATCGCAAACAAAAACCTATCCAAAAAAGCTAGAATGGCAGTGCACAATGGTGTTTTTCTACCGACCCTTATGTATGGAAGCGAAGCATGGAACTGGCAAAAGAAGGATGAAAGTAGAATAAATGCAGTAGAAATGAGATCTCTTAGACGAATGTGTGGATACTCTGTGTATGATAGAGTGTCGAATGAAAATATAAGAAGTGAATGCGGTGCGTATGACGGTGTTATGAACAAAATAATGAAAGGATCATTAAGATGGTTTGGACATTTGGAAAGAATGAATGAAGAAAGATTGGTAAAAAAATTATACGTTAACGATGTAAATGGAACCAGAAATAGAGGAAGACCGAGGAAAACGTGGCACGATCAAATAAATCAAATATTGAATGTCTGCCATGTGAGGAGTCAGAGAAATCGGCGCGCGTGCATGGCATGATGTATATGTTAGAGAAATATGTTAGCAAAGAAAAGTGTGGCAGTCCATTATTTCTGCCTACCCCTTCGAAGAGACGGTGTGATGGTTACTTAGTTAGTTTTTTTATTTGATGATTAATGTATTTCACTTATAACATCACCTTTATCAATATACGAGTACACTATTTTAAATTGTATACATTGATAAAGGTTATGTTATAACCGAAACATGTCTGTGTTAAGTGAAATAAAGTGTTGTAATACTAAGTGTCATTATATTTATTCAAATATAAATCCAAGACACAAAGTGGAAGATGTCATGCGACGGGGAAGACTGAGAAGACGCTACTGAAGAGATCATGAGGAAAGAGCATGTTCTGAAAGAGTGATAAATATAGCTGCAAATAAAGTACCAACAGGAAACGAACCTCCAGGAAGACCACCCAAAAGATGGCGAGACAGTTGGACATCTGCATCCCAGGAACAGGCTCCGAGAAATAACAGGACGCAGTCCTAAATAAAGCAGAAGAAGAAGGCACAAAGTGAAGGCTAATATAGAAGAAACATTAAATTGACATCAGATACAACCAACATGTTTCAATTGATATTGTAGTGATAGACCAGTTAGGAATTAGATCGTTATTTACAGAGTTATAACACCCGCAAAAACTATATAGTAAATATTCTATTATAAACTTATGTATAAGTGAAACTTATGTATAAGTGAAACTTATGTATAAGTGAAACTTATGTATAAGTGAAACTTATGTGTAAGTGAAACTTATGTATATGCGGTGCGAATGATGGTGTTATGAACAAAATAATGAAAGGATCATTAACCGCCCTACCTTTGGATTATTTTCCGAGAAACGTGCAAAAAACAAGCAGGTTTTTTATTAATAAAATTTAATTATATTATATACTAATTTTATTTTTTTAAATTACGAAACGTTAAATACTCGGCCGCACACTTGGCCTGCCCCTTGTAAAACTATCATATTTATGAAGACTTGTGCTCAAGTTTTGATGGCACACGCGCGTATCCCTAAAACTTTGTACATTTTAGGTACATTACTTTTTCTCAAGCCCGTACGTGATACGGGATATCGTAGAATGGTACAGTCAAAGTGAACGTATCACGTACGTTCAAAGAGGTAGGGTGGTTTGGACATATGGAAAGAATGAATGAAGAAAGAAAGGTAAAAATATTATATGTTAACGATGTAAATGGAACTAGAAATAGAGGAAGACCGAGTAAAATGTCGGCCACGTAAGGAGTCAGAGAAATCGACGCGCGTGCATGACACGATGTATTGAGGAAGCGAGAGAAATATGTCAGGAAAGAAATGTGTGGCAGTCCATTCTTTCTGCCTACCCCTTTGGGGAGACGACTTGATGGTTAGTTAGTTAGTTAGTTATGTATAAGTGTTACTAAACTATTACATTGAATGTGTTAAGTACCTGATGTTTGATTAATATTAATCGTTTAATTAGGAACTACAGAAGAATAATGTTCAGATATGGAGGGTTAAAATCAAATGAAATTGATATTCCACCAAATAAAGCTTAATAAAAAATTATAATATTTTATTTATACTTGTTATAAGAACATTAGCAGACTGTATTGGCTAGGACACTTGCACCATTTGGGGTATCTGTAGCTCCCCAAAAAAGTGCTGTTTGACAATCCAGTAGGGCAAAGAAGCGTCGGCAGGCCGAGACTACGGTGGCTGGATGGTGCCGTGGTAGACAGTAGGGTCCTGGAGCAGCAAGACTAGGATGTGGCGACCAGAGACTGGACGGGATGGAGACGTTTCTTGGAAGATGCTAAGACCCACCAAGGGTTGTAACGCTGAAGAAGGAGTAAAAGTTATAAGAAAAGAGAATTTAATATTTCTAATATTGTATAATATTAATACACTTATAAATTTGTACCATTAATTTAACTATAATATTAATACCACTTTATTACAATATTTTGAACAACCAACCGGTTTCGCTCCTGCTGAAGCTTCGTCAGGGTTACAAAAGATGTTATGGTGTAAATCATTCTCCATAGATGGCGTTAGTGGGTCGGTTGTATAGGTTAATTCTTGAAAAAATTCACAAGTGCAACCAAATCTACATAGATGGCTGACTGAAACTGCTACGTGAAGATAAATATGGATTTTGAAGTATATATACATCTTCCAAAATTTGTCATGCATGATCACAATAACAAAGGTGGAATGGGGAATGTTGTAATTACATAAAGCGTGCGCTTAACCCAACCAATGACAGGTCATAAGTCCTGTAAACACCTTGATCATCCATGTTCAGTTTCCAGTTTACGTCTTCTTCTCTATTGAGATACAATTAAAATTTGTATTAATATTATCAACTTATTGAACGCTAAGGCATTAACACTGTGGAATTCCATAGTATCATACTTAGGAAATTGAAAAACTTTGTTTAATCCACCATTTAATAAAAATAAATTAAACAAACTTGAAAATTTAGAAATCCTCAATTTGGTGAAATTGGGTGAAAACATAATTAATAATCAGATTCCTCCTTTTACTCCTTTCTCCTTAAATACTTTGTCTACATTTAATCTCCCAAGCTCCCATTCCCAATCAAATGCAAATTAATCATTTATTAATTTCTATATAAATTATGTCTTTTCAAATGTATGTTTTTTCTAAATTACATTTTTTTATATTACCATCATGTATTCATTCATTTCTCGGCGCTATATCCCGGTGTGGGACTTGGCCTCCTCCACAACGGTCCTCCGCTGACTTCTGTCTCTGGCCATCTCTCTTCATTCCCCAGCTCCTTCCATTTTCTCCCGATCTTGTTCCTCGCAATCCACCCATCTTTTCCTCGGTCTGCCTCTTGGTCTCTTTTCGCGGGGCACCCATCTGGATATAATTTGTGGTGTTCTACCCTCTGGCATTCTTTCCACATGGCCAGCCCACCGTAGGCGTTGAGACTTACAGAATCTCGCTACTTTTTCCTGGTTAATTAGTTTTTCATGTTCATACCATCATGTATTATTATTATTTATTACTTCTTACTGTTATAAAATAATTGTTAGTACCTACTTATTGCACTGGTTAATTTTTAAATTTGAAATATTTTATCGAATTTTAAATTCGTTTTTTTATTAGTCTTTCTTTGTTTAGTTTTTATTATATTTTTACACCTGAAGATTGAGGTATCCTCCGAAACATGTCGTGTTTTTTAATAAATTTTTTTTATTAAATAGTGGATTAAATAAAGTTTTTCGATTTCCTAAGTATAATATTAATATTATATTTAATAATGCCAGACCACAAATGAAGTCCTTCTTACGAAAGTCTAAATCATTACGGGTGGTGGTCTAGGGGATAGAACGCTTGGCTCCTGATCCAGCGGACTTGTGTTCAAGCCTGGACACGACCAGATTCCTTCTTCATAATAATGAGCTATTTTCGGCTCATATTGAAGATTGTAAAAAAAAATCTTATTTAATTGATTCAAATCTTTGGTATTAGTCTTTTTAAACAAACAAAAAAATTACTTTACATTTTTGTCGAAACATTTTTGTTGGATATAATTTATGCAATGTTTTTCTGCAAATTGATGAAAAATTATATATTTACAAATGTAACAAGACAATGATTTCTCCTTGAGTTTATCAAATGTGGAACCAATCTGCCTCTGGTGACACCGGTGGGAAAAGCAAATAATCTGCTGAACGCGGTCTCCTCAGAGATCGACGTCTTTCATATTAGTGAAAGTACGTTCAGAAAACAAATACTTTTGGCTTTAGAGAGTATCTCGTCTTCCTAATGTCGAACCATCTCTCATGAGTTCCTGGTATAATATTGTATATATAATATTTTACCAGTACTCAATAGATGCCTAAAACATTTATTTTGTTTCTAATCTAAACTAATTTGATTAGTTTATTTCTCTTTTTCTTTTTTATACACTTTGTATATACAACACTTATATTTAAAAAAAAAATTATATAGACATGTTTCGGACAAACAGTCCTTCTTCAGTAAAGATACATTTTTAAAATATTATGAAATGACAATGGTTTCTGTCCTGAATAAGTAGAAATGTGAATAAATGGCTTTCTTATTTTATTTAATCGGGTGGTGGTCTAGGGGATAGAACGCTTGGCTCCTGATCCAGGGGACTTGGGTTCAAGCCTGGACACGACCAGATTCCTTCTTCATAATAATGAGCTATTTTCTGCTCACATTGAAGATTGTAATAATAAATTCTAATATCATTGATTTAAATCCTTGGTATTAGTCTTTTATATTAAAAGAAAAAAATAATAAAAAATTTATCACGAATCGAACAAGATACTTAACTGTTTCTCGTTTGGGTGAGTTTAATTATGGATTTTCTAAGAGCTTTTTGGAAAAAAAAACTTAAAATAATTAACAAAAAAACGGTTTCTCTCCGTTATGAGTGAGCAAGTAACTTTTGACTTGAATTTGGATCTTCTGACATGCTGAGGTATAGTTCTGTGATGATGGAAAAGCGATTTGTTTGGGTTTAATTTGTATGGCCCGGAGAGTTCCTCTGTTGAAGAATCGATTTCTGGGGGCTGCAATTCTGTAATGATAAAAACGCATATATTTTCATAACTTTTCTTGGCGAAACAATGACTATCTTCTCTGTTGCATGTCAGGTTGTGCAATAGAAAATAAAAATGGTACCATCTCAGTGTTGCTAGATAAATAAACAAACACACGGATGCTGGTTTTCATACCCCATATTTTAATAGGGTAATTCAAATGTCATATATGGAGGAATAGTTAATTTTTTAGCTAGACAACACCACATAAATCAATAACGAAAAATAAAACTTAAAAACGTCAGTTGCAATGGACTGCATCTGCAGTTTCGCAATATGATGTGTAAATTGTTTTCAAAAGCCATAGCAGTCTCATAGTTGGTTTTCTTTTCAATATTATTAACGTTGATAGTTAATGTTTCATTTAATAAACTAACATATTAATTTTAAAGTGCATACATTTTAATTATCTCGAAGTGAAGTATAAAAACATATGTGAATATGGAGACGAAAACTTTAATGGCGTAATTATTGAGATGAAATCGATCATTATATTATCTGGTTACTGATATTTCACTCTAACAACCTTCACTAACAAATGGTGTTTAAAATTACTAACGAAATTTAAAATTATGCTAACATATGGGTTGCTCGTCTGCACTAAACAAGTGAATAACAACTATGTATGTGTGTGAATGTATATTTTAATAACTACCATACTAACTCGTTTACTTAGACTGTCACCAGAGAAAAGTCCTTAAAAAGACATTGCAAGAAGTGAATATTGTGTTTACTTTGGGTTTAAAATGATCGTTATTTTATTTAACAATAAATTGTCAATGTTAACAAGAACAGTTCAGTTCATTTTGAAGTGATTTACTGTACTAACAACATATACTCTAACAAACAATAAATACTTTGTCTTGTGAGATGTTTGAAATCATTAAGATTTATGTGTTGATAATAAATCGACAGTGTTTTGAAGTCTCAGCTGATCTGCTTACGAAGTATAATGCATCAACAAACCAACATAAAACCAATTAAGAAACTGAGTATTTCTTGTTAAATATGTCTACTGTATTCCTTGCTAGAGAAAACAAACGACAAATTGATTACGCATTCGAAAATTGAATTGAATATGAACGAATGAAGAAGTAGCTTTATCTAAGCGAATGCCGATTTGCTTATTTCACGTATAATTTTGATTAAACTCCGTCATCATGGAGGGCTTGGAAGAGCCTGTTTCATACGAGTGCTATCATTGCGCTAATGAATACACCCGAAAATCTCATCTGTTCCATCACATTCGCGCCAAACACTCGGCCGATAAGACCTTCGCGTGTTCAAGATGTAACGAAACGTTTACACTTTTCGCAGACTTAAGAAAGCACTCGTTAATTCACAGGAAAGAAAAACACATTCCGTGTCCTGAATGCGATCAACTCTTTGCTTATAAATCGAAGTTAAAAATTCATATGCAGATCCACACCGCCGAAATAGTTTACGAGTGCTTCGATTGTCACAACACCTACACGTCTAAGTCGAATTTAAAAACTCATATGCTGAAGCATGCTGGGGCCAAGCGATTTTTATGTTCGCAATGCCCTCTGACCTTTCTTTACAACTCAAGATTACAAAAGCACATGATTATGCACGCTGAGGACAAACCAAAACCTTTCTCTTGTAACATTTGTTCTAAATGCTTTACATGCAAGTCAAATCTACTGGACCACATGGCGACGCACGAAGAGAAACAGTTTTCATGTCCAACCTGCAATAAACATTTTAATAGAAAATCCAACTTAACACGTCACATGCTGTGTCACGCAGGAGAGAACTCATATCCATGTCTCGAATGTAAGAAATCATTTACATCAATGCCACAACTAACCAGACACGTGCTAGTTCATACTCAAGAAAGATTACTCTCATGTTCCAAATGTAGCAAACGTTTTGTTACTTCGTCTAATTTAGCGAGCCACATGCTAATGCATGCGGAAAAGCAGTTTCAATGTTCGAAGTGTGATAAACGTTTTACTAATAAATCTAATTTGAGACACCATATTTTAACACACAACGATGAAAAACCATTCTGTTGCTCGATATGTCACAAATCTTTTGTTGGCAAAAAAACTTTTATCCACCATTGGAAGTTGAAGCATTCTAAAGATAAATCTTTCCTGTGTACTACGTGTGGTAAAAGCTTTACTTTTTATTCAGATTTGACTAGTCACATGCTCATTCATTCAAATGAGAAGCCATTCTCATGCAATCTTTGCTTGAAAAATTGTATGACGAAGTCTAATTTGACATCTCACATGAAATCGCATTCTTTGGAAAAACCCTATTCGTGCTCAATATGTTCAAAGAGTTTTCTCCGGAGATATCATTTGACTCTTCATCGTAGAGTGCACTTAAAGAAACCATTCTCGTGTTCGAAATGTCGAAAATCGTTTCCCGACAAGTCACGCTACTTGAAGCATATGTCGACTCACCCGGGAGAAAAACCATATTCGTGTTCGTCATGCGAAGAACGTTTTACATGTAAGTCGGATTTGAATAATCATTCGTTACTTCATTCTGGGAAAAAACTGTTTATCTGTGCAATGTGTGGTAAACCCTTCGCCTCGAAGAATTCTTTAAAGAAGCATGAGTGTTTTCACTCTACTGAGAAATCATTTGCATGTTCCGAATGTGATAAAGCATATTCCAACAAGAAAGATTTGGGGCAGCATATGGCAGAACATACTAAAAACACAAAAATTCCCTGTAAATTGTGTGACCGTGATTTTCAAAAGATGGCGCAGTTAACCCTACATATTTTGAAAGCTCACTCCCTGAAATAATTTTTAAGTTATGCTTCTTCTTAAAGTGCCCCGTCAGGTCCCCCCGACGTTGGCGATCACTCTGGTAAACCCTTCCCTATCCTGCGCTGTCCGGAATAGCTCCTCCACAGTTCCGATTCCCGTCCATTCCCTCACATTGCGCAGCCAAGAGATCTGCCTTCTCCCTGCCCCCCTGCGGCCCTCTATTTTTCCCTTCAAAATTAGATGCAGCAGGCGATATTTTTCTCCTCGTAGAACGTGACCCAGATATGAAATCTTGCGGACTTAAGTTATTTAAATCCCAAATTCTGTAACTCCTATTTTAAGCAAGGCATATTCCTTATTTAAAAAATACTGTGATAAGTATTAAAACGCTTCCACTTATTTGTTTATTGATAAAAAGGGTTGGGATGATACGATGTGTGAATGTTGAGGAAGCGAGAGAAATATGCCAGGAAAGAAAAGTGTGGCAGTCTATTATTTGTGCCTATCCCTTCGGGGAGACGTGATGGTTAGTTAGTTAGTTAAGAACGGTTGGGGCAGGCAAAATAGTGAATGGTGCTCTTAAAATTGTCATCGCAAACGTCTATCCAAAAAAAAACAAGTTGGAAGTGCACCATGATGTTCTAGTTTCAAACCTTGCGTATGAGGCATGGTACTGCCAAAATATTTTTGTCATTAAATAAGTCTTGACACGCGGAAAGAATGGTTAAGAAAATATATATAAACGAGGAAGGCCGAGAAAAACGTGGCACGATCAAATTAATCAAATAATAAATCTCGACCACGTGAGAATTCGGACACGAGGAGAATTTGACGTGCGAGCTTGACACGATGTATGAATATTTAGAGAACAGTGTGGTGGTCCATTCTTTCTGCTTACTTTCTGGTGATGGCTAGTTAGTTTTTTTTACTTTTTTTATATAATATAATCCAATATTAAAAAATTGTCTTGCATTCAAAAAATGTTAATTCGCCACTATTAAAGAATTAACTGAAGTAATGTGTTTTGTGGCATATATGCAGCAGATGGATTATGACATAATGGTAAAGATGTACGAGTATATATGTGTAATCAAACAATAAACCATAAGTTAAAATTGTGTTTCATCTCGATTTATGATCGTTTACGATTATCAGTATAAAAAAATCGTGTGGCGTATCTTTGCGCATGACTTATGACGCATACAAGTACGCCATCTATCGATGAAGAATGGCATTGCTGAACTATATTGGCGTGTATGTATTTTTCGAAATTGGAATCTAATGTGGAGCTTAGTATTAATTGTGGCATATCTGTGCATATGTATTTTCTGCATTTGATACACGCGTTTGGTGCCGAAGGGAGTGCAAATGTTTGACAATGAAATTGGAATTTAAAAAAGTGCGATATTGATAAATGTGCTGTGAAATTAAAAAGTCTGATAAGTACCACGATTGTAGGACGCTGAGGCAAGAACCGACCAGTAATTACTTTTTTTTTTTTTTAATATATGGAAACTTTGTTTTATGTAAAGAGTATTGATTTCTTTTAACATTTCCACCTGTAGTATTTAGAATAAATGTGATTTGAAATATCGTTTCAGAATCTTTTCAAAATATGTAATAATTGTTGTTAATTTTAAACAAGTTTTTTGTATGAGCTGCGAAGATTTATTCTCTCTAGATTAGAATACATTTATTCATTTTTATTTTATTTGCAGCATTATGACTCACGTTTTCGTATTATAAACATATATTATACCATATAATGACTATTTATTTATGAGTAAAATCACTTTTTTTTTTCAAAAGTGAAAAAAGGCGTTTAGATTCTTAAAATAATCGACATTAAAGGATTCCACAGTACGCCTTAAGTTTATTTAAAATGATATCGTATGTATTTATTGTTTCCTGAACAATGATGTAAAACTCCATTTTTAATAATTAATACGAATGAAAACGTTTGTTTTCTCGATGTTTTATTATATTTTATATGAATGACATGTTTCGCCTTTTCTGGGGCATTATAAAATATCTGTCTAAAACATTTGATAATACCTTAGATGGGCGACACATGTCATTCACATGTATCTTTTAGAAAACGGACATTTTCATTCGTATTAATTATATCGTATGTATATTTTCATTACAAAGTTTTATAAAATACTTGGTAAAATATACGCGAATGTCTCAAATACATATAAATATGAAAACAAAAAAAAATTATACAGAATTTCTTTATTATTATATATTTAGTGTGCTTCCACTCGTGTTTATGTTTTTTTTTTTTTTTTTTTTTTAATAAAAAGACTAACACCAAAGATTTAAATCAATGATATTAGAATTTATTTTACAATCTTCAATGTGAGCAGAAAATAGCTCATTATTATGAAGAAGGAATCTGGTCGTGTCCGGGGCTCGAACCCAAGTCCCCTTGATCAGAAGCCAAGCGTTCTATCCCCTAGACCACCACCCGACCGGGTTTGGCAGCTTGCTGCCGTCTTCTGGTACCTAAAAAAAATATTATTTGTTTTATTTAATAAATGATATTGGTGGGGGTTAAACATTTTTTTCTCCTGATTCTAAATAATGTTCTACTTTTATTAAGTTGTAGTTGAAAAGATTCTATATAATGTCATATAGAATCATTTCAACTACAACTTAATAACAGTAATACATTATTTAGAATCAGGAAAAAAAATGTTTAACTTCCACCACTATCATTTATTATTTAAACCAAATAAATTATGATGTAGGTACCAGAAGATGGCAGCAAGCTGCCGAAACCCGTCGAACATAAACACAAGTGGAAGCACACTAAATACATAATAATAAAGAAATTTGGTATATACATTTTTTTGCTTTAATTATTTAAAATGAACTTCTACCAAGAAATTCAAATACGTATTTTTTTTAAACATTTTCAAATAAGATATATATTTTTTCTATTTATTTGAAATCCAGTTTTGTGTTTTCAGATTTATATATTCTGTATTTAATACAAAACAAATATATTACAGTATCTTTGTTCAATCACGCTCTACATTTTATTTTGATGTTAAGAATGAAAATAATATTCTCATAAATGGTTTTGAAATAAGATATATTATTAGTGCAAAGATCTCAATAACATGCATCTATTGACATGTTATAAATTATTATACATTTCATAAATATCACGTGTCTCTCTCCATCAATAGTTTGAGATATCATATCCATCATTTAGAAGATTTAACATTATAAAATAAGTAAAAAACAAATAGAACAATAACGCTCTTTCTCTCTTACCCGTTTAGTGTTATATCTGTAATTTTTAGATCAATGTATGAAATCATTGATAGTTCTGTGTCTTTTTTAAGGCGGTGATTCAAATGTGTTGTCAAACAATATTGACATATATTTTTATGTGTTTTATGTTTGCAAAACTATAAATATGATCTTGTATGTAAAATAACTTAGTTTCGAAATGAGCTTATTTGTATATTTATCGAAATGATATATTTTTTCCGGTGACTTTTATTTGTTAATGTTTTAAATAAATTTGTAATAATCTTCTAATGAATACTTACAACAGTAATCAATAACCAATGTCTAACATTACCATGCACATTAATTTATAATATAGTCATAATTAATTAACTCAATATAATGTATATTAATGTCCACGATCAAGTATGGTTTTAGATTTCTGCGCAATATAAGATTACAACCAGTAAAACAATCACCTAAAATAATAAAGTTAAGCGAATGAGAGAACCCACGCAACCGATACTGACTTGTGATTGGGTATCGTTTTGCGCAGGGTTGCCGCCATCTTGTGGAAAGCTGCCGCCATATTGCGCAGATGCACGAAATAATCTGTCAAACAATTTAATTGTAATATTTAATTTAATTGTATTTGAATTGATTATTAAGGGTTCTATAATGTAAAATTATAAAATATGTCTCCTATATATAATTTTACCTATATTTTAAATGCCATTATATTCTAAATTCAACCTAAAAATAATTTACTGCTTGTTTTTCTGCCACCATTTTGTGGAGAGCTACGATACGATTTGATGATGAATGTGAATAAGTCTAAGGTAATGATTTTCGAAAAAGAAGGAAGCATGACAGTGTGCAACATTAGTGTAAACGGTGAAAATCTGGAACAAGTGGATGAATTTGTTTATTTAGGAAGTATGTTTACAAAGGATGGGAGGGTGGAGAAGGATATTGAAAGAAGGGTTGGGGCAGGCAACAGAATAAATAGTGCACTTAAAGTTGTCATTGCAAACAAAAGCCTATCCAAAAAAGCTAAGATGGCAGTGCACAATGGTGTTCTTGTGCCGACCCTTATGTATGGAAGTGAAGCATGGAACTGGCAAAAGAAGGATGAAAGTATAATAAATGCAGTAGAAATGAGATCTCTAAGACGAATGTGTGGCAAATCTGTAGAGTGACAAATGCAAGTATAAGAAGTGAATGTGGTGCGAATGAAAGTGTTATGAACAAAATAAGGAAAGGGTCATTAAGATGGTTTGGACACATGGAAAGAATGAGTGAAGACAGAATGGTAAAGAAGGTATATGTAAACGGCGTGAACGGAGCTAGAAATAGAGGAAGGCCGAGGAAAACGTGGCACGATCAAATCAATCAAATATTGAATGTCGGTCACGTGAGGAGTCGGAAAAATCGACGTGCGTGCATGACAAGATGTATGAATGTAGAGGAAGCGAGAGGCGTATGTCAGGACAGAACAGTGTGGCGTTCCATTCTTTCTGCCTACCCCTCCGGGGAGACGGCGTGATGGTAAGTTAGTTAGTTAGTTAGTTAGTGTTCTAAAATCAGTACTTAATCTCTGTATTTAAAAAAAATCTGGGTGTTAATTATAAAATAAATTATATGTGTTAGAAATGTCAACCATTGTTATAGCTGTGAAAAATACATAATGAAACAGTATTACTTCTTTTTATTTATTAATCAATGAAATGCGTGAAAATTTGACTAAAAACCTTGACTGACGACCTTCGAGGCATGTGGCAAGAGCTCTGACTGCTATGTTGAAGGTCTCGGGCTCGATTCCCGGAGATGACAGTTTAATTGTTGCACAGTATTTGGTCTGGTGAAGAATTCACGTGACAATAAAATAGCGATAGAATAATAATATAATAGAATCAAATAATATAGACCTAAAACTGAGAATACTTCTCATCAAGACCTATGTATGGAGTATCTTGATGTAGGGCTGCGAGACATTGTGCCGGAGACTAGAGGCTTTTGAGATGTGGTCCTATAGAAGACTATTAGGAATTTCCTGGAGAGACCACATCACGAATGAGGAGGTTCTTCAAAGAATCGAAGGAGGAAGGCACCTGCTCAGGACCTGGTCCGAAAGGCGTGCAAGATGGATCGGCCATGTAATACGACAAGAAGGTCTCTTGCATGCCATAATGGAGGATATGACCGAGGGGACAAACTTTAGGGGACGTCCACGCCGAGAGTACCTGGAGGCAGTGGCGGTACTCCCATAGAATCCCAGAATCCCGAATTACGTAAGAAATTTTGTATCCAAACCTCTTCTGGCTTACAAAGGTTGTGGCTATTTCTCTTACCTCTGATGGGAACATAGTTGGAAGGTGATTTGGTGGGTTGTTGGTTTATGCGGGGGCATGATTACTTAGATTTGGGGGTTTTGATTCAAAATTTCTTACGCATGCGGGCTTCTGGGCTTTAATGGGAGTACCGCCACTGCCTGGAGGACCTGTTGGTGGACGTGCGCTACTCATCATATGCAGATTTCAAAAGAGCCGCACAAGACAGGGAAGAATGGAAGAGAAGAATAGAAGAAATTGCTGCAAACCAATCCCAGGATTGAAACTTTCTAACTAACTAAATTAGCTACCTATCACATGTGTAGAAAGGTCTGCAGGATTAGACTCAAGTCCCCTGGGTCAGGAACCAAGCGTTTTGTCCCCTAGACCACCACCCGACCGGGTTTGGCAGCTTGCTGCCGTCTTCTGGTACCTAAAAAAAATATTATTTGTTTTATTTAATAAATGATATTGGTGGGGGTTAAACATTTTTTTCTCCTGATTCTAAATAATGTTCTACTTTTATTAAGTTGTAGTTGAAAAGATTCTATATAATGTCATATAGAATCATTTCAACTACAACTTAATAACAGTAATACATTATTTAGAATCAGGAAAAAAAATGTTTAACTTCCACCACTATCATTTATTATTTAAACCAAATAAATTATGATGTAGGTACCAGAAGATGGCAGCAAGCTGCCGAAACCCGTCGAACATAAACACAAGTGGAAGCACACTAAATACATAATAATAAAGAAATTTGGTATATACATTTTTTTGCTTTAATTATTTAAAATGAACTTCTACCAAGAAATTCAAATACGTATTTTTTTTAAACATTTTCAAATAAGATATATATTTTTTCTATTTATTTGAAATCCAGTTTTGTGTTTTCAGATTTATATATTCTGTATTTAATACAAAACAAATATATTACAGTATCTTTGTTCAATCACGCTCTACATTTTATTTTGATGTTAAGAATGAAAATAATATTCTCATAAATGGTTTTGAAATAAGATATATTATTAGTGCAAAGATCTCAATAACATGCATCTATTGACATGTTATAAATTATTATACATTTCATAAATATCACGTGTCTCTCTCCATCAATAGTTTGAGATATCATATCCATCATTTAGAAGATTTAACATTATAAAATAAGTAAAAAACAAATAGAACAATAACGCTCTTTCTCTCTTACCCGTTTAGTGTTATATCTGTAATTTTTAGATCAATGTATGAAATCATTGATAGTTCTGTGTCTTTTTTAAGGCGGTGATTCAAATGTGTTGTCAAACAATATTGACATATATTTTTATGTGTTTTATGTTTGCAAAACTATAAATATGATCTTGTATGTAAAATAACTTAGTTTCGAAATGAGCTTATTTGTATATTTATCGAAATGATATATTTTTTCCGGTGACTTTTATTTGTTAATGTTTTAAATAAATTTGTAATAATCTTCTAATGAATACTTACAACAGTAATCAATAACCAATGTCTAACATTACCATGCACATTAATTTATAATATAGTCATAATTAATTAACTCAATATAATGTATATTAATGTCCACGATCAAGTATGGTTTTAGATTTCTGCGCAATATAAGATTACAACCAGTAAAACAATCACCTAAAATAATAAAGTTAAGCGAATGAGAGAACCCACGCAACCGATACTGACTTGTGATTGGGTATCGTTTTGCGCAGGGTTGCCGCCATCTTGTGGAAAGCTGCCGCCATATTGCGCAGATGCACGAAATAATCTGTCAAACAATTTAATTGTAATATTTAATTTAATTGTATTTGAATTGATTATTAAGGGTTCTATAATGTAAAATTATAAAATATGTCTCCTATATATAATTTTACCTATATTTTAAATGCCATTATATTCTAAATTCAACCTAAAAATAATTTACTGCTTGTTTTTCTGCCACCATTTTGTGGAGAGCTACCATAATGTTGCGCAGATGCATTAAACAACATTTAAAATAATTTATTTACAATATTTAATTTAATTAATTTTACAACATTTTGAATGTTTACAAATACTTGTAGACGAATACTGGATTTTACCCATTACGGGTTATCATTTCAAGGATTAAGAAATTTAACATAGGTGTTACATAGTAGCATATATACAACTTCCAAAAATTTGTCAGACATGGTGGTCGTAAGAAGGGTGGAATAGGGAATGTTGTATTACATAAAGCGTGCGCTTAACCCAACCAATGACAGGTCATAAGTCCTGTAAACACCTCGACTACCATATTCTGTTCGCAATTTGCATCTTCGTCTCTATTGAGATATAATTAATCCTTGAATTTAATTATATTTAAATTGATTGTTTAGGGTTCTATTGTGTAACGTAAAATTATAATGTGATTCCTATATATATTTGTATCTATATTTATAATGATAGTGTTCTAAAATGTCGGAATATGGAATAAACACAAAACTGATCACGGCAATTACATCGCTGTACACAGAAAGCACTGCTGGTGTCAGAGTAAATGGGGATCTTACAGCCTGGTTTGATATCAATAAAGGTGTCAAACAGGGGTGTGTAATGTCTCCATGGTTGTTTAATCTATATATGGACAAGTGTATGAAAGAGCTGAAAGGGTTGGAAGCAGGTGCAAAAATGGAAGATGTTTCAGTAAGCTGTTTGTTGTATGCGGACGACGCTGTGCTACTTGCAGACAACGAGCACGAACTGCAAGCCCTGGTGTCTAGGATGTATGAGGTATGCAAGCGATACGATTTGATGATGAATGTGAATAAGTCTAAGGTAATGATTTTCGAAAAAGAAGGAAGCATGACAGTGTGCAACATTAGTGTAAACGGTGAAAATCTGGAACAAGTGGATGAATTTGTTTATTTAGGAAGTATGTTTACAAAGGATGGGAGGGTGGAGAAGGATATTGAAAGAAGGGTTGGGGCAGGCAACAGAATAAATGGTGCACTTAAAGTTGTCATCGCAAACAAAAGCCTATCCAAAAAAGCTAAGATGGCAGTGCCCAATGGTGTTCTTGTGCCGACCCTTATGTATGGAAGTGAAGCATGGAACTGGCAAAAGAAGGATGAAAGTATAATAAATGCAGTAGAAATGAGATCTCTAAGACGAATGTGTGGCAAATCTGTAGAGTGACAAATGCAAGTATAAGAAGTGAATGTGGTGCGAATGAAAGTGTTATGAACAAAATAAGGAAAGGGTCATTAAGATGGTTTGGACACATGGAAAGAATGAGTGAAGACAGAATGGTAAAGAAGGTATATGTAAACGGCGTGAACGGAGCTAGAAATAGAGGAAGGCCGAGGAAAACGTGGCACGATCAAATCAATCAAATATTGAATGTCGGTCACGTGAGGAGTCGGAAAAATCGACGTGCGTGCATGACAAGATGTATGAATGTAGAGGAAGCGAGAGGCGTATGTCAGGACAGAACAGTGTGGCGTTCCATTCTTTCTGCCTACCCCTCCGGGGAGACGGCGTGATGGTAAGTTAGTTAGTTAGTTAGTTAGTGTTCTAAAATCAGTACTTAATCTCTGTATTTAAAAAAAATCTGGGTGTTAATTATAAAATAAATTATATGTGTTAGAAATGTCAACCATTGTTATAGCTGTGAAAAATACATAATGAAACAGTATTACTTCTTTTTATTTATTAATCAATGAAATGCGTGAAAATTTGACTAAAAACCTTGACTGACGACCTTCGAGGCATGTGGCAAGAGCTCTGACTGCTATGTTGAAGGTCTCGGGCTCGATTCCCGGAGATGACAGTTTAATTGTTGCACAGTATTTGGTCTGGTGAAGAATTCACGTGACAATAAAATAGCGATAGAATAATAATATAATAGAATCAAATAATATAGACCTAAAACTGAGAATACTTCTCATCAAGACCTATGTATGGAGTATCTTGATGTAGGGCTGCGAGACATTGTGCCGGAGACTAGAGGCTTTTGAGATGTGGTCCTATAGAAGACTATTAGGAATTTCCTGGAGAGACCACATCACGAATGAGGAGGTTCTTCAAAGAATCGAAGGAGGAAGGCACCTGCTCAGGACCTGGTCCGAAAGGCGTGCAAGATGGATCGGCCATGTAATACGACAAGAAGGTCTCTTGCATGCCATAATGGAGGATATGACCGAGGGGACAAACTTTAGGGGACGTCCACGCCGAGAGTACCTGGAGGCAGTGGCGGTACTCCCATAGAATCCCAGAATCCCGAATTACGTAAGAAATTTTGTATCCAAACCTCTTCTGGCTTACAAAGGTTGTGGCTATTTCTCTTACCTCTGATGGGAACATAGTTGGAAGGTGATTTGGTGGGTTGTTGGTTTATGCGGGGGCATGATTACTTAGATTTGGGGGTTTTGATTCAAAATTTCTTACGCATGCGGGCTTCTGGGCTTTAATGGGAGTACCGCCACTGCCTGGAGGACCTGTTGGTGGACGTGCGCTACTCATCATATGCAGATTTCAAAAGAGCCGCACAAGACAGGGAAGAATGGAAGAGAAGAATAGAAGAAATTGCTGCAAACCAATCCCAGGATTGAAACTTTCTAACTAACTAAATTAGCTACCTATCACATGTGTAGAAAGGTCTGCAGGATTAGACTCAAGTCCCCTGGGTCAGGAACCAAGCGTTTTGTCCCCTAGACCACCAACCGGTCAAGGTCAAGGTTGACCTGCTACGTCTAAATGAAACAAATTGAAAATATTGAAGATTTTCAAATCACCTCCGAAACCCAATTGCCCTGTCATTAAAAGGTTAACATTCCATTTTGGAACACATATTTGAATTTCAATTCTGTCATCCAAATTTAAATTATTCCATTCTAATGTCGGTCGGCGCAGACTCCAGCGAGCAGACGGCGATTAGAATGTGAACAATGAGTGTTTATATTATAGGTATTAAGTACTATCATTGCGTCAATTTGCTTTCCCGCCCAAAACAGCAACTGTCATGGGGTGGTTCAGATGATAACGGATGTTTTTCAAATATTTTAATCCAATTAAAGCCATGTAAAAATCTCTTAGTAGTTTTTTGCTATGTTTGGACAGTGCTGTTATACGGGGCGGAGTCATGGGCCCTTAAAGTCAATATTATGAACCGATTAGAGGCCTTTGAGATGTGGATACACCGAAGGATGTTACGTATCTCCTGGACTGACATGGTCAGCAACACAAACGTTCTCCATAGAGCCAGAGTTGACAGAGAGTTGCTGAGCAACACTAAAGTCCGTAAGGTGTCCTACTTGGGCCATGTTCTGAGAGGCGAAAAGTAAGCACTGTTACATCTGATCTTGAAGGGTAAGATTGAGGGTCGACGAGGTGTTGGGAGAAGGCAGGTTTCCTGGCTGAGGAACATCCGAGAGTGGACAGGGCTGAGGACCGTGGAGGAGCTGTTCCGAGCTGCCCAGAACAGCGAGGCCTACTCAGGGGTGATAGTCAACGTTGGGGAGACCTGACAGGACACAGAAAGAAGAAGTAGTTTTTAAAAATACGGCGTCTTAGATTACAGCGAATGGAAGAAGATCGAATACGTGGTATGATTCCAATACACGAAAGCGAAGTGTGGGAAGAACAAAAACTGAGGTGGATGGATGGTGTGGAGGGGTGTTACAAACTGGAGAATGCGGGCGATATACTCGAGGCTGTTATAGGGCATAGCGGCGCCCTTTCGTCAGCTTCGCTCGTTCACTTCTTGGGCCTGTCCTCGGTCCATCCGGGACTTACATTTGTCGGGGTTAAATGCATAACCCAGATAAGCATATTTCATGATGAAATAGATGACACGAATAACCGAAAAACGCCTGACTCAGGACCTACTTATCAAAACTGATGATTCGAAGGCCCAGATTTATTCAGTTTGGTCACTAGGTCACTAGAGCAGAGCATCGTGTTCAATGGAAAGCAAAGCATATAAAAGCGGTACTTCCGACCACCATTAGGTGTATTACGGCTTCTAACAGACACGAATCTACGTTAATAAGTCTACGCCACGAGGGATATCGGACTCCTCCCTCCCCCACCGACCTACGAAGCCACGCTACAACAGTATTCCTTCTTGCGACTTCCAACCGACACGAGTCTACGTCGTGAAGTCTACGTACGAGAAACCTCCGACCTTCCTACCGAGCTACGCAACTGTCTACACTGCTACGACGTAACTTTCGACGAGTCTTCGCTCCAGCCAACTGACGCTACTGCCCAGTGAGCCATCAGCCCCAGCTGCTATCGACGTCCAGGCGCACGCTCCATCACGAGTACATAATACTGTTAACGTATGATTACTTGTGACCTGCAAGAAACGCTGAAACCTCCACTGCTTTTAACTCTCACCACAACCCCCAAACATTTTAAGAAAAACGACAACAGCAAGGGGGTGCCAGACCACATTTAATCTACATTATTTTCTTTATATTTAATCTACCCTATTTCTCGGCCTGTTGGCTAAGATAAAAGTGTAGTATCTGTTCTTAATTAAACGATTAGAGGTGTTTGATATGTGGATATACCGCAGAATGCTCCGTATACCGTGGACCGATAGGGTCAGTAATGCAGACGTACTACAGAGAGCCAGACCCAATAGAGAGCTGTTGTCGAGTGTGAAGGTTAGTAATTATTTTTGAATTTAAATTTACCATTTTAAATATTTTTATATTTTTATCCTGATTCGCCCTTTTATGATAAGAGGTAGCATCATTCAAGCCAGGGAATAAAGAAGCTTGAAGGAACTGACATCTTAGTGCATACTACATTTGTTGTATTTTTAAATTCTAACGAAAAAAATATTTTTTGTTATGTATCTAAAAATATAATAAAAATAAACTAAATAACTATCAAGCCGTCTCCCAGATAGAATGGACCGCCACACTTTTCTTTTTATTATTATTAATTTTTTTTAGATAAACTTAAGGCGTTAACACTGAAATTCCATAATGACGAATTTTTATGAAATAAAATACTGTTTTTTCCGCTTTTGAGTTTATTTTTCTCGACATGTTACGAAGGCTTACACCTTCATCATCGGGAGAACGATATAAACTTCGCTCTTCCGATGATGAAGGTGTAAGGCCTTCGAAACATGTCGAGAAAAATAAACTCAAAAGTGAAAAAAACAATGTTTTAATTCATAAAAATTCAGTTATTATTATTTTTTTGAATCGACCTTGGGGAAATGAACCATGGAACTGTCAAAAGAAGGATGAAATCAGAATAAATGCAGTAGAAATAAGATTTCTTAAAATTCGTTGATGATGGAGTATCGAATGAAAAAATAAGAAGTGAATGCTTTGCGAATGAATGTGCTATGAACAAAATAATGACTGGAAAATAAAGTTGATTTGGATACATGGAAAATAATTAATGAAGAAATAATGGTAACAAAGTATATGTTAAAAATGTAAATGGAACTAAAAATAGAGGAAGACCGAGTACAACGTGACACCATTCAATCAATAAATTATTAAATGTCCGCTACGTGAGGAGTCGAAGGAATCGACGTGCGTGCTTGACACGATGTATGAAGGTTGAGGAAACGAGAGAAGTATATCAGGAACGAAAAGTGTGGCGGTTCATTACTTCTGCATATCCCTTCGGAGAGACGGCGTGATGGTTAGTTGGTTAGTTTTATTTTTGTAAAATTTTCCCCAAAATTCTATTTTGCGACAGATAAATAAATAAATAAATTTTGTTAAATTTGAAATAATCATCATGTTCTCACCTCTAAAATACCACAATGCCTCAATACTAAAGTCTTCAACCAGTGCGTTTTGCCAGTCATGACGTACGGAGCCGAGACGTGTACATTGACAAAGAGTCTAGTCTACAGATTCAAGGTCGCCCAGCGCGCCATGGAAAGAGCCATGCTTGGAATAACCTTGAGGGACAGATTTAGAAACGAATTTATTCGACAACAGACCAAGGTGACTGAGGTGGCTCTACGGATAGGCGGGCTGAAGCGGCGGTGGGCTGGCCATATCTGTCGGAGAACCAACAGCCGATGGGGAAGACAGGTTCTGGAGTGGAGACCGCTTAGAGGATTCCGTAGAGTTGGACGTCCCCCTGCCCGCTGGACCGACGATCTGAAGAGGATTGCTGGACATGGATGGATGGGAGCGGCAATTGATAGGGGGCGGTGGCGTGCTTTGGGAGAGGCCTACATTCAGCAGTGGATGACTGACGGCTGATGATGATGATGAGAAATTAAAAAAATCATGAAATTTTGAGTTAACGCTTTTCGCATTTCCACCACGTACTTAATTAATTTTAAAATTCTTAAGTACCTACTTTAGGTTCTTACTTAGTTACATTCTGAGCGCCGTGTCTTCCGCTTGTCCCGAAGTGACAAACATCTGAAAAAATCGTTCATTTTTCAAATAGTGTTCCAATTTTAAAATTCAAATAAAATGGAATAAACTACAGTGGACAATAAGAACTCGTTAAAAATACGTGTACTAATTTTTATTATGAATTAATTTTTAAATAATTTTAAAAATCTAATTTGTTTTTTAACATGTTTTATAAAAAGTGGCATATCATAGTATTATTTTTAGTTATTTTTTTAAACAATGGAGTCTTGGGCGAGGATATTGATGATGGTAAGTACTGTATCAAGACTCAATGGTTCAAATAAGGCTTGATCATGGTCCAATGATATGAAGGAGTTCACTTAATAAATGGGATTGGATTTACCCCTCCCGCAATCAATGGGGATAAAAAATATCCTCCCCGATAGCCCACTACGTACTCCGCCAAACAAAATAGTCTCACGCAGGATGCTATCTCCTACCACAACTCTATCCAGGCACTGCTCCTCTTATCTTCCCCTCGGGAACAGACTTTTTTTATAAATACAATCCCAACCCTAACTAGTCTTCCATTCCCTGACAAATAATGTAAGACTTTATCATAAACCCTAAATCCCCCCTCGCCCTCTTTCGGAGGGACACTCCTGGCCATACATTTAGCCCCATCATAAAACAACTACTAAATCACATTCCAACAATGTTTCCTACAGACGTAAAAGGAATAGCCATTAGAGCTGAACCTCTGTAAGCCAGAAGATCCAAGTCCAAATCCGAGCGAGACATGGACGTTAACTAAAGAAGCAATACACAAAATTAAAGTTGCACAACGGGCCATAGAAAGATACATGTTGGGTATCTCGCTTAGAGACCATATACTCAACGTGGAGATTAGAAGCACCATCAAGGATGAAGTGGCAATGAGCTGAGCATGTGTGCCGACGGGATGATGGAAGATGTAGCCAGAGGGTTATTGAATATAGTCCAATGTTGGGCCGAAGAAGTGTCGGGAGACAGCCTACCAGGTGGAGCGAAGATATTGTGGGGACAGCAGGATGGCATGGGGGTGGAGAGGCTTACGTCCTTACAGTGGATGAAGACAAGCTGATGAAGAATGCCCCTAAAAATATCGAAATGCGCCATGTTGCAACAACATCAGCAACCCTACTCCAAATCTAACTCTCTAGCGTCCTTGAGTGGTCTCTCAGACCCTGCTGACCCCGGGCAATGTGACCACTGTCATAGCAGATGTAGAGAGGGCGAATTGCGAGTTTCCAACGCCAAAAAACTGGATACCCCCAGCTAAGGGAAGAAAACCCCGATATAAAATCCTCCGGAGAAGGCAAGGAGAAGCCACTTTGGGCAAGCTCCCCAGGACACCGCAATGAACCGTCTGGAACAGCACAGAGAGGCCTACGCCAGGCTGATAGCCGACATCGGGGGGAATTTATTATTATTATTATGTTGAATCGTTCTTTTCATCATGACAGCATGAGCCAAATCGATGTAAAGGGTATTATAGCTATCATAGCTATCTCGTGACACGTGATAGGTAGCTAATCTATCGCCATTTTATTGTCACGTGAATTCTAGCCCAGACAAAAGACAGTAGAATGGTTAAAACGTTGTACACAAGCAGCGTGAGTGGGAAAAGAAGCCGAGGACGACCGAGGAAAACATGGCATGACCAAATTAATCAATTACTAAAAGGCGGCCACATTCGAAGTCGGAATAATCGACGTGCGTGCATGGTACGATGTATGAATGTAGAGGAATCCCGAGAGGTATGCCAGGACAGGTCATTGTGGTGATCCATCCTCTCTGCCTACCCCTCCGGGAGAATGGCGTGATGGTTAGTTAGTTAGTTAGTTACCAAAGACAGTGTGACAATCACACTGCCCTCGCCGGGAATCTAACCCGGAACCTTGTGCACTTATCACTCTGCCACGAAGGTCGTCAATGACAAGGAATTCCAAGACCTGGACTTGGACTTGGATCTTCTGGCTTACAGAGGTTCAGCTCTAATGAATAAGAAGACATAATAAAGAGAAAAAATCTGAGATATCCTTCCATGAGCAGTGCCGGATAAGGCATATAGCAGAAGTAACAAGTGCTATGGGCCCCGCGTTTATGAAGGCGTCACACCTATAGACTCTCATGTACGGAAGAGAAGCATGGAACTGGCTGAAGAAGGATGTGAGCAAAATACACGCAGTAGAGATGAGATCCCTTAGACGCATGTGTGATAAAACGATGTAATGTAGAGCGGAAGAAAGTATTATGAACAAAATTTTGAAAGGATCACTTCGCTGATTTGGACATATGGAACGCATGGATGAAGAAATAATGATTAATAAATTATACTTTAATGATGTGCATGGATTACGGAGTCGTGGAAAACTTGGCATGATCATATTAATAAATTGTTAAAGGTGGACCATGTTAGAAGTCGGAAAAATATACATCTGTTTGAATGTGGAGGAAGCTAGAGAGTGTATTAGGATCGAGTAGTGTGGCGGTCCATTCTCTCTGCCTACCCCTTCGGGGAAACGGTGTGATGGATTGTTCTTGTTGTTGTTAATTTCATATATTTGAATAAAAAATATAAAGTTTAAAACTGTAGGTAGTCTATCCTACTTTACTCGAAGAGTCTATAAGAATGAGCTCTGGTATCATATATTTGATATAATGTTTGGAGCTGACAAAAGAAGGATGAAAGTAGGATAAATACCATATAAATGAGACACTTAGAAGCATGTGTGGGAAAACGATATATGATGAAATAACGTACGTCGAAATTAGGAAGAAATTTAAGGCAGATGATTGCATCATAAGTAATGATCCCTGATAGTCCGGTCAATTTAGACATTCGAAGGTGCATAAAATCCCACAAGCTGAAAATCAGTAAAATTGTTCAAAACATAATTATAAATAAAATTTAAAAAGTCCCCATCATTTATGTGAATGGAATTTTTTTTACAACTTTTTGAATCGTTATATCTCAGAAACGGTGGCTCGTAGGAAAAAAAAGTATCACGCAATTTTATAGATAATTTTATGATCTTCAATTTTTGTTAAAAGTACTTTTTTGATAAAACTTACCGTTTTGCTGAAAATCGCGAAAAACTCATTTTTTTACCTTTGACCTCGGATAAAAAATTTTCCATTCACATAAATGATGGGGACTTTTTAAATTTTATTTATAATTATGTTTTGAACAATTGTACTGATTTTCAGCTTGTTGGGATTTTATGCAGCTTTACTCTCATTTTTTGGTCTAAATTGACCGGACTATGAGATAGTTTAGACATACGGAACGAATGGACGAGAGAAGAATGGTCAAAATATTGTATACAAGCAGTGTGAGTGGAAAGAGAAGCCGTGGAAGACCATGGAGAGCATGGCAAGACCAATAACAACAACAACAAACCATCACGCCGTTTCTCCGCAGGGGTAGGCAGAGAGAATGGACCGCCCCACTACTCTATCCTGACATACCTCTTTAGCTTCCTCCACATTCATACAGCGAGTCATACACGCACGTCGATTCTTCCGACTTCTGACATTCAAAAAAACAAACTTAAATATATTAACTATTCTTCATAAATAGTTTCAAAAGCAACCACCTTTTTAACTGGAGTATCATATTATATGTGTTAATGGCAATTTGCTACGAAGGAAGCCCTAGATTACTAGCTAAAATCGATCACGCGTTTGCCCTATTTTAAAAGATTAACCCAATACTTTCAAATACAATGAAACTATTTTAAAGACAGCATTGTTGAAAGAATGAAATATAATTTACATCGACATTTTGATTGGGTTGGTGTTTTATAAAATGTCTGATTATCCACTAAAATATTATTATTATTATTAAGTTGAATGGAACGGATAAGAACGTCGAAAGAAGAGTTGGTGCGGGTAACAAAGCGAATGTAGCTTTAAAAATAGTTATTGGAAACAAGAATTTATCAATGAAAGCGAAAACGGCCATTCACAATGGAGTTCTGGTTCCAATCCTAATGTATGGAAGCGAAGCATGGAACTGGCAGAAGAAGGATGAGAGCAGAATAAATGCGGTAGAGATGAGGTCCCTAAGACGTACGAGTAGTATGTGTAGTAGAACGATATACGACAGAATCTCAAATGCTGATATAAGAAAGGAATGTAGAGCGGAAGAAGGTATTATGAAAGGATCGCTACGTTGGTTCGGACATATGGAACAAATGGATGAAGAAAGAATGGTTAAGAAAGTATACGTTAATGATGTAAATGGGGTACGGAGTCGAGGCAGACCGAGGAAAACATGGCATGACCAAATTAATACAATTTTAAACGTTAGTCATGTTGGAAGTCGGAAGAATCAACGTGCGTGCATGACTCGCTGTATGAATGTGGAGGAATCTAGAGAGGTGTGCCAGGATAGAGTGGTGTGGCGGTCCATTCTCTCTGCCTACCCCTTCGGAGAAACGGTGTGATGGCTTGTTGTTGTTGTTGTCTTATTTTTGTTACCTGGAAGACCGCCTAAGAGATGGAAGGACAGCTGGACCTCATCATCCGACAAGACATGATTTCTGTGTCACAGATCGTTTGATCTATTAAAAGAAGAAGAAGAAGATTATTGTTCTGTTGAATCATCAATATAGCGCGAGCCAAATCGATGTAAAGGGTCTAGCTATCAAATTGATTCTCGTGACATGTGATAGGTAGCTAATCTATCGCCATTTTTTTGTCACGTGAATTCTAGACCTGACCAAAGACAGTGTGACAATCACACTGTCATCGCCGGGAATAGAATCCGGAACTTTCGGGGTGGGAGTCAAAGCATTTGCCACTCAGCCACGAAGGTCGTCATTTTGTTGAATTAAAAAAATGCTCAACAATCTCTTGACCCAGATGTAGAGATAAAATGCACAATTGAGGCAGCAAGAGCTACATTTAATAAAATGAAATAACCCTTCCGCAATGATAACCTTAATTTGAAACTCCGCCATAGAATGATCAAATGCTATGTGTGGTCTGTTTTATTGTACGGGTGTGAAACTTGGACCTTGAAAGTTAACTCAATGAACAGACTGGAAGCATTTGAAATGTGGTTCCATTGCTGAATGCTTAGAGTTCCCTGGACAGACATGGTTACCAATACTGAAGTCCTGAGGCGAGCTAGAGTTGACAGGGAATTGTTATCAACTATCAAGGTTCGAAAGATCTCACATCTGGGTCATATACTGCGTGGAGAAAAGAACCACCTTCGCTAACTGATATTGGAGGGGGAAATTGAGGGACGCTGAGGGCCCGGAAGGAAACAAATGTCCTGGCTGCGAAACGTGAGGGAGTGGACCGGCATCCGAAGTGTTCCGAGCGGCGCAGGACAAGGACAGGTTCGCCGAGGTGATCGCCAACGTTGGGGGGACCCGACAGGACACTTGAAGAAGAAGAAAAACTACTACCTGAGAGGTTAAGGGGAATATGCCTACCAGTGAAACACTTGGTATTGTATGATAAAAAAAAAACGGGAAGAGGCTTGGAGAAAGGAAACTAATCCAAGGTTTGGACACGTTCATTGATTCTTCCGATATCATGAAAGTAACTATCAGAAAACTGCAGTTCTATCATAGGTGGAAGGGAATTTATTCACCATTGTTGGTGACCCCTCTTCGCTTGTTATGATCACGGAGCAAAGTTTATCGCGTATTGACCTCTCAATGCTTGACCCACTTATTTCTACTCAAGTGCATTCCATATCAACAGATACTATTGATCGATAATAGTTCTTGATTTTATTATATTTCATATTGTTTATTTATAATATAATAATAATAATAAATTGGATAATTTATACAGCTCCATTTTTATGAATTTCTCATCTCAAGGGCGCTGTAGAAAATGATCCGTTATCTCATATTTAGTATGAGAGCTGCACCTGATACAGTCGATCATGCGTTTTGAGTCTTTGAGGTCAGCTGGAAGATTGTTCCAGGCTGAAGGGCCGGATACCGCGAAGGCTCAGTCACCAAAATTTGTGCTAGGACAGCGTTTTGGCACAGTCAATCTACCGATCGCAAAACACTAAGCTGATCGCAATGTAGACTGTCTGGCATTCACGTTCTCGTTGATGCAGAGTTCAGATATATAAGCTGGTGCCATTCCATGCAACGCCTTATAGACTGTCCAGCAAAGCTTGTATTGTATCCTTTCTGGATATTTCAGACAATGGAGCTCTTCGGCACATCCTTTATTAGTCTTGCTGCCTTATTAAATGCAGACTGGAGTTTATTATTTTACTGTTTGGGGATGTTGGCGTAGACTCCAGAAGGAATTGTTTAATGTTTTAAAATTGTCAACGGGAATATTATGTATAATTCAGTCCGAGGTGAGCTATTGTTTCTCTGTTAAATATGCTTCATCAACACCATCTTCAGTGTTATAACCCTTGGTAAATCTTAGTTTCTTCCAAGAAGCAATATTCTGTCCTGTCTCTGGCTGCCATCTTTTAGGCCTTGCAATATTTAGAAACGAATTTATTCGACAACAAACCAAGGTGACTGAGGTGGCCCTACGGATAGGCGGGCTGAAGTGGCGGTGGGCTGGCCATATCTGTCGGAGAACCGACAGCCGATGGGGAAGACGAGTTCTGGAGTGGAGACCGCGTACAGGATTCCGTAGAGTTGGACGTCCCCCTGCCCGCTGGACCGACGATCTGAAGAGGATTGCTGGACATGGATGGATGGGAGCGGCAATGGATAGGGGGCGGTGGAGGGCTTTGGGAGAGGCCTACATTCAGCAGTGGATGACAGACGGCTGATGATGATGATGATGATGAATCTGCCATGATACCATCCAACCATCGTAGTCTTGGCCTACCGACACTTCTTCGCCCTATTTGATTATTAAAAAAATACTATTCTGGGGGGATCCAGATCAAGACCAAGCGGTGCAAATGCCCTTCTTCTTTCGGTGCCGTGTCAGGTCCCCCCAACTGCAGCAAAAGCATCTCGGTCATGCGCCACTTGGAACAGGTTCTAAACTCTTGTGATTCTTGTCTACTCTTTTATGTTCCGCAGCCAGGACAGCTGCCTTTTACCAACTCCCCGACGTCCCTCCACTTTACCCATTAATATCAGTCTATGGAAGTGGTATTTTTCTCCCTATAGGTATTTTTCTCCCTATTTTCTCTCATGACCCAAATATGAGACCTTTCTAATTTTCACACTCGACAACAGCTCTCTATTGGCTCTGGCTCTATGTAGTACTTCTGCATTGATGACCCTATCGGTCTACGGTATGCGTAAGAACGCGTAGAAAGGTCTCATATTTGGGTATGTGCTAAGGGGAGAAAAATAACCCCACCTTCGACTGATATTAATGGGTAAAGTAAAGGGACATCAGGGAGTCCAGAACCTGTTCCAATTGGCGCAGGACAGAGGTGCTTTTGCTGCAGTGAATGCCAACGTTAAGGGGACCTGGAAGAAGAAGATAGACAAGTGTATGAAATAACTGAAAGGGTTGGATGGGTTGGACTTTGTTGGATAGGCTTCTGTTAACCCCATTAATTGATTTCAAATGTTTATTCTTAGATGACCCCCTGGTGACAGACGACTCAGATGGAGGAGAAGACTGCTGCGTGGAGGGAGAGGACTGGGCGGAGGCTGGATGCTCGCCTCCTCCAGACCCGGAGAGAACTGAAGAGTGCCTCAGCAGCGGAGTCGAATGCTGTCAGAAGTTAATCAAGTGAGCTCCGAACTCCCACTTTTCCAAATAACCTAACCTAACAATAATATTAATATGAATGAAAACGTCTGTTTTATTTAAGTTTTATTATATTTTATGGGAATTTCGCCTGTCTAAGGCATTATTTATTTATTGTACGGTAACATAGAGTGATTGTTAGTACATAAACAAATGGACAAACATGCGGTTCTTCTTCTTCTTCTTCCTCAGCCTATTCCCGTCCACTCCTGGACAAAGGCCTCCTCCATTCGCTTCCATGTAACTCTGTCTTATGCAGACTGCATCCAGGTTATTCCAACGTGTCTGTTCAGATCATCCTTCCACCGTAGTTGCGGTCGCCCTACACTTCTCATTGCCGTCCACGGTCTCCAAGTAAGCAGTCTTCTTGTCCACTTTTCGTCTGAGACTTGCCCATTGCCATTTTAGAGTCACCACCCGGTGGATGATGCAGTGACCTTTGTTTTTTCTCTCACCGTATCGTTTCTGACTATGTCTCTTAGGCTTATTCCTAACATGGCTCTTTGGGTCACTTATAGAAGGTTACCTGCCGCTTACCCGAAGCTGTTACAGGACGCAGCGGCGCCCTTTCGTCAGCTTCGCTCATACAATCCCTAGGCCCGCCCCTGTCTGCGAGGGACTTGACCCGAAAAAAACAGAAGGCGAAAGGGTCTCCAAGCCACTTTCAATTTAGTTTAATTTATATTCACTTCTATGTACCAATCTCACAAAATAAATCAAAATATGTCTAAGGTATTATCACATGTAGCGAAAATCAAACGCGCTTCTGTTTATATACACGATTTAAAGGAGCAGAATATGGCAATTAAGATAATTGACGTGGCCCAACATGAAAATCTCCATAGAAAAGACAAAGAGCATGGTTACATCAAGGCAACCAGTACGATGCAAGCCTGCATTAGATAATAAAATAATAGAACAAGTGTTGCATTTCAAGTACTTAGGTGTTGATATATCAAGCAGCAGGAACGAATGCTGTTTGGAAAAATAAAAATATGCTAAAGGAGAGCAAAATTCGAATCTACAAGACATGCGTACGTCCTATAATGACATATGGAATGGAAACGAGAGCTGAACACCATCAGAACAAAAAGCCTCCTAAGAACCACAGAAATTAAGACTCTCCGATCCGTTGCGGGAACGACACTCCGAGACAGAATAAGAAATTCTGAAATAAGAAAGATCTGCAATGTGGAAGACTGAAAATACGCTACTAGAGAGATCATGTGGAAAGAGCATGTTCTGAAAGAGTGATAAATATAGCCGCAAATAAAGTACCAACAGGAAATCGACCAGAAGGAAGACCACCTAAAAGATAGCGAGACAATTGGACATCTGTATCCCAGGAACAGGCTCCGAGAAATAACAGGACACAGTCCTAAATAAAGTAGAAGAATATGTGGCCCAATGCATTGTTAAGGTATAAACCCCAGAATACAGAAAAGTATTACCTGGATACTTTTTAAGGTCTCTGTGTTATTGACTGCCTATTGCTTGCATAGTCGAACCCACAGAGCTAAAATCAATAATTAAGGTATCCTTGTTTTTATCAACCTTTCATCTTGGTCCATGGCCCATAGCCAAAACAATAGGACCTAAATCAACTGTCAAGGTCAATACCGTATTAAATGTTGGTCAAGGTGTATTTGTTGTTGAGTACCTTTTCGTCTTGATCTATAGCCATAGTCGCACCTTCTGAATCAGAATTAATTGTCAAAATCTCTTGGTTTTTGATCATAGTCCATAGTCAATCCTAAAGAGAGCAATCTTCAATGTCTATTTCTTGTAGAATACAAAATTCCTCCAATCTTAATAGATGGCGCTAGTGTAGATTGAACTAAAAAATGTGAAGTGTGGTGCTACATTGTAGCATATATACAACTTCCAAAAATTTGACAGATATGGCGGTCGTAAGAAGGGCGGATTTGGGTATGTTGTATTACATAAAGCGTGCGCTTAACCCAACCAATGACAGGTCATAAGTCCTGTAAACACCTCGATCACCATATTCTGTTTCCAATTTGCATCTTCGTCTCTATTGAGATACAATTAATCCTTAAAATGATAACCCGCAATGGGTAAAATCCAGTATTCGTCTACAAGTATTTGTATACATTCAAATTGGTGTTCATGATTGTTTTTTTTTCAGGGAAAAGGCTGCATGTCGAAAGGGCGTACAATTAGCTAAGGATACAAATAACTGCGATGACAATGATGAGAGCAATGTGGTGAGTGTTCTTATTTTAATGTATCCCAATAACTTAGTTGATGTGAAGATGTCTTTGTAAAGGAAGAAGCAAAACAATTTAAAGCGTATCATAGCTATCATAGTGATCCTCGTGACATGTGATAGGTAGCTAATCTATCGCTATTTTATTGTCACGTAAATCACCGGATCAATTTCAGTGTGAAAATCACACTGCCCTCGCCGGGAATCGAACCCGGAACCTTCGGAGTGGCAGTCAATGCACTTACCACTCGGCCACGAAGCTCATAAGCGAAATCATAGGATGAGCATGATGGTATGATATAGAAATTTCAATATTCGGCTTCTATATTCTTCTTATTCTCTTCTTCAAGTGCTCTGTCGGGTCCGCCCAACGTTGGTGATCACCTCGGCGAACCTGCCCCTGTCCTGCACCGCTCGTAACAGCTCCTCCACACTTCCCCCTAGACCCCTTGCAAGCCGTAATCGACCACTTTAGGAACTACTGATATAGAGTTTAATACGATTTCTCAGTAAGAAGATTGCGTTACCAAATGTTATCGCTCGACCAAGCCTATATTGAATGTCAACAATGTAACAAAAAATTCATTCATTGCACGCGTTATTTGATCAATGGTAATGCTTATCTTCACCAAAATGGGAAAATCTAACCTAAAGTATGCTCTTTGATAAGAGGGCTCCCGTGATCATAAGAAAAAAGGTGAATGAGTCAGCAACCTTCAGAGATCAACATTTTTCACACACTATACAACGGATGACGTTAATACCGGAAAAAAAATAATCGCTTTTAGGATTGATTTTAGTCGGCGTTTAAGAAGTGGATATATTGAAGAATGTTCCGCATGCCACCGCCTTCTATCCATTGCCGCTCCCATCCATCCATATCCAGCAATCCTCTTCAGATCGTCGGTCCAGCGGGCAGGGGGACGTCCAACTCTGCGGATTCCTGTTTCTAAAGTCGAACCATCTCTCATGCGTTCCTGGTATATTACCTGTTCCCAAATAAATGCCTTAAACTAAAAATGTTTGTTATGTCTTTTGAGAAAATAAACTGATTTGATTTCTGACACTCTGAGTGCGTTTTCCGCACTGTATTCAGGCCAGGACAGCAGCCTTCTACCAACTCCCCGACGTCCCTCCACTCTACCCATTAATATCAATCAAAGGAGGTGGTATTTTTCTTCCCTCAGCACATGACCCAAATATGAGACCTTTCAAATTTTCACACTCGACAACAGCTTTCTATTGGCTCTGGCTCTCTGCAGTACGTCTGCATTACTGACCCTATCGGTCCACGGTATATACTCGTAGATCATTCTAAAGTATATCTACATCTCGAACGCTTCCAACCGATTCATTACATTCACTTTCAGAGACCAGGTTTCACAGCCATATAGTATAACAGACCATATATAACATTTAATCATTATTTGTCGGAGTTTCAAGTTAAGATTATCGTTGCAAAATAATGTTCTCATCCCATGTGTCATGATGGGTCGCTCAAATGTATTTTAAATACTTACTTTGCTGTTGATCTTCATGTCAGGGTTTTTCCATATTGAATTCTTCAAACATGCAGTGTGAAATGATCTCTTGAAATACTTGTAGCAAAATTCGTTTTGATAATACATGATTACAGTTAAAACACTGAGTAAATACATGCTTCTGGTACCGAGAACAGAGATTTGATGCATTTGGTGTTTGGTGTGAGTAAACACAAGACGCTGACAGATAGGAAAGGTAAATATGGTGCCGAGATAAGAAATAAATATAGAAGGAGACAAATGTGTTTCGTGTCTTCTGGCAAAGCTGTATTAAAACAAGTCAGCTCTTCTTCACCGTCGCATTATACCTACTACCAATGCCGTCTCGAAATTACTGGGCCGCAATGCTGATTTAAATATGGGGCCAATCTAATCTGACAGCTGTCAAAAATATCGCGACTTTTTCGAAACAATTAATGAACATTCCTGGACCCAGATATAAAATGCAGAATTAAGGCAGCATGAACTACATTTAATAAAATGAAATCACTCTTCTGCAATGACAACATAAATTTGAAACTCCTCCAGAGAATATATTATGTGCAATGTGAAGTGTTGTTAACATAGTAGCATATATACATCTTTCAAAAATTTGTCAGACGTGGTGGTCGTAAGAAGGGCGGAATGGGGAATGTTGTTAACATAAAGCGACCACCATATTCTGTTCCCAGAAAACAATTTACATCTTCGTCTCTATTGAGATTCAATTAATCCTTAAAAATGATTAACCCGCAATGGGTAAAATCTAGTATTTGTATACATAACTAACCAACTAACTAAGCATCACGCCATTTCCCCGGAGGGGTAGGCAGAGAGGATGGATCGCCACACTGGCCTGTCCTGGCATACCTCTCGGGATTCCTCTACATTCATACATCGTACCATGCACACACGTCGATTGTCCCGACTTCGAATGTAGCCGCCTTTTAGTAATCGATTAATTTGGTCATGCCATGTTTTCCTCGGTCGTCCTCGGCTTCTTTTCCCACTCACGCTGCTTGTGTACAACTTTTTAACCATTCTACTCTCATCCATTCGTTCCATATGTCCGAACCATCTCAGGGATCCTTTTTTAATTTTATTCATGATGCAGTCATCTGCCTTACATTTCTTTCTTATTTCATCGTTCGGTATTCTATCATACAAAGTTTTCCCGCACATTCTTCTTAGTGATCTCATTTCTACGGCGTTTATCCTGCTTTCATCCTTCTTTTGCCAGCTCCAAGCTTCACTTCCATACATGAGGGTTGGCACTAGAACTCCACCGTGAACTGCCATCTTTGCTTCTGTGGATATATTTCTATACATTCAAAATGTTAATAATTATTTGTTATTTTTCAGAGATGCTGTGAAGAATGCAGGATCGCCATCGTCCTGGGAGAGGAGAAGGGGTGTGGTGTGCCCAGTAATACGACATTCTACGAATGTTGCCAGGTAGACTCCATTCATTACAAGGATATTGTTTGCAACAGGTAGACTCCATTCATTACAAGGATATTGTTTACAAAAAATCTAGATGTTGTGTTTAATTAATTTTTTTTATTAATAGAAAAAGTAAATGTTTTTAAGTAATAATCACAGAAATAAGTTTATTAAAATTTTAGTTGTTTATTGATGTACGAGTATCTTGGAAAAACAATTAAGGGTGAATTAAGGGAAAAACAATTAATTAGATGTTAGATTTACTACAAACCAATCCCTAGGATTAAAACACGAAGAAAAAAAACACTATTATAATTAATTAACCATCACGCCGTCTCCCCGAAGGCGTAGGCATAAATAATGGACTGCCAAAATTTTCTGTCTTGACATATTTCTCTCGATTCCTCAACATTCATACATCGTATCATGTAAGCGGACATTTAATGTCTAATTTATTAGATCATGCCACTTTTCCCTTGATCTTCCTCTATTTCTAGTTCCATTTAAATCATTAACATATACTTTTTTTACCATTCTCTCTTTATTCATTCTTTCCATGTGTCCAAACCATCTTAATGATCCTTTCATTATTTTGTTCAAACACCATCATTCGCACCGCATTCACTTCTTATATTTACATTCGACAATCTATCACACACAGAGTATCTACGCATTCGTCTAAGAGATCTCATTTATACTGCATTTATTCTGCTTTCATCCTTTTTTTGCCAGTTCCATGCTTCACTTCCATACATAAGGGTCGGTATAAGAACACCAACTGCCTTTTTAGCTTTTTTGGATATGTTCGACTTTTGCGATGACAACTTTAAGTGTACCCAACCCTTCTTTCAATATCCCTCTCCACTCTTTTGTAAAAAAAAAACTTTTTTCTATATTAACAAATGAAGACGTTTGTTTTCTATAAGTTTTATTAAAATTTATGGGAATGGCTTGTTTCGACTTTCTAATGCATTATCAAAACGTTCACATTCGTATTTATTATTTAATATGGAGTTTTACATCATTTTAAATAAATAATATTTCTTAAATAGTCCATTGTTTTGGCCGAAACACTATGATATTACAATATTATAACTAACTAACTAACTAACCATCACGCCGTCTCCCCGGAGGGGTGGGCAGAAATAACGGAACGCCACACTGTTTGTCCTGACATACTTCTCTTGCTTCCTCTACATTCATACATCTTGTCATGCACGCACGTCGATTTCTCCGACTCCTCACGTGACCGACATTCAATATTTGATTGATTTGATCGTGCCACGTTTTCCTCGGCCTTCCTCTATTTCTAGCTCCGTTCACGCCGTTAACATATTCCTTCTTTACCATTCTGTCTTCACTCATTCTTTCCATGTGTCCAAACCATCTTAATGACCCTTTCCTTATTTTGTTCATAACACTTTCATTCGCACCACATTCACTTCTTATACTTGCATTTGTCACTCTATCATATACAGATTTGCCACACATTCGTCTTAGAGATCTCATTTCTACTGTTAAAAACATTATTAACTGTTAAAATATAAAACGCTGTTAATGGTATCACAATTTTTTATTCTATTTTTCGGGACAGATTTTTCGTCAATCAATGTTGAGAAAATCAGGTGTTACAATATTTTTTTTCCAACTTACTGTTAAAATTAATTTTCATGATTTTTTTAACCTTTATGTGAATTTGTTTGAATATCGGCAAAAATGAAAAAAATTAAAATAATTGTGACATCATAAACAGTACATTCTATTTTCTATTGTTTTATATTTTTAGTTCGCTATGGCCAAAGAGAAGGCCATGTCCACGACTGAAGAAATGGAGCAGGAGACGGAAGCAGTTACCACAGAAGTGCAACCATCCCTGACATATGGTACACCCTTGTTCTTATTCTACCATCACCACCAACCCATAACGACCAAATGCTTAAAATATTACCCAAGCAGGGTGAAATGATGGGACTGATTGAATTTGCTGCTCGTTATAAATATTACTCATTATATCAGAGAATAGCTATTTTGAAATGCTTACAAATTTACGCAGCAAAGCATGGAACTGGCAAAAGATGGATGAAAGTAGAATAAACGCAGTAGAAATGAGATCTCTTAGACGAATGTGCGGATACTCTGTATATGATAGAGTGTCGAATGAAAATATAAGAAGTGAATGCTGTGCGAATGATGGTGTCATGAACAAAATATTGAAAGGATCATTAAGATGGTTTGGACATATGGAAAGAATGAATGAAGAAAGAATGGTAAAAAAATTATATGTTAACGATGTAAATAGAACCAGAAATATAAGATGACCAGGGAAAACGTGGCACGATCAAATAAACAAATATTGAATGTCATCCATGTGAGGAGTCAGAGAAATCGACGCGCGTGCACGACACGATGTATGAATGTTGAGGAAGTGAGAGAAATATGTCAGGAAAGAAAAGTGTGGCAGTCTATTCTTTCTGCCTACCGCTTCGGAAAGACGGCGTGATGGTTAGTTAGTTACTTACTTACCAACAATCATATCATTTCTCTGGAGGGGTGGACTGCCCCATTGGATAGACTTGTGTTTGCGATGACAACTTTAAATGCTCCCTTCACTTTGTTGCCTGCCCCAACCCTTCTTTCAATATCTATCTCCAATCCAATTGTTTGCTTGATTTGGTTTTGTTCCAGATGAGAAGTTGAATGCTTGTGAACAGGAAGGGGACAACCTCTGTGCTCACAAATGTGTCCCGTCTGGACGTTCTTTCAAGTGTCAGTGCCGGGCTGGGTTCAAGCTGAGGCCTGATGGATACTCCTGCCAGAAACTGGACATCAACAGGTGAAGATCAACCAAAAACTAATCTAATACGGTTAACCAATACTCTATACCACAGAGATATTCTATTATGGTGGAGAGGGTTCAGAAAAAAAATCTGATGTATCTCTACATGAGGGAGTTTGGTAGCTATCCATGGCTGTATCCCAATTCATTTCTTTTGGGAATGTTGGGGACCAACTCTCTGCAGCTTCGAAGAGATGGGCATCTCATAGATTTTAATTTAGATTTTAATCAGGGGATATTTCGAGAGTATGGCCGTGCTGGAGGATGTTGGTCTTATTGTCCCTGATAGATATCATCTTCTTCTTGTTCTTCCTTATTGTAGACCTATATGGTCTGTTCTCCAGAGTGTTGCTCCTCCTGTGAGGTAGATTCCCAGCTGTTCGAGGACGAGTCCCATGAGGCTAATTATGCAATGCAATATGGGGGAGTCTGGTGGTGTCCATTCTTTGAACATGACCGTACCAGTCCCTTTTTGGCTGTCTGCTCCATCTAATAATATCCTCAAAATCACATATCTCTCTTATTCTGGTGTTCCTCGCGCGATTTCTCAGTGTCTTGCCTGCTATCGTCCTCAGTGTCTTCATTTCGGAAGTCCTCAAAACTTGTTTGGTTCTTACTGTGTCTGCCCTTGCTTCGACGCCATATATTATTATTGGTCTCACGCATGCTTTATAGATTCTCATCTTACTCTTAATGGCCATATCTTTGTTTTTCCATATTGTGGATTTTAGAGCCCCAGAGATCGCAGCTGCCTTGTTTACTTGGGCTTGTATTTCTTCCCGCAGATCAGCTTCCCCCACCAGGTCTATGCCTAGATACTTGAAGGTCCTGACCTGTGGGTTGATTTTCTATAACCAGGTTGGGATATAGATATCTCCGACAGCGATATAATAGATTGTTTTACCTACCGGCCTTGTCTCTGGTGACATCGGTGTGAAAAGCATTTAGTCTGCTGAATGCTGTCTCCTCAGAGATCGACGTCTTTCATATTAATGAAAGTACCATCAGAAGACAAATAATACCCTTGACATTAGAGAGTATCTTGTCTTCCTAAAGTTGAACCACCTCTCATGCGTTCCTGATATTGTATATATATTATTTTACCTGTTCTCAATAGATGCCTTAAACCTTAATTTGGTTTGTAATATCTGTTGAGAAAATAAACTGATTTGATTTGGTTTATTGACAACTTCAGATAAGTGGCTCTATGCTAACTTTTTTTATAAGTCTTTCGATGGTATTGTAATCAGTTTTCTGTTTTTGTTGGGATATTCCAGATGCCAGTCGAAGAACCCTTGCGACCATAAATGTACAGACACCGGTGACGCCATAATATGCTCCTGCAAGCGAGGATATGAACTCATGGATGACAATGTCTCTTGCATAGGTAAACAGCTTCATTGTTGTTTCATATATTCGCTTTCACTTTGTGTTGTGGATCCACATTTGAATACATAGAATTGGAGCTGGCAAAAGAAGGATGAAAGCTGGATAAACACCGTAGAAATAAGATCACTAAGAACGTGTGCGGAAAAACGTTGTATGATAGAATACCGAACGATGAAATAAGAAAGAAATGTAAAGCAGATGACTGCATCGTGGATAAAATTAAAAAAAGGATCCCTGAGATGGTTTGGACATATGGAACGAATGGATGAGAGTAGAATGGTTAAAAGTTGTACACAAGCAGTAGCGTGAGTGGAAAAAGAAGCCGAGGACGACCGAGGAAAACATGGCATGACCAAATTGATCAATTACTAAAAGGCGGTCACATTCGAAGCCGGAATAATCGACGTGTGTGCATGGTACGATGTATCAATGTAGAGGAAGCCAGGTATGCCAGGACAGAGCATTGTGGCGATCAATCCTCTCTGCCTACCCCTCGGGGGAAATGTCGTGATGGTTAGTTAGTTTTAGTTATAATTGAATTTATTTTTCTTAATTTATTTTTCATTTTACAGACGTGTTTTGGTTGTGATACAACGTTTTTCGATATAAAAATGTTAGCTAAGAAATAAAACATTCACTTGGATATGTATTATATTCAGTCATGCTCTTTATTTTCAGATATAAATGAGTGTGACCTGCAGATTCACGAATGTCGGAGCGGGACCACGTGTGTGAACACCCCGGGGGCCCACCGCTGCGTGTCTGCCACGGACACGAGGGCCCCCTCAGCTGCTGCGCCCTCCAAGTGCCCCAACGGGTTCCTCTTCGATAAGAAGAGCCAAGTCTGCAATGGTAAGCTAACAACAATGCAATCAACAACAACAACAAACCATCAGGAAAGGGTAGGCAGAGAGAATGAACCGCTACAGTACTCTATCCTGACACACCTCTCTAGCTTTCTCCGTATTCATACAGCGAGTCATAGACACACGTCGATTCTTCCGATTTCTAACATGGCCGACCATTAATATTTTATTGATTTGGTCATGCTATGTATTCATCGGTCTTCCTCGACTGCGTACTCCATTCACATCTTGACGTACACTTTCTTCATCTATCCGTACAACCCAGCCCACTAGTGGTACCTTCCAGCCCATTAGTCGTAAATCTTATCCCACTAATTGTATATCCCAGCCCACTAGTCGTACATCCCAGCCCACTAGTCGTACATCCCAGCCCGCTAGCTGTATGTCCCAGTCTACCAAGCTGACTTACCGGACCACTAGTCGTACCTCCCAGCTCACCAGTCTAACCTCCCAGCCCACTTGTAGTATCTCCCAGCCTACAAGATGTCCCAGTCCTTTACATCTATTTAGCTTGCGCTGTAATTATGTAGAGAGTGATTCAACAAAATAATATTTATAATAATAATAAATAGTCATACCATCCAGCCCACTAGTCGTACATCCCAGCCCACTAGTCGTACATCTCAGCCCACTAGTCGTACATCCCAGCCCAGTAGTCGTACATCCCAGCCTATTAGTCGTACATCCCAGCCCACTAATCGTACATCCCAGCACACTAGTCGTACATCCCAGCCCATTAGTCGTACATCCCAGCCCACTAGTCGTACATCCCAGGCCAGTAGTCGTACATCCCAGCCCATTTGTTGTACATCCCAGCCCACTAATCGTACATCCCAGCCCACTAGTCGTACATCCCAGCCCGCTAGTCTTGGCCAGCTTGAATGGCGAGGTGTCTGTTTTGGAGCCTCAACAGAACTTCGTACCTACTTGCTATTGAATTCATCGGAATTGACAATATATATTTCTTTTTCTTTCTTGTAGACCTATGTGGTCTGTTTTCCATAGGGTTGCTCCTCCTGTGAGGTGCACTCCCAGCTGTCCTTCCATCTTTTAGGAAGTCTTCCACGAGGACGAGTCCGGTGAGGCTGATTATGTAGTGCAATATAAGGAAGTGTGGTGGTGTCCATTCTTTGGACATGACCATCCAGTCCCTTCTTTGCTGTCTACCCCATCTTATAATTTCCTCAATCTCACATATCTCTTTAATTTTGGTGTTCCTCACCCGATCTCTCAGTGTCTTGCCTGCTATCGTTCTCAGTGTAATTATCTCGGAAGTCCTCAGAACTTGTTTGGTCCTTACTGTGTCTCCCCTTGCTTCAATGATATTATATTAGTTTATGTTTATGTTTTTTTTTTTAAATATATTTTCAGATGTTGATGAATGCCTCTCATCTCCTTGCCCTAATGGCCTGGTCTGCGTGAACTCCATCGGTTCCTTCAGCTGTGGTCATTCCGCAATACCCCTGGATCCAGCCGCCCCCTCCCAGCCCTCTCGGCCCTCGCAGCCTCAGCGCCCTTCACAGCCATCACAACCCTCGCCTCCCGCCCAGCTGGTGCCAGACGTGTGCCCTCCAGGGTTCAGGATCAACGAAGAGCTTAGAGACTGCACAGGTAATCTGAAAGCACGAAACAGGCAACATTTGATATAATTCAGTATTTTTTCTTTATTTCCATATCCAATACAAGAGGTCAAACTCCGATTGGTCTAGATGCGTACATCCTATGCCTCCGAGTTCCCGCTGCAATAACGGGTCTGGGTCCCAGGGGTGAATCATTCTCAGTATTCTATTCTCAAACCAGTAAATTCGTTGTTGTTCTTTAAGAGTCATTGTCCATGACTCCTCATATGTCACTACTGACTTGATGATGGTGTTTTAAATGCGCAGCTTGGTGTTTCTGGATATAAGCTTGATCCTTCTGTTATTATTGAGTATTAATTAATGGAGCGGCAAATGTTGGGCATAAGTCTGAGTGATAGAATTACAAATACAGAAATCAGACGCCGAACAAAAGTCGCCGATATCATGGATCGGATACCAAAATTGAAATGGCAATGGGCAGGACACGTAGCCAGACAGCCAAGTTCAAGATGGACTCCCAAAGTCTTAAAGTGGAGGCCATGGGAAAACAAAAGGGGTGTCGGTCGGCCACAGAAGAGATGGGCCGACGATATTGTTGTGGTCGCCGGGAAAAAATGGATTGAAGCGGCACAGGATAGAGAGAAATTGAGGCAGGTGGAAGAGGCCTACATCCAGCAGTAGAGGGAAGGCTAGGAAGAAGGAGAAGAATTAATATATAAATTGTGCATTTTTATTTTAGATATAGACGAATGCGTAGAGGGAACAGACGATTGCAACAGAAAGAGCCAGTATTGTCTTAATACTTACGGCACATTCACCTGCATGGATAGGGCTTCCAAGACCTCCTGCCCTCCAGGATTCAAGATCAAACCAGACTTCGTATGTGAAGGTACGCAAAGTGTTACTATATTGGTTCCCCATTGCCTTCTCTGGGGATTTCCTTTAACCCTTTCCACTCCTTTGTCGAATGCCAGCCGACATCGCTATATGTACGCTACAACTCAGTTGTCGGCTGGCGGCCGACAAGATAAGACTTGCGCGCGCGGTGTATTTTCGCGCGCAAAACTTGACACATGCCGTTGCTTCTTGTGATTATTCGTTAAAAAAACATTTAATTTCACGTTTTAATAAGATTTTTACGGTTTTCCGTTTTTATTTTACTATAAAATAATCCTTGCAAATTCACATAACCTAAAATGGCGGGATACGTCATACGTCATGCAGAGAAGCGATTAGAGTACAAGCCCCACTTCATTGCGAAACTGGACAAAGGTTCTAAAGACTGTACTGTGTGCAGTAACAGAAAGATTCCAGGGGGAAGACGGGAAACAGTGTGGTTTTGTGAGACCTGTTCCAGAAAACCTGGTCTCCATCCTTGAGATTGTTTTAAAAAGTACCATACTATGCAAAACTATAAGTAGTCCATAATGTTTTTTGTAAATTGTTTTTTATTTGAAGAATAAATCATTACAAATGAATTTTTAACGATTTTTTTTGTAACTACCTATCAATAAACATATTTTGACATTATTTAAATTAGAGTCGGCTGACAAACAATATCAAAAAATAATGGCGTGGTAAGGGTTAAAGATTACATTCTCTTAGCTGGTGATCACTTTGCCTCTATGATTTGTGTATTGCTGTTGTCATGCAATTTCAGAGCTTTTTATAATTATATATTATACCATCCAGCAAGGTATGTCCCACTATAGCACTTTCAGTCGTTTCACTGCTTTCCAGATAACTTATGATTTTCTCTATATTAAATGCATGTTTTAAAACAATTCTGAGGTACTCTATATGAGTATGGTAGCTATCCGTGACTCTATCCCACGGTATTTCTATTGGGAATGCTCGGGGCCAACTCTCTGTAGCTTCCAAGAGATGGGCATCGCATAACCCATTTCTTTAGATTAATCAGGGGATATTTTGAAAAGTTAAAGTTGTCAATAAAGCTAAGATGGCAGTGCATAATGGTGTTCTTGTGCCGACCCTTATGTATGAAAGTGAAGCATGGAACTGGCAAAAGAAGAATGAAAGTAGAATAAATGCAGCAGAAATGAAATCTCTAAGACAAATGTGTGAAATTTCTGTACATGATAGAGTGTCAAATGCAAGTATGAGAAGTGAATGTGGTGCGAATGAAAGTGTTATGAACAAAATAATGAAAGGGTCATTAAGATGGTTTGGACACATGGAAAGAATGAGTGAAGACAGAATGGTGAAGAAGGTATATGTAACCGGCGTGAACGGAGCTAGAAATAGAGGCATGATCAAATCAATCAAATATTAAATGTCAGTCACGTGAGGAGTCAGAGAAATCGACGTGCGTGCATGACAAGATGTATGAATGTAGAGGAATCGAGAGAAGTATGTCAGGACAGAACAGTGTGGCGTTCCATTCTTTCTGCCTACCCCTCCGGGGAGACGGCATGATGGTTAGTTAGTTTAGTTAGTTATATTTTGAAAACTCGGCCGTGCTGGAGGATGTTGGTAATTTTGTCTCAGATAGATATTTCCGACAGCGACAGCATAGATTGTTTTACCTAGCAACCTGCCTCTGGTGACACTGTAGGAAGAGCAATTAGTCTGATGATTGCGGTCTCCTCGGAGATCGACGTCTTTCATATTAGTGAAAGTACATTCAGAAGACATAATCTCTTGACTTTAGAGAGTATCTTGTCTTCCTAATGTCGAACCATCTCTCATGCGTTCCTGGTATTATATTTTATATAATATATTTTACCTGTAATCAAATGCCTTAAATATTAATATTATTTGTAGTAATAAACTGATTTGATTAATTGATTGATGTTTCATGATTCTTTGTAATTTTTTTCAGATATTGACGAATGCTCTGAAAACCCCGATATTTGCACTCCTGGGAGCATTTGCGTTAACGAGCCGGGCGGGTATGACTGCAAGGATCGGGCCAGCCTGGGATCCAGGCCTATCATACCAAGACCTGAACCTCCTACGGTGGAAGCTCCGAGGCCTGAACCAAGACCAGATATTCCCAGGCCTAACCCCTCTCAGCCTACAAGGCAGCTAAGGTAAAGCGTTATATTACATTTTACAGTTGGGATTCAACTTACTTATTACTTGCTTCCTATGGCCATACTACTCTTGAAGAGTTTTAGCCTCCTTGATTATTTTTTGCCAAGCTCCTCGATTCTGTGCCTTTTGCTCCCAGCAGTCCGATTCGCCCAACCTAGCCAGGTCAGCCAGAACATTGTCCATTAGGCGCTGTCTAGGCCTTCCAAGAGATCTTACTCTACGTATGACGCCAAGTTCCCGCCATTTTAGGTTATGTGAATTGGCAAGGATTATTTTATAGTAAAATAAAAACGGAAAACAGTCAAAATCTTATTAAAACGTGAAATTAAATGTTTTTTTAACAAGTGATCACAAGAAAAAACGACACGTGTCAAGTTTTGCGCGCGGATATACACAATACTTATCTTGTCGGCCGCCAGCCGTCAACTGAGTTGTAGCGTACATATAGCCATGTCGGCTGGCATTCAACAAAGGAGTGGTAAGGGTTAATAACCCAGCACCGTAAATCAAATTCAAATAAATGTATGTCCGTGCATAGCACGATGTATGAATGTTGAGTTTTCGAGAGAATTGTGTCAAGATTGTGAGGACAATGGATAAATGGACCAGACGCAACTGACACGGGTTCTCATGATTCAGTATAAAGGATATTCTGGCTGCAGATCTCTACTCCCAAACATTTGAAGCTCATTACTTGCTCCACAGGTATATCATCAACAGTCAGCTCAGATTTGGACTCTTATCTATTTAATATTAACAATTGACTTCTTCTAGTCCTCCACGGAGTCAAGCAGCTTGTCCCAAAGGCTACCGAAGATCTTACAACGGAGGCTGTGAAGGTAATCATCACATTTATTTATTGTTTCTTGAACAATGATGTAAAACTCCATATTAACCAACCTGCCTCTAGTGATGCCGGTGGGGAGAGCAATCAAACTGCTGAACATGATCGCTTCGGAGATCGACGTCTTTCATATTAGTGAAAGTACGTTCAGAAGACAAATACTCTTGACTTTGGAGAGTATCTTGTATTCCTAATGTCGAACCATCTCTAATGCGTTCCTGGTATTATATATTTATTATGTTTTACCTGTTCTCAATAGATGCCTTCAACTATTATATAATTGTTGTTTGTAATATCTTTTGAGAAAATAAACTGATTTAATTTGATTTGATAAAATAATTAATTCGAGTCTGTTTTCTAAAAGTTTTATTATTAACTTAAGGCGTTAACGCTTAGTATGGAAGTGAAGCATGGAACGGGCAAAATAAGGATGAAAGTAGAATAAATGCAGTAGAAATGAGATCTCTAAGATAAATGTGTGGTAAATCTGTATGTGATAGAGTGTCAAATGCAAGTATAAGAAGTGAATGCGGTGCGAATGAAAGTGTTATGAACAAAATAATAAAAGGGTCGCTAAGATGGTTTGGACACATGGAAAGAATGAGTGAAGACAGAATGGTGCAGATGGTATATGTAAACGGCGTGAACGGAGCTAGAAATAGAGGAAGGCCGAGGAAAACCTGGCACGATCAAACCAATCAAATATTAAATGTCGGTCACATGAGGAGTCGGAGAAATCGACGTGCGTGCATGACAAGATGTATGAATGTAGAGAAAGCGAGAGAAGTATGTCAGGACAGAACAGTTTGGCGTGATGGTTAGTTAGTTAGTTAACGCTTAGGAATTCCATATAATTTTTTTAAATGAATTAAAACACCGTTTTTCCACATTTAATTTTATTTTTCTCGACACATTCCGAAGACTTTACACCTTCATCATCGGAAGAACGATATAAACTGAGTTTATATCATTCTCTCGACGATGAATAGTCTTCGAAAGATGTCGAGAAAAAAAGACTCGATAGTGGAAAAAACAGTGTTTTCATTTATAAAAAAATCGCTGTTTTATTACTAACTAAACATCAAGCCGTTTATCCAAAGGGGTAGGCAGAAAGAATTAACAGCCACAATTTTTTTTCCTGACATATTTCTCTCGCATCCTCAACATTCATACATCGTGTTATGCACGCATGTAAATAAAATACCGAACGATGAAATAAGAAAGAAATGTAAGGCAGATGACTGCATCATTGATAAAATTAAAAAATAATCCCTGAGATGGTTTGGAAATGAGGTCACTAAGAATAATGTGCGGAAAAACAATGTATGATAGAATTTCTAATGATAAAGTAAGAAAATAATGTAAGGCAGATGAATGCGTGATAAATAAAATTAAGAAAGGGTCACTAATATGGTTTGGATATACGGAACGAATGGATGAGAGCAGAATGGTTAAAAATTTATACACAAGCAGCGTGAGTAGAAAAAGAAACCATGGACGATCGAGGAAAATACGGCATGACTAAATTAATCAATAAAAGGCGGCCACATTCGAAGTCGGAATAATCGACGTGCGTGCGTGGTACGATGTATGAATGTAGAGGTATGCCAGGACAGAGCATTGTGGCGATTCATCCTCCCTGCCTACCCCTCCGGAGAAATGGCCTTATGGTTAGTTAGTTAGTTAGTTAATTAGAGTAAGAACAAGATAGAATTGAACATTGATATTGCATCCCTGAGGCAACTTCCACTATCATGAAATATGTTGACCTCCGAGGCGACCATGTTAAGTAAAGGGTTTGCTCTACCCGCAGGCTTAACCATTGGCAGGTTGGTTCTGCCAGTAGTCTAAAGATCTTGGTATTCTAGCTGTCCCTCCATCTCTTAGGCAGTCTTTCAGATGGGCGGTGTCCGGAGGGGATTTCATAAGCGGCTGTATATGCGAGTCTGTCACCATCCATTCGGGCTACATGGTCCCTCCAGTATCTTCTTCTGGATCTACTCCACTGAACGATATCCTCTATTTCGCAGGTTTTTCTTATGTCTACGTTGCGGACACGATCTCGGAGGGTTTTCCCTGTAATTGATCTTAGGACCTTCATCTCCGATGTTCTTATTAGTCCCTTGGTTCGCACAGTGTCAGCCCGCGTCTCTACAGCGTACGTCATGATAGGTCGCACGCTTGTTTTATAAATTCTGATCTTGCTGTCGACACGCATGTGCTTGTTCTTCCAGACCAGATTCTTCAGGCATCCTGACACGGCAGAGGCTTTACTGACTTGTTCACGTACTTCGGTATAAAGGTTATTTTGGCTGCAGATCTCTACCCCCAAATATCTGAAACTCATTACTTGCTCCACAGGTATATCATCAACAGTCAGCTCACATCTTGTAGGTTGCCTAGACATAGTGAGATATGATAGACCTAATTTCAATAGAGAATGACTCACTTCGAAACATGATAGAGATTATTCTGGATGTGTTATGGATGTTTTCAATCTTTTTCAGACATAAACGAGTGTCGCGAGAGGACCCACTCATGCGACGTCCACCAACAGTGCCACAACACGATGGGAGGACATCGCTGCACGTGTAAACCCGGCTTTACCAAAGACCCCATCACACTAGCCTGCATTGGTGAGGGTTCCTTTCTACTTACTGTTCAACTGAAGTAGGGGTATTTAATTTAAATTTTTAGTTTTTTGAACAATGATGAAAACTCCATATTAAATGATTAATTCAATTGAAAACATCTGTTTTATACAAATCGATAAAAGCGATAATTAAATTGAAATGACAGAATGCTGGAACAGGTTGCAAACTTTAGATATCTGGGAGTGGATCTGCTCAGTCAAAATGATCTTGTCAGTGAAACAATAGGACAAGTCAACAAGGCTTCGGCGGTATCAGGTTGTCAAGGATATAATATGGAAAAACAAGTATATGAGAACTGACAGTAAGGTCAGAATATATAAAACCTGCGCAAGGCCTATACTGACATATAGCATTGAGACCAAAGCGGATACCACAAAGAACGAAGGCTAAAGTACGGGTGGCAGAGATGAGGACGCTGAGGATGATAGCAGGAAGGACTATTCGAGATAGGGTGAGGAACACGGCCATCCGCGAGATCTGCAAGGTGGAGGATGTCGTGAGACGGGGCAGACAACGCAGAAGATACTGGAATGCGCACGTGCAGAGGATGGATCCCACCAGAATCCCACACGCTGTGGCGCATCACATTTCTGCCGGCTGCCGTCCTCCCGGAAGACCGCCGAAGAGATGGAGAGATAGTTGGGAGTCAACCCATCGAGAGAGGCCAGCCTGATTTCAGGAACAGATCAATGGTCTATAAGGAGAAGAAGAAGAAGAATTACGTTTTAAATTGCTTCCTCATCCACCGTACTCTCCAGATCTAGCCCTCGGCGACTGCTGGGTTGTTGCAGATATCACAAATATGCTCCAGGGAAAGATTTGGCTCAAAAGAAGAAGTGATTGCCGGAACTGAGGCCTATTTTGAGAGCAAAGACAAATCGTTCTACAAAAAAGGCATCGAAAAGTTAAACTAGCATTGAAATGGATGTATCACTCTTGTAGGAGAGCATGTTGATGAATAATCATAGTTAGACCATTTCTTAGTTAGACCGGTATCTTATTGAGTGATGTGTTATATAAAAACACAAGTGTATTCTAATACAATGTTGTGTCAAAATTTCGCAGTAATTGGTAAATACCAAAATTTCAAAGCAATATTTTTTATTCAAAAGAAGGAGAAGACGATTGGATTTCATTCTAACTACTCTCAAAACTTTCCTGGGACAAAGAAAAACAAACTGTAAAATTTTCAGCGAAATCGGTTAAGTATTTTTCGAGAAAATCATTGACAAACACACAGGACAGAAAGACAAACATTACCAAATGAAATAAAAATCAAATATGTTGCTGTTTAAATACAAATAAAATCAAATAAAATGTTCTTCCTTTTCTTCCATGTTGTAGACCTATTAATCTGTTCTCCAGAGGGTTACTTTTCCTGTGAGGTAGATTCCCAGCTGTCCTTTCATCTTTTAGGAGGTCTCCCACAAGGACGAGTCCCATGAGGCTGATTATGTAATGCAATATAGGGGAGTCTGGTGGTGTCCATTCTTTGGACATGACAATACCAATTCCTCTTTCGTTGTCTACTCCATCTTATAATATCCTCAGCCTCACGTATCTCTCTAATTCTGGTGTTCCTCACGCGGTCTCTCAATGTCTTGCCTGCTATCGTCCTCAGTGTCTTCATTTCGGAAGTCCTCAAAACTTGTTTGGTCCTTACTGTGTCTGCCCTTGCTTCAACGCAATATGTTATTATTGATAGTATTAGTTGATAAAATTTGATTACAATCTTCAATATGAGAAGAAAGTAACTTATTATTATGAAGAAGGAATCGGGTTGTGTCCAGGCTCGAACCCAAGTCCCCTGGATCAGAAACTAAGCGTTCTGCCTCTAGACCACCAAACGATTTTTGTCGAATACTTGACCAAAGAACTGATTTGGCATAATCAGAACTGATTTAAAGTATGGCTTATGTGATATCACGACTGTTTCAGACATCAACGAATGCCAGAAACAGGATTTGAATATGTGTACCGAAAGCCAGAGATGCGACAATACCATTGGATCCTACCACTGTGTCCGCTACATCAGCTGTGGAACTGGATACACGCTCAATGCCCTCTCCAGCACTTGCGAAGGTAACTTTACTTAAAATCTGCTTTACATTGAGGATGATTTACAGAGAAGATGGCAGCAAACTTCCGCACCACATCGTGAAAGAGAAGACATCAAAGAGTGGACCGGAATTCGGAGGGTTGAGTAGTTCAAATCAAATCAGTTTATTTCATCAACAGACATTACAAATTTATTTTTTAAGGCATCTATTGAGAACAGGTAAAATAATATATTGTGTATAGTATACTACCAGAAACGCATGAGAGATGGTTCAACATTTGGAAGACAGGATACTCTCCAGAATTAAGAGTATTTGCCTTCTGAACTAATATGAAAGTCGTCGATCTCCGAGGAGACCGCGTTCAGCAGATTAATTCCTCTTCCCACCGGTGTCACTAGAGGCAGATTGGTTCTGGCGGCCGGTAGGTAAAACAATCTATGCTGTCGCTGTCAGAGATATCTATCAGGGACAAAAAGCCGAACACCCTCCAGCACGGCCGAGTTCTCGAAATATCCCCTGAGTAATCTAAAGAAATGGATTATGAGATGCCCAGCGCAAGCATAGATTGTTCTTTCTTCCGGCCGCAAGAACCAACCTGCCTCTAATAATGCCGGTGGGAAGAGCAATCAGTCTGCAGAACAAGATTACCTCGGAGATCGACGTCTTTCATATTAGTGAAAGTACATTCAGAAGAAAAATACTCTTAACTTTAGAGAGTATCTTGTCTTCCTAAAGTTGAACCATCTCTCATGCGTTCTTGATTCTTTACCCTTTCTTAAACTATTATTGTGTTTGTAATATCTTTTGAGTGAATAAATAAACTGATAATCTGATCTCTTCGAAGCTGCAGAGAGTTGGCCCCAAGCATTCCCAAAAGAAATTCCGTGGGATAGAGCCACGGATAGCTACCATACTCCCTCATGTAGAGATACCTCAGAATTTTTTCTGAACCCTCTCCAGCATAACGGAATATCTCGCCTCGTGAGTTGTTCTGTCTGGCACAGGACAGAGAGGCCTATGCTAGAGTGATAGCCGAACGAAGAAGAACGCTTCAAGTTTATCAATAATATATGTATTATGTTTTCGGTTTACAGATGATGATGAATGCGAGCTCGGAACAGACGATTGCTCACAGATGGGGCACATGTTCCAGTGCCTCAATCTCCCAGGAACCTATCGCTGCACAAGGAAACCTTCCACATCCAGTTCCACCACCACATCAGCTTATGAATACGACAGCGACGAGTATTACACGGACGAAGAATTGGAAGCACTGTGAGAAGCACGTTTTTCCTTGTAAAGGGTGTACAATCTATGTTCTGGAACAAATAGATATTCTTGTTACTGATGGTTTCCAGCGACAGTTCTGACATCAATTCTTCTTCCGTCATGCAGAACCAACCTGCCTTTGATGATGCCAGTCTTCTTTTTCTTCTTGCCCTGTGACACCTCCGTGGTGCATAGGGTCTCAAGGAACCACTGCTTTAACCTCATTCTGCCAGGTTCTTCTCCGGGTGGCTCTAGGTCTGCCTCGCTTTCTCTTTCCCCCCATAGGGGACCAGTCTAGTGCGCCCTGAGCGATGCAGGCTGGGTTCCGTCTCAGAGCGTGACCGATCCACTGCCATTTGCGTCTAGCGACTTGTTCTCTAATTAGCTTTTCGCCTGCCATGGTCCAGAGAACGGCATTTGACACTGTTTGGGGCCAAAAGATCTTGAATTTTGAGCGAAGGCACCTCTATTTATAAACATTAGGATTTAATTGTATCTCAATAGAGACGAAGACGCAAACCGGAAACTGAATATGGATGATCAAGGTGTTTACAGGACTTATGACCTGTCATTGGTTGGGTTAAGCGCACGCTTTATGTAATTACAACATTCCCCATTCCACCTTTGTTTTACAAGTATAAGTATACAAGTATAAGTATACATTCACAAAAACATTTGGAGTTTTCTAATAGCGTCCGCGGTAGATTTCCAAGTCTCACATCGGTAAAGCAGTACGCTTTTAACGCTACAGTTGAATATTATTTATGGTGATACCAGTGGGAAGAGCAATTCTACTTGTTTTTATAATATCTTCTTTCCTCGTCCATTCGTTTCATATGTCCAAACCATCTAAGGGATCCTTTTTTAGTTTATTAATGATGCAATCATCTGCCTTACATTTCTTTCATGTTTCATTGTTCTTTTTCTTATTCTATCATATATCGTTTTCTTGCACATTCTTCTTAGTGATCTCATTTCTACGGCATTTATCCTACTTTCATAAAAAAATTTGCCAGCTCCAAGCTTCACTTCCATGCATAAGGGTTGGCACTAGAACTCCATTATGCACTGCCATGCCATGTTTGCCATATCGCGACAGCTGGTTCGCCAACTTAGGTTGGCGAAAAAGCTGTCGCAACAATGAAAACATAAATTGTAAAACATATTATATTAGTGTTTTTATATTTCAGTAATAAGAGCCAGAATGCCATATCAAATGCAGTGAACAATCCTGTAGTTGCAACGCCGAAACCAAGTGAACCTTCAGATAATCATCTTCACCCGACTGAATCTTCTGAATCGGATGCCATAACCACTCCTCCAACTGCCAATTTTGATCCCAGATATCAACAACCTAGTCAAAATCCCAGGCCACAACAAAACCCTGACCCAAGATACAATCAGCAACAAAACCCTGATCCGAGGTACAACCAACAACAAAACCCTGATCCTAGACACAGTCAACATCAAAATCCTGATCAAAGGTACAACCAGCGGCAAAACCCTGACCCAAGGTATAACCAACAACAAAACCCTGATCCTAGACACAATCAACAACAAAACCCTGATCCAAGGTACAACCAACAACAAAACCCTGATCCCAGACGCAATCAACAACAAAACCCTGATCCAAGGTACAATCAACAACAAAACCCTGATCCTAGACGCAACCAACAACAAAACCCCGATCCCAGGTATAATCAACAACAAAACCCAGATCCGCGATACAACCAACAACAAAACCCCGAAAGAACCCACCCAACAGCACCACGGCCAGAAGTACAAAAAGAAACAAATAGAAACCAACCAGACAACACCGACGAGTATACAAAACCTCTGGTATTCTACCCAAATCCAACAAACCCAAGAAGACCTGAAGACGACCCAAGAATGGAAGTTGTTCCAGTCTCGAAGGAGAAGAACAAACCAGTGACGCTGATCGGGAGTCCGGATAATGAAGGGAACATTGTTGTGGACACAAAAGATCTTCAGGAGAACACCTGGACGAAGCTGGTGCCAGGGGAAAAGCATTGCATATCAGGTTATGCGATGGACAGTAGAAAGGAATGCATCGGTAAGTTCCTCTTAACCAACTATTCTCAAATTTAATTGTATCTCAATAGAGACGAAGACGCAAACTGGAAACTGAATATGGATGATCAAGGTGTTTACAGGACTTATGACCTGTCATTGGTTGGGTTAAGCGCACGCTTTATGTAATTACAACATTCCCCATTCCACCTTTGTTATTATGATCATGCATGACAAATTTTGGAAGATGTATATATACTTCAAATCCATATCTATCTTCACCTGTCAGTTTTAATTGGCCATCTATGTAGATTTGATTGCACTTGTGAATCTTTTCAAGATTAACCTCTACAACCGACCCAACTATTCTCAATTTATCTCAACAATAGCATACATGACCTAGACAGGCAAACAACTTATATATATCCCCAAAGTCTTCTCAGCCTATTCCCGTCCACTCCTGGACAAAGGCCTCCTCCATTTGCTTCCATGTCATTTATTTCTCTCGCTTCCTCAACATTCATACATCGTGTCATGCACGCACGTCGATTTCTCTGACCCCTCAAATTCGCCGACATTCAATATTTGATTTATTTGATCGAGCCACATTTTCCTCGGTCTTCCTCTATTTCTGGTTCAATTTTTTTACCATTCTTTCTTCATTCATTCTTTCCATATGTCTAAACCATTTTAATGATCCTTTCATTATTTTGTTTATAACACTTTCATTTGCACCGCATTCCCTTCTTATATTTTCATTCGACACTCTATCATTCACAGAGTATCCACACATTCATCTTAGAGATCTCATTTCTACTGCATTTATTCTACTTTCATCCTTCTTATGCCAGTTCCATGCTATAATCTAACTTGTATTTATTGATATTAACCATTTACATCGTTAACATATAAAAAAAATTACCATTCTTTCTTCATTCATTATTTCCATGTGTCCAAACCATCTTGATGATCCTTTCATTATTTTGTTCATAACACCATCATTCGCACCGCATTCACTTATTATATTTTCATTCGACACTCACATTCACAGAGTATCACACATTCATCTTAGAGATCTCATTTCTACTGCATTTATTCTACTTTCATCCTTCTTATGCCAGTTCCATGCTATAATCTAACCTGTATTTATTGATATTAACCATTTACATCGTTAACATATAAAAAAAATTTACCATTCTTTCTTCATTCATTATTTCCATGTGTCCAACCATCTTAATGATCCTTTCATTATTTTGTTCATAACACCATCATTCGCACCGCATTCACTTCTTATATTTTCATTCGTCTAAGAGATCTCATTTCTACTGCATTTATTCTACTTTCAACCTTCTTTTGCCAGTTCCATGCTTCGCTTCCATACATAATATAATTATGAATGAATAAATGTTTTTATAGTATTGTTGTATGATTTAAGATGTCGACGAATGCAAAACTGGAAGACATCACTGCGAACCAGACAGCGAGATTTGCCGGAATATTCCAGGGGCGTATACCTGCCTCTGTGCTCCGGGATACCTCAAGGACACAACCACAGGCCTCTGCCGAAGTAGAAATCAGCATTCACCACCAGGTATTATTTGTCTTCTCTAGTATCAACAATCGACGAGCGTGCATGTCACCATGTGTGAATGTAAAAAAGGCGCGAGAATTATGCCATCCTCTCTCCCTACCCCTCTGGAGAAACGCGTGATGGTTAGTTAGTTAGTGTAAGGTGTCATATTTAGTTAATGTTATTGAGAGAAAAATATGAATTTCTTGCAATGATTGAGGGAAAATAGAGGGTCGATGAGATGTAAGCAGGAGGCAAATCACCTCGCTCCACAATATAAGGGGCTGGACTGGCATTAGGAGCATTGAGGATCTGTTTCGAGGTATCAGGGAAAAATATGCCTATTCTCAAGTAATGGCCAACATTGAGGGGACCTAGCATCATATTTATTATACAAACTCAAAAGTAGGTCAAAACCAACTCAATAGTAGGTCTCAAAATGAACATGTCCAAGACAGTAGACCTACGAGTGTCCACAAATGACTCCACCCCAATCTTGCTACCCCCCAAGTATGACAGCAGGCTCCGGAGACACGGAGGAAGATGTAGCCAGCAGACTCAACAAGGCAAGGGAAGCTTTCGCTACGCTTCGCCCTGTATGGCGTTCCGGTATCATTTCGAGAAATCTCAAGCTCCAAATATTCGGCGGTAGCATTAAAAGCGTACTGCTGTACGGACGTAAGACTTGGAAATCTACCGCGGACGTTATTGGAAAACTCCAGGTGTTAATAAAAAGGTGCCTTCGCTCAATATTCAAGATCTATTGGCCCCAAATAGTGTCAAATGCCGTTCTCTGGACCATGGCAGGCGAAAAACCAATTAGAGAACAAGTCGCTAGACGCAAATGGCAGTGGATCGGTAACACTCTGAGACGGAACCCAGCCTGCATCGCTCAGGGCGCACTAGACTGGTCCACTATGGGGAGAAAGAGGAAGCGAGGCAGACCTAAAGCCACCTGGAGAAGAGCCCTGCAGGACGAGGTTAAGATAGCAAGCCTCACTTGTGATGATGTAAGGTATCAGGCATGCGATAGAGTCTGGTGGAGAAGGTTCCTTGAGGCCCTATGCACCACGGAGGTGTGACAGTAATCAGAAATCTTCATCAGCCATTAGTTGTCCAGTATTGGACATAGGCCTTCCTTCTACTTCCACAAATCTCTATCCCTCACCACTAACTGCCTTTTGTTGTCATCAGACCATCTTGTTTGTAGTCTGCCCGGGCCTATGACCGATTCTCTGTCACCACTCGAGGATGTGTCTGATCCACCGATCATCCGTTGTCCTCACTGTATGGCCGACCCAATTCCACTTTAGCAGAGATAACAAAGATAATAATAGTCATGTATATCAAGGAAATAATCATAATTAAAGTGTTTTTAAGACTACCGATTTAAAATAGTTTAAAACAAGGTTTTTCAAAATGGCGATCATAGATATATCTTTTTACAGTTCCAATCGTTCCCAAATGGTCTCCTTCCGCATCCGGCAATTGTGATATTGGCTTCCAGATGGATCCCGTTTCAAGGCAATGCGTTGGTAATTTTTTTTCTTATATTAATAACAGAATGTATGAGAACCACCTCAAGTGGTTTGGCCATGTAAGAGGTCATTTTGTACCACACCGTACTACTATATTTGGGAAGTCATCACACGCTGAGGCATTAAGAGCAGTTTGAATGGAAACAGTAGTCGTGGAAGACGACGAAAAATGTGATGGTTAGTTAATAAGTATGGAATCGGGTTGTGTCAAGACTTGAATCCAAGTCCCCTGGATCAGGAGCCAAGCATTATGTCCCCTAGACCACCACCCGATAATGGAAATGGAGAGTATGTTCACAAGGAATGATTTCTAAAACAGGGTCTTTCAAAATCAGATTTTAAAAAGAGGGTATTCTAATAACAGGACTTCTAAATACAAGGTATACTAAAACAGGGTCTTCTAAAAGCAGGACATCTAAAAACAAGTTTTACTTAAAATATGACTTATCAGGGTCTTCGTAAAATGTGACTTCTAAAAACAGGGTCTTCTAAAAATGTGACTTCAAAAACAGGGTCTTCTAAAAACAGGGCTTTTAAAAACAAGGTATATTAAAAACAAGTCTTCTTAAAACAGGGTCTTCTAAAAACAGGACTTCTAAAAAAAGGACTTCTAAAAATAGGGTCTTCTAAAAACAGGACTTCTAAAAACAGGGTCTTCTAAAAACAGGACTTCTAAAAACAGGGTCTTCTAAAAACAGGGTCTTCTAAAAACAAGGTATATTAAAAACAAGTATTCTTAAAACAGAGTCTTCTAAAAACAGGACTTCTAAAAACAGGACTTCTAAAAACAGGGTCTTCTAAAAACAGGACTTCTAAAAACAGGGTCTTCTAAAAACAGGGTCTTTCAAAAACAGGCAAAGTATTTTAAATCATTGTACTGCTGATATTTTGCTCATTTGATTAGTTTACTTTCCTCATCCAGCCTTATAGTCTTTTTATTATGGGGTTTATGTGCTTCCAGATATAAATGAATGCCAGGAAGGCGTCTCCCGCTGCTCCACCAACGAGGAGTGCAAGAACACCATAGGCGGCTTCACGTGCCTCTGCAGTCCTGGCTTCATCCTCATCTCGGAACGCTGCGTGAAGCCTCTTCCTCCCCAGGTTCATCACAGACCTTCAGGTTAGACACATCATATATTCTCATCGTAATAATAATAAAAAATATAATGACGTCTTTCATATTAATGAAAGTACAAACAAAAACATATCCAAAAAAGCTAAAATGGTAGGGCACAATGGTGTTCTTGTACTTTTACTTATGTATGAAAGCGAAGCATGCAACTGGCAAAATAATGATGAAAGTAGAATAAATGCAGTAGAAATGAGATATTTTAGACTTCTTCTTCTTATTTTTGTCCTGTCACACCTTCGTGGTGCATAGAGCCTCAAGGAACCTTCTCCCGGATTTTAGGATTATAGACTAATGTGTTTTTTTGTGGATCCTGGACGATCGAAGTGTGCGTGGGAGATGCCTATTGGTGGCGATGAGGTTCGCAACCCATCACACCGCGTCTCCCGCGGGGCGAAAAGAGAAGGATGGAGTGCCGCATCGGTTAAAATGTGACAGTCCATTCTTTCTGCCTACCCTTTCGGGGAGACAGCGTGATGGTTAGTTAGTTAGTTAGTGTTTTAAATCTTTATATATGATCTTCTTCTTCTTCTTCTTCAGCCGTCTCTCCACTGCTGGATGTAGGCCTCTTCTAATTTCTTCCATTTTTCTCTTCTTTGGGCTTCTCTTATCCACCTGCTACCCGCGACAGGGACAATATCATCGGCCCAACGTTCCTCTTTTCATGTCCCATGGTCTCCATCCTAGGACTCTGGGTGCCCATCTGTCTGTTCCCTATCTGGCAACATGACCTGCCCATTGCCACTTTAGCCTGGCAATACGATCCACCACGTCGACAACCTCTTTGTCCGGCGTCTGATTTCTTCATTTCTGATTCTATCTCTCAGACTTATGCCTAACATTTGTCTCTCCATATATCGCTGGTGGATCGATCGAATGGTCCTATTAATTAATTTATATATATATGATAGAGTGTCAAATGAAAATGAAGGAATGCAAATATAAAAATAAATTAATTTAGAGGTCATTACGGTGGTTTGGACACATGGAAACTTGGCACAATCAAATATTAAATGTCGGTCACGTAAGGAGTCAGAGAAATTGACGTGCGTTTATCACAGAATGTATGAATTTTGAAGAGCAATCGGGAAAGAACAGTGTGGTTAATAACCATCTGTTTCAACGCTAATGAAAGGTAGAAATCAGAAGATTTTAATTTTTAATTATTGGTTACGTAATCAAGGGTACAGAAGTTTTAATAAAAGTTTTCACTTTGCAGTACGCGTCGTGTATGCAACCCAAGCCCCAAGATACTGTTCTCTGGGATACCAGTGGGTGGATAACCGTTGCGTTGGTAAGTTCTGTTTCTTATTAAGGCGATATAAAAAAATTTGAAAAAGAAGAAATCACGACAGTCTGCAACATTAGCGTGAATGGTAAAAATTTGAAGCAAGTAGATGAGTTTGTGTATTAAGGTAATATGTTGACAAAAAAATATGGGCGAGTGGAGAGGGATATTGAAAGAAGGGTTGGGGCAGGCAACAAAGTGAATGGTGCACTTAAAGTTGTCATCGCAAACAAAAACCTATCCAAAAAAGCTAGAATGGCAGTGCACAATGGTGTTCTTCTACCGACCTATGGAAGCGAAGCATGGAACTAGCAAAAGAACGATGAAAGTAGAATAAATGCAGTAGAAATGAGATCTCTTAGACGAATGTGTATACAATCTATAATAATAATAATAAATTGGATAATTTATAAGGCGCCATTTTTATGAATTGCTCATCTCAAGGGCGCTGTAGAAGATGCTCCGTTTTATCAGCTAGATAATAATAATAATAATAATAATAATGATAAAAAATATATATAAACATATTTAGTATGAGGGCTGCACCCGACGAAATCGATCAGCCCTTCCTGTCAGGAAATGATAATTTGAAAAGGAGCGTTTTGAGTCTCGATCTAAACTCTGATTGATTCTCAATGCTCTTAAGGTCTGCTGGAAGACTGTTCCAGGCTGAAGGGCTGGCTACCGCGAAGGCTCGGTCGCCAAAGTTTGTGCTTGGACAGCGTTTTGGCACAGTCAATCTACCGATCGCAGAAGACTTAACTGATCGCAATGTAGACTGTCTAGCATTCAGGTTCTCGTTGATGCAGAGTTCAGATATATAAGCTGGTGCCATTCCATGCAACGCCTTATAGACCGTCCAGCAGAGCTTGTATTGTATCCTTTCTGGACATTTCAGCCAGTGGAGCTCCTTAAGATGCTGTGTTATGTGACAACTCTTTGGCACACCCCTTATCAGTCTTGCTGCTGCATTGAATGCAGACTGGAGTTTATTTATTTGCTGTTTGGGGATGTTGGCGTAGACACCATTGCAGTAATCTAGTCTATGTATGATAGGAGTGTCGAATGAAAATTTAAGAAGTGAATGCGGTGCGAATGATGGTGTTATGAACAAAATAATGAAAGGATCTTTAAGATGGTTTGGACACATGGAAAGAATGAATGAAGATAGAATGGTAAAAAATAATATGTTAATGATGTAAATGGAACTAGAAATAGAGGAAGACCGAGGGAAACGTGGCACAATCAAATAAATCAAATATTGAATGTCGGCCGCGTGAGGAGTCAGAGAAATCGACGCGCGTGCATGACACGATGTATAAATGTTGAGGAGCGAGAGAAATATGTCAGGACAGATGGGTGTGGCGGTCCATTATTTCTGCCTACCCCTTCGGAGAGACAGCGTGATGGTTAGTTAGTTAGTTAGTTTTAAAAATGTATATATATTGTAACAGAGTAAATGGTGCACTTAAAGATGTCATCGTAAACAATAGTCTATTCAAAATAACTAAGATGGCAGTGCACAATGGAGTTATTGTGCCAATTTTTACATATGGATACAATCTCCTCAGAGATTGATATCTTTCATATTAGTGAAAGTACGTTCAGAAGACAAATACTCTTGAATTTTTTTATTATTTATATTTAAAATTGAACTAAAATAAAATCACTGCACTTTGTTTTTCACCACTATGCGGTTATTTTAATTGCAGACTAGTTTCGCTTGTACCCAAGCTTCCTCAGGGCTTTGTGAAAACAGGCTGTTGATGAAAGACTGCTGAAAGAAAATCTCTGAAGAGATTGTATCCATATGTAAAAATTGACACAATAACTCCATTGTGCACTGCCATCTTAGTTATTTTAAATAGACTGTTGTTAATGATGACATCTAAGTGCAGATGGATAGAATGGATGAAGTCTTAAGAACAAAAAACCTATTTGTTCCAGAACATAGGGGTTCTCAATAGAGCCTGAATCAGCTTAAAAAAATGTGGCAGTATAAACCCATCCCTCCTCAATTTAAAAGAGTTATATTTGTAGTGTGAGGTGGTTCGGTGTGCAAGTGAAACTTCACAGGTTGGTTGGTACTTCTTCTTCTTCTTCTTTTTGTCCTGTCACACCTCCGTGGTGCATAGGGCCTCAAGGAATCTTCTCCACCCGAATCTATCGCATGCCTGATGCTTAACATCGTCCCAAGTGAGACCTGCTGCCTTAACCTCGTCCTGCAGGGTTCTTCTCCAGGTGGCTCTAGGTCTGCCTCGCTTTCTCTTTTAGACCAGTCTAGTGCGCCCTGAGCGATGCAGGCTGGGTTCCGTCTCAGAGTGTGACCGATCCACTGCCATTTGCGCCTAGCGACTTGTTCTCTAATTGGCTTTTCGCCTGCCATGGTTGGTTGGTACACAGTTATTTATTTCGCCACAGACAAGTGTATAACAATAGATAGGGCGAGAGCGTTCGAGCGGACGCGTGTCGCTCGGCCGAAGGACGCGGTAATAAGCCCGGAGCAAAGACGAGGTCCTTGTCTCCAGGGGGCGCTATGCTGCCAGCATACTAGCGCCATAGGTTAGGTAGGGGGGATGGGATAAATCCTCCCAGTCCCACATATCTAAGCAAACCCAAGAGAAATGCCGTTGTATACAGACAAGGATATGCTCTGTACTCTCTCAGGTAGAGGTTCTTCAAGAATTTATTTTGAATCTTCTCCTAAAAACAGATATATTTTTTTCCAAAGGGAGAAATTTCCATACTGTTCTGTCCTGAGATACCTTTTGAGCTTCCTCTACATCCATCAATAACCCTCTCCAACATGAGAGAATACTGAGCCTCATGAGCCTCATGGCAGTTCCCTCGAGCCTGCTTTTGACTAATGAATTATATAGGGATCTTAGGAATCGAATGTCTCAGAAAACCCAGACTATTCGAAGAACAAAATCCAGCAACTTTAACAAATCGTATTATAACCTCTCGATCTGAGCACAAAATGTCAATCAACCTTCATATTCATCTATAATACATATTGTATTCTTTCCAGACATTGATGAGTGTTCCACCAATCGCCACTCCTGCCAAGATAACCAGATGTGCGTCAATATCCCTGGATCCTATCTCTGCCGCTGTGGAACTGGTCATCGCATCACCCACGACGGAGTCTGTGTGGATGTAGATGAGTGTCACGAGAGCAAGGGAAAGGTGAGCAGTGAAGACCTTCATAAAAAAAAACTCATTGCATATTTCCAAACTAACGCAGTAATCCTTCCATAAATTTGTTCATAGTACTCGTACCTTATTCAGCTCTATTCCAGATATCGCCACATGAAATTCGATCATATATCGTTTTACCATTCATAGATCTAAGCTATTACTCTCAAGAATTGCATAAATGAGGCTCAGTATTCTCTCATGTTGGAGAGGGTTCAAAAGAAATTCTTGAGAGCCCTCTACATGAGAGAGTACGGGGTATATCCTTGGCTCTATCCAATGGCATTTCTCTTGGGTATGCTGGGGTATAACTCCCTCGAACTAAGGAGGGAAGGATTACTGTCCACACATTTTTTCAAACTGATTCGGGGCTCTATTGAGAACCCCTATGTTCTGGAGCAAATAGGTCTTTTTGTTCCTGATAACTACCTGCGACAATGCCGACATCAATTGTTCTTTACTCGGTCACACAGAACCAACCTGCTTTTGGTGATGTCAGTAGGAAGAGCAATTCGGACGCTGAATCTAATCATCTCGGATTTGGACATTTTCAGTGTCAGTGAGGCAGTATTCATAAAAAAAATATTGCAAATTCTGGAAAGAATACTGCCTCACTGACGTCGACATATTTGGATTCCTTCTAATATGTATGTTTTTTTTTTGTCTCATGTTCTTCTTCTTCTTCTTCCCTTTTGGTAGACTCAGGAGTCTGTTATTTCAGGCGGGTCCTCTTGAGATGCTGAATTCCAGCTTTCTCTCCACCGTTTCGGGGGTCTTCCTGGTCGGCGTTGTCCGTTTGGTGTTCCATGGAGAGCTATGTGTGGTATTCTATTTGAGCGCATCCTTTCTACGTGTTGATGGCAGTATCGCCGTCTTTGACGTCCCCATCTGACCACATCTTCGACCTCGTAGATTACTCGGATAGCTGTATTCCTAACTCAATCACGTAGGGTCTTGCCAGCTATAGCGCGGAGCGTTTTCATCTCGGTTGTCCTGAGCATGCTCTTTGTCTTGACAGTGTCTGCCCTCAATTCAATGCCATATGTGAGGATTGGTCGCACACAGGTCTTATAGATGCGCACCTTGCTGTCAGTCCTCATGTCCTTGTTTCTCCATATGACATCTTTCAGGCAGCCTGCAACTGCTGCAGCCCTATCCACCTGTGACCTTACTTCTCTGGGGAGGTCTCATGTTGTTTTGTTTTATTTTGTCTTTGTAATACCGTTTTGTGTCCAAATGAGTCGCCTAAATGGTTTATCGTTTGTAATGGCTCATTTGTGTATCATGTAAAATAAATAAACTATAAAAATATAAACAATTATGCACTGTTCTGCAACATTTTATTATGCATTGTTTATTCCACTTAAGATTTTATTTTTCTCAAACTCGAGTTTGTACTGTTCTCCCAATGATAAAGGTCAAGAAAAATTAAAAAAACAGTGTTTATCTTAAGTTTATCAAAAAAATAAACTATTTTGTTATCTACAAATGTTTACATTTGTCAAGGAACTAACTAACCATCACGGCGTCTCTCCGAAGGTGTAGGCAGAAATAATAGACCACCACACCGTTCTTTCCTGTCATACTTCTTTTAATTCCTCGACATCATGCATCATGTCATGCAAGCATGTTGATTTCATGACGACCTTCGTGACCAAGTGGTAATTGCTTTAACTGCCACACTGAATGTCATGGTTTTGATTCCCTTCAATGACATGTTTCATAGCCTATGGTCTGCTGTATCAAATCAAAGCAAATCAGTGGATACTCAAAAGACATTACAAACAGCATAAATGTTTAAGGCATCTATTGAGTACAGGTCAAACGAATGCATTAGTGATGGTTCGACATAAGGAAGACAATATACTTTCTAAAGTCGAGAGTATTTGTCCCCTGAACGTACTTTCACTAATATGAAAGACATCGATCTCCAAGGAGACAGTGTTCAACAGACTAATTGCTTTTCCCACCGGTGTCACCAGAGGCAGATTGGTTCTGGCGGCCGGTAGGTAAAACAATCTGTGCTGTCGCTGTCGGAGATATCTATCAGGGACAAAAAGACCAACATCCTCCAGTACGGCCGAGTTCTCGAAGTATCCCCTGATTAATCTAAAGAAATGGGTTATTAGATTTCCATCTCTTTGAAGCTGTAGAGAATTGGTTCCGAGCATTCCTAAAAGAAATGCCGTGGGATAGAGCCACGGATAACTACCATACTCCCTCATGTAGAGATACCTCAGAATTTTTTTCTGAACCCTCTCCAGCATAACGGAATATCTCACCTCGTGAGGACTCCATGTAACAATAAAATAGCAATCAACCCTTTACATAGATTTATTCAACAAAATAATAATAATTTCTCCGACTCTCCACCTGGTCAATGTATAATATAGGATGGATTCCTTCAGAATCCCACACGTTGTGATGCATCAGTTTCGTGTTGGTTACCGTCCCCTCGGAAGACCTACACAAAATATGGATGGATATCTAGGAGTCAACTTCCCACAAGAGGCCAGCCTAACTATAGAAAGACCAAGGGTCTAATAAGAAAAAAGAAGTTTGGGGATGTGGTGAGAGTTAAAAGACGGTGGAGGTTTCAGCGTTTATTACAGATCACAAGTAATCATACGTAAACAGTATTATGTACTCGTGATGGAGCGTGCGCCTGGACGTCGATAGCAGCTGGGGCTGATGGCTCACTGGGCAGTAGCGTCGGTTGGCTGGAGCGAAAACTCGTCGGAAGTTACGTCGTAGCAGTGTAGACAGTTGTGTAGCTCGGTAGGAAGGTCGGAGGTTTCTCGTACGTAGACTTGGTGGCGTAGACCCGTGTCGTTTAGAAATCGCGATACTGACTGACCTATTGGGTGTTCGGAAGTACCGCTTTTATATGCTTTGCTTTCATCATCACACGATGCTCTGCTCTAGTGACCTAGTGACCAAACTGAATAAATCTGGGCCCTCGAGTCATCAGATTTGATAAGTAGTCAGGCGTTTATTCGTGTCATATATTTCATCATGGAATATGCTGGTTCAGCGTCGAAGTCCACTTATGTGGATCATTTACAGAAGTGTAAAATTATTGTGTTTAAGACAATACATTATATTTTTCAGGTGTGTTCACACTATGCGACTTGTGTCAACACCGTTGGGTCTTTCCGATGTGACTGCCATCCGGGCTTCGTGACTTCCCCCACTTCCAAGCAGCTGTGCACCGACGTGGACGAGTGTATCCCGAATGGTGGACGTGGAAACTGCCACCAGCGATGTGTCAATGTCTGGGGAACCTATCGATGTGCTTGCGATAGCGGTTTTCGCCTGGCTTCTGATAATAGGTAACCTAATCCTTTATATTTATATTTTTCTTTTTTATATACTTCGTATACTACACTAACTTCTTAAACAGATAAAATTAAATATCAAACATGTTTCGGACTACCCGGTCCTTCCTCAGTGATATTATATATTATAGATATTTAAAATATTATAAAATTGTTTACAAATATGGTCAGTTTTGACAGATGTTATAAAGATTTTTAAGAAAAGGACAAATTTAAAACATATCCAACACAAAGTATGGCGAACATAGAAGAAAAACCTGATCCTTCTTCAATCAAACAAAAAAGCTATTGAATACACTATATTTAAACTGGAGTTGTGAGTGGGAGACCAAGGGAATCATGGCATTATCAAATGAATCAAATACTAAAAGGGGACCACATTCGCAGTCGGAAAAATCGACAAGAATGTATAATGAATGTATTTGAAGCTCAAGAGGTAGGTCAGGATGTGCGAGCATGACATAATCGATGAATGTTGAAGAAGTACATCAGAAAAGAACGGTAGAGGGGTCCATTCTTTATAGAGTAACGGTAACGGTAGAGCGAAGTGTGGATTTCCTTGTATTTAGACTGTCCGTTATACAGAGTTCGGATATATAACTTGGTGCCATTCCATGTAGCGCTTTGAAGACTGTCCAGCAGAGTTTATACTGGATTCTTTCTGGACTTTTAAGCCAGTGAATTTCTTTGAGATGTTGTGTTATATGGAACCATTTTGGAATGCCTTTAATGGGTCTTGGAATGCCTTTAATGCGACAATACTGTTACCCAGCTGTCTCCTGGCAATGTGACCAAAGGAACCGAAGGCATATTACAGATAGTCTAGTTAGTTAGTTTAATAAACAACAAGCATCATAATTTCTTTGCATTTCAGGACCTGTGTGGATATGGATGAATGCACCGAACATAACATCCGCCTCTGCATGGGAGAATGCCAGAATATTCCTGGAAGCTACCAATGTGCCTGTCCTAAGGGATACAGGATGGGTACAGACAAGAGGACTTGTGTCGGTAAGAGAGACCTATACCCTTCTTCTTTCGATAGTGCTACAGCCCATATCGAGCCTTGGCCTCCATGTCCTCAGCAGTCGCCCTCTAGTTTGGCGCCCGAAGTATTTGTGCTGCATCCTTCTTTACTTCATCCTCCCACCTCAGCCTTGGTCTCCCCACCCTTCTCCTTCTGCCGGAGTGTCCATTCATAATGGGCTTGAGGACCCGTGAGTTCGGCATCCTCTGTACATGTCCAGCCCATCTCAATCTTTGTAGCTTTATGTGTGTGGAGATGTTGGGGGCCTGGTACATGGAATACAGCTCAGAGTTGCGTCCAATACGCCATTGCTCTCCTTCTCTCACGGATCCACAAATTTGTCGCAGCACCTTTCTTTCGAAGGTGTCTAGCAGTCATATTCCGTCAACAATAACCTTATATATCTTCTTCTTCTTTTTGTCCTGTCACACCTCCGTGGTGCATAGGGCCTCAAGGAATCTTCTCCACCCGACTCTATCGCATGCCTGATGCTTAACATCATCCCAAGTGAGACCTGCTGCCTTAACCTCGTCCTGCAGGGTTCTTCTCCAGGTGGCTCTAGGTCTGCCTCGCTTTCTCTTTCCCCCATAGGGGACCAGTCTAGTGCGCCTTGAGCGATGCAGGCTGGGTTCCGTCTCAGAGTGTGACCGATCCACTGCCATTTGCGCCTAGCGACTTGTTCTCTAATTGGCTTTTCGCCTGCTATGGTCCAGAGAACGGCATTTGACACTGTTTGGGGCCAATAGATTTTGAACATTGAGCGAAGGCACCTATTTATAAACACCTGGAGTTTACCAATAACGTCTGCGGTAGACTTCCAAGTCTCACATCCGTACAGCAGTACGCTTTTAACGTTACCTTATATATACAAATGTGTTAAGCAACGGGAAACTACCACATTAAAGGCCCAAGTGGCATCCCAAGAACCAGAAAAAGAAATGTTACACTTTACTGTTAAATAGATATCAATTAAAAAATTGCTTTCCTAGAAAGATCATTTATAATCTTCTTCCATTGTTTTTAGATATTGACGAGTGTGAGATTGGTGAGCTGGTCTGCCGAGATGACCAGGTCTGTCAGAACACTCGAGGAGGAGCACGCTGCAGCTCCATCTCATGCCCTCCTGGATACTACAGGGACCCTGGCACCAGGCAGTAAGTTATTTCCTTCCTATGGCCAATGAAGAATTTACGAGAGATATATCCGGACAGAGCAGTGTGGCAATCCGTCATTTTTGCCTACCCCTTCCAGAAAACGATGTGATAGTTAATTAGTTTGTTAATCAGGATATTATTAAATGCTTTAGCAAGGCAAAACATGTCATTCCCCTCTAATATAATAAAAAAAAACTAACTAACTAACCATCACGCCGTCTCCCCGAAGGGGTAGGCAGAAAGAATGGACTGCCACACTTTTCTTTCTTGACATATTTCTCTCGCTTCCTCAACATTCATACATCGTGTCCTCACATGGCCGACATTCAATATTTGATTTATTTGATCGTGCCACGTTTTCCTCGGTCTTCCTCTATTTCTGGTTCCATTTACATCATTAACATATAATTTTTTTACCATTCTTTCTTCATTCTTTCTTTCCATATGTCCAAACCATCTTAATGATCCTTTCATTATTTTGTTCATGACACTATCATTCGCACCGCATTCACTTCTTATATTTTCATTCGACACTATCATACACAGAGTATCCACACATTCGTCTAAGAGATCTCATTTCTACTGCATTTATTCTACTTTCATCCTTCTTTTGCCAGTTCCATGCTTCGCTTCCATACATAAGGGTCGGTAGAAGAACACCATTGTGCACTGCCATTCTAGCTTTTTTGATAGGTTTTTGTTTGCGATGACAACTTTAAGTGCACCATTCACTTTGTTGCCTGCCCAACCCTTCTTTCAATATCCCTCTCCACTCGCCCATCTCTTGTAAACATACTACCTAAATACACGAACTCAACTACTTGCTCCAAATTTTCACCATTCACGCTAATGTTGCAGACTGTCGTGGTTTCTTCCTTTTCAAAAATCATTACCTTGGACTTATTAACATTCATCATCAGATCATTTCGCATGCATACCTCATACACACAATTCACCAGGACTTGTAGTTCATGCTCGTTGTCTGCAAGAAGGACAGCGTCATCCGCATACAAGAGACAGCTTACTGACACTCCGCTCATTTTGTCACCTACATCCAACCCTTTCAGCTCTTTCATATAATAAAACTAGTATAAAACCAATGTTTTCATTCATATCAGTTATTTATTATGGAGTTTTACACAATTGTCCAAGATATATAATAATAAATAAAGAAATATCATTATTTTGATCTACTGTTTAGCCGCTGCCGCCGTCCTCCAGGAAGCTGTCAGATCCAGGACACCGCTTGCCTTCGTCAGCCCGACACCTATTCCTTCAACTTCATCACCTTTGTCTCCAAGCTGTATATCCCCCTTGGACCAAGAGCACAGGTCAGTATTTTGTGATCTTCCTTACACCAAATGTGCTACAATGGCCAGCAGACTCAACAAGGCAAGGGGAGCTTTCGCTTTACTTCCCCCTGTATGGCATTCCAGTATCATTTCGAGAAACCTCAAGCTCTAAATATTCAGGAGTAGTGTTAAAAGCGTACTGCTGTACGGATGTGAGACTTGGAAATCTACCGCGGACGTTATTGGAAAACTCCAGGTGTTTATAAATAGGTGCCTTCGCTCAATATTCAAGATCTATTGGCCCCAAAAGGTGTCAAATGCCGTTCTCTGGACCATGGCAGACGAAAAACCAATTAGAGAACAAGTCGCTAGATGCAAATGGCTGTGGATCGGTCACACTCTGAGACGGAACCCAGCCTGCTCAGGGCGCACTAGACTGGTCGCCCTGTGGGGGGAAAGAGGAAGCGAGGCAGACCTGGAGCCATCTGGAGAAGAGCCCTGCAGGACGAGACTAAAGCAGCAGGCCTCACTTAGGATGATGTTAGGCATCAGGCGAAGGTTCCTTGAGGCCCTATGCATCACAGAGGTGTGACAGGACAAAAAGAAGAATAAGAAGATGTGCTACAATAAAATAGTTCACTTCTCCATTTCGCAAGTGAATCCAGATTTATTGTTAAATTGAATTTTTGTTCCCCAGGTGGACCTGTTCACGATGAAGGGTCCGAACTGGCCCGAGGCTATGCTGCACTTCCATCTCCGGCTCGTGGATGTACGGGCATCGCCAGGAGTAGAACGGGCGAACATGGATTGCTTCAAGTAATTTTTGCCTTAATATATTAACGTTCCAACATCACAATCTGTGTTTTACCAAGCCATGCCTAGCCAAGCCATTGATTTTATATTTTTATTTTTAAGTACTGTTCAATCATCACTATCATCACCACTATCCTCACCATTAACATCATCAGCACATCATCACAAAAAGACAAGCACTCTTATGAGAGTGCTTTTTTTTACAAATAAACATCATCAATATCATTTCAATAACATCATCACTGACATCACCACTTTTATCGTCATTTAAAAATAATCATCAATGTCATAACTATCGTCACCACTAACATCATCATCACCATAATAATCATTATCATCATCACTATCATCATCACTATCATCATCACTATCATAATCGCTATCATCATCACTAACACAACATCATCACTATTATCATCACTATCATCATCACTTAAGTAATCATAAATATAATAACTATTACCGTTATCATCATTAACTAACTTCATCATCACTAACACAATTTCTTCACAATTGTCATCATCACTTTAATAATCATAAATATAATCATTTTTACCATTATACTCATCATCATTATAATTATCTTCACCACAAACATCATCATCACTATTATCATCTATTCTCACTTAGATAATTATCGATATCTTCACTTTAACCATTATTATCACTATCAACATCATTATTATCACCATAAAAATCATTATCATCATCAGTATCATCAGCACTCTCATCATCGCTATCATCATCACTTTCATCATCAATATCATCATCGCTAACATAACATCATCACGACTAGGATATTAATAGCATTGTTGATTGTTCCAGGATGACTCCGTCTCCTCAGCAGGCACTGGTGTCCCTGGTGAAGCCGCTGATAGGGCCCCAGGACATTCAGCTGGAGCTGTCCATGGAGCTGTACCGGCTGGGGAGCTACGAGGGAACGGCGGTGGCCAAGATCTTCATATTCGTCTCAGAGCACGAGTTCTAGATATAATCATTACAATAAAGAGCTCAAATTATCAAATATACACTCATGCTTTTTTATTTTCCCTTCCCATGACGCCTTGCTACCATTCTATCTGTCTCATTATAGCTACTTCTATATTCGCGAGTGCGAGAAAAACAAATCAAAAAATAAATAAATAACTAACCATAAATTATGACATTAAGAGTGTTATTTCCTGACATACTTCTTTCGATTCGTCAACATTCATACATCGTGTCATTCGCTGCAAGAAACATTAAATAAGAATAAACGCATTTCTAATGCATACACGAGGGTTGTCCGTTAAATAAGTTTCCCTGTTTGCCACGGGCGCGTGGATCGCTGTTACGTGCGATCCGGCAACACTGGATCGTAGCTTCCCCACCTAGCCGAACTCGCTGCGACGCTCAGTGTCGGTTTGGCAGTCGTAAAGAATGGGGCTCCCGATCGCATCGCCCGCTCGTATTATAATTCATTGTTTCTTGGAAAATTACGTAAAACTCCGTATTAAATAATGTGACATTTGATAATGCCTTAAACAGGCGAAATACGTCATTCACATAAAATATAATTTTATTGTTTCTTGCCTCGAATGACACGATGTATGAATGTTTACGAATCGAAAAAAGTATATCAGGAAATAACAGTCTTTACGTCATTATATATACAACCTGAAACAAAAAGTCTATGAAGGCTGCGTTCTGCCAGTTGGTACTTATGGTCTTGAAACTGTTACATTGCCCAAGTCCCGAGAAACTACGAGTGACCCAAAGAGCCATGGAAAGAGCCATGTTAGGAATAAGCCTAAGAGACAGAGTCAGAAACGATACGGTGAGAGGAAAAACAAAGGTCACTGACATCATACACCGGGTGGCGACTCTAAAATGGCAATGGGCAGGTCACGTAGCCAGAAGCTCAGATGAAAAGTGGACAAGAAGACTGCTGACTTGGAGACCGTGGACGGCAAAGAGAAGTGCAGGGCGACTGCAACTACGGTGGAAGGATGATCTGAACAGACACGTCGGAATAACCTGGATGCAGTCTGCACAGGACAGAGTGACATGGAAGCGAATGGAGGAGGCGTTTGTCCAGGAGTGGACGGGAATAGGCTGAGGAAGAAGAAGAAGAAGATTTTTATTATAATTTTATTTAGTTAATCTAAGCATTATCAAATATCATGGGTGGAAAATATAATTATACGTGAAGATGAAATGGCGAATCATTGTGTGAATTTTGACCATCATTTCGAAACCAAAAACACAATTTTTGCATATAGCAAATAATCCCCAAAAATTAGAGAAATTAGAAAATATAGAAATTTTAAACTCAAAAAAATGTCAATTGAAAGTTATAAATTTACAAAACTGTTTTCTGATATTTAACTAACTAACTAACTAACTAACCAGCACGCCGTCTCCCCGAAGGGGTAGGCAGAAAGAATGAACTGCCACACTTTTTTTTCCTGACATATTTCTCTCGCTTCCTCAATATTCATACAACCTATCATGCACGCTCGTCGATTTCTCTGACTCCTCACATGGCCGACATTCAGTATTTGATTTATTTGACCGTGCCACGTTTTTCTCAGTTTTCCTCTATTTCTGGTTCCATTTACATCGATAACGTATAATTTTTTTACGATTCTTTCTTCATTTATTCTTTCCATGTGTCCAAACCATCTTAATGATCCTTTCATTATTTTGTTCATAAGACCATCATTCGCACCGCATTCACTTCTTATATTTTCATTCGACACTCTATCATACACAGAGTATCCACACATTCGTCTAAGAGATCTCATTTCTACTGCATTTATTCTACTTTCATCCTTATTTTGCCAGTTCCATGCTTCACTTCCATACATAAGGGTCGGTAGAAAAACACCATTGTGCGCTGCCATTCTAGATTTTTTGGAAAGGTTTTTGTTTGCGATGACAACTTTAAGTGCACCATTCACTTTGTTGCCTGCCCCAACCCTTCTTTCAATATCCCTCTCCACTGTAAACATACTACCTAAATACACGAACTCAACTACTTGCTCCAAATTTTCACCATTCACGCTAATGTTGTATGTGTTTGTATGTTGTTGATTATATTATGAACTCTATATATAAAAAATATATTAGAAATTTGGCCACTAGCATCATTGGCTAGGTGGCTGAACGGATAGGTCGCCTTCTCTATTTCACTGGCCGGCTGGTTTCCGGTTCAAATTCCGCTACATTTTTATTTTTTGTTTTTAATATTAATTATGTATATATATATATATATATATATCATGCTCAACAACTCTTCTCTATATATGTATATATATATAACTATGCTATATCTAATATGTATATGTATGTATATATGTCATGTATATATATATGTCAATAATGTATAAGCCAACAATATATATATGCTACTCAACTCAACTGTAGCAACAACATGTATGTATATATATAACAACAACAGCATGTATATAATAAGGAGCAAAGATAGGGGTAACCGACAGAACCTGGCCATATATATGGGGTTCATATCTGAAACATAGTCATTGGTTCATTGGGCTCAATGTTGATTGGAGATGAAGGGGACAGGCTGGTAAGACATCATCTGCCAAACTTCCAGAAGATATATATATATATATATATATATATATATATATATATATATATATATATATATATATATATATATATATATATATATATATATATATATATATATATATATATATATATATATCTCTTATATATATATATATACTCTCATATATATATATATATGTATATATCCTCTCCTCCATCTATCGCTATATATATATCTGTATATATATATGTATATGTAATATCCGTCTCTGTATCATCTCTTATGCGTGCATGACACGATATGTATGTATGCCATAATAATATATGTGGCGTTCGATGAATCAGCCCAGCAAACTTGAGGAACATCTGCACATATTTGATAGGATAGACAAATATTGAGGACAATTAAGAAAAAAAGTGTGGCAGTCCAGAATATATGTATATATGCTATTGCTACCCCTTCAGGCCAGACCTGCAGCGTGATGGTTAGAGCGGAAGAAGGTTATTAATGAAAGTGTGGCAAAATTATGAAAGGATCGCTGCGTTGGTTCGGACATATGGAACGCATGGATGGAGAAATAATGGTTAAGAAAGTATACGTTAATGATGTAAATGGGGTACGGAGTCGAGGCAGATAGAGGAAAACGTGGCACGATCAAATCAAATATTGAATGTCGGACACGTGAGGTCGGAGGAAATCGACGTGCGTGCATGACAAGATGTATGAAAGTAAGAGAGAAGTATGTCAGGACAGGCAGTGTGGCGTTCCATTCTTTCTGCCTACCCCTCCGGGGAGACGGCGTGATGGTTAGTTAGTTAGTTAGACCTATCCGTACATACGCGTACTTTATATATAGAGTTTTTCATTAACGGCGCTCAAACTTTGAAATGAAATTAAGCAACGTGTCTAAGTGATATTGCCACTTTTTTTTATTAATATTAAAGGACATTCAATGACGTTATGTATGAAATATATTTAAAAATGCCGCAAACAAATCCCTAAGATTGAAAGTGAAAGGAGAGAGAAGAAGCGGTGTCCTGGTGGATGATGGTGCAGGAGTTTCCTCCCGCCAACGAGCTGGCCGCCACTGGATGCCGCACATCCCGTGAAGCTGTCCCTTGGACCACTTCCCAGGCCCTCGCTCCCTCCTGCTGCCTTCCGCTGTCGGATTAGCAGCTCTGATTTACGGCAGTGGGAACAGCAACCCACGAGCGATCCGGGGCGTCCACACCAAGCTCGCACGGCGCTGACCAATAATACAAAACATTATACAATAATAATTATTATAAATATTAGGTCCTTACATATGAAATTGGCGTTTTGCCGTACTGGCAACTTTGATCTCAAATATCTTCTCTTTGGTTAGGAATACCTAATTCAAATTTATACAGCTATTTACTCAAGTATTTGTGTTTCGAAAATTATAATTCATTTGTTTTTTCCTCAATTGTTTTTTTTTCTTTGCGTCACTCAGTTTACAAAATGGAAAACTTGAAATATCGCGTTATTTACGAGTACGAGTTCCACCGTGGCACCAGTGCCGCAGAAACGGCTCGAAGGATTAATGATGTGTATGGCGACGGTGCCGCAAAAGAAAACACAGTGCGTTTTTGGTTCCAACGTTTTCGTTCTGGAAATTTCGACCTGCAGAACAAGCCCCGTGGACGGCCGGAGACCAAAGTTGATAATGAAGAATTTAAGGCTATTGTGGAAGCGGATCCATCGCAAACCACGTCCGAGCTAGCTGCAGGCTGCGGTGTTAGTGATAAAAACTGTTTTAATCCACTTGAAGCAAATTGGGAAGGTGAAAAGGCTTGAAAGGTGGGTACCTCACGAATTGAGTGAAGCAAATCAACAAACGCGCGTTGACTGCTGCGTTGCATTACTCAACCGGCACAATAACGAAGGGATTTTGAATCGAATCATTACCTGTGATGAAAAGTGGATCCTGTATGATAATCGGAAGCGCTCATCGCAATGGCTGAACCCTGCCGAACCAGCCAAACCATGCCCCAAGCGAAAATTGACTCCAAAAAAGTTTCTTGTGTGCGTTTGGTGGACTAGTGCTGGTGTCGTTCAATACAGCATTCTTAAATCTGGCCAGACGATTACGGCAGATGTCTATTGTCAGTAACTGCAAACCATGATGGAAAAGTTAGCTGCTAAACAACCGAGGCTGGTTAATCGCTCTAGGCCACTGCTGCTTCATGATAACGCTAGACCACACACTGCACAACAGACGGCTATCAAATTAGAAGAGCTCCAAGATGGCAAAAGTGCATAGATAGCAATGGTACATACTTTGATTAAATAAATATATTATATTTTTAAAAAATCAACTTTATGTTCCTCCCATACAAAACGCCAATTTCATATGTAAGGACCTAATACTAAATAAGACGAGCCAACCCTCATGTATGGAAGTGAATCAAATCAAATCAAATCAAATCAGTTTATTAACTCAATAGACATTACAAACAGGAAAATGTTTAAGGCATCTATTAAGTACAGGTAAAATATTATAAAAATACAACAAAGTACCAGGAACGCATTAGAGATGGTTCGACATTAGGAAGACAAGATACTTTCTAAAGTCAATAGTATTTGCCCCCTGAACGTACTTTCAATAACATGAAAGACGTCGATCTCCGAGGAGACCGCGTTCAGCAGACTAATTGCTCTTCCCACCGGTGAAACTTGGAGCTGGCAAAAGAAGGATGAAAGAAGAATAAACGCCGTAGAAATGAGATCACTAAGAATGTGAGGGAAAACGTTGTATGATAGAATACCGAACGATGAAATAAGAAAGAAATGTAAGGCAGATGACTGCATCATGAATAAAATTAAAAAAGGACCCCTGAGATAGTTTGGACATATGGAACGAATGGATGAGAGTAGAATGGTTAAAAAGTTGTACACAAGCAGCGTGAGTGGGAAAAGAAGCCGAGGACGACCGAGGAAAACATGGCATGACCAAATTAATCAATTACTAAAAGGCGGCCACATTCGAAGTCGGAATAATCGACGTGCGTGCACGAAATGTAGAGGAAGCCCGAGAGGTATGCCAGGACAGGCCATTGTGGCTATCCATCCTCTCTGCCTACCCCTTCGGGGAAATGGCGTGATGGTTAGTTAGTTAGTTAGTTAGACGAATACAAACAGCATAAATGTTTAAGGCATCTATTGAGCACAGGTACATACATACAACATAATACTAGGAACGCATTAGTGATGGTTCGACATTAAGAAGACAATATTTTATTTATTTATTTTACATGTTTTAACAATAATTTGCCAAAAAAAAAATTTATGGACTGTAGTTGTCACACTAGGCATGGCCTGTATTGTGGCAACTACATAAAATAGGATGTTAGTAGGATTGTAACATTACCTCGAAGAGTGAGACTGGGTTGGGCTGCCTTTGGTAAACTGAGACATGTCTTTGAAAATGTTGAAATACCGGTCTGTCTCAAAAGAAAGGTCTACGATATACTGCCCATGATGACATACGGACTAGAGACGACAACTCTTACAGCAAAAAGTGTCCACAGGCTCAAGTGTCCATGGAAAGACAGATACTTGGTGTGAGCTTGCGTGACCGCATAAGGAATGAAGAAATTAGATGTCGCACCAGGGTTGCTGACGTCAAAATTGAAATGGCAATGGGCTGGACACTTGGCTAGACAGGGTGGCAACAGATGGGCACCCAGGATACTCAGTTGGAGACCATGGGAAAATAGACGAAGTGTCGGAAGGCCACCGATGAAATAGACCGATGATATTATCAAAAGGATTGGAAAATCTTGGATACAAAAGGGGCAGGATAGAGACGAGTGGAAGAAATTGGAAGAGGCCTATATCCAGCAGTGGAGGGAAGAAGGCTAGCAAAGAAGAAGAAGAGCATTGTAAGTAAAATGGCGGTTGTTAGTAATCTTATGCTAACATTGGTAATCACAATATGATAATATAATTAAAATTACTAAATCTAAAAGAAAAAAGTGTTTTCTACGTCTAACGATGACCCCTTTATAAATTTGGTTAGAGCACGTTTAAAGTTCTTAGTGTCGTTAATTGATTTAAGATTCTCAGGAAGACGATTGAAAATACAGGGCGCGCGGAATGGAAATTGCTTTTGGGCTAGAGCTGAGCGACAGCGAGGAACTTTGAAATTATGGTGAGAGGAATATCTTGCGGGACGGTTCTGTTGTGATCTCGAATTCGACATTTTAAATTTGGAGAATATGGCTGATATTTTGATGTAAAGTTGTCGAATACTAAGAATTTGATATTCTTTGAACAACGTGGACGAAATATACTTTCTAAAGTCGAAAGTATTTGTCCCTTGGATGTACATTCACTAATATAAAAGACAAATGGTGGTTTGGACACATGGAAAGAATAAATGGAAAAAGAATGGTAAAAAAAGTATATGTTAACGATGTAACTCTAGTGCCACATTTTCCTCGGTCTTCCTCTAGGAAGAGGAAAACGTGGCATGATCAAATAAATCAAATATTGAATGTCGGTCCTCTGATTCCTTTTGAGCTCCTCTGAATATTTGAAAAATTCAGGGTGGCGTTAACCCCTTAATACGACTCAAACATCTGCGAATTTTGGAAACCACATTGGTTTAATAGAAAACTGTTTTACCGACCAATATTTTAATAGAAGTTTGACACGTTGCGCATAGGTTACTTTTGTGATTTTCTTCAGTTTGACAGCAAAATAATTTATGACCAAGGTAATCTTAATTCAATTATAATAGTTTTCTAATATCTTGTAAACATAATTTATTCACCCGAGTATCATTTGCTATCATTACATTACATTATATTAAATAATTACTTACTCATATTTATTGTTTCTTGAACAATGATGTAAAACTCCATATTAAATAATTAATACGAATGAAAACGTCAGTTTTCTAGAAGTTTTATTAAGGGAAGGACATGCTTCGCCCTTCTAAGGCATTAACAAATGTTTGTACGTATTCTGCATATAAATGCGGTAGAGATGAGGTCCCTGAGACGTATGTGTGGTAGAACGATATACGACAGAATCTCAAATGCTGATATAAGAAAGGAATGTAGAGCGGAAGAAGGTATTATGAACAAAATTATGAAAGGATCGCTGCGTTGGTTCGTATACGAGTATATGGAGCGCATGGATGGAGAAAGAATGGTTAAGAAAGTATACGTTAATGATCTAAATGGAGTACGGAGTTGAGGCAGACCGAGGAAAACTTGGCATGACCAAATTAATCAAATTTTAAAGGTTGGTCATGTTAGAAGTCGGAGGAATCGACGTGCGTGTATGACTCGTTGTAGGAATGTGGAGGAAGCTAGAGAGGTTTGCCAGGATAGAGTCGTGTGGCGGTCCATTATCTCTGCCTACCCCTGCAGGAAATCGGCCTGATGGTTTGTTTGTTTGTATGTATTCTGCCTTCTTCAATTCATTATCAAATGTTTGTAGTTATGTATTCTGTCTTTCAATCCCTACTTAAGGCATTATCAAATGTAATATCATTTGATAATGCCTTAGAAGGGTGAAACATGTAATTCCCATAAAATATAATAAGACTTCTAGAAAACTGACGTTTTCATTCGTATTAATTAATTACTTAGTCCATTGTTTTCTTAATATTAACATCTTCAATAATATTAACTATTCAATTTACAAAACTGTTTTCTGATATTTTAATATCTAACTAACTAACCATCACGCCGTCTCTCCGAAGGGGTAGGCAGAAAGAATGGAACGCCACACTGTTCTGTCCTGACATACTTCTCTCGCTTCCTCTACATTCATACATCTTGTCATGAACGCACGTCGATTTCTCCGACTCTTCACGTGTCCGACATTCAATATTTGATTGATTTGATCGTGCCACGTTTTCCTCGGCCTTCCTCTATTTCTAGCTCCGTTCACGCCGTTTACATATACCTTCTTTACCATTCTGTCTTCACTCATTCTTTCCATGTGTTCAAACCATCTTAATGACCCTTTCCTTATTTTGTTCATAACACTTTCATTCGCACCACATTCACTTCTTATACTTGCATTTGTCACTCTATCATATACAGATTTGCCACACACTCGTCTTAGAGATCTCATTTCTACTGCATTTATTTTACTTTCATCCTTATTTTGCCAGTTCCTTCACTCGGCTTCATGCTTCACTCGGTAGAAGAACACCATTGTGCACTGCCATTCTAGCTTTTTTGGATAGGTTTTTGTTAAAACTTTCTAAATAAAATAATAATACGGTAATATTTGTATCTAAACCACTTTATTTGGTAATACCAACCGGTTTCGCTCCCGCCGGAGCTTCGTCAAGGTGAGAGAGTAAACTAAATATAAAATCAAAGAACAACATATGAAGAAAGTGTGCGCGAGGACGAATAGAATGTTAGAACGGTGAGTCGTGTTCATTAGGGAAAAATTATGCAAAATTTCTATTTAAGATTTTAGTGGCGGACAGAGAAGTAAATTAAAAAAATAAATTATTACATTTAAAATTATTTTCAATGGTGAACATGGCTAAAATGGATCAATGGGATACATGGCCGACTAAAACCTTGAATAGAAAATTTCCTTAATTTTTCCCTAATAATCATGACTCACCGTTCTATCGTTCTATTCGTCCTCGCGCACACTTTCTCCTCTTAATTTTATATTTCTTTCTTCATATGTTGTTCTCTGATTTTATATTTAGTTTATTCTCTCACCCTGACGAAGCTCCGAGGAGGAGCGAAACCGGTTGGGGTTACCAAATAAAGTGGTGTTAATACAAATTACTAAAAGTGTATTATTATTTTATTTAATAATGTCACACCACAAATTAAGTACGAAAGATTATAAAAATATCTTTATATATTATGTGTTTAAACTGTATTGAGCTGATTCAGTCAAGCTCTGTCAACAATTACATTATAAGAGTTTAAAAGAGAAGCATAATAAAACCTAAAGAGTAAGAATTAGAAATAATCATAACATTGATATTGCATCCCTGAGGCAACTCACACTGTCACGAAATATGTCCACCTCCGAGGCTATCCGATTAAACAATGAGATTGCTCTACCCACAGGCATAAAAATTGCCAGGTTGGTTCTGCAGCGTGGCAATTAAAACAGTCTGTGCTGTCTTTGACGAAGGTAATTATCAGGGACAAATAGACCTTCATCACTCAGGACATCCGAGTTTTGTATATGGCCGCCAATCAGCTGAAAGAAGTGAACTCCCAAGTGGATATTCCTCCTTCTCCCCAATGATTGGTAGCTTTGCATACCTAGCATTTCGCTCTTCTCAGTATTTATCTCGCTTCCTCAACATCATACATCGTGACATGCAGGCAAGTCGATTTATCCGACTCCTCACGTGGCCGACATTCAAAATTTGATTTACCAAATTTGATCGTACCACGTTTTCCACGGTCTTCCTCTATTTCTAGCTCCATTACGGCGTTAACACTTCACTACCTTACATTTCTTCATTCGATACTCTATCATACACCTTTTTATACGTACATTATTCTTAACTCTCTCATTTCTAATGCATTTATCTTTCTTCTGCCAGCTACATGCTTCATTTTCATGTACAGTTTTTAATTTATTATTTTTAAGCTTACAAGCTTCGACTTGATTTATACGGAATGAAAAATTATTTTCATATTTATAACCCATATTTTTATTTATTAATAGATGTCTTTGACGTACTGAAATATTTAGAAAAGGGTCCCAGCAAATCACAGGATACCATCAAACGACATGGAGTGTCCCTTATCTGTTCCTTTTGCTAGAGCATTTAGAACTGTGTATCATAGATACACGATGAACAACCAGCAACTAGCACATGTATCTACGATGAAGGATCTCGGAATCATCTATGAGAGTAGGCTGACATTTCGTGCACATATCGAGAGGATTTGTGGCATTGCACTGAGGATGTTGGGCTTCATCGTTCGGACTGGAAGAGTTTTCAGAGATCCCAATGTGCTCAGAGTTCTATACAACGCGTTGGTTCGGAGCAGACTCGAAAGTGGTTCTGTGATATGGAGTCCTCACGAGGCGAGATATTCCGTTATGCTGGAGAGGGTTCAGAAAAAATATTCTGAGGTATCTCTACGTATGGAAGTTATCCGTGGCTCTATCCCACAGCATTTATTTTGGGAATATTCGGAACCAATTCTCTTCACCTTCGAAGAGATGGGCACCTCATAACCCACGTATTAACATTTATTTATTTATCTCCATGAAGTAGTCGTGATAGCTGTTTCGCCTGACACCTGATGATGCCAAAATAGATTTGCGAAATAGTTGTCACGATAATTTCATAGAAATTCATAGAAATTGATAAATAAATATGTATGGAAGTGAAGCTTGGAGCTGCCAAAAGAAGGACTAAAGTAGGATAAATGCCGTAGAATTGAGATCTCTGAGAATAATGTGTGTGATAAACGATATAATACCGAACAACTAAATTAGTGAAATGTAAGGCATATTATTGAATCCAAAGTAAATTCAAAAAGATCCCTGAAGTGGTTTGTACATATGGATCGAATGGACGAGAGAAGAATGGTTAATAAGTTGTATACAAGCAGTGTGAGTGGAAAGAGAAGCCGTGGAAGACCAAGAAAATCATGGCATGACCAAAATAATCAAATTCTAAAAGGCGACCACTTTAGAATTCGGAAAAATCGACGAGCGTGCATGTTACTATGTATGAATGTGGAGGAATCTAGAGAGGTATGTCAGGATAGAACGGTATGGCCGTTTATCCTCTCTGCTTATTGGAAACGGCGTGATGGTTTGTTAGTTATAATTACATTATTTAAGAAAATTTTGGAAACAATGGTGTTCTTGTACCGACCCTTATGTATGAAAGCGAAGCATGGAACTGGCAAAAGAAGGATGAATGTAGAATAAATGCAGTAGAAATGAGATCTCTTAGACGAATGTGTGGATACTCTGTATATGACAGAGTGTCGAATGAGAATATAAGAAGTGAATGTGGTGCGAATGATGGTGTTATGGACAAAATAATGAAATGGTCGTTAAGATGTTTTGGACACATGGAAAGAATGAACGTGCCAGAAAACTTGGCACTTTCATTCTTTGACCCTTATGTATGGAAACGAAGCATGGAACTGATAAAAGAAGGATGAAAGTAGAATAAATGCAGAAGAAATGAGATCTCTTAGACGAATGTGTGGATACTCTGTGTATGATAGAGTGTCTAATAAAAATATATTAAGTGAATGTGGTGCGAATGATGGTGGTATGAACAAAATAATGAAAGGATCATTAAGATGGTTTGGACACATGGAAAGAATGAATGGTAAAAAATATATGTTAACGATGTAAATGGAACTAGAAATAGAGGAAGACTGAGGAAAATGTGGCCACGAAAAATGTCGGACACGTGAGAATGAGTGTTGAAGAAAGGAGAAAAATATGTCAGGAAAGAAAAATGTGGCAGTCCACTCTTTCTGCCTACCCCTTCGGAGAGACGGCGTGATGGTTAGTTAGTTAGTTAGTTAATTAATTAAGAAAATTTGTTTTCTGTTCCAAGGCTCAAAGAACCCTGGGAGAACTCACCTTTTTGATCGCTACTGAACGTCTCCGTAAAGTGCCTTAAAAAACACCTGGAAATGTGTGCCACTTTATATAGGTCAGTAGAATGGTACCTTGCATCAACAGTACCTTCGATAAAATATCCTGAACGCGGGGTACAGTCGTAATCATAAATTATGTCTCAATAGAGACGAAGATGCAAATTGGAAACTGAATATGGTTGATCAAGATGTTTACAGGACTTATGACCTGTCATTGGTTGGATTAAGCGCATGCTTTATGTAATTACTTTATGTAATAATTAAGACAAATTTTTGGAAGTTGTATATATGTTACAAATCTATGCCTAATTTCACATGTCAGTTTCAACATGCCATCTATGAGATTTTGATTACATATGTTGATCTTTTTAAGATTACTCTATATAATCCACATACTAACGCCATCTATGGAGATTAATTTTAGTATTTAGCAGAACTACTTTATTAACACAATGTGAAGGCTATCGCCATTAGCGCATTGTTAGAAGCCGCCTGAAGATGTCACTCCTATCTATATGCCAAAGAATTTGACCAGCATGATTACAATATCTTCGTCTTCGTCCTCGTCTCTATTGAGATACAATTAAATTTCATGAATTAATTAACCCACGGTGGGTGAAATCCAGTATTCGTATACAAGTATAAGTATACATTCACAAAAAATATTATAAATTATGTATTTTTTCGAGTTCTTATTAAGCCTTCTTCTCTCCACTTCATTCCTCTTCCATTCCCCCCCCCCCACCCCTCGCCCCTGTCTTGTCCCATTCGCATCCAGGTCGTTCTAGCTATTAAATACACATAAAGGTTCGAAAAATCACGAAAATTAATTATAATAGTTGAAAAAAATATTGTAACAACCGATGATGTCAACATAGGTTTACAAAACAGCTGTCAGCAAAAAAAAAACTTGTGATATCATAAAGAACGTTTTATAATTTAACAGCTAATAAATATCTCAAAAATAATGAAAATAAAAAATCTTTTTAAAATGTATATTTAGTTAAAATCCACTGATGTTTGTGTCTTTGGCCGGTTTCGGCAGCTCGCTGCCATCTTCTGTTGTCAGCCCAGAAGATGACAGCGAGCTGCCGAAACTAAATTTTTAACAAAATATACATTTTAAAAAGATACTTTATAAATTTTTTTTTATATTTAAATTATTTACAACGTGTCAGTGAAATAATAGGACAATTCAACAAGGCTTCGGCGGTATCAAGTTGTCTCAAGGATATAATATGGAAAAACAAGTATATGAGAAATGACAGTAAGGTCAGAATATATAAAACCTGCGTAAGGCCTATCCCATTGATACCAGAGCGGATACCACAAGAACGAAGGCTAAAGTACGGGTGGCAGATATGAGGACGCTGAGGATGATAGCAGGAAGAACTATTCGAGATAGGGAGAGGAACACGGCTATCCGCGAAATCTGCAAGGTGGAAGATGTCGTGAGATGGGGCAGACAACGCAGAAGATACTGGAATGCACACGTGCAGAGAATGGATCCCACCAGAATCCCACACGCTGTGGCGCATCAGATTCCTGCCAAATGCCGTCCCCTCGGAAGACCGCCAAAGAGATGGAGAGATAGCTGGGAGTCAACCTCCCAAGAGAGGCCAGCTTGATTTCAGGAACAGACCAAAGGTCTATAAGGAGAAGAAGAAGAAGATTTACAATGAACTTATACCATAAAATTTCAAATAACAACATTATTAATTTTTAATAAATATCTCTATAACAATTTTTAAATGTGGCAAATGGTTTGATAATTTTCGCAGCCGACTGTGGATACATCGGCCCGACTTCGTTCGGAAGCTGCGAGACGAACCGATCCTTTCCGGAAAACGGCGGAGATCGCCGAGGGCGACGGGCGAGGCCATTAAGGATGAAAATCCGTACTGAGGGTATGAGGGTAGTTTTCAAACAAACCAGTGCTTGCATCCCTACGCGCAACTTTCCTGACGAATACGCCCTTAAATACGTGAGTACTCCCTTACAATATTATTAAACCAATGTTTTTATTACGCATTGTATTACTATATGTAAGATCGTAATGTCCAAACATATGTTTTCTATAGATTTTCCATGATTATATTACAAAAAATAAAACGACTACTTGTGGAAACCCGTATTTTTATAAATATCTACATTTTTAAACTATCATATACAGGCATAATCGTGATTAGTTTTTTTTTAAACAATGTTTTTATGCACCATTTTATTTACACCAAGATGGCAGTGCACAATGGTGTTCTTGTGCCGACCCTTATGTATGGAAGTGAAGCATGGAACTGGCAAAAGAAGGATGAAAGTAGAATAAATGCAGTAGAAATGATATCTCTAAGAGGAATGTGTGGCAAATCTGCATATGATAGAGTGACAAATACAAGCATAAGAAGTGAATGTGGTGCGAATGAAAGTGTTATGAACAAAATAAGGAAAGGATCATTAAGATGGTTTCGACACATGGAAAGAATGAGTGAAGACAGAATGGTAAAGAAGGTATATGTAAACGACGTGTACGGAGCTAAGATGAAAGTAGAATAAATGCAGTAGAAATGAGATCTCTTAGACGAATGTGTGGATACTCTGTGTATGATAGAGTGTCGAATGAAAATATAAGAAGTGAATGCGGTGCGAATGATGGTGTCATGAACAAAATAATGAAAGGATCATTAAGATGGTTTGGACATATGGAAAGAATGAATGAAGAAAGAATGGTAAAAAAAATTATATGTTAATGATGTCAATGGAACCAGAAATAGAGGAAGGCCGAGGAAAACGTGGCACGATCAAATCAATCAAATATTGAATGTCGGACACGTGAGGAGTCGGAGAAATCGACGTGCGTGCATGACAAGATGTATAAATGTAGAGGAAGCGAGAGAAGTATGTCAGGACAGAACAGTGTGGCGTTCCATTCTTTCTGCCTACCCCTCCGGGGAGACGGTGTGACGGTTAGTTAGTTAGTTATGTTTTTATTGCAATCTGTAAATTTAGATTAAATGCATTTTTGTTTTTATAATTTAATCTCCGTTCACATTTTAAAAAAAAGACTAATACCAAGGATTTAGATCAATGATATTAGAATTTATTTTACAATCTTCAATGTGAGCAGAAAATAGCTCATTGTTATGAAGAAGGAATCTGGTGGTGTCCAGGCTTGAACCCATGTCCCCTGGATCAGGAGCCAAACGTCCTATCCCCTAGACCACCACCCGATTAAAATGTGTTCCGACAATGGAGTTCTGGTCCCAACACATGTATGGAAGCGAAGCATGGCAGAAGAAAGATGAGAGAAAAATAAATGCGGTAGAGATGAGGTCCCTAAGACGTATGTGTGGTAGAACGATGTACGACAGAATCTCAAATATATTCATGTTTAGTTTTTTTTTTAAACAATGTTTTTATTGCAATCTGTAAATTTAGAATTAAAACCTTTTTGTTTTTATAATTTAATGGCCGTACAAAATGGAGTTCTGGTTCCAACCCTTATGTGTGGAAGCGAAGCATGGAACTGGGAAAAGAAAGATGAGAGCAGAATAAATGCGGTATTCATGAGGTCCCTAAGACGTATGTGTGGTAGAGCGATATACGACAGAATCTCAAATGCTCATATAAGAAAGGAATGTAGAGCGAAAAAAAAATGCAGTAAAAATAAGATCTCTTAGACGATTGTGTGGATACTCTGTGTATGATAGAGTGTCGAATGAAAATATAAGAAGTGAATGCGGTGCGAATGATGGTGTTATGAACAAAATAATGAAAGGATCATTAAGATGGTTTGGACACATGGAAAGAATGAAGAAGAAAGAATGGTAAAAAATATATATGCTAACGATGTAAATGAAACCAGAAATAGAGGAAGACCGTGGAAAACGTGGCACGATCAAATAAATCAAATATTGAATGTCGGCCATGTGAGGAGTCACAGAAATCGACGCGCGTGCATGTCACGATGTATGAATGTTGAGGAAGCGAGAGAAATATGTCTGGAAAGAAAAGTGTGGCAGTCTATTCTTTCTGCCTACCCCTTCGGAGAGACGGCGTGATGGTTAGTTAGTTAGATAGTTTTATTTAGAGCAAAATAAGGTATTTTGAACAAAATTATGAACGGATCTCTGCGTTGGTTCGGACATATGGAGCGCATGGGTGAAGAAAGAATGGTTAAAAAAGTATACGTTAACGATGTAAATGGATAGTCGAGGTAGACCGAGGAAAACATGGCATGACCAAATTAATAAAATTGTAAAAGTTGGTCTTGTTAGATGTCGGAAGAATCGACGTGCGTGTATGACTCGTTGTATGAATGTGGAGGAATCTAGAGAGGTGTATCAGGATAGAGAAGTGTGGCGGTCTATTTGTTGTTTTTCGGGCACAAGTTTTTTAACTCGGTCGCAGAAATGACTGACTCAGGTTTTAAACAACATGCTGTGATCAGATTTTGGGTCGTAACCAGTTTAAAACCTGCAGAAATTCTACTAAAATTACGGCAGGTGTATGGAGATGAGTGTCTGTAGATCTGTAGACAAAGCCTACAGGGGGTGGAAGAGGGTGGGTAGCGCCCAACGAAAGTAAGGATGTCAAAATCACGGCTGAAGGCAATGTTGATCATTTTCTTCGATATTTTTTGTGAATGTATACATACTCGTATACTTGTATATGAATACTGAATTTCACCCATGGTAGGTGATTAATTCATGAAATTTAATTGTATCTCAATAGAGACGAAGATGCAAACTGGAAACTGAATATGGTTGATCAAGGTGTTTACAGGACTTATGACCTGTCATTGGTTGGGTTAAGCGCCCGCTTTATGTAATACAACATTCCCCATTCCACCTATTTCTTTTATGACCATGTAAGACAAATTTTTGGAGATTGCATATACTCGTATGTTACAAATCTATGCTCAACTTCACAAGTTTCAATACGCCATCTACGAGTATGTAGATTTTGATTACATGTGTTAATCTTTTTAAGATTAATCTATATAATCCACACACTAACGCCATCTATGGAGATTAACCCAACCAATGACAGGTCATAAGTCCTGTAAACACCTTGATCAACCATATTCAGTTTCCAGTTTGCATCTTCGTCTCTATTGAGATACAATTAATTTTCTTCGATATTCATGGCATTATTCACGGTGAATACGTTTCTGGGGGCCAAACAGTGACTGGAAAGTTCTATGTTGAAGTCTTGGAGTGGCTGCGACAGCGTCTTTTCCGTAAACGACCCGAAATTGCACCATGATAACGCGCCGGCTCATTCCTCCTTGATTTTAAGGGAATATTTGTAGAAAAAAAGAATCCCAACGTAACCGCATCCACCCTACGAAGAGTCACCTCAAAGGAACCCATCATGACAGTGTGGAGGCCGTCCAGGAGGCTGCGACCGTCGTCTTGAAAGGCCTAACTTTAGAGGACTATCAAGGCTGCTTCCAACCATGGGAGAAACGTTGGAAACGTTGTTCTGAGTTAGGAGTGGACTACTGCGAAGGCCGTTACAACATTTGGTTGTTAATTGCCAGACCTCATACGTCTTAGGAACTTCATCTCTACCGCATTTATTCTGCTCTCATCCTTCTTCTGCCAGGCCATGCTTCGCTTCCATACATAAGGGATCCCAATGTGCTCAGAGTCCTATACAAGCATTGGTTCGGAGCAGACTCGAAAGTGGTTCTGTGATATGGAGTCCTCACGAGGCGAGATATTCCGTTATGCTGGAGAGGGTTCAGAAAAAAATTCTGAGGTATCTCTACATGAGGGAGTATGGTAGCTATCCTTGGCTCTATCCCACGGCATTTCTTTTGGGAATGCTCGGAACCAATTCTCTACAGCTTCGAAGAGATGGACATCTAATTACCCATTTATTTAGATTAATTAGGGGATACTTCGAGAACTCGGCCGTACTGGAGGGTGTTCGGCTTTTTGTCCCCGATAGATATCTCCGACAGCGACAGCACAGATTGTTTTACCTACCGGCCGCCAGAACCAATCTGCCTCTGGTGACACCGGTGGGAAGAGCAATAAGTCTGCTGAACGCGGTCTCTTCGGAAATCGACGTCTTTCATGTTAGTGAAAGTACGTTCAGAAGGCAAATACTCTTAATTCTGGAGAGTATCCTGTCTTTCTAATGTTGAACCATCTCTTATGCGTTTCTGGTAGTATACTATACATAATAAATATTATTTTACCTGTTCTCAATAGATGCCTTAAAAATAAATTTTGTAATGTCTGTTGATGAAATAAACTGATTTGATTTGATTTGATAAGGGTTGGGACCAGAACTCCATTGGGAAAATATGGTTCATTAAAACATTGTTTTATGGTAGTTTCGGAGGTTTTAAACCTTCATCATCGAGAATGTTGTATTAGTGTCAAGGATTGAACACACATCGCGTGGAATATGAGCCAAGCGATATGTTCCATACACTAGCACCCGGATGGCGATAGATATGGGGCAGATGGTGCTATGCGCATACCCAGAAATCAATCATGATTTGTTTGACATTTCCAATTGCGCGTACGTCACTGTGACAGCAATTTTGGCGGGAAATGTGACGGCCCGGCTGGCGGCGAGGGAGGCATCCTTTCTGGTCCAGAAGCCGCCCGGCACACACGTCCATAGTCACAGAATCCTGCGCTCTTCCCGAACGCCCGACAGCGGCAGTCGAGTTGCTCGTTTCGCCGAGGCTGCGCGCGCAATTTGAATTTCCAATTTCGAATTTCGAATTTTTGAATTTTAAAAATCGAACGGATTCCGAAATCGAACATTTATTTTAAATAATAATTCGTCCAGTGTCTAGTGAACTTAAAGTTTATTAAATAAATTATTTAATGTTTTTAATAAATATATAAAAAGACAATTGTGCTGTTTTTAACAAGAAATGAAATATTTACATTAAAATACAATTGTGTTTCAAAATACTTATATGTGCAGTGGAACGCATTTCCGGAAATAACATTATTAAAAGTAAGTTTATTTTTTTATCTTCTTCTTTCTGTGTCTTGTCAGGTCTCCCTAACTTTGACTATCACCCTTGAGTAGGCCTCATGGTGATGACCTGGCGGAAAATATCCAGAGTGGTATCCCCTTGCCTTCTCTGGAGGATTTTCTGTCGGGGTTACCTTCCCTTAGCTGGGTGTATCCAGTGGCGCTGGAAGCTCGCCATTCGTCCTCTCTCTATCTGCTATGGCACTAAGTAACATTGCCCGGGGTTCGCGGGGTCTTTAAAAGACCTCTCGTGGACGCTAGAGAGTTGGACTTGATAGTAGTGTTGCTGTTGTAAATGCAACATGGCACCTTACGACATTTTGTAGAGGCATATTTTCCAGCAAAACTTACCCCATCGTAGCCCTACTACCCTTATGAACCCCTTATTTTTTTATACAACATAAAATTCACCAACTAACGAAGCTTCAAAAGCATTATAAATTAAATAATTAATACGAATTTAAACGTCTGTTATTATTATATTTTATGCGAATGACATGTTTCGCCTTTCTAAGTCATTATCAAATGTTCATCATAGAACGATATTTGTGGAAAAGTGGCAAGTGCAAGACTACCATACCGAGTGTCCCGGGTTCGATTACCAGCGAAGGCAGTGTGATTGTCACACTGTCTTTAGTAGAATTCACGTGACAATAAAATGGCGATAGATTAGCTACCTATCACATGTCACGAAAATCAATATGATAGCTATAATACCCTTTACATCGATTTGGCTCGCGCTGTAATGATGTAAAGAGCGATTTAACAAAATAATAATAAACTAACTAACTAACTAACCATCACGCCGTCTCTCCGAAGTGATAGGCAGAAATAGTGGACTGCCACACTGTTCTTTAGTAGCATACTTCTCTCGTTTCCTTTCTTAATATTCATACATCGTGTCATGCATACGTGTGGCCGACATTGAATAGTGATTTATTTGATCGAACCATGTTTTCCTTGGTCTTCCAATATTTCTAGTTCCGTGTACACGTTCATTATTTCAATGTGTCCAAACCATCTTAATGATCCTTTCATTATTTTGTTCATAACACTTATATTCGCACAGCATCACTTCTTATAAATAATTAATACGAATGAAAACATCAGTTTTCTAGAAGTGTTATTATATTTTATGGGAATGACATGTCTCGCCCTTTTAAGGCATCTTTATCAAATGTGACGAAACTTCAACTCGTTCCTTTCCTCATTCCTTTATTGTGTAAAACCTGTAGTTTATCAATATCTCCTTTATTTGCTAAAAACAATACAGAAGAACAATAATTAACAATAAATAAACAATAAATAAGTGAGGCAATATTAAAGCATTATTGACCAGCTTTCTTCTATTTAACTAACTAACTAACTAACCATCACGCCGTCTCCCCGAAAGGGTAGGCAGAAAGAATGGACTGTCACACTTTTACTGATGCGGCACTCCATCCTTCTCTTTTCGCCCCGCGGGAGACGCGGTGTGATGGGTATACTACTATTTAAATCCAATATATTTCTGATTCCAAATAAGAAACCGATATTTTTACCAATTATCGGTTTCTTATTTGGTAGCCGTCTGTTGTGCAGTGTGTGGTCTAGCGTTATCATGAAGCAGCAGTGGCCTAGAGCGATTAACCAGCCTCGGTTGTTTAGCAGCTAGCTTTTCCATCATGGTTTGCAGTTGCTGACAATAGACATCTGCCGTAATCGTCTGGCCAGATTTAAGAAAACTGTAGTGAACGACACCAGCACTAGTCCACCAAACGCTCACAAGTAACTTTTTTGGAGTCAATTTTCGCTTGGGGCATGGTTTGGCTGGTTCGGCAGGGTTCAGCCATTGCGATGAGCGCTTCCGATTATCATATAGGATCCACTTTTCATCACAGGTAATGATTGGATTCAAAATCCCTTCATTATTGTGCCGGTTGAGTAATGCAACGCAGCAGTCAAAGCGCGTTTGTTGATTTGCTTCACTCAATTCGTGAGGTACCCACCTTTTCAAGCTTTTTCACCTTCCCAATTTGCTTCAAGTGGATTAAAACAGTTTTATTACTAACACCGCAGCCTGCAGCTAACTCCGACGTGGTTTGCGATAGATCCGCTTCCACAATAGCCCAATTCTTCATTATGAACTTTGGTCTCCGGCCGTCCACGGGGCTTGTTCTGCAGGTCGAAATTTCCAGAACGAAAACGTTGGAACCAAAAACGAACTGTGTTTTCTCTTGCGGCACCGTCGCCATACACATCATTAATCCTTCGAGCCGTTTCTGCAGCACTGGTGCCACGGTTATTACCCTTCTTCTTCTTTTAATAGATCTGATGATCTGTGACACAGAAATCATGTCTCGTCGGATGATGAGATCCAGCTGTCCCTCCATCTCTTAGGCGGTCTTCCAGGTGGGCGGTGTCCGGAGGGGATTTCATAAGCGGCTGTATATGCAAGTCTGTCACCATCCATTCGGGCTACATGGGCCCTCCAGTATCTTCTTCTGGATCTACTCCATTGAACGATATCCTCTATTTCGCAAGTTTTTCTTATGTCTACGTTGCGGACACGATCTCGGAGATTTTTTCCAGTAATTGATCTTTGGACCATATTCAGTTTCCAGTTTGCATCTTCGTCTCTATTGAGATAAAATTAATCCTTGAATTGATAACCCGCAACGGGTAAATAAAATCCAGCATTCGTCTACAAGTATTTGTATACATTCAAAATGTTGTAAAAAACAAAAACTGGTCCAAGTTAGCATATAAATTGGAGTGACATTTCCAGGCGTTATCTAGCAGTGCGTTAATAGCCTTTCACATTGCGTTATAAAGATCTTCTGCTTAATGCTTAAAACTAATCTTCATAGATGGCGCATTGAAACTGACATGTGAATTGTGGTGTTGGATATTAACATATATACAACTTCCAAAAAATTGTCAGACATGGTGGTCATAAGAAAAAATAAGGTGGAATGGGGAATGTTGTAATTATATAAAGCGTGCGTTTAACCCAACCAATGACAGGTCATAAGTCCTGTAAACACCTCGATCACCATATTCAGTTTCCAGTTTGCATCTTCGTCTCTATTGAGATAAAATTAATCCTTGATCTTAGGACCTTCATCTTTTAATTGTATTATTTGTGTATTTATTGTATGTATGAAAAGAAAGAAAATAAAGGAGTGGATGCACTGTGAAGACATCTGCATACAATCATGTTTGTGAAAAGTGCAATAAAATGTTTTTAAAATACTCGTACAATGTTTTTCGAAAGCTATCTAACAAGTTATGCTATGGGTATGATTTATATTATATAAGCTGTAGTATAAAACCCAATGGTTATCCAGTTAGCTGAGGTTGCTTGGACATTGATTGTATTATTACATGATGTCATCTCTTAAATGATCATGGACCACACGGTGAATATGAAACAGCAGTCTTAATATCATATATTGTACAAGGTGTCTTAAAAGAAAGTTTATATATAGTGGAACGATAAAAAAGAGGACCATTTATCGAAAAATGTTAATTATTTTAACAGTCCATTGTTTTGGCCGAAACACTATGATCCCTTAACTATTAAATTAAATAACTTTTTACAACATTTTGAATGTATACAAATACTTGTAGACGAACGACTGGATTTCACCCATTGCGGGCTATCAATTCAAGAATCAATTGTATCTCAATAGAGACGAAGATGTAAATTGGAAACAGAATATGGTTGATCGAGGTGTTTACAGGACTTATGACCTGTCATTGGTTGGGTTAAGCGCACGCTGTCAAAACTATAGCATATAGATTGGAGTGACATCTCCAGGCGGTTTCTAGCAATGCGCTAAATGGCAGTAGCCTTTCACATTGCGTTAAAAAGATATTCTGCTTAGTGCTTAAAAATACAATCTTCATAGATGGCGTTAGTGTGTAGATTGATTAAAACTACCATGCAAAGGGTGGTGTTGCAGATTGACATATATACAACTTCCAAAAATTTGTCAGATATGGTGGTCATAAGAAAAAATGTGGAATGGGGAATGTTGTATTATATAAACGTGCGCTTAACCCAAGCAATGACAAGTCCTGTAAACACCTCGATCAACCATATTCTGGTTCCAATTTGCATCTTCGTCTCTATTGAGATACAATTGATTCTTAAATAACTTTCTTTTTGTATAACAATGTATGGAAGTGAAGCTTGGAGCTGGCAAAAGAAGGATGAAAGCAGGATAAACGCCGTAGAAATGAGATCACTAAGAAGAATGTGCGGGAAAACGTTGTATAATAGAATACCGAACGATGAAATAAGAAAGAAATGTAAGACAGATGACTGCATTATGAATAAAATTAAAAAAGGATCCCTGAGATGGTTTGAACATATGGAACGAATGGATGAGAGTAGAATGGTTAAAAAGTTGTACACAAGCAGCGTGAGTGGGAAAAGAAGCCGAGGACGACCGAGGAAAACATGGCATGACCAAATTAACCAATTACTAAAAGGCGGCCACATTCGAAGTCAGAATAATCGACGTGCGTGCATGGTGCGATGTATGAATGTGGAGGAAGCCCGAGAGGTGTGCCAGGACAGGCCAGTGTGGCGATCCATCCTCTCTGCCTACCCCTCCGGGGAAATGGCGTGATGGTTAGTTAGTTAGTTAGTTAGTTTTAAAACAATTGTATATAATTTTATGTAAATATTAATAATTATTCAAATTGACATAGGAACAAATACACAAAAAGATTCGAAAAATCACGAAAATTTGACATTTGATATATATTATTGTAACACCTGATGATGTCAACATAGGTTGATGAAACAGTGATAAAAAACAAAGTTATTTAATTTAACAGTTTTTAAATTGTTAATTATTTATTAATGTACACAACTTGAGAGTAAATGGTGCCCTTAAAGTTGTCATCGCAAACAAAAGCCTATCCAAAAAAGCTAAGATGACAGTGCACAATGGTGTTCTTGTGCCGACCCTTACGCATGGAAGTGAAGCATGGAATTGTCAAAAAAGGATGAAAATAGAATAAATGAGATCTCTATGAGGAATGTGTTGTAAATCTGTAAATGATAGATATACAAATAATTAATGTTTTTCATTAATATATCTTGGTATTCATTTTAAATAATTAATGCAAAAAAAAAATTATACAAAATTTCTTTATTATTATGTATTTAATGTGCTTCCACTTGTGTTTATGTTCAACCGGTTTCGGCAGCTTGCTCATGATTGCAGCAAGCTAACGTTATAAACCGGTCGAACATAACATAACATTGCTGATGATGGCAGCAAGCTGACGAAACCGGTCGGCACCAGACGATGGCAGCAAGCTGCCGAAACAGGTCAAACATAAACACAAGTGGAAGCACACTAAATACATAATAATAAAGAAATTTTGTATAATTTTTTTTTGTTTTCTCTAATCAAATGCAAATATAATATAAGTGAATGCGGTGCGAATGAAAGTTTGTGAACAATATAATGTGAAAGGGTCGTTAAGATGGTTTGGACACGTGGAAAGAATAAACGTGTCAGAAAACTTGGCACGATCAATTCAATCAAATATTAAATATCGGTCACGTGAGGAGTCGGAGAAATCGACGTGCGTGCATGACACGATGTATGACTGTAGAGGAATCTAGAGATTTATGTCAGGACAGAACATTGTGGCGGTCCATTATTTCTGCCTACCCATCCGGGGGAAGACGGTGTGATCGATGTTTAGTTATTTAGTTGGTTATTTTTTAAAAATAATATCGTCCAAATGTAAACCCTCGCATTCGCGGCACTCATTTAGTCGAACAGTAAAAATTCTTATGACGGCTCGGCAGGTGGACTCCGTAATGGCTGCCATTCCGTGACGAAACATGGCACAATTATTAAATAAATGCAGAGGAAATGAAGTCTCTTAAATGAATGTTTTTAAAGGACATCTCCAGACTCCAAAGACAACAAAATAAAATAATAAAATTAGCCTATAACATTAACTATCTTACCCCAACCATACAAGTTTACAGACAAACAAAACAAATGGACATATCAGACCTGACCAAATTTGAGATACTGAAAATTCTACACAGAGTGACCATGGAAGAGACAACAGACAGCAGCTACAAATTAACAAAAATTCAGACATACACAGACACTGGACCAGGAACTGTGACAGATATCACTTACCGAATGCACGAACCAAGACAGGACAATCACGGATATTGAACAATGGACTGAAACTTTACAATGAACTACCAAAAGACACAAGGAGTCTCACTACAACTCAATATAAAATATACCTGAAACATTACATAATTAAAAGTTAAGATCTAAAAATGTATCCATATAACCCAATTGGGTTTTAAAAAAAATAAATTAAATAAAATTATCTGTATATGAAAGAAGAAGTGAATGCTGTACGAATGAAAGTTTTATAAACAAAATAATGAAACGCTCATTAAGATGGGTTGGACACATGGAATATTATGAATGGAAAAGGAATGGTAAAGAAAGTATATGTAAACGTCGTCCTTCTTCTTCGGCGTCATATCAGGTCCCCCCAATGTTGACTACCACTTGAGAGTAGGCGTCTCTATTCTGACAGCTCAAAACAGCTTCTCAACGCTCCTCAAACCAGTCCAGTCCAGTATGCTGTGGAACCAGGAGATTCGCCTCTTGCAAACACCTCGTCGACCCTATATTTCACCATCAATGATCAGATGCACCAATTCATATTTTTCTTCAAGCACATGACCTTAATAATAATAATATACTTACTTGCTTAGACAGCCGTTGTCGTCCACTGCTGGACATAGGCCTCCCCCATACTTCTCCACATATCCCTATCTTGTGCCTTTTGCATCCAATCGCCAGCAATTCTTCTAATGTCATCGGACCATCGTGTGGGGGGTCTCCCTCTATTTCGTTTGTCTTCGAAGGGTCTCCACTCTACCACCCTTCTGATCCATCTATCGTCTAGCAATCTGGTAACATGTCCCGCAAATGATCATTTAAGCTTCGCTACCCTTGCGACGACATCTGTTACTCCCGACCTTCTACGTATTTCAGTATTTCTTATCCGGTCTGAGAGTCTTACGTGTAGCATGGCTCTTTCGTGTTTCCTCTGTGCTACACGGAGTCTCCTTATGGTCGACTTGGTGAGGGTTAGCGTTTCTGCTCCATATGTCAGTACTGGAAGTACGCATTGATCATACATTTTGCGTTTCAGACACTGAGAAATCTTACTATTAAAGAACTTATTCAGGTTGCCATATGCCGCCGAGGACGCTAGAGAGTTGGACTTGGTAGTAGTATTGTTGGTGTTGTTGCAACATGGCGCATTACGATATTTTTAGTGCCATACTTTCAAGCAAAGCATACTCCATCCAAGCAAAAAGCAGAATATACCAAATATACAAGTAGGGTTTTAATTTGGGTATGAAATATGAAAATGATAGGTTTTCAGATTAGATCTGAAATCTGTCGGATCAATTGTGCATCTAAGGTATGAAGGGAGATTGTTCCAAGCTGATGGACCGGCTACTGCAAAGACTCGATCCCCGACATTTGCACTAGGCCAACGCTTCGGTTCAACTAGGAAGCTATTGCAGAGGAGTTCGCCGAGCGAAGTGTGGATTTCCTTGGATTTAGGCTTCCGTTATAGGTACAGAGTTCAGATATATAACTTGGTGCCATTCCATGTAGCGCTTTGAAGACTGTCCAGCAGAGTTTATACTGGATTCTTTCTGGACTTTTAAGCCAGTGAAGTTCTTTGAGATGTTGTGTTATATGGGACTTTTTTGGAATACCTTTGATAAGTCTTGCTGCCGCATTGAACGCAGATTGACTTTAATATTAGCCAACAATTCCCTATCAGTTCTCTTGAGAACATTTATGGTGCTGATCATATTGGTCCAAGGGATGTACAAAATTGAATGCCCAAGCAAAGCGAAACATGTCATTCCGTTAAAAATATATATAAAACTTCTACAGGCAAAATACTACGCTTTTTAACGTAATATTTTACAAATGAAATTAGTATTTTTCCACTTATTGTCTTTATTTCGACGGTGACTGGTTTCGCTAGGCTAGCTGGCATCAGCAGACTGATGATCCTGTTATAAACTTACTCCTTCATATACATACAGATTAGTAATAGTAAAAAACATTCTTTACAAAAATAATATTAACATAATTGTGTATTTGGGTAGTATGTTTACAAAAGATGTGCGAGTGGAGAGGAATATTGAATGAAGTGTTGGGGCAGGCAACAAAGCGAATGGTGCACTTCAAGATGTCATCGCAAACAAAATTCTATCCAAAAAAGCTAAAATGGCAGTGCATAATGTTGTTCTTGTACCGACCCTTTATTATGGAAGCGAAGCATGGAATTGGCAGAAGAAGGATGCCGTAGAAATGCCGTAGAAATGAAGTCACTAAGAAGAATATGCGGAAAAACAATGTATTATAGAATATCTAGTGATGAATTAAGAAATGAATGTAAGGCGGATGAATGCATGATAAATAAAATTAAAGAAAGGGTCAATAAGATGGTTTGGACACATGGAACGAATGGCCGAGAGAAGAATGGTTAAAATGTTGTATACCAGTAGTGTGAGTGGAAAAAGCAGCCGTGGAAGTCCAAGGAAAGCATGGCATGACCAAATTAATCGAATATTGAAAGGCGGCCACTTTCAAAGCCGGAAAAATCGACGAGCGTGCATTAGACAATGTATGAATTGAAACGTTCCACCCTCGGTTAGCACAGAGAGCATGGTTTTTATCCTCAGGGTGGTAATCGTGAGATTCTTTTCGGTATATTATTCGATTCAGGGACGGGTGTAAATATAAAGACAGTTACATGGGATACATTAAGGTTTATTACAAAGTTAGAATTAGGAACATAATAGCTAGAAAATAAATGGTAGAGATGTCGTTACTCTTAAAAATACAAAACAGAAGAGTGAAGGGGCTGGTTGTGGCGATTCCACGATGGTGTGCTCCTCAGGGCATCAGATAGCGACGTCGTCCGTCGACGTTGTCAGCGACGCTGACCAGTGGATGGTGGTTCAGCAAATAAATATATAGCGCGTCACCTGGCAGACACGAGGTTCCATAGGCCGGGTGGTGCTGTCTGAAGCGGCGTGAAGAAGTGGTCCACGCAGTTCGGCATGGTGGTGAGGTCCTTGACACGGAGCCTCAAACGCGGTCACGTCGATGTCCGACAGAACCTTCGGAACTAACCGCAGACACGCGGACATATGATGCACATGTGTTACCGATGCGCGATCCTTGATGCATATATATATTTTGTTAATATCGTACCTTATGTTATTCTAATGAAGACAGGCTGAACCATTTCTGGTCCAGCCATTTCCGTGTCTTCTACATTTTGGGCGGGATCGAGGCACAAGCGACGCTAACTAAGATGGCGGCCTACCCGCAATGGCTGAATGGAGGGAAGTGGGAGTGGGCTTCGAGCCTCGGAGCATAGAGTACCGAAAAAACAGTGTTACCAACCGGGAAGACGGCGGTTGCTCACACGGTGGAAACAGGAGAAGTTGGAAATAAATTTCGAAGAGGTACTTAACTGGGGAGAATTGGGCCGAAGAAATCGTAATGGTATGTACCATTACAGAATGTGAAAGAATCTAGAGAAAACATTGTTTGTTGTGACTTTAATAATTAATACAAAAAACAAACTCCCCGAGAAGAGGTTGGCAGAATGGACCGTCACATTATTCTTTCCTGTCATACTTCTCTTATTTCCTCAACATTCATACATCGTGCTATACACTTACGTCGATTTCTCCGACTCTTCACGTGGCCGACATTTAATATAAGATAAATTTTATCGTGTCACAATACAAATACTTTTTTATCATTCTTTCTTCATTCATTTTTTCCATGTGTCCAAAATATCTTAATGATTCTTTCATTATATTGTTCATAACACAATCATTCGCACCGCATTCACTTCTTATATTTTAATTGTACACTCTATCATACACAGAGTTTCGACACATTCGTCTAAGAGATCTCATTTTTTACTGCATTTAATGTTAAATTTCAAAATGCCTTAGAATGTCTTTCCATCTAAAATACAATAAAACTTCTTAGAAGACAGACGTTTTCATTCATATAATAACCTTTTTACTCGTTATATCACCACTTTATTCTGATATAACCGAACTACTGCGGGAGCGAAACTGTTGTTTACGATAAAATAAAAATAAAATGGTGTTAACCCCTTCAGACCCCCTGTGCATAATTATGCACATAATATTTGAAAACTTATAAAATTGTTATTTGAAATAATTTCCCTTTCTGCCATCTCTCTACGCACGAACATAATTTTTATGATTTATATTTTATTTTACAAACAATCTTTGATTTATTTTTTTTTATCAACAATCGAATTTATTATCAGTTTTGTTGTGACAGTTGTCAAAATTGAAAAAAGACCATTAACAATATTTCAGGCCTGAATGAGTTAAAATAGGGTTTTTTTTATATTGCCACACCACAAATGAAGTGCTTCATACGAAAGAATAGTTAGATAATCTATTATTCTGGCGGAAACACTTTGATATTTCAATATTCATGAATGTTTAAATAAAAACACTCTTACAGAATATCACAATTGATTATATTTCTTTCGAAATTGTCGCGACAGATGCTACCATCGTCAGGTGCTACAATCAACGGAGTTTAATCTGTGACTGGAGTGGAAAGAGAAGCCTTGGAAGACCAAGGAAAGCATGCCATGGCTAAAATAATCAAGTACTGAAAAGCGGCCATATTCGAAGTCGTAAAAGTCGACGAGCGTGCATGTTGCGGTGCATGGATGTAGATGAATCTAGAGAGGTATGTCATGACAGAGCTGTACACTTAACCATTTCTTTAGAATTATCAGAAGATTCCTTGAGAACTGCGTTATCTTGGAGACTATCCATCTTTATGTTCTAGATGGTTATCTTCGACAGCGTCAGCACAGACTGTTTTATCTCCCAGCCTACAGAACCAACCTGCATCTGGTGATGTCAGTAGGGAGAGCATTCAAACTGCTGAATTCGTGAAAGTACGTTCATAAGACAAATACTCTTGACTTTGGAGAGTATCTTGTATTCCTAATGTCGAACCATCTCTCGTGCGTTCCTGGTATTATATATTTTTTTATGTTTTACCTGTTCTCAATTGATTCCTTAAACTATAATTGTTGTTTGTAATATCTTTTGAGATAATAAACTGATTTGATTTGATTTGATGGCGGTCTATCCTTTGTTACTGGACGCATTGGTTCGGAGCAGACTCGAAAGTGGTTCTGTGATATGGAGTCCTCACGAGGCGAGATATTCCGTTATGCTGGAGAGGGTTCAGACTGAGGTATCCCTACATGAGGGAGTATGGTAGTTATCCGTGGCTCTATACCACGGCATTTCTTTTAGGAATGCTTGGAACCAATTCATTACAGCTTCGAAGAGATGGGCATCTCATTACCCATTTCTTTCAATTAATCAGAGATATTTCGAGAACTCGGCCGTGCTAAAGGATTTTGGTATTTTTGTTCCTGATAGATTTCTCCGACAGCGACAACACAGATTGTTTTACCTACCGGCCACCAGAACCAATTTGGTTCTGGTGACACCGGTGGGAAGAGTAATTAGTCTGCTGAACGCAGTCTCCTCGAGATCGACGTCTTTCATATTAGTGAAGGTACTTTCAGGAGACAAATACTCTTGACTTTATAAAGTATCTTGTCTTCCTAATATCAAACCACCTCTAATGCGTTCCTGGTACTATGTTATATTTTTATAATATTTTATCTGTACTAGAAAAACTTTTAAACTTTTTTTTTCCCGTTTGTAATGTCTCTTAAGGGGTGAAATTTAATTGTATCTCAATAGAGACGAAGATGCAAACTGGAAACTGAATATGGTTGATCAAGGTGTTTACAGGACTTATGACCTGTCATTGGTTGGGTTAAGCGCACGCTTTATGTAATTACAACATTCCACATTCCACTTATTTATTTATGACGATGTAAGACAAATTTATGGAGGTTGTATATATGTTACAAGTCTATGCTTAACTTCACATGTCAGTTTCAATACGCCATCTATGTAGATTTTGATTACATATATTAATCTTTTTAAGATTAATCTGTATAATCCACACACTAACGCCATCTATTGAAATTCATTTTTAGAACTACTTTATTAACACAATGTGAAGGCTATCGCCATTAGCGCATTGTTAGAAGCCGCCTGGAGATGTCACTCCTATCTATATGCCAAAGAATTGACCAGAATGATTACAATTTTTTTTTTGTGTGAATGTGAAGGAAATTAATTTCATGATTTCATTAATTTCATGAATTAATCACCCACCATGGGTGAAATCCAGTATTCGTATACAAGTATAAGTATACATTCACAAAAAATATTATCTCTTAAGTTAATAAAATGATTTGATTTGATTTGAATTCAGTTGACTGTAACACCTGACGATGCCAACATTGGTTAGAAAAACGATGCCAACATTTCGAAAGAAATATAATCAATTGTGATATTTTATATAACAGTGTTTTTATTTAAACTGTTAAAAAGTATAGTTATTTTGTTATGATATGGTCTTTCTCTATAGACGATAAGATAGAATGAAAATATATGGTACTATACGTTAATGAGATTTATTGGAGATAATAGATTAAGTGGCTTGGAATAATCAAATGAGTTATCCCACAGTGACTACATCTTATGTATGGAAGTGAAGCTTGGAGTTGGTAAAAGAAAGATGAAAGTAGAATAAATGCCGTAGAAATTAAGTCACTAATATGAGTGCATATAACAATGTATGATAGAATATCTAATTATGAAGGCGGGTGAATGCGTGAAAAATAAAATTATGAAAGGGTTAAATTTATTATGGAAGTGAAGCATGGAAATGGCAAGCGAAGGATGAAATTAGGATCTCATTTCAACTGCATTTATTCTACTTTCATCCTTCTTTTACCAGTTCCATGCTTTGCTTCCATACATAAGGGTCGGTAGAAAGAACCACTCTTATACGAATGTGTGGATACTCTGTGTATGATAGAGTGTCGAATGAAAATATAAGAAGTGAATGCGGTGCGAATGATGGTGTTATGAACAAAATAATGAAAGGATCATTAAGATGGTTTGGACATATGGAAAGAATGAATGAAGAAAGAATGGTAAAAAAATTATATGTTAACTATGTAAATGGAACCAGAAATAGAGGAAGACGGAGGAAAACGTGGCACTATCAAATAAATCAAATATTGAATGTCGGCCATGTGAGGAGGTAGAGAAATCGACGCGATGAATGTTGAGGAAGCGAGAGTAATATGTCGGGAAAGAAAAGTATGGCAGTTCATTCTTTCTGCCTACCCCTTCAGGGAGACGGCGTGATGGTTAGTTAGTTAAATAAATAAATGTGAATAAGTCCAAGGTAATGATTTCCGAAAAGAAGAAAACATAACAGTCTGTAACATTAGTGTGATTGGTGAAAATCTGGAACAAAAGGATTAATTGGTTTATTAATGAAATATGTTTACAAAGGATGGGAAAGTGGAGAAGGACATTGAAAGAAGGGCTGGGGCAGGCAACATAGTAAATGATTCACTTAAAGTTGTCATCGCAAACAAAAGCCTATCCAAAAAATCTAAGATGGCAGTGCATAATGGTGTTCTTTTGCCGACCCTTATGTATGGAAGTGAAGCATGGAACTGGTAAAAAAAGGATGAAAATAAAATAAATGCAGTAGAAATAAGATTTCTAAGACGAATGTGTTGTAAATCTGTATACGAGTATATTAGAGTGTCAAATGCAAATATAAGAAGAGAATGCGGTTCGAATTAAAGTGTTATGAATAAAATAATGAAAGGATCGTTAATATGGTTTGGACACTTTGAGTGAAGACAGAATGGTGAAGAAGGTATACTCGTATGTAAACGACGTGATCGGAGCTAGAAATAGAGGAAGGCCGAGGAAAACGTGGCACAATCAAATCAATCAAATATTAAATGTCGGTGACGTGAGGAGTTTAAGAAATCGACGTAAGTGCATGACACGATGTATGAATAAAGAAGAATCGAGAGGTGTGTGTCAGGACAGAACAGTGTGGCGGTCCATTATCTCTACCTACCCCTTCGGGGAGACGGCGTGATGGTAAGTTAGTTAGTAAGTTACATGCAAATTAAGAAAGCGTCACCAAGATGGTTTGGACAAGTGGAACGAGTGGATGAGGGAAGAATGGTTAAAAATATATATAAAGTAGTGTGAATGGAAAAAAAAGTCGAGAAAGTCAAAGGGAGACATGGCATGACCAAAATAAACAATTACTGTAAGGCGGCCATGATCGAAGTAGGAACAATCGACGAGTGTGCATGTCACGATGTGTGTATGTAAAATGGCGCGAGAGTTGAGACAAAATAAATGGTGCACTCAAAGTCATTACCGCAAATAGAAATATATCGAATGAAGCAAATATGGCAGTATACAATGGAGTTCTAGTTCCGACCGTTATGTATGGAAGTGAAGCTTGGAGTCGGCAGAAGAAGGATGAAAGTAGAATAAATGCCGTAGAAATGAGGTCATTAAGTGTAATGTACGGAAAAACAATTTATGATAGAAATTCTATCATAAATTGTTTTTCCGTACATTACACATAATAATACAATATCTAATGATGAAGTAAGAAAGGAATGTAAGGCGGATGAATGCGTGATAAACAAAATTAAGAAAGGGTCACTAAGATGGTTTGGACATATGGAACGAATGGATGAGGGAAGAATTGTTAAGAAGATATATGCAGAAAGAATCCAGTATCAACTCTGCTGGACAGTCTTCAAAGCGCTGCATGGAATGGCACCTATATATCTGAACTCTGTATAACGGACAGCCTAAATACAAGGAAATCCACACTTCGCTCGGCGAACTCCTCGGCAATAGGAAGATTAGTTGAGCCGAAGCGTTGCCCCAGTACAAATTTCGGGGATCGAGCGTTCGCGGTAGCCGGTCCATCAGCTTGGAACAATCTCCCTTCACACCTTAGATGCATAAATGATCCGACAGATTTCAAATCTAAATTGAAAACCCATCTTTTTCATATTTCATACCCAATTTAAACATTTATACTTTGTTCTACTATACTTTTAAACCGATTGCTTTCTAAGCGGTCACATTTAGATTTTTAAATTTAAAACTAGTCTTAATGCGCCCTTGAGGTGATTACATCACAAAAACGGCGCTTTATAAGTTTGCATATTATTATTATTAAGTAGTGTGAATGGGAAAAGATGTCGAGGAAGGCCAAGGAAGACATGGCATGACCAAATTAATCAATTAACGAAAGGTATTACGATGTGTGTATGTAAAAAGGCGCGAGGGTTTATGTCAGGATAGAACAATTTGGCGATCAATCCTCTCTGCCTACACCTCCTTTGAAAGCTTCTAGAAGTTTGGCACAGGGTTTCCAGGTCATATGGCGTCACTTCCAAGACACACGAGGTATAGACTTTAATCTTCAGGGTTATGGGCACCTCTTTATTTTTTATTTTTTTATTAATTTAACAAATTTTAAAAAAACATTGTTCAATTGAATAATATTTATAAATTTATATAGTTCATAAATACATTTTAAAATTTTGGATTATTTGACTTTTTTGATTCGAGTATGGGGTTCCATCTGTCGATTTTTTGTGTAAGCTCTGTTGGGTCGAGTACGTTTCGCGCGTTCCGCTTCTCACTAGGTCACGTGTCGCGGGACGCAATCAGCCGCAATCAGAGAGTGTGAGTGTGGCCGGAGTCTGCGGGCGATCCCTCGTATATCGGACCCCACATCCTGACAGGATATTCCGAGTTGACGGCACTCTCTCACGGTACGGGCCGTAATTCCACTCCAGCTCTTTGACGCAGCGTCAGGGATCGGCTACCTTTCCATCAGTTTACCAAAAGTCAATATATACATATATATAATTAAAAATGTGCATTAGCAATACATACATTAGCGTGAATGGTGAAAATTTGGAGCAAGTAGTTGAGTTCGTGTATTTAGGTAGTATGTATGGAGAGGGATATTGAAAGAAGGGCTGGGGCAGGCAACAGAGTGAATGGTGCACTTAAAGTTAATGGCAGTGCACAATGGTGTTCTTCTACCGACCCTTATGTATGGAAGCGAAGCATGGAACTGGCAAAAGAAGGATGAAAGTAGAATAAATGCAGTAGAAATGAGATCTCTTAGACGAATATGTGGATACTCTGTGTATGATAGAGTGTCGAATGAAAATATAAGAAGTGAATGCGGTGCGAATGATGGTGTCATGAACAAAATAATGAAAGGATCATTAAGATGGTTTGTACATATGGAAAGAATGAATGAAGAAAGAATGGTAAAAAATTATATTTTAATGATGTAAATGGAACCAGAAATAGAGGAAGACCGAGGAAAACGTGGCACGATCAAATAAATCAAATATTGAATGTCGGCCATGTGAGTAGTCAGAGAAATCGACGCGCGTGCATTACACGATGTATGAATGTTGAGGAATCGAGAGGAATATGTCAGGAAAGAAAAGTGTGGCAGTCCATTCTTTCTGCCTACCCCTTCGGGGAGACGGCGTGATGGTTAGTTAGTTAGTTATAATTAAAAAAATCAGATTTTCATCTCGCTCTAAAATCCGCAATATGGAAAAACAAAGACATGACATGAAGAATAAATCATTACATATGAATTTTTAAAGATTTTTATTTATAACTGTTAATGCAAAAACTTTGTTTTATATCACAAGTGTATTTATTTTACTTTACGACAGCTGTTTCATCAACCAGTGTTGACATCATCAGGTGTTAAAAAAAAATATATCAAATGTCAAATTTGACAAAAGGTTCCGGGTTCGATTGTCACCCTGTGTAGAATTCACGTAATAATAAAATGGCGATAGATCAGCTACCTATCACATGTTACGAGAATCACTATGATAGCTGTAATACCCTTTACATCGATTTGGCTCATGCCGTTATGATGTAATGAGCGATTCAACAAAATAATAATAATAATAATAATAATGGTAGATGCAAATGAGATGGACCACCACACTGTTCTGTTATTTGACCGTCTATTAAAAATTGATTAATTTGGTCATGCCATGTTTTCCTCGGCTGTCCTCGGCTTCCTTTTTTTATTTCCACTGCTTTCATACGACTTTTTAAACATTCTTCTTTCATTCTTTCGTTCTATATGTTCAAACCACCTTGAAAATCGCATTTTTAAATTAAATCCTTATTCTTCCTCTTCTATTAAAGGGCCACGTCTTCTTCTTTCGGTGTTATGTCAGGTTCCCCCGACGTCGACTATCTCTTGAGAGTAGACGTCTCTGTCCTTGACAGCTCGAATCAGCTCTTCAACTTTCCTTAACCCAGTCCAGTCCATTATGTTGTGGAGCCAGGATATTCGTCTCCTGCCAACATCTCATCGACCCTCTGTTTAACACGAAGTTACGCCATTTTTCTTAGTATCCATCGTATCCAAGACTAGATCATTGATCAATAAAAAATTGAATTTTGTAAAAAATATACATTTATAAAGACATGTTATATGTAAAAATTAATAAATGATTAATTTGCATATAATTGGGAATCGGAGCTCAGGAGACTAAAAGTAGATAAAGTATTTTATATTATTATTTTATTATTATGTATTAACTAAACTAACTAACTAACCATCACGCCGTCTCCCCGAAAGCGTAGGCAGAAAGAATGGACTGCCACACTTTAACCGATGCGGCATTCCATCCTTCTCTTTTCGCCCCGAAGAAGACGCAGTGTGATGGGTTGCGAACCTAATCGCCACCGATAGGCACTCCCGCGCATACTTCGATCGTCCAAAATCCACAAAATAAATCTAAAACAAATATAAAATGCAATGATATAAAATAAAAATATTTTAACACAAAATGTTATTTTTAGATGGTGCACATATTGTCTATTTAATTTATGTTCCACGTATCCACTGTTTTTCAAAATTAGCAGTAATTAGGCACTCAACAAACCAACACCAGCAAGAACTTTAAAATAATATTGAAGAAATTATTCAAATTCTCATTGGAACAAATGATAATTTTATTTTTACACCTGTCAAAATTCTTTATGTAAACGAATTTTTTTTATAATTTTAACATCAAAGCAGTACAAACGTATTACATGTCACAATTAACTATTGTGAAGTGCGGCAACAATCAAATTGACCAAAACAATTCACTTATACACGAAATATCTCCAAATTTACGGGAGCATCACATGAACCAAACCAAATTTTCAAAATCAGAACCAGTATTATTATGTATTATTATTGTTTAATATTATTTATTAGTTCTAACTGATACATAATAATAATTAGTACTTATAACAATTAGCCCAGTTTAATTTTTTTAATTTAAATGTATTGTTCATTTGTATTGTATCGAATTTTAACTGCGTTTTTTTTAAATAAGTCTTTCTTTGTTTACTTAGGAAATGGAAAAAACTTTGTTTAGTAACCACAAAATATTAAAAAAACACGACATGTTTCGGAGGATATCTCCATCTTCAGGTGTAAATATATAATAAAAACTAAACAATGAAAGACTAATATCAAAAACGCATTTAAAATTCGATACAATAATTTTAATTTAAAAATTAACCTGTGCTATTTGTTATAGGTACTAAAAATTATTTTTTATCAGTAAGAACTAATAAATAATATTAAACAATAATAATACATAATAATAATACAAAAATATAAAAACTGTAATTTAGAAAAAACGTACATTTGAAAATACATAATTTATATAGAAATTAATAAATGATTAATTTGCATTTGATTGGGAATGGGAGCTTGGGAGACAAAGTATTTAAGGAGAAAGGAGTAAAAGGAGGAATCTGATTATTAATTATGTTTTCAAGGTTTGCTTAATTTATTGCTATTGTTAATTGTTTTTGCGCCACTAGGAACAGGTTCTGAACTCTTGTTATTCCTGTCCACTCTTTGATGTTCCGCAGCCAGGACAGCTGCCTTCTACCAACTCCCCGACGTCCCTCCACTTTACCCATTAATATCAGTCGAAGGAGGTAGTATTTTTCTCCCCTCAGCACATGACCCAAATATGAGACCTTTCTAATTTTCACACTCGACAACAGCTCTCTATTGGTTCTGGCTCTCTGTAGTACGTCTGCATTACTGACCCTATCGGTCCACGGTATACGGAGCATTCTGCGTTATATCCACATTATTACATTAGACACTCCAGATGCCGATGGGGAGAGCAATTAAACTGCTGAAAATGATCGATGTCTTTCATATAAGTTAACTCTCGTTCCTCAACATTCATATATCGTGTCATGCACACACGTCGATTTCTCCGACAGTGTTCAGTCAGTGGGGCAGTGTTCATAATTTCGTATTATCAATTCTGAAAAGAGTGCTGCCTCACTGACGTCGATATATTTGAAATGCATCTGAGATATATTATTCCTGATCAAATTAGGGTGCTTTTGAAACTTCATCTTGTTATTGCTATTTTTGTTAAACTGTTTTATCTCCAAATGAGTCGCCTCAAAGTTTTTTATTTGTCACTGTCTCATTTTTGTAAAATAAAAATAAATAAATCACGCCGCTTCTCCGGAGAGGTAGGCAGAGAGGATGGATTGCCATACTGCTCTATCCTGACATACCTCTGGAGATTCCTCTATTTACATACATTTTAACACGCACGCCCGTCGATTTTCTCGACTAAGAATGTGGCCACTTTCTGATAATTGATAAATTAAGTCATGCCAAGCTTTTCTTGGTCTTCCACGGCTTCTCTTTCCACTCACACTGCTTTTATACAAGATTTTAACCATTCTTCTCTCCCCCATTCGTTCCATATGTCCAAACTGGGTGGTGGTCTAGGGGATAGAACGCTTGGATCCTGATCCAGGGGACATGGGTTCAAGCCTGGACACGACCAGATTCCTTTTTCATAATAATGAGCTATTTTCTGCTCACATTGAAGATTGTAAAATAAATTCTAATATCATTGATGTAAATCCTTGATGTTAGTCTTTTTTTTTTTTTTTTTAATTTTAACTGTTCGTTTTTTTAATTTTACTTAGGATGAAATCGTCTGCATTTTATTTTTTCTTTATTTCGTCATTCGGTATTCTATCATATATCGTTTTTCCGCACATTCAGTTCGCTGATCAGATCGCTGAGATCAGCGATCTCATTTCTACGGCATTTATCTTGCTTACATTCTTCTGTTGCCAGCTTAAAGCTTCTTTATCTTATTCTTCTTCTTCTTAGTCTAGATATGATTTGTTTATGACGGTGAGCTGTCCTGGGATGATGATGTCCAGCCATCTCTCCATCTTTTTGGCAATCTCTTGCTGCTTGGGTTTTCATCTTTAACAATTTTTACAATTCTTGTATTCTCCATGCGGTCCACGAGGTCTCCCCAAAAGCGCCTTCTGCTTCTTCCCCATCTTACTATGCCCCTAACACCACAGACAGACCTTATCGTCTCATTTCTGATCCGATCTCTGAGGGTTTTGCCTGGGATGGAGCGTAGGGTTTGCATTTCTGTTACTCTAAGAAGGTTTTTAGTCTTATCGGTATCAGCTCTGACTTCTATTCCACGCATAATGATAGAGTCAAATTTCTCTTCCATAAATATGGGTTTGCGCTAGAACAAGAGAACTGGCGAACAGGGTTTTAATTCATAAAAAAAAACGAAAAATGTGTTATGGTATAAAATACATTCTTGATACGTCGCACGATGGTTGCTGAGCACTGTATATAATTCGGCAAATACTTCACATGGTTTCGCCGACTCTTTAGCGTAGTGGAAATTTCGCAGCTTCGTATTATATAGAATCAGAGTTCTACACTAATCAAAAGCTAAAATATCATTTATTTTTACTAGGAGAGATCTTCATACATTATGGAAGACATTTTAAAAACAACATTGTGCACTTCATCTTAGCTTTTGTCTGCGATGACAACTTTTAATATACCATTTACTCCGTTGCCTGCCGCAAACCTTCTTTCAATATCCCTCTCGATTCGGCCATCCTCTGTAAACATACTTCCTAAATATACAAAATCATACCATTTTTCGAGATTGTGCAAATTAATTAAATAAATACCGAAATATCATATTATCTTATTTATTGTTTCTTGAACAATGATGTAAAACTCCATATTAAATAATTAATACGAATGAAAACGTCAGTTTTCTAGAAGTTTTATTATATTTTATGGGAATGACATGTTTCGCCCTTCTGAGGCATTATCAAATGTGACGAAACTTCAACTCGTTGCAGTTTATATACACTAGTAAATGGAGCAGAATATGGTAATTAACGAAAATTGATGTGACTTTATACATTTTTAACAAATAATTATTTGAGTAGGTCCAGAAATATTGGAACTCGTTAAGAAATTTAATGACAATGATTGCATAGTTAGGGGATACTAAATGATATTATATAAATCAAAAATAAGTTATTTGAGGTAGGACGAAATAAAGTGTTTCTAACAAAAACGTATTTTTACAAATTGTTTACAAATGATGAATGAAATGTTTCTGGAACAAGTGGATGAATTTGTTTATTTAGGAAGTATGTTTACAAAGGATGGGAGGGTGGAGAAGGATATTGAAAGAAGGGTTGGGGCAGGCAACAGAATAAATGGTGCACTTAAAGTTGTCATCGCAAACAAAAGCCTATCCAAAAAAGCTAAGATGGCAGTGCACAATGGTGTTCTTGTGCCGACCCTTATGTATGGAAGTGAAGCATGGAACTGGCAAAAGAAGGATGAAAGTAGAATAAATGCAGTAGAAATGAGATCTCTAAGACGAATGTGTGCCAAATCTGTATATGATAGAGTGACAAATGCAAGTATAAGAAGTGAATGTGGTGCGAATGAAAGTGTTATGAACAAAATAAGGAAAGGGTCATTAAGATGGTTTGGACACATGGAAAGAATGAGTGAAGACAGAATGGTAAAGAAGGTATATGTAAACGGCGTGAACGGAGCTAGAAATAGAGGAAGGCCGAGGAAAACGTGGCACGATCAAATCAATCAAATATTGAATGTCGGTCACGTGAGGAGTCGGAAAAATCGACGTGCGTGCATGACAAGATGTATGAATGTAGAGGAAGCGAGAAACGTATGTCAGGACAGAACAGTGTGGCGTTCCATTCTTTCTGCCTACCCCTCCGGGGAGACGGCGTGATGGTAAGTTAGTTAGTTAGTTTACAAATGATTTTACATATTTCAAGGTGACTAATGATTCTAAGTATTATATATAAAATAAAATCGCCATCCTGTGTGCGTAGACTCAATCGATGTATTTTTATCTTCTGCATCTGAAATGTGAAATAAAAAACTAACTAACTAACTAACCATCACGCCGTCTCCCCAATGGGGTAGGCAAAAAGGAATGGACTGCCACACTTTTTTTTCCTGACATATCTCTCGATTCTTCAACATTCATACATCGTGTCATGCACGCGCGTCGATTTCTCTGACTCCTCACATGTCCGAAATTCAATATTTGATTTATTTATCACGGTGTTCCTCTATTTCTGGTTCCATTTACATCGTTAATATATAATTTTTTTACCATTCTTTCTTTATTCATTCTTTCCATATGTCCAAACCATCTTAATGATCCTTTCATTACTTTGTTCATAACAATTTTATTCGCACCGCATTCACTACTTATATTTTCATTCGACACTCTATCATACACAGAGTATCCACTCATTCGTCTAAGAGATCTCATTTCTACTGCATTTATTTTACTTTCATCCTTCTTTTACCAGTTCCATGCTTCGCTTCCATACATAAGGACATTTCACATTTTCACATGAATGATGTGAAATAAATACAATGCAGAATCAAGAGTTTTTTTAATCTAATTATCTTTAGGAACCACATAAAGGAGTAGGGATGAAAATATGTTAGTTTGTTCATTAATTAAAGTTAAATTAGGGTTTATCACATTTGATAATGCCTTAGAAGGGCGGAATATGTCATTCCCATAAAATATTCATTTATTTATTTACTTGAAATAGTAAACATGTACACAACACATGTTCTAATAAAAACAACTAAACATTCAATTGTAATAATAAGGTTACATTTTGTTTACGTATTAATTTAATTCTATTCTAAAAAAAATTATGCTCTGCACACTTTTGACATCCTCCGGTAACTAACTAACTAACTAACCATCACGCCGTCTCCCCGAAAGGGTAGGCAGAAAGAATGGACTGCCACACTTTAATCGATGCGGCACTCCATCCTTCTCTTTTCGCCATCGCGAGAGACGCGGTGTGATGGATTGCGAACCTCATCGCCACCAAAAGGCATCTCCCGCGCACACTTCAATCGTTCAACGTCTACATAATAAATCTTAAACAAATTATCTTAAATACAATGATATAAAATAAAATAACAAAGAAAAATAATTCTTTTAGATGGTGCACTTGTCGTCAGCTGGACGATCCGATCCGGACATTTGTGTTTATTTAATTTTTATTCCACGTTATCCACTGTTTTTTTTTTAATTTACTGTAATTAGGCACTTAAAACAATCCAACACCAGCAAGAACTTTAAAATATTATTGAAGAATTTATTCAAATTGTCATTGGAACAAATGAAAAATTTATTTTTACACCTGTCAAAATTATTTTTATAAACGAAAAAACTTATATAATTTTAACACCAAAACAGTGAAAACTTATTTTTTGTCACAAATAACTATCATAAAAAGCGGCAATAATCAAATTGACCAAAACAATTCACTTATACACGAAAAATATCTCAAAATTTACGAGAGCACCATATGAACCAAACCAAATTTTCAAACTCAGACATCCTCCGGTATATATTCATAAATTTTGAATGCTTAATTCACAGAATTCTGAGATTTGTTTTCTTTTCTTGTTTTTTCAATTGATATTCATGTTGGTTACTTTTTATCTTCCTTAAAAAAATTTGGGAGGTGTGCCCATTATATATAGTAAAACTTCTAGAAAACTGACGATTTCGTTTGTATTAATTATCATGTTTTTCTATCTAAACATATTGATTTAACAGTCATACACTCATGACTAGGGCTCAGACATGAAGAGCATATTTTTGTGCTTAGTTTTAAAAAAGACGACGTTTTTTGTTGTTTTGAGATCTATAGACCCTAGTTATTTGAGAATATAAAAACATATTTTAGGGTTTAGCGAATATTTAAGAATATTACACGGTTCTCGGGATGAAAACAATTTAAGTGTCATATTTTTACTTTGTCCATATTGTATTTATTATTTCTTAAAACATAAATCAAGATAGAATTGTTGGAAGTTGTATATATGTCAATATCCAACACCACAATTCACATGTCAGTTTCAATGCGCCATCTATGAAGATAAGTTTTAAGCATTAAGCAGAAGATCTTTATAACGCAATGTGCAAGGCTACCGCCATTAATTCTCTGCTAGATAACGCCTGGAAATGTCACTCCAATTTATATGCTAACTTGGACCAGTTTTTGTTTTATACAACATTTTGAATGTATACAAATACCTGTGGACGAATACTATTTACCAATTGCGGGTCATCAATTCAAGGATTAATTTTATCTCAATAGAGACGAAGATGCAAACTGGAAACTGAATATGGTGATCGAGGTGTTTACAGGACTTATGACCTGTCATTGGTTGGGTTAAGCGCACGCTTTATGTAATTACAACTTTCCCCATTCCACCTTTCCAAAAATTTGTCAGACATGGTGGTCATAAGATAGGTGGAATGGGGAATGTTGTAAGATAGAATTTACAAGCAAAAAGTAATTAATAGACGTCGTGACTATGTGTATATGTACGTCGTGTTGGCTGTGTATATAGGTGCGTCACGTTTTGTCTTCTGTTTTAGAAATTCTTCTTTTTCTTCTTTGTTATAGACCTATGTGGTCTGTTCTCCAGAGTGTTGCTCCTCCTGTGAGGTAGACTCCCAACTGTCCTTCCATCTTTTAGGAGGACTTCCACGAGGACGAGTCCCATGAGGCTGATTATGCAATGCAATATAGGGGAGTCTGGTGGTGTCCATTCTTTGAACATGATCGTACCAGTCCCTTTTTCGCTGTCTGCTCCATCTTATAATATCCTCAACCTCGCATATCTCTCTTATTCTGGTGTTCCTCACGCGATCTCTCAGTGTCTTGCCTGCTATCGTCCTCAGTGTCTTCAATTTGGAAGTCCTCAAAACTTGTTTGGTCCTCACTGTGTCTGCCCTTGCTTTATAGATTCTCATCTTACTCTTTATGGCCATTTAAAAAAAAATCATTTATAACTATATAATTAGTTTTTGAAACTGACACAGAGCTACTCACTTTAATATGGTTTACTGTGGAAAATAAATATTAAAAATAAAATGTATGTCCACTTTGATAGCTATAAATTTTAATTGTTAAATTTACAACACTTATAATATAATATCACTAACTAACTAACTAACTAACTTACCATCACGCCGTCTCCCCGGAGGGGTAGGCAGAAAGAATGGAACGCCACACTGTTCTGTCCTGACATACGTCTCTCGCTTCCTCTACATTCATACATCTTGTCATGCACGCACGTCGATTTTCCGACTCCTCACGTGACCGACATTCAATATTTGATTGATTTGATCGTGCCACGTTTTCCTCGGCCTTCCTCTATTTCTAGCTCCGTTCACGCCGTTTACATATACCTTCTTTACCATTCTGTCTTCACTCATTCTTTCCATGTGTCCAAACCATCTTAATGACCCTTTCCTTATTTTGTTCATAACACTTTCATTCGCACCACATTCACTTCTTATACTTGCATTTGTCACTCTATCATAAACAGATTTGTCACACATTCTTCTTAGAGATCTCATTTCTACTGCATTTATTCTACTTTCATCCTTCTTTTGCCAGTTCCATGCTTCACTTCCATACATAAGGGTCGGCACAAGAACACCATTGTGCACTGCCTTCTTAGCTTTTTTGGATAGGCTTTTGTTTGCGATGACAACTTTAAGTGCACCATTTATTCTGTTGCCTGCCCCAACCCTTCTTTCAATATCTTTCTCCACCCTCCCACCCTTTGTAAACATACTTCCTAAATAAACAAATTCATCCACTTGTTCCAGATTTTCACCGTTTACACTAATGTTGCAGACTGTCATGCTTCCTCACAATGTTGTATTATACACTTTTTTATAATGTCGCGACAGCTGTTTCGCCAACCGATGTCGCTTATCATCTTACTCTTCTCATCTTACTCTTAATGGCCATGTCTTTGTTTTTCCATATTGTGTATTTTAGAGCCCCAGAGATTGCAGCTGCCTTGTTTACTTGTACTTGTATTTCTTCCCGCAGATCAGCTCCTCCCACCAGGTCTTTGCCTAGATACTTGAAGGTCCTGACCTGTTCTATGGGTTGATTTTTAATAACCAGGTCACATGTTTCCAACGCTAAGAAGACGAAATACCATAAGATTATTTGCAGCTTGGATAATAAACTAAAAAGTGATTAAAAAAACGTTGTTTCAATTCGTAAAATATCGTCGTTATAAAATTCTACAGCGTTAATACCGTAAATTTATCATAAAAAGGTGTTCGCTCTTGGGCATAATTTCACACTTATAATCGGAATAAAATGAGATCACGGCATAAGACACAGTAACTTCCATTCCAATACTACTCGTACATACGGCCCCATAAATATCCATGTTGCAAATCTCGTTGCGGATAGTGTGGACGAACTACAAGTCTTGGTGTCGAGAATGTATGAGGTATGCAAGTCAAATGATTTAATGATGAATGTCGGAAAGTCAAAGGTGGTGGTTTTTGAAAGGGAAGATCAAATGACAGTTTGTAATATAAGTGTAAACGAAGAGAACTTGGAACAGGTGAGGGAATTTGTGTATTTAGGTAGCATGTTCACAGCAGATGGCCGAACGGATAGTGACGTCGAAAGAAGGGTTGGTGCGGGTAACAAAGTGAATTGAGTTATTAGAAACAAGAATTTATCAATGAAAGCGAAAACGGCCGTTCACAATGGAATTCTGGTCCCATCACTAGTGTATGAAAGCTAAGCATGGAACTGGCAGAAGAAGGATGAAAGCAGAATAAATGCGGTAGAGATGAGGTCCCTAAGACGTATGTGTGGTAGAACAATATACGACAGAATCTCTAATGCTGATATAAGAAAGGAATGTAGAGCGGAAGAAGGTATTATGAACAAAATTATAAAAGGATCGCTGCGTTGGTTCGGACATATGGAACGCATGGATGGAGAAATAATGGTGAAGAAAGTATACGTTAATGATGTAAATGGGGTACGGAGTCGAGGCAGATAGAGGAAAACATGGCATGACCAAATTAATCAAATTTTAAAGGTTGGTCATGTTAGAAGTCGGAGGAATCGACGTGCGTGTATGACTCGTTGTATGAATGTGGAGGAAGCTAGAGAGGTTTGCCAGGATAGAGTAGTGTGGCGGTCCATTCTCTCTGCCTACCCCTGCGGGGAAACGGCGTGATGGTTTGTTTGTTTGTTGTTTGCCAATATTTGCTTATGGTGCTTACGTTATGGTTAATACATTCGTGATGGCATTGACCTAGTACATGTTATCCAATAACCACGAAACTTGCAAAAGATGGATGAAAGTAGAATAAATGTTGAAGATGTAAGCTTCGTTCGTGACCCTTTCTTTAAAAAAATATATAAAAAATTTAATAGTAAATAATGAATTTTTTTTTTTTATTAACTTATAAATTTTATAACGCTGTTATGATATCAAAACATTTATTATTCACATATAGAGAATATCGCGACAGCTGTTTCGCCAACCGATGTTGGCATCATCAGGTGTTACCAACGTTTTGATCACGTGTTGTTTATGAATAACCGTTTTGGCAAAACAGCTGTCGCACATTCTTAAAAATTGAATAGTTAAATATTTGATATTATAACAGTATTATATATTTTAACAGTTAATAATGTTGAAGTATCATATTGTTCCGGCCAAAATAATGGACAATTTTAAAAAAAAATTGTAAATTCATACATTTTCTTCTGTGTTCGCCATACTTTGTGTTGTAGATGTTTCATATTTTTCTTTTTTTATATACTTTGTGTACAACACTCACTTTTTAAACAAATTAAAATTAAATTTCAAACATGTTTCGGATTACCCAGCACTTCCTCAGTGATATTATATAGATATTTAAAATATTATATAATTGTTTACAAATAGGGTCAGTTAACAGATGATAACATCTGTCAAAACTGACCATATTTGTAAACAATTTTATAATATATGTTTACAAGAGATGGGAGAGTGGAGAGGGATATTGAAAGAAGGGTTGTGGCAGGGAACAAAGTGAATGGTGCACTTAAAGCTGTCATCGCAAACAAAAACCTATCCAAAAAAGCTAGAATGGCAGTGCACAATGGTGTTCTTCTACCGACCCTTATGTATGGAAGCGAAGCATGGAACTGGCAAAGGAAGGATGAAAGTAGAATAAATGCAGTAGAAATGAGATCTCTTAGACGAATGTGTGATATTCTGTGTATGATAGAGTGTCGAATGAAAATATAAGAAGTGAATGCGGTGCGAATGATGGTGTCATGAACAAAATAATGAAAGGATCATTAAGATGGTTTGGACATATGGAAAGAATGAATGAAGAAAGAATGATAAAAAAATTATATGTTAATGATGTAAATGGTACCAGAAATAGAGGAAGACCAAGGAAAACGTGGCACGATCAAATAAATCAAGTATTGAATGTCGGCCATGTGAGGAGCCAGAGAAATCGACGCGCGTGCATGACACGATGTATGAATGTTGAAGAAGCGAGAGAAATATGTCAGGAAAGAAAGGTGTGGCAGTCCATTCTTTCTGCCTACCCCTTCGGGGAGACGGCGTGATGGTTAGTTAGTTTTTTTTTATTTTATAATATTTTAAATATCTATATAATATCACTGAGGAAGGGCTGGGTAGTCCGAAACATATTTAATTTTAATTTGTTAAAAAGTTAGTGTTGTATACAAAATATGTAAAAGATAAATAGAAAAATGTTAGTATATCTAATTAAAATCCACAAATGTTAGTGTCTTCGACCGTAATAATCACATATGGCGTCGAAGCAAGGGCAGACACAATAAAGGACCAAACAAGTTTTGAGGACTTCCAAAATGAAGACACTGAGGACGATAGCAGGCAAGTTACTGAGAGATCGAGTGAGGAACACCAGAATGAGATAGATATGTGAGGTTGAGGATATTATAAGATGGAGCAGACAGCGAAAAAGAGAATGGTACAGTCATGTTTAAATAATTAACACCACCAGACTCCCCTATATTGCATTGCATAATCAGCCTCATGGGACTCGTCCTCGTGGAAGACCTCCTGAAATATGGAAGGACAGCTGGGAGTCTACCTCACAGGAGGAGCAACACTCTGAAGAATAGACCACATAGGTCTACAACATAGAAGAAGAAAGAAGAAGAAGAGCGTTGGACTATTGTTTATTATAAATATTTTTAAATTTCATGTTTTTGTTATGTTGTCTTTTGAATTTAATAACTAACTAACTAACTAACTAACCATCACGCCAAATCTCGCGAAAGTCAAATATTAATTTTCGATGTTGCCGACGTGAAAGTATGTTATATTGATAACTAACTAACTAACCGTCACGCCATTTTCCCGGACGGGTAGGCAGAGAAGATGGATCGCCACAATGCTCTGTCCTGGCATACCTCTCGGGCTTCCTCTACATTCATACATCGTATCATGCACGCACGTCGATTATTCCGACTTCGAATGTGACCGCCTTTTAGTAATTGATTAATTTGGTCTTGCCATGTTTTCCTCGCTCGTCCTCGGCTTCTTTTTCCACTCACGCTGCTTTTGTACAGCTTTTTAACCATTGTACTCTCATCCATTCGTTCCATATGTTCAAACCATCTCAGGGATCCTTTTTTTAATTGTATCCATGATGCAGTCATCTGCCTTACATTTCTTTCTTATTTCATCGTTCGGTATTCTATCATACAACGTTTTCCCGCACATTCTTCTTAGTGATCTCATTTCTACGTCGTTTATCCTGCTTTCATCCTTCTTTTGCCAGCTCCAAGCTTCACTTCCATACATGAGGGAATTCAATAAATTATTTATTATATAAAAAAATAAAATAAAAATCATATTATGTAAGTTTTTCGTTGGTATTTTATTTATTTGAGTATATTCGCTATTCGTAACTAGATGCCATCTTGCGGCCGCCGGGCGAAGCCCAATTTTCCCGCCAAGCCCCGCGTATGATTGCCGCCGTCCGGAGGGGACTTCCGGTTGGGTGAATGCGCACCGCTTCCCGCGCCGGAAGCTCCGCCATGACACTTAAAAAACCGCCTTTTAAAATGAATACTGAAACATATTCCGATACATCTATTTCTTTTTATATATTTTATGTTATTATATTTTTGTAATATTCTATGATTCTTCAAAATGTGAATGTTGTTAATTGAAATATTAATAAGGGTAAATAATTAAATAAATAAATTAAATTTTAATTGTATCTCAATAGAGACGAAGATGCAAACTGGAAACTGAATATGGATAATCAAGGAGTTTACGGGACTTATGACCTGTCATTGGTTGGGTTAAGCGCACGCTTTATGTAATTACAACATTCCCCATTCCACATTTGTTTATGATCATGCATGACAAATTTTTGGAAGTTGTATATATGCTCCAAATCTATACTTATCTTCACATCAGTTTAAATTGGCCATCTATGTAGATTTGATTACACATGTTAATCTTTTTAAGATCAACCTACACAATCCACCCACTAACGCCATCTATGGAGATTGATTTTTTATTAAAATTTCATGAATTAATCACCCACCATGGGTGAAAATCCAGGATTTCGTGTACAAGTATAAGTATACATTCACAAAAAATAAATAAATAAAATAATAATAATACATTCCTTTATAATTTTTCTCCCAAGTGAAGCTTGGAGTTGGCAGAAGAATGATGAAAGTAGGATAAATGCCGTAGAAATGAGGTCACTAAGAAGAATGTGGGGGAAAACAATGTATGATAGAATATTTAATTATGAAGAAAGTATAAATTTAAATTTAATTGTATCTCAATAGAGACGAAGACGCAAACTGGAAACTGAAAATGGATGATCAAGGTGTTTACAGGACTTATGACCTGTCCAGGATTCGTATACAAGTATAAGTATACATTCACAAAAATATATGAAGAAAGTAATGTAAAGCGGATGAACGCGTGATAAATAAAATCAAGAAAGGGTCACTAAGATGGTTTGGACATATGAAACGAATGGATGAGGGAAGAATGGTTAAAAAGATGTATACAAGTAGTGTGAATGGAAAAAGAAGTCGAGGAAGGCCAAGGAAGACGTGGCATGACCAATTTAATCAATTACTGAAAGGCGGCCATGTTCGAAGTAGGAACAATCGACGAGCGTGCATGTCACGATGTTTGAATGTAGAAGAGGCGCGAGAATTATGTCAGGATAGAACAATGTGGCAATCCATACTCTCTGCCTACCCCTCGAGGGAAACGGCGTGATAGTTAGTTAGTTAGTTAGTATATTTTTTCTTATTATACTTCCTTGTTGAAGACCTATGTGGTCTGTTCTGCAGAGTGTTGCTCCTCCTGTGAGGTAGACTCCCAGCTGTCCTTCCATCTTTTAGGAAGTTCTCCCACGAGGACGAGACCCATTAGGCTAATTGTGTAGTGCAATATAGGAGAGTCTGGTGGTGTCCATTCTTTGGACATGACCGTACTAGCCCCTCTGTTGCTGTCTGCTTCATCTTATAATATCCTCAACCTCACATATCTCTCTAATTCTGGTGTTCCTCACGCGATCTTTCAGTGTCTTGCCTGCTATCGTTCTCGGTGTTTTTATCTCGGAAGTCCCCAAAACTCTACCCGCCCTTGCTTCAATTCCTTTATTATGTAGGTATTTTGTATATTTCTTCGTCAGCGTGTCTTCATCCACTGCTGGACGTAAGCCTCTTCACCCCCACGCCATCTCTCTCGGTCTCTCGCCAGTGTTCTCCAGGCGCTTCCCGCTGTCCGCAACGTATCTTCGCTCCACCTGGTAGGCTGTCTTCTTCAGCCCAACCTTGGCTTCCATTCAGTAAGCCTCTGGCTCCATCTTCCATCATCCCATTGGCACACATGCCCAGCCTATTGCCGCTTCATCCTGTATATATTTATTATAGTTTAATTCCCCCTGGTTTTATGTCTTCGACCAGTTTTGAACTAGCTGCCATCTTCTGGCTTAACAAAAAATGTGGAAAACAACGGGAAAAACCACATTTAAAAGGCCTAATTGGATCCCAAGAACTAGCAAAGACGTTAAAAGACTTTGTTACAAACCTCAGGATTGAAAATTATAAAAAATATATAATTTTTACGAATTTTTACTTCAACAACTGTTTTATTTGAAACGCTGTTTTAATATCACTATTAATAAAAAACTTACTAACCATCACGCCGTCTCCCCGGAGGGGTAGTCAGAATGAATGGACTGCCACCCTTTTCTTTCCTAACATATTTCTCTCGAATCCTCAACGTTCATACATCGTGTCATGCACGCGCGTCGATTTATCTGACCCCTTGTTCATAACACCATCATTCGCACCGCATTCACTTCTTATATTTTATTCGACACTCTATCATACACAGAGTATCCACGCATTCGTCTAAGAGATAGATCGCATTCGTCTAAGAGATAATCTTCTTTTGCCAGTTCCATGCTTCGCTTCCATATTTAAGGGTCATTTATTAATATCACTATTTATTTATTTAATTGCTATGAGATTGTCGGGACAGCCGTTTCGCCAATCCACGTTGGCGTTATCAGGTGCTACAATCAATCAA